>CM029496.1:11699062-12299062 GCA_017140595.1 Eucalyptus curtisii
GTAGGGAAATCCCAATGAACAAGATTGGGCCTTTCGATACAATCAAATAAAGAAAGCCCCAAGGCTACGCCATATTCTAGGAGCCCAAACTATGTGATTGAATAAGTCCTCCTCTATCTGTTGCAGGTCGAGGACTCCTTCTCCCTTCCCCTTCTTCAAACTCCGATTCGTATTTTTTTCATAGAGAAATCTCTGATCAACGATAGAACAAGATCCATTTTGCATCATATCTAAGGGATTCCTTGGTTTGGGCCGAAGAAGCAATGTCACTCGATCATTATCAAACTGACTGTAATCTTTTTCTGTCCGCGAGGATCACCAGAAGCGCCTTCTACTTCTAATAGGCCATGAACTAGATCAGAATCATTCTCAACGAGTCCATAAGAAGTGATCTCATTTTTTTCATCGGGTCCGGGTAGAGACCAAAGGTCTTGAGCGATCGATCCGGCAGAACAACTCAAAAGATAAAGAAGTATCGTTAATTTCTTCATGCTCGTTCCAAGTTCGAAGTACCATTTGTACAAATAAGAATCCCCTTCGTTACATGATTTCTTCTTCATATAGATAGATATAGGATCTATGGGGCAATTACTTAGAAGTACATTTTGTGCAACAGCCCTTCCTATCTGATGAAAAGGATCCCATGATCCTGAACCGATCTTACCTGGGATCGCAAATCCAAGTTTGTCTATGAAGAAGAGCAGATCTAATTGTATTATTAATCTAGAATTGATTTCTTTTTGTGTAATACTAATCGATAGGGCCTCATTGGTAAGTGCTACAAGATCTCGTACATTGGAACCCATGGTTATGGACCCGAATCCATTAGTATGGAACATCTTCTTTTCCAAGTGAAATCCCTAATAGTATGAAAGGGTGAAAAAGTGCTTTCGTTGTTGTGGAATAAGAAGCCTTCGTATCTTAATGCATGTATTTAATTTATTCGGAGCTATTAGAGCGGGATCCACTTTTGGGGAATATGAGTCGAAGCAATAACAAGAATATTTTGAGTGGAACATCTTTCACAATCCCTGGAGAGATAGTTCACTAATAGACCGAGGGATAAGTAATTCGACTCATTCACATCCAGATCATGAATGTTTGGAATCCATATTATGCAAGGAGACATTGCTTTTGCTAATTCGAATTGAAGGGTAATATAAAATCGGTCTATTTCCGGCATCATATCCATAGTTAGCGCATTCATCCTAGTTAGAAGCTCCAGCTCCGTATCAAAGGTCACGATCAATATCGTCACTATCCTCAATATCGTCACTATCCTCAATATCGATATCATCAATAAGAAAACCTTTAGGCTTGTTATCCAGGAACTTGTTCAGAAATACTGTAATGAAAGGAACATAGGAGTTTGTCGCTAGGTATTTGACCAAATAGGATCGTCCAGTTCCTATAGAACCTATCACTAAAATACCCCTAGAAGGGGATAGGGCTAAGCGGAGCGAAAAGGGTTTTCCATGAGATGTGAAATGAAAACTATTAGTCCCACACGAGGTTTGTGAATAAGTGATTGTCTGATAATGAGCAAAGGAATATCCGTCTTTCTGCTAAACAGAATGTATTGAACTCATAATTCATTAGATACTTTTTATGAATGTCAACTAAGTATCGTAAGTAAATTGCTCCCGGTTGTTCAATCATTTGATAACCAGAGTCATTCTTTGATAAATGATCACTATGAGTCAAACTCAATAGAATTTGATCAATCCTTTTTTCTGTCGTTAAGGTGGAAAACTGAACCAAGAATTCTCTTTCTTTATCATCAATCGAATCACTGTTCGCGACCCAGGATTCGATTTTATCATCAATCCAATCACCGTTCACATTTTTTCTTTTTCTTATCAATGAATAGATCTCTTTACTTGTATGACTTAGATGTCTCGTCTTTTTCGAAAAAGTGATTCGATGGATGGGATTTGGTATGATACTTATGAGATCGATGAGATTGATATTCCAATATTTCTTCTTAGAACGTATTGATTTGAACCCATAAGCGGGACCACCACCCCATAGCATGTTGCCGCCAGAAGCAGAACCCCGTATTTCTTCTAGAGAATCTCCTAATTTTTCCAGAGCAACTAGAAAGAGATTCTTTAACCAGAAAGAACCAGTTCAGATGTAGGTACCTATCCAGAAGTTTTCGCAACTCCATCATGTATGATGGAATCATCCAAAGATTTGACCTTTTCGAACTCTGTCTGTAACTCACTATAGGCTCAGGAAACAAGAGAAGATGTGTACGAACGATATATGTAGCAACAGAAGAAGGAAAAGGATTGAATAGAAGGAACTCCCGAACATTTGGAGATCTCAGATGGGTCGATATCAATGGTGACTCATTATTTCGATGAATCATTTTCTTCGGACAGAAGAAGATTATGTAAACACTTACTCGAAATCTCACTTATCAGATTCCATTGTGGAAGACAGAATTTTCTGGAAAATTTGCCATGATATATCTGATCCATGCATAATATCATGAAAAATGGATACAAATTTTTGACTGCTACTTAGTATCGGCAATAGGTCAGAAAAAGTATCTAAAAATATCCAATTTAGATATTTGTACCCTGTCGAGGTAAGGAACCATGGCATATATGTTTGGAATAGATTCCATTTTGAGAGAGTTGAAAAAAGCACTATCTCGTTGAAAGGTTCTATACATCTGTCTTTCTCCAGCATTTCTTTTTAGACAAAGACTCCGTTTTTTCCTCTTTTCGGATGGTAAATATTTCTCAGAACATGGAGTGTGAATCAAACCCATGTTTGAATTGAAATTGAATGCTGATACAAGTTCTTCCCTTCTGAATCAGATAGATTCATATCTGAAGAGGTTGACAATAAGTTCTTTCAAAATTGACTATTTGTCCCTCTGTTAGAGGTGTTCCAGAAATGTCTGCGATCGAGTAAATAGTACGAACTAATGGATCGGATCCAATTGCAAAATGGAAAGATTTGTACAAGTTAGACCTTTCGTCACCACTTTGTGGAAAATCGTTAGGTATGAATATGTTAGATACCTGTGACTCGATTGGTGAAATAGTATCTCTCTCCAAAAGCGTATTTTTTACCGCCGCACAAAGAAAATATTTTGTTGCGAATGAACAAGATATTGAGGAATTGTCCATATGTAAAATCAAATTCTTGATACGGGCCCTTTCCACATAAAAGGGAATCTTTTGTTACAATAGAAGCAGAAGTGATGTGGATTATTCAAGAATCGAGAAGTCGATTTGCTTTATAAAAAGAAGATATCAATGAACTTCTATGAAATGGTTTCACGGGATTCAGCCAATTGTCTTGATCGTGGGATATCATTTGAGAAATAGGAATCCGTGTTATCAAAAGATTTCCTGCGATTATTTCTAGTATGGAATGAGTCAATCATCCACTTTGGTATCTTATTGAAAAAAAAATGGTGATATTGTTCCTCCATTGATCAATAATTTCGATTTTTGGGAAGTATCATGATCATCCAATAATAATGGTTTCCATTTTTTCAAATGAACGATTTGAAGACCTATTGATTCTAACAGCGATTGCAGAGTTGATCATTCGGACCTTTCAATTCATAGACGTGGATCTCGGACCTATGAATGGGGGTATTCCCGAAACTCACAAAGAAAAAGGAAGTGAGTTAGACAAAAAAAGAAGAAACTTGGACAAAGAGGAAGTAACTTGGACAAAACGAAACGAAGTGACTTAGACAATCTTTTTTGTCGATAACCTCCAGACCAATCAATCGAATATTGATTAATACGTAATCGATCGAAGACTACCGAAAACGGCTCTTCTGCTTAGAAACGAAATGTTCCAAATGTTCCTGGAAATTCTTGCTCCCATTGGACCATTTGTATCTATATGCATTAGGATCGATTCACGGATCTCTCGGTTCGAAAAGAAAAAATAAGAGGATTGAACCATTTCTTCTGACTCTTTCAAATTCGATAAATGTTGGTTGATCGTATATTTCATTATCGTTCTATGATTCAAAGTATCATTTCCTATTTGATCCCTTTGAATTCCATATTCGAAGTTGCGATCGGATCTATTCATTAAAAAGAATCGATTCCATACATTTCTTATGTACCCATAGGTGCTATATTGGATTTGAATCAGATTTCGGATCCATCTATATTGATTGACTGCCTCCATTATGTTGTTGCTAGCAAATACCACTATTTTTGGTTTTGGATCTTCCAAATCATTCCGCAGGAGATCCGGACCCATTTTTTTCTGATCCTTCGATAAAAAGATTCATTCTCTTCATAAAAAAAGGAGGTAGAACCAATAAAGATTTCTTTTTCGATTCATCCCTGGAGTTGAATACCTCATTCAAAGAATTGTTTTTGATCCAATACGTAAGAATCCATAGAAAAGGCAAATCCCTTATGATACCAGATCCGGCTCGCTTATTGATAGAGTGAATAGATCTGCCATTTCTTGAAATCTCTCTTCTGATTCAAAATCGTGGTGTAACGTGTATCCCCCTGTTCCGGTCATGGAACAGATGAAATAAATCCAAAAATAGATTTTTGTTCAAGAATGAAATCTTATGGGAACTGTGCATATCCAGTTCATCCTTCGGAACCATATCATCCCGGATCTGATGAAATAGGATGAATTGAGACGGTATTTTGTAAATACGTAATTATCTTGAATATATTAACTATTTCTTTATTTTCCGATCGCCTGGAAGGGACAAAAGAAACATCTTGTTCTTTCTTCAACAATTTCTGATCTCTAGTGGACCTCTCAGTAGGATTCGAACCCAGATGAAGTTCTGACCATCTGTCAGAGAAAAAAGAAAGAATGGATCTTGTAGGATTCCCAAGAAATTCTTCGATTTCTTCCGGAAGCAGATGATTCTTCATCTCCTTCTCACGTTCCGTGAATAGCCGGGAATATCCAGAAAGGCATTTAGAGAGAATCGGTCTGATTCTAGCTCTGTTCGTTCCGTTTGAAGAAAGGAAGGATCCAAAGGAATCGATCTTTCTTTTAGTTGTTGAATCTCTCTTTGATTGATCAATGTGTGATATTCGAATCCTCATTACTAATGGAATCGAAATGATCTCTGGATTGATCAGAAGATCCTTTCAATTGGCTAGAATCCGTTACTTGAACGAAACTAGATCTTGTAGAATCATATTGAATATTTGACGATACATTCCGTACCTTGCTAAAAAACCGATCCTTGTTTACCAACCACACATTGTCTAACCAAATCCAATTCTCTCTCGATATGTTCCTCAAAAATCCGATTCGGGCGGGATTCTTCCCCCAACTAACGAGATCTTGGCGGAATTGCCACATATGAAATTGAGCACAATTTTGCAAAGAAATAGCCCACTTCTTTCTCGAGAAGAGATGGGAAATAGGCTCAATATCATTTGATTGAATAGTTGACCCAGCTCCTTGTTGTTTGAAGAAACCCTCCACTTCAATTGGTATTTTTTCACGAAAAGCAAACATGGAGATAACAAATCCAGTCTTTAACTAAGATTTCGAATAGCTGTCGCGAATTCAAGTTAATTATGTTTCGTCTCTTACTCGAGAAAGACGATCCAAAATTCCCAATCATGGTCCTTGCAGATCGGATCATCCATATAATATACAAAAAGAAACTCCAGATATTTGATATCTTTCTCTTTGAATGAGATCTCAATTCCAGCGACGGTTTCATTAGATATCTTACAACTAGAATCCCTCTTTTTCCGATCCAGTTCCTCCACCACCGCGAACCCCAGTTAGATTCAGGCATGATACACTTTTTCGTTATTGGGAGAACCCAAGTACTCTCTTTCGGATCCAGGAAACAGCTCTCAGAGATCTTTTTCCTTTTGGAAGATAGAGGAGCGAAACAATCAACCTATTGATATTGGAAGACCCAAAGATTCTTCCAATGTATCATTTACCTGGGTCCAATGGAATTCATAGGTATAGGAAGAAGCCCTGTCAAATAGAGATTTTTCTTTCGACCATATTTCGATTGTTAATACGATATATAAGGACCGCTACTACAAATAGTACTACACCCTTGATCGTGAAATATCGATTGCTTGTTGAACCCTGTGAATTGCGTGAAAGTAGGATACTCCAAATTGGGGTCCAAGAGTTTTATAAAACGTTCTTGGTGGAAAAAAATGTGAATGAAAGATCCACGGAATTGAATTGGGTCCATGAATCTAAGAAATAGTGAGAATTCTTGATCTCTCTCAATATCTCTCTCAATTCGAAAATCCAGGATTTGAATTGATGTCCTTTCATTGATTTCTCCTAAATTGCATTGATTTCTCCTAAGATTTCCATTTCAATTGGAATTTGATTTATTCACCATGTACGAGGATCCCGCTAAGCATCCATGGCTGAATGGTTAAAGCGCCCAACTCGCAATTGGCGAATTCGTAGGTTCAATTCCTACTGGATGCACGCCAATGGGACCCACAATAAGTCTATGGGAATTGGCTCTGTATCAATGGAATCTGATCATCCATACATAACGAATTGATGTAGTATATTCATATCATAACATATGAACAAACAGTAAGAACTCCAATTCTTATTGAGACTCGAACTCATAGGGAAGAAAATCGATTTATGGATGGAATCAAATAATGCAGTATTTACAGACAAAAGTATTTGGTTATTAGGGAAAAATCAATATATTTTTAATGTCGAATCAAGATCAACTAGGACAGAAATAAAGCATTAGGTCGAACTCTTCTTTGGTGTCAAAGGTAAAAGCTATGAATAGTCATCGACTCCCGGGAAAGGGTAGAAGAATGGGACCTATTCTGGGACATACAATGCATTACAGACGTATGATCATTACGCTTCAACCGGGTTATTCTATTCCACCTCTTAGAAAGAAAAGAACTTAAATCAAAATACTTAATATTAATAGCATGGCGATACATTTATACAAAACTTCTACCCCGAGCACGCAATGGAGCCGTAGACAGTCAAGTGAAATCCAATACACGAAATTTGATCTATGGACAGCATCGTTGTAGTAAAGGTCGTAATGCCAGAGGAATCATTACCGCAGGGCATAGAGGAGGTCATAAGCGTCTATACCGTAAAATCGATTTTCGACGGAATGAAAAAGACATATATGGTAGAATCGTAAGCATAGAATACGACCCTAATCCGAAATGCATCCATTTGTCTCATACACTATGGGGATGGTTAGAAGAGAAATATATTACATCCCAGAGGGGCTATAATTGGAGATACCATTGTTTCTGGTACAAGTTCCTATAAAAATGGGAAATGCCCTACCTTTGAGTGCGGTTTGAACTATTGATTTACGTAATTGGAAGTAACCAATTAGGTTTACGACGAAACCTAGGAATCGATCACTGATCAATTTGAGTACCTCTACAGGATAGACCTCAACAGAAAACTGAAGAGTAACGGCAGCAAGTGATTGAGTTCAGTAGTTCCTCATATAAAATTATTGACTCTAGAGATATAGTAATATGGAGAAGACAAAATTGTTTCAAGCACCGACAAAACCAAGAAGACCCCTTGTTTCAAAGAGAGGAGGACGGGTTATTCACATTTCATTTGATGGTCGGAGGCGAATTGAAAGCTAAGCAGTGGTAATTCGAAGATTCCCCGGGGAAAAATAGAGATGTCTCCTACGTTACCCGTAATATGTGGAAGTATCGACGTAATTTCATAGAGTCATTCGGTCTGAATGCTACATGAAGAACATAAGCCAGATGACGGAACAGGAAGACCTAGGATGTAGAAGATCATAACATGAGTGATTCGGCAGATTTGGATTCCTATATATCCACTCATGGAGTACTTCATTATACGATATATAAGATCCATCTGTATAGATATCATCATTTACATCCAGAAAGCCGTATGCTTTGGAAGAAGCTTGTACAGTTTGGGAAGGGGTTTTGATTGATCAAAAAGAAGAATCTACTTCAACCGATATGCCCTTAGGCACGGCCATACATAACATAGAAATCACACTTGGAAAGGGTGGACAATTAGCTAGAGCAGCGGGTGCTGTAGCGAAACTGATTGCAAAGAGGAAATCGGCCACATTAAAAGCCGACATGAACACTTTTTCTTATCTAGATTGTCGACATACTTATCATCATTATTCATGATCTCATATCCATTATCTCTATATGGCTTGCATGGCATGACGTACAAGCAGCCATGTTCTCATCCAATCTCTTTACAATCCTAGGACAACATTCTCTTGTCTACTTTGTAGCCTTATCTCTTTATTTGTGCCCCAATCATGACCATAACTCGAATATCATCAAGCTACGATGATTGGTTTACACGACCTCTATTAATCTACCATTGAAAGCTTTACTAAGGTCGTTGTCAATGACATCGCATTTGAATTCTTCACTAAAGAAGGCCTGACACTAGTGCTTACCTTCTGTTTGGAATAATGCTTTAAAACCTTCCATTGTCGGTTACCAATAACTTTGTTCAGCTAATTTAAAATCAGCCATGTTGATACTCTTTTACTATCACTTCAAAACTACTTCTACAACTTATCTCCTTTATAGTTCTTTGCCCAATTTCCATTTATGTGTCCCGTGCACATTCTATGCTCACCATTTGATATCAACTTAACCCGATGCAAAAACAAGTCTACAAAAATTCAAACCAACAAATACAAATTAGAAAAAAATATGCGAGTAAATTAATATTAAAAGCGCAATAATTGACAATGGCATTACCTTTTGTTGGTCACTCATACAAGCCCATCCTCCACTCTTGATTATCTCAAGGTTAATTAAATTTTTAGGAACCAAGATCGAAGTGTCCTTATTTTCTATGTGACAACTAGCGAGTTATCGGAAATATTTGGTTATTGATATCTCTCCCCACCTTGACCAACAACTCTCCCTTGCATAAATCTTTTAAAAAGTATCCATCTAATTCTACAACTTTTCTACAACTAGCTAAAAACCTCATTTTGCATGCATCAAAGCAAACATAAAATCTATCAAACTTAAACCTACAATCAAGTAATGGCCTCTCTATAGCCTCCATATAGATTCTACTAAATGGGCTTTGAAGCATACATTTGCAAGTATAATCCCATACACAGGCATACTCTTCCTTGTACCAACTCATCAATGTTTTTATCACCCTTAACTTAGCTCTCTTACATTGATTCCTTGACAAATTAACACCAATATGCTCTTTCACTAATTGCTAAAAATAAAGACCCTTAATCTCGGGCATCGCCTTGATAGTATTAAAGAAGTGTTTCGACAACCATACACTTGTTATCCTTTTATTGTCAAATATAATGGAACAAGTATGTTCCCCATGGAAAGACTTAATTTGAAATGACCCCTTCCTACTTAGTGTGTCATGGATCTTCCATGGACAATTGGGTTGTGAACACTTAATCCTCACAAATTTCTTCGTACTTCTAATGAATTCAATGTTCCTCTATTCAATAATGGAGCTCACGACAATGGTTTCTTTAAATTATTTAGCATCATCAAATTTCATGCCTACAGAAAAAAGAGGTTCGGCAACCATTGGGTCACATCAATGATACTTACTTTTCCTTTGATACACAAGTAATTCATCATCCTCAAGATCATTCTTCGAACTAGTACTCTCATTGCCGCCACTTTCATCATATTCACTTTCATTACCTCCAAAAGTGGAGCTCCTTCTTTTCCCATTTACTTGCTCGAATTCATCCTTTCTCCAAAAGCGGCAAATTTTTTCTCACAAATTCCTTTTGCTTTTGTCTTGATTGTGCAAGTTCATTATCATCTTCGTCACTTGGGAAATTTACATTTGCCAAAGCTTCATCTTCGATTCACTCGATAAAATAGCAAATTTCCATCTTAATCCAATTAAATATTCATCATCAACATCTTTAATAGAGACTTCGGGAAATCTCCCTCTTTGCTGATCTCTCTCTCTCTCTCTCTCTCTCTATATGACTTGTCTCCTTCTCCTTTCTCACTTGCCTCTCATGTTGCCCTTCGTCTCACGTGAACTCATCCCGACTTGATTACTTGCTTTAATGCGATCTCTTACTTCTCCTATTTCAGTGCTCTTATCATCCTCATCATCAGTATAATAATCGACATATGCCTTAGCTTCCTCGCAATGAAGATAATGGCAAACGATATCCTCAATACCATTATCATCAACCAATTTTAATTCTATCCTAGGAACACAATAATACAGTTTGTATTGCAAAAAATACACTAAATCCCTCACAAAACCAATATATGATGGCTTCCTAATATTGATGTAGATAGTACCTTCATTTCCACTGACATATTCCCACTCTTTAGTGCCAATGACAAATTCCTACCATAGCAAACAATTATGGCTACAACATTCTCTTCCATGTCGACACTGCACCCAAGGAGAAAAAAAAAAATCATAAGCTTGTGGGACCACGTAGCAGAATCATTGACAACTTTACATGGAGGTCACTCAAGCACAAGTAATTGCTTAAAGAACTCACTCCAATGTTGTCTTTTTGTGAAAAAGAAACAAAGGAAGCTGATTTATTCAATTGATTAAAGAAAGCGACTTTATTCAATTCTGTCCCTATTCGGTCCCCTCAAGCACCCAAATTAATTAAACAAGAGTGCTCGAATTGATTAGACAAACAGCTTTATTCAATCCTGCCTACATTTGGTTCCCTTCGAGTTGAGCCTAGTTTTGCCCTTTGCGCCATAATTTTCAATTCGGTCCCCACAATATAACACAAATTAATTAAATAAAGTGAGATCCCCACCATTATTTCATAATTCCTACTCTAGTATCAAGAACCATTATTCCCTTTGAGTCGAACCAAGCCCTAATTTTTCCCTCCACGCCCTAATTTGGCCATCGGAACTCTAAATTTTTCTTTCCATGTGAGAAAAGGAGAGAAGATGACAAACTGAGTGCTTGAGAGTTAGGGAGATGGCCGACAAATGATGGCGAAGATGGCAGGGAGCGATGGTGAACAAGCGAGTGACGATTGAGCAAGCGGCGACCCTACTTCGTATGCGGTAATAGGAGATCGACGACTCAATTTTCATCCACCCTCCGCAACGCTGTTTTGGCCAAGGGAGGTTATGTGATGCCGTTTCTTTTATGTAGTCCATGTCGGATGGAAAAATGACGTCGTTTCTTATAGAGGACAGCAAACGACATCGTTTATGACGTCTACGTGGACTACGTCAAATTTTTTTTTTTAAATATAAAAGCCACATGATCAATTTGGCAAGAAAAGTTTTTTCGGTGGCACTAAAGTGATTGTTTTTCTCTGATTTGGCATTTAAGTGAGCAAGTGAACTTTTGGCACCAAAGTGCGCCGTATACAATTTGTGGCACTTTTGATGTGCTTATCCCAACTTGAGACTAAGTGAAGCGTGGCTATAGACAAGTTATTGACCATGGGGATTCTTGTTGATAACCATAATTATCGTTGACCATGAGCAACTATCAATGTACGATAGTGGCCGACTGACGATTGTCAAGATAAGATTGACTAAATGTTAAGAAAGACAAAGATGTCAATTGAAGTACATCTATTGTTAGTTGAATTAGAAACCATATGAAAATTAACCATTTTGTGAGTAAAGTAGATGCGAAGTTTAGGCATAGTGGCATTCAAATTTGGAACTATTTGCAAATAAGACAATGAAACACAACATTTCGTAATTGGAGGATGAATTTGAAGGTTTAACTACTTGGATGAGAGTGGCAACAGAAAAACATGGAGAATTATGGCACGACTTAGAAGGCATAACTTTTTGGAGATAAGATGTTGTGGCAACATGAATAGGCGGAGTGGAAAGCTTTGGTAATGCGAAGGCATAGTTGAAACTGCTGAAGAATTGCTTGAGTTTTGTGTTATCTATCAATTTTTGCACTTAAGCTATAGTTTTCAAATATCTTGTCGTCGATTATATTTCATGTATCTTAGCTGTAAGTTTTAGATCTTTGTTGTCGATTAAATTTTGGCATTTTATCTTTATGTTATTGGGCTTTGTTGTAGATTAAATTCTGGATACTTTGATGTTGAGTAATTTCGTCAAGGCATATCTATTAGTTTCCTTATGCTTCATTGATATAACTCCCATCCAAAATTGCCACAAAACCCGTCTTCTCTTATAAAATTTGAAAAATGACTTTTGGTGAAAAATAATTTATTGTCAAATTCAATTTCGAAGAAACACATTCATCTTTTTGCCTATTCATATAAGCATTTTGAATGTAAACAAGAATGTCAAATATCGACACAATGCCAAGTTATATCATTTATGTGTCCGGAGACAATTTTATGGTCCACCGAGAGACAGATTGTTAAGTCATTATTCCTCGCATTTTTCGCAACTGATATGCAAAATGTTATAACACAAAATAATTTGAGATTACATTATTTGACAATAATTGAGTGGTTAGGAGTGCCATCTAAAGAATGCTTAGAAATAGCCACGTGTCATGATAGATTTAGGACTAAATTAGCAAAAGTGAATAATAGGTTTAGGATTTTTTGGACAATGAAAATGTAGTATATATATATATATTTTTTTTGTAGGTGACGTGATAGTTTAATGCAAAAAGAGCACGATCTTCTTTTCTTAGCTAAATTCAAATATAGTTTGTAGTTGTGTTTGGTTGGGATTTTGGGGAAAGTCATTGGAAATATGCAAAGGACTTTAGATTAAAGAGTTTTTTCAAAATGCAAAGAGTGTTTGGTAAAGTATAATTTAAAGGTACATTAGGAAGTAACTTTGGCTTACATGATGCGTTAGAGAATGGCTTTCCCAAGCCGCTTTGGGCGTCCAAAGTCCCTTGTGCTAAAATTGGGTGTTTGAGAATTTCTTTTGTAAACCTCATTAAGAGAAACAAGCCTTTGTAAAGCTGAAAGCCTAAGGCATGTAGGAGGCTGCGCAAGGCATTTTTACATTCTTGGCATGCTACTAGGAATATTAATATTAATATTTTTTATAATTACCTTTGTTGCCATTGCAACTTATTGAAATTTCAATTTTAATCCTTTTTTTTTTTATAACTAGACTCCCTAGATGAAGTCGTCGCTCTCATCTCGCTCTTCTCTAAATTCGCCTCTCTCTAGTTTTGCTCCTCTTCAAGTCACTCGCCTCTTTGGTTGTCTCTCTTTTCGCTTAGCAGTTGCTTGCTTCTCTCGTGCTCACCTCTCCCTTGGTGGTCTCTCTCTTTGCTTAGAACCGAGTCACCCACCCCTCTCATGCTTGCCTCTCTCTTCGCTTAGAACCCAATTGTTCATCTCACCCCAAATCAAGGTTCTTTAGATTTAATTCCTTCTCGTTGTGCTTTTTTTTAGTTATGATTGTTAAGTGCATGGTGATTTCGTGAACGGTACTATCGATCTTCTACTTGATTGAGTACATCATTGCTTGAGTAATACAAAGTTTTTTATGGAGATGGAAGAGTGCAAGGTATGTAGAAGTAGATTGGAGGGTTATGTTTATTGACTTATTGGCAAATTTGTAAAATTTGAGATTATCTTAGCTGATTTGAAAAAAAAATAGAATTGTCATATCTCTCTATGCCTTGGATGCATATGTTTTGTATAATCCATAGAATTGCAGCTATCTTAGATTAGTTGCTCTTGGTTTTACTTTGTTTTGACGACTTTGTGGCATTTTGGTACAAAGATGTTCAACATGCTCGAGTCATACAGAGTTTTTTATGGAGATGAAAAAGTGCAAGGTATATAAAAGTAGATTGAGGGATTATATTCACTGACGATATTAGTGATGTTGTAAAATTTGGGATTACTTTAGTGGATTTAGAGAAATAAAACTATCATATCATTTTTTGCCTTGGATAAATATGTTTTGTGTAATCCATAGTATTGCAGCTATTTTAAATACCGCTCTTAGTTTTACTTTGTTTTGATGACTTTGTGTCATTTGATGCAAAGATGTTCAACATGCTATGCTTGCAGGCCATTGATTTGCCATTTTAATATGACGATTAGTGATACAATAATTCATCTCTAATCCTAGAAAATCTGCATGTCTAGCACTACTTGTTGATGGATGATGTATTTGCTATATATGACAATTGATGGGCTGATAAAGGTTCTATTTAGGGCCTTAAAATGATTAATTATTATAGATACTTTTAGGCGGGAAATTTTTTTATAAATATAATAGGTCTCTCTCTCCCAATTAATTTCCCACAACCATGTCTGACCTAAGGCTACCTTTCTGAACACTCCATGATGATTTTGTTGGAAGTCGCATCGCACTATAACTTTATGTTTTTCTTAGTTTGAATGAACAATATAAATATATTTAGTGAAGACCTTTGTAAAATTTGAGTGACTTTTGGTCTGCGTTAGCGTTCTATCAAAATCTACATGGGCATGTGTTCATTCATATTAATGGGATTGGGTCAAAGTTAATTTCATCTATTTGCATTTTTCGAATGCGTTCGTGTTTATTTGGAAGATGGCATGTGACATCCTGATTTTTAGGTTCTCATTTCGATTGAATAAGTTGGGCCTTTCATCGACACGTCTATAGTGCTTTTCTACGAGATGGCCACTCATGAGATAACTGGCATATCCGGTTAAGCCGTTAAGGGATTTTAAACGCAATAGACTTGAGAATTCGACTAGGAATCGATCGCTCCATTGTGCTAGTCCACATGGGTCATTACGACACAATTAAAAATCGATTGGAGACTGAATATAGGTTGATTCGATTGAAATGTGTGATCAAAGTGTGAGTGATTCCACAGGATTGCAAAATTCTCGTCGATCGGCACTAGACCCATTTTCTTTCATTTTGGGTACCTTGTGTTCGTATTTGAAATCTCAAGATTTTCACGACCACGAGAGTCGCCAATGTGTCGAAGAGGTATATGTGGTTCGAAGAAAATTGACCACTGGTCAATTGCACCAAAAATTTCTAAAAGCTACTCGGTAGGTTAGGTCACGCTAAAACCGCGTCTGATTGAAATTAATCACAAATTTGATTCGATTTCAGAAATTAAAAGTTCTGTCATGTCACGAGTCATTTTCGGAATGTTGACTCATCTTTTGAGGAATTTTCGGCGAGTTCGGGATTTTTACGGAAAATTGATTAAGATGATTCGGAGAACGAACGGAAATTTGGATTGACCCATTTGAAGGGATTTCGGCCTCTAGCGTGAGCTACTTAGTGAAAGGAAATTTCGTGGACTTTTTCCTCAACAAATTGGACCTCAATCGGAGAAGTTTGTTCAGAAATTGGATTCCGAGAAAAAGAAAATGGAATTCGGAATTGAAGGAAATTGTTATTTTTGCTACCAAAGACTTGTTATTTTGGGAGAATTATGGTGCAGGGAAGCAAGTGAGGACCAAGCTTTTTACATGAAAGTTGTGGGACCAAGATTGGATAAGTATAAGAGGTTTTTATTTAATTTTTCCCCCTCCTTCGGTCTCCCCCTTTTCCGCACGCCTCTCTTTCTTTTCTTCCCCTTATTTCTCGCATGTTTTTCTCTCTACTTCTTTCTCTCTCTCGAACGGTTCCTCCCCCTCCCCCCCAAAAAAAAACCGACAACCCCGCAAGCTGGTCTCCTCTTTGCCTTTCTCTCTTTAACTTTTAAACCATTCTTATCCTCTCTCTTTATTTCTCTTTCTCTCTTGCCAACGTCGAATCCCTTAACCCCTTCTGCTTCTCTTTTATTTTCCCTTTTCCCCTGCACGTCCCCTGCCCCCACCAAGCCCTCTTTGAATTTGCTGCTTTCTTCTTCATGTGCTGTCACGCCTCGGTCTTCAAGCGTGCGCCCATCCTTCACTGGTCGATTAGATAGCGACGTCTCGGACGCATCGCCGACCCATTCATTTTAATATGCAAGCGGAAGCATATAAATAAATCCCCAGACAATAAAATAATGGGATAGGAAAGTATGGCCACAAATTTTCCAACCAAAGCGGCCTTTTCTAAACAAACAGTTTTATACACAAAATTAGGTTGTTTACAAAATTATCGGCTTAACAAAAAGGGAACTGTCCTATGACCCTCTAGTCAGACATATTCGTCGATTCTTCAGTCTCCACCTTTCCAGATTCCGGGGCTTTCGGTTCTCCACCAACACCATCTAAGGACCTGAAAATGGTTATACAATAACACCCCTTAAGACTCGATTAGGAAAAAAAATACGTCATAAAGGCTGCCTAAGTACAACCACGAGTCAGAGGACTTACCTTGGTCTTAGTTTCCTTCTTGCAAGTCAATACATTTTAGATAACTCATCAATCACTTCACCCAATCAGATTGAATCATCGATCAATCGACTCAGTCAATTCCATGTCAACAAGACCCTTCCCCGGTCATTTCAGTCAATACTATCTATAAAGTCCGACCACCTTGCGGATAGCTTACTCTACGCTGAAAGATAGATAGTAGCTAGCCCCAAAGGCTAATAATAGTATATATTTCTTTCTCTAAGGTGACCTATCGAGTCACCGATCCGATATAAGATCTTTGTTCCTTCTCCAAGATGACATATCGAGTCACCGAGTATATTATAGTATAATGTTCTTTCTCCAACACAACATATAGAGCCGTCGAGCCGTTATATCATACCGTTCTTTCTCCAAGATGACATATAGAGTTATCGAGTCGGTATTACATATTGTCCTTTCTCCAAGATGACATATAGAGTCACCGAGCCGATATTGTATACCGTTCTTTCTCCAAGACAACATATAGAGTCATCGAGTTGGTATTGTATATTATTCCAAACGTATAACCAATTTATCGTTTTTATCATACCCGATAAAAATACACGTGTGTGGGTACACGGCCGGTCTTAGCCAAAATACAAGGTTTTCACTTTTGAACCTTCCTACTATTTTCCACAGTCCCAAAATAGATTTTTTACGCTGTAAATTGACGCATGGTAATTTTCCAATTAATTATCAAAATTAATTAATTTAGGAATAAATCTTAAAATCACAATTAAATCCATTCAGCATCATTTAGCGCTCAAATAAATAAACAGAGAGTACCACTACAATCAGTATAAAATTCCGGTCACCAGCAATCCCGGTCTAATTTCCGGAAAATAAATAAATAATTAAATAATTACGGAAAATATTAAATAAATGCCGATAAATCAACTTAGGCCCGAAAAAGCCTAATTGAACGCCAAAACGGACCCGGAAAAATTTTGAGTCATTCTAGATAAATACTAGAGCTCGTCTAGGCCCTAATTGCACTAACTAACCACCTAACATGCATCGACAGATAATTAAATTAACTAATCTAATCTAATCTATCCACCTAAACCATGCTTAATATAATCTAATCAATCCCTAAGCGTAATTAACCTACTAAGCGAGGATTAGTGAGTTAAACTCGCTTATTTTACGATTCGGTCGGTTCAATTCGACGGGGACGCAACGAGGCTCAATTCTTCTCAAGGCGGGCCTAACTTTCGGGGCTAGGAACAACCTCAAAACGGGCCAACACTGAGCTGGAAACCCATTGATTTTTGCTTTTGATTTGGGCTGCAAAAGAAGAAAATAGAAGCTGGTTCGGTGAGGCAAGACCAACGGAGTTGCGGGGCCTAAGCGGGGTTGATCGGCGACGAAACGACGGTGCACGGGCTCCAAGCCGAGCTCGACCGGACGAGGACACCGACCAAGCCGAACGGCGAACGGAAACGGCGAGGACGGTCGCAAGCAGGGAGAGACGACGGCGTGCAACGGTGGTGACTCCGACTGTGGCGTGCGACGGCGAAGGCGGTTCGGTGACTGGCTTGGCTGCTCCGGTGGCTTCTCTAGTTTGCTGAGCTTTAAACGGCACCAATGAAGAGGAAGAAAGGGGCTGTCGACCGATTTGGGGGAGGGGGAGGAGAGGAGACAAGAGGGGGCCACTTGGCTTATTTTCTCTTCAATGGTCTCCTTGACCATTCCTCCACCACCAGCTGGTCCCTTGGCCTCAAATCAGCCACCAAGGCTCGCTTCTAGAAGCCCGAGACGGTCCAAAAGTCACGGTTGGTGGGGGCACACGAATTTGGTTCGGTTTCTCCTCAATTGGATACTCAATCCTTCATGAATCAATCCAATTTGGCCCCTATAAATTCTGTTATCGAGTCAATAATCAAATTGGTATTTTTCCTCACCAATTGATCCCACTTGCTCCCCAATTTTGTGATAAAAAATGATTCCTAACTTTTTCTAGACAAAAACGGCCATAGGATGACTTTTTCCCAAAAAGTCTCGGTTTGCAGAAAAATCTTCTGAGATTGAGTCGACGCTCCTAGAATTAATTGTGATATGACAGAACTTTCAATTTCTGAAATCGGACTCAAATTCGCGGTTAATTTTAATTCGGCGCGATTTTAGCGTGACCTATGCTATCGGGTAATTTTCAGAAATTTTTAGTACAAATGACCCGTGGTTGATTTTCTTTTAGCCATAATGAACCCACTCGACACATTGGCGACTCTCAGTTGTCTTGAAAATCTTGAGGATTCGAATACCGACACGGGGTACCAAAACGATAGAAAAATTAGTCTAGCACCGGCCGACGAGAATTTTCCAATTTAGTGGAATCGAGAATTTTCCAATTTAGTGGAATCACCCACAATTAGCCACACATCTCAGTCGAACTAACATATCTCTAATCTCAAATCGATTTTTAACTGTGCCGTAATGGCCTCTAAAGATGAGCACGGTCGAGTAGCCGATTTCTGGTCGAATTCTCAGGTCTATCGCATTAAAATTTCTCAATGGCTTTCTCGGATAGTCTAGTTATCTCGAGAGTGATCAACTCGAGAATAGCGTTATAGGCGCGTCAATGAAATGCCCGATTTATTCAATAAAAAACAGGATTGAAAATATGGGATGTCACACATGTGCCCCACCGATTCTCCTCCATTCGGCCACGAAGACATTGGTCAAATTTTCCCAGCAAGCTCCTCTCAATTGACCCTCCATTGTGGCCCGTCTTTGCTCCACCGAAGCTACCCCCCATCCGTCTACGTCAGCCAATCTTTGAAGCCCAAATAGCAGCTCCGTTTCAGCAAGTCCAACCGCCACAACTTGGGTTGGTTCATGGCCATTCTAGTCACAGCTTGCACCCCCACCCGTGGCTGCCGAGTCTAGTCCAAGTTGTGCCCGAACTAGCCGTCGTTGCAGCTGCTTGGGCCCAAGTTTTGAACCCAAAACCAGCAGGGGTTTGTGTGCATCAAGGCCCGTTTTCGAGTCCATCCGACGAAGCTTCGACGGGCACGCTTTGGAGTTTGTCGAGCCCTCTGCGTCCTGTCGTTTTGATCCAAGCGGATCGCAAATCAAGTGATTTTAACTCACTAATCTCTGCCTAGTAAAATATTTAAGGGTTGATTAGTTTAAGTTAAGCTTGGATTAGATGGTTAGTTAGAACGGATTAGTGAATTAATTAGTCGATTTTGCATGCTAGGTGGTTAATTTAATGCTATTAGAGCCTAGACAAGCTATAATATTTATCTAAAGTGGTTTGGAAATTTTCCGGGCTCGTCTCGGCTTTTAATTAGGCTTTCCGGGCCTAAGTCCTATTTATTAGCATTTAATAATTAATTTTTGTAATTAATTAATTAATTAATTAATTTCTGAAAAATTAGATCGGGATAGCGGGTGACCGGAATTTTATGCTGATTGCAGTGGTGTGATATGTTTATTTAATTGATTGTTATTTTGTGCTGATTGTGTGTGATTTGTGATTTTGGGTATTTATTCCTAAATTTATTTAATTTCAGTAATTAATTGGAAAATCATTGGGCGTCGGTTTACAACACAAAAAATAAATTTGTGGACTGTTAAAATTGATGGGATTTTCAAGTGGCAGAAAATTATATTTTGGCTAAAACCGATCGTGTACCCACACACGATTATTTTTATCGGGATGATAAAAATGGTGAAATGGTTAGATGATCAAGATGTTATACTGTATCAATTTGCAGGTTCGATACATCAGCTTAGAGTGAGCAGTATACCGGTATACTATATCAACTTACATGCTCGATATGTTAGCTTAGCGCGAGCAATATACCGTCGACTTCTAATGAGCATTATTAGTATACTATATCGGCCTACGGGCAACATGTCAGCTTAGAGCGAGCAATATACTATCTATTGGCAGCTTTTGATGAGCTATATTATCTATATATCAGCTTAGAGTGAGCAGTCCTGACTATGATCGGACTTTATAGATAGTATTGATTGAGATGACCAGGGAATGGTCTCGATGACATGGAATCGATTGAGTCGATTGATCGATGATTCGATCTGGGGGAATGAATTGATTTGTGAAATGAGTGATTGAATGGTTATTTGAACCGTATCGACTTGCAGGAAGGAATCGAGGCCAAGGTAAGTTCTCTAACTCATGATTGTGCCTAGGTAGCCCTCAGGGCGTATTTTCTTCGTAGTCGGGTCTTAGGGGGTGAACTTGCTGAGACGTCGTCTCACCTCGTTGTGGGATAATATTTCAGGTTCGTAGATAGTGACTCCCCCTGGGCGTCATGGTCGTCCCATGAGGGTGACTGAGCGGGTCTCTAGTTCCCCGATCCAGGAGGTTTTTGGGTCTACGAGTTGGTCATAACCCTTGTTTGGGTTGAAGAGGTTCCACATCGGGGAACTAATCGATTCGAGTATGGTTCCGCATCGCTCCCTATGGTGTTAGGCTAGGCGCCCTTGGGAGTTTTGATATCCCCGCTGCGGTGATTGATGCTTTGCTCTAGACGAGAATCCAGGCTGACCCTCCCGATGGTGTAGTGGAGGACTCGCCATCTCGCTCGGATCCCATGGACATTGAAGAATCTCGCAAACGAGTCGACTAGTTGGTCATAGGACAGCTTGTTTTTGGAGAGTCGATCTTTTTGTAGACCTTGTAAATATCTGTTAGTAATGTATATGAATTAGACTGATATGTATAAAGGTGTGGTTTGGTTTTCGATAATTGGTGGTCTTGCTTTTCTATCCCATCTTGTTGTTGTCTGGGGATTTGTTTAATTGCTTCCGCATGTGCATTAAAACGAATGGGTCGGCGATGTGTCCCGGGAGTCGCTATTTAATCAACCACCGAGGGATGGGCATGCGTTTGGAGGATCGAGGCGTGACATGGCAAGTGCATCAAAGGAAAAAGCATATTGGAGCTTGGAAGATGTAGGACTTTTTGTCAATTGTGCATTGAATAATTTGAAAAAGACAATCGTCCTATAAGTGACAAAATGATTGGATGGACAATTATAATTAACATGTTTGAGAAGTTGAAGGACAAAAAATGTGATAAAAATCAAAGGAAGAGTAAGTGAGATAATCTTAAGGAAAAATGAAAAAGATGGAAGCAATTGGTTCAAAAGGAAAATGATTAGGATAGGATCCAAGGAAGAAAATCATTAATGTGAGTGATGAATGGTGTGAGAGGAAAATTTAGGTGTTTATCTCTTTTTTTGTTACTATTTTTGTAAGTTCATCTTTCATAATAGGACTCATGAAAATATTCTATCATTACAGGCCAATTCTAAGCTTAAATTTTTTCGAAGGAAAGATGTAAATCTAGATGTTGATGTTTTGTTGGATAGAATGCTCGAGGGTATAGTTGCTACCGGAAGTATCACCCGGATACCTGCACAAGGTTTATGTAATAATGAGAATATTGAGACCACGCAAGTTAATATTAGTGATTGTGTAGGATTTACTTATGATTCTTTAGAGTGTAATGTTGGTAAAATGGATATTCAATCAAGTCAAAGTAAAAGCCATAAAAAAGTGGCCCATAGTTCAATGAGGCAAGCTCAAGGAAAGAAAGGAAAAAAATTGACTTGATATGCTAAGTTAGTATGACAAATTGACAAACTTTGCTCAGCTGTTAAAAGTAGGAGTAATGCAATATCTATTGTAATGGAGTTTTATCATTGCAAAGAAATTATGCAAATATTGAAAGTCATACCTAAGATTAAGTAAGATCAAAAGTTATTCTTTTTTGTACTCTAATATTTTGCTAAAAAGAAAGACAACAGTTAGATTTTCATGAACTTGAATGGAGATGAAAAAAAGTCAAGCGGTCAAAGTCTAAGTTGGAAGAGCATAATAGTCATCACTAGGATGTAAGCTATTTGTTTGAACTATTTCATATTCAACATTGTTGTAATATGAGATCTATTTTCAGTTGATGATTTGCACTCTGTTTGCACTACTTATGAACTATATTTTTAATTATGTCTTAATGTGAGCCATGTGTTTTTAGTTAGTGTTTTTTATTTATTAGGTGGCGCGCGCGCACACACACACACACACACACACACACACACACACACACACATATATATATATATATATATATATATATTATTCATCACTTGTGACTATAGTCCTAAAAGGGAAAATCATAAAAAAGAAGAAGATGAATATTGACAATTTGTAGGAGTTGCTCAATTCGCAATGGCTTATCAAGCAATATATAGTCACAAAAAACCTTATTTTACATCATCATATTTAGGAAATGCGTTGTTAGGAAAATTAATGGGCGAAGATGCTAATCCGATAAGTTACTACCGAATGCTTAGAATGGATAGGATTGTATTTAACAATTTAATTCATGATTTAGTAATACGTTATGGTCTTGAAGGAACTAGGAATATTAATGTTACAAAAATGATTGGAATGTTTCTTCATATTTTAGGATATGATATCGGTAATAGATTAACACAAGAGTGCTTTAAAGTGCCCAAAGAAAACCATAAGCAAGTGCTTTAGCTTAGTATTAAAAAGTATGTGAAATGAGAAATTTTTTTTTCCAACTAGCTGATTCACAATTTACAGAAGTTCTAGAGAATATGCAGAATAATTGAAAATTTTATTTATATTTTAAGGCACATTTCGATTATAAGAAAGAACTAAATATAAATTTCGATTATATAATAATATTTGTTTTTTTTTTTTTTTTTTTTTTAGGAATGCGTTGGAGTTATAGCGATGATAGCCATGAAAGATCGAGTTCGTTTTATTTATCGAAAAGGTATACAGTTTGTAATTTTAAAATGAAATTTATATATGTTTGGGTTGGTTGGGAGGAATAAGCTCATGATATTTGTATATTTTATTAAATTTCAAAAAGACGTGATGTACAATTTGCCTATCCTCCTTCAGCTTCATTAATTAATGGTTTTGTACATCAATATGTATCAATATGGTGTATGTTAATTAAATTTACATTATATTTGTGTAGGTAAATATCATTTAGTAAATACTGGATATCTAAATCTAACAAGTTATTTGGGGCTATACAAAGAATTTTGACAAGATCTTGCATCTATGGTTATCGGGAGATATCCAACCATGCTCATTGCCCGCTATAATAAAAAATTGAGCGAGCCTTTGGGTATATTAAAAAAGTGGAAGATTCTAAAACATATGCTAAGTAAGTAAAAATTATTATAGCAACAATGATTTTACATAATTATATATGACGAAAGCCGTCGATAGACATTTTGCAAGTGTAGATTTAGAAATCAAATATGGATATTCAAGTGACCTTGATAAAATAGATGAGAGGGATAGTGCTTTAAATGACAATTTATTTTATGACATGACATATTTACACTATTGAATAGCCATGAGTTTAGTAAATAATTAAAGATGCTTTTTATTTTCAACAATAACTTTTTTTTCCTCGATGTATATGTAATCATGTCAATTAGAATGAAATTACTCTTTTAACCATGTCTATTATAACGAGATTACTCTCCTTTTAATTGAGAAAAAAATTCACTTCGATGTGATTTTTTATTTATAAATTTGTTAATATATCTTGTTGACATTACCTTTGCACAAAAATATATAGATAGTCATTATTTTTTTTTAATTTTTAAAAAATTATTTAAAAAAAAAACTTAAATTGGTCGCATCAAAGGACTTTCCACATATGGGTTTATCAAACTTTATTTTCACAAAGTTGTTTCCCAAGGCAATTTTCAATTATAATTTACCAAACAGTCTTTACATTTTATCAAAACTCTTTAAAGTTAAGGCATTTACGTTTCCCTAAAGGCTTTTCTCAAAAGCTGAACCAAATGCACCATTGAAAATGCAATTGCATATGCAACAAGCATTCCAAAAAACTTGCCAAATGCTATTTGTATTTACTCAAGGGTGAAGCCTTCAAAGGCTTTGCCAAAAACTAACCAGATGGACCATTCTTTGTCCATGCTTAACATATAGTCTGCTATGTTATAATTACCAAAGAAATTTTCAAATAAAGGCTTATAGAGTAGGGTCATATTCTTAAAAAAAGGACCCAAAATGTATTTCATCTCAAATATGGGCATGGAGTGGCCAAGATAGTCCCAAAGAAAGGTCTAAAGTCATTAGCTGGTTAAATCTTCACATAAGGACTTTTTTGGTGACGAAAGTTGGGAGAAATTTGTCCAAAAATGACAATTGGGTAGAAAATGGGATAAAATCCCCAAATTGAATTGGGATTAGGATTTTTCCTTCTTTCTTCATCCACACCCACGGTTCTCGATCGCTCAGCATCTGGTCCTCACTGCGCCTTGCCCAATACTCATCACTCGTCGCGCCTTTCTCGTAAGATTCAGTCCATCATCTGTCATCTTTTCTTCTATCTCAACTTACGTTGTCTATGTTAGTTGAGATCTATGTAATGATACTTCATCAATGCTTGCTCTGTCTCCTATCGATTTTGGCAATGGTTAGTCATATATGAAGCAGAGTTCGTCGAGAACTAGGAATATTTTATTGTTTCTTCTTAGTGCTTATAGTTTGATTCATCGTTGTCAGCGGTCGTAATCATTTTGTTTTGGGGGAATTTACATTAGCTAAGTCGTAATATATAAGTTTTTGGTCAAATATTTTCCCCTCCTATTTCGGTGGTGGTGAAAAATGGATTTGCATGTGATGACATTTCTTTGGCTCTTCACATTTTCAATTTTCACATTATATAGGGAATAGTAATATGAAAATAGACTGTGTTTCCAAGAGCATTTGGTCAAAATAGCTTGTGTTTATTCTACTTATTTTGTGTTGTCTGGGTCCACGTTGATGTGGGGCCTAGCCAGCATAAAACAAAAGAAAAAAAAGTCAAAAAGTAAAGAAAAGAACAAAAATAAAAAGCAAGTGGGTAGCTTCGTGAAAGTGAGTGAAGGAGGAGGGAGAAAATTGAGTGTCCACCTCGAGAGAGCATCATGAGACAAGGGAGAAAGAAGAAGAAAAGAGCTGAGATTTTGTGGTCGCGATTTGAAGGCTAAACATCACAAAATTGGCTCAAATTGGAGTATATTACTTATGAGATCAAGGGCTACGAGTTGATCAGTTTCATTCGTTGAAAATCTTCTTGAATTCTCTAATTGCGATTAGGCTTTTCTTGCCCCATTTATATTTATCCACCTTTATGGTGATGAAATATAATATAATATTGATGTTGAGCTTCTAGTGTGTGACTAGAGAAGAATACGGGAAAAGTACCAAAAAAATCATAAACCTATTGCATTGGTACCAATTCAATTCTAAATTTTTCAATTGGACCAATTTAGTCTTAAACCTTTTAATATTAGTATCAATTCAGTCAATCCGACCAATTTTGCGGTATTTGGGCTGACGTGACAATTTTTATGATTTTTTTTTAATGATTTTTTCGAATTTTTTATTTATTATTTTTTTCTTTTTCATTTTCTTTTCTCCCTTCTTCCTCCTTGGATTGTTTTGGTGGTGGCTGCGAAGCCCTCACTTGCCGCCGGCAAGGGTCACGGCCCTCACCCAGCCTCTCCCAGGGTCATCGACGAGGCGGCTTCGCCCGGATCTAGGTGAGGCCAACCTTGCCCTAGCCTTGTTGCAGGCGAAGGCGGCCTCACCCGCAACTGGCAAGGCCATGGCAGCCATTGCCGTGGCAGAGGTGAGGGCCGCTAAGCCCTTGCCTGCCGTTAGTGAGGGTCGTGGCCCTCGCTCAGCCTCGCCTAGGGCCGCGGGTGAGGCGGCTTAGCCCAGATCTGGGTGAGGCTAGCCTCGACCTAGCCTTGCCGCGGGCGAAGGAGGCCTTGCCCATAGCCGGCGAAGCCAACGCGACCCTTGCCAGGCCTTGTTGCTGGCGATGGCCACCTTGCCCGCGGCAAGGCTAGGGGGAGGCCGGGCCTCGCCCATATCTAGGCGAAGTCGCCTTGCCGGCGGCCTTGGGAGAGGCCGGGCGAGGGTTGCGACCCTCGCCGGCCAACACTGGAACAGTCCAAGGAGGAAGAAGGGAGAAAAGAAAAGGAAAAAGAAAAAAAAAAGAAAAAGAAATTAATAAAAAATTCGAAAAAATAATAAAAATATCATAAAAATTGCCACATCAGCGTCCGACCGACGTCTACGTCGGCGTCAACCAGCCAAAATTGGCCGGATGGACTAAATTGATACCAATGCAATAGGTTTAGGACTTTTTTGATACTTTTCCTAGAAGAACACATCGTGTATCTTATTATTCTTGGTGATTAGTTAAAGTTTTTAGGCGGTCTGTGATTTTTCCTACATTGAGTTTCTACGTTAAATCCTTGGTATTTTTGTTGGCTTTATTTCCTTATAATTTGGGCATTATATATTGCCAGTTGCTATTGAGACTAAGTTGATTTTGGTCGGTTTAGTTTCGTGGGAGGAATTGATCCCGGATTTGGTTTAGTTTTTGGTGAATTGTTGCCCGGTTTTCGCAGCACCATGTTTAAGTTAAATGCCTCGAATTACTCTTTTTGGAAGCCTTGGATAGAAGATGTGTTATATTGCAAGAATTTGTTTGATTTCGTTGAGGGTGATGAGTCTAAAGGAGATAAGAAAGACAAAGAATGAGAGCAAATGAATTAGAAAATGGTTAGATTTATCCAACAATGGATTGATGATAGTGTGTTTCATTATGTTGCTCAATAAACGAAAGCGGAAACTTTGTGTAAGAAATTACAATATCTCTATGAGAGGAGAACCCAAAATAAAGCTCTTATGATTAAACGACGGGTAAATTTGAGATACAAAGAGAGAAGTAGCATGTTGAAACACTTAAGTGAATTTCAAAATGTTTTAAATCAATTGATAAATCTTAAGATTGACTTTGGTGATGAATTGCAATCATGTTTATTAGTTGTTACTCTTCCCGTTAGTTGGGACACCTTGGTTGTAGCATTAAACAATTCGGCTCCTTTCAGTGTGCTTTCTATGAGCATGGTTAAAGAAGAAAATGCTCGAATTATGCTTCTAAATTGGAGGGTTTTGTCACAGAAAACAAGGTGTGAAGTCAATCAAAGAAGTTTCAAAGTAATGATAACATCGGCAAGTCAAGAGAAAGATTGGAATTAAGACCAAGGAGGAGTGTGGAGTGTTAAAATTGTGGAAAAATGAGACATTATGCTAAAGAGTATTGGTTGCTAAAACAAATCACATGAAAGAAATGGAGATAAAGAAAAACAAGCTATGACAATGGTTGCAATTAATGGTGATAATATGTTCGTATGTGGCGATGGTTGTGTGAACCTTATATGCAAAGACTCTACTTGAGTTGTTGATTCTGCAGCTTCTTTTCATGTCACCGCACAATGCGACTACTTTGCTTCTTATCACCGTGGTGATTTTGGTTATATTAGGATTAGAACCAATGGTGTTTCCAAGGATATTGGCATGGGAGATGTTTATTTGAAAACCGATATTGGATGTAATTTGGCTTTGAATGTGAGATACGTTCCAAATATTTGACTTCGCATGAAATCATGAAAATGATGAATCCTCATATAATGTTGATTTTTTAGCCGAGATAGGTGCACTAACGAGCAAGAACAGCTCATTGAATCAGTTGAGCAAAAATAACCTATCCTACCTCAAGTTAGAATATCTGAAAGAGAGTGTAGACTTTCAAAAAAATATTTGCCGCATAAGTATGTGTCATTCATCGATGCGGGAGAGTCGGAAACTTATGAAAAGATTATGTCATATGAACAAAAGAATGAGTTGCATGAACCCATACAAGATGAGCTTAAATTCTTGCATGAGAATCACACATTTGAATTGGTGGAGTTACCTAAGAGTAAGAGAGCACTCATAAATAAGTGGCTGTACAAGTTGAAGATGGAAGAAAGTTGTTTGCAATCATGATATAAGGCCAAGCTTGTTGTGAAGGGCTTTCGTCAAAAGAAGAGAATTGATTTTGAAGAGATTTTTCACAGGATGTAAAGATGTCTTCTATTCAAGTTGTTCTTGGTTTAGCTGTCAGATTGAATTTAGAAATTGAACAACTTGATGTAAAAATGCCTTTATTTCATAGAGACTTAAAAGAAGAAATATATACTAAACAATCGAAGGGTTTCGAAGTTGAAGGCAAAAGGCATCTTACATGTAAATTGAGGAAAAACTTATATGATCTCAAGCAAGCGCCAAAACGATGGTACAATAAGTTTGAATCATGCATGGAAGATCATAAATATGGTAAGATCAACTCCGATTCTTATATTTTTATGAAAAAATTCTCGAATAATGATATTCTTATTCTCCTACTCTACGTGGATAACATGTTGAATGTTGGGTATGATACTAAGAAAATCAATAGTTTAAAAGATGAGTTAAGTAAAACTTTTGTAATGAAGGACCTAGGTCCAGCCAAGCAAATCCTAGGCATGAGAATTACTCATGACCGGAAAGACAAGAAACTTTGGTTATCTCAATAAAGATACATTGATAAGGTGCTTGAAAGATTCGACAAATCGGTAAGTACTTTACTTGCAAGTCATTTCAAATCAAGTAGTAACGAGTGTCCTACAAGTGAGAAAAAGAAGAAAGAAACGAAGAAAATTCCTTATGCATTGGCTATAGATAGTTTGATATATGCTATGGTTTGTACAAGTTCTAATATTACTTATGTAGTTGGTGTTGTGAATAGATTTCTCTCAAATTTAAGTTAAGACCATTGGGCTATTGTTAAATGGATTTTGAGGTATTTCAGGGGCAATTCTATATTATGCTTTTTTTATGGAAAGGCGTAACCTAAGTTGAGTGACTACTTGAATACGGACTATGCTGGTGATGTTAATTCTTGAAAATCCACATTGGGTTATATGATGACCTTTGCGGGGAGAGCTGTTTTCTAGCAATCAAGATTGCAAAAATGTGTTGATTTGTCTACGACCGAAACTGAGTATATTGCTATCACCGAAGGAGGTAAAGAACTTTTGTGGATGCAAAAATTCCTATATGAGTTGGCCTTGAAGTGAGAGAAATTTGTTGTGTATTGTGATAGCATGAATGCTGTATATCTTATTAAAAATCCAGTGTTGCATTCAAGATCGAAGCATGTTGATGTGAAGTATCATTGGATCAAAGAGGATTAGAAATTAAGATCTTTTTACTTGAGAAAGTCCACACTGACCAAAGGGTTGCCTATGGTGAGACTTGACTCTTGCATAAACAAAGCGGGTATCATAAAACTTCCCACATAAGGTGGAGGGGAAGATTTGTTAGCTAGGTCCACCTTGACAAGGGGCCTAGCTAGCATAAAACAAAAAAGAAAAAGGAAAAGCCAAAAAGCAAAGAAAAATACATAAAGAGAAAAGCAAGTGGGTTGCTTCGTGCAAATGAATGAGGGAGGAGAGAGAAAATTTAGTGTCCACCTGATAGAGCACCGTGAGATAGGGAGAAAGAAGAAGAAGATGGTGGAGATTTTGTGATCCCGGTTCGAAAGCCAAATGTTGATAAAATTGGCTCAAATTTGAGTATGTTGTTCGTGAGACCGATGGCCACGAGTTAATTGGTTTCGTTTATTGAGAACCTTCTCCGAATTCTCCAATTGCGATTAGGGTTTTCTTACCCCACTTATGTTTATCTATCTTTATGATGATGAAATATGGTTGTAATATTGATGTTGAACCTATAGTATATGGCTAGAGAAGAACACATTGTGTATCGTACTATTCCTAGTGATTATTAGAAGTATTTGGGCAGTCCGTGGTTTTTCCCATATTGGGTTTCATGTTAAATCATTGTTGGTTTTATTCCTTATCATTTGGACATTATATATTGCCAATTGCTATAGGGGCTAAGTTGATTTCGATCAGTTTAGCTTCAGAGGAGAAATTGATCCTGGATTGGTTATAGTTCTCGATGAGTTGTTGCCCGGTTTTCCCCAATGTTTTGTATGTTAAGAGCCAACATTGTAATAGCTTTGTACTACTCTTAAATACAATGTGTTTACTCACCTTTTATAATTATCTCTAGTCTCCACTGCCGCGCTTGCTTTGAGGTACCCAGCAAGTGGTCTCCAGGTAGGTGTGGTGGTTGAGACTCGAGAAGGGAAATGAAAGAAATAGTTAGTTTCATTCTATAATCAATTATTTATTTGATAACCTCTCGCATCGGGACATACCAAAGTGGCTTTTTCCGTATTTGCAGGAGCAAAGTGCTGATTTAGAGATGTAACCTAATTCTTCGATTTGACAAGGCTCACTACATCCGAAATAGATGAGAAGGAAGGCCATTGGAGGCCTGCAAATTACAGTTGCCAATGCTTTTTGTGCTTGAATGCGAAGGTTTGCTTCAATATTTTGCCTCTTAGTTGGAACAACTTGTTTTCCTTATTTTGTAGTTCTCTGTCTTATTGTCAAACGGAGCTTTCCTCTGCTGAGTAAAGAAGTTTCTACATGTTTAGATCATATAAAACAGCTTCCTAAACATCTGGAGTTTCCCTTACTGAGTTGCTAAAACTTAAGTGATGGTCGATTATGCAGGTTTAAAAGAAGTTTGTGCTTGTGTGATTGTCGTGCAATCATTGGTGATGAGAACTCCTGCCAAGTCATCGTTGGGCCGTTGCAAAGCAAAAAATTAACTAAAGCTGACCTTCAACAAAGCAAAAAGAGAGAAGATTTTATTGAGTGGACTGATCATAGTGACAGTGTACTACCCTTTAGGGTTGTGATCAGCTGTTGTAGCTGTATTTTTGGAGCTGTAGATTAGTTATTGTAGAATGGGCTATGACCAGTGGGAGGTTTAATCTTTTTGTGAATTCATAGGTCGTCTTGACAGGTTAGGCAACTACGTGGATAACAGCTTTATTGGACAGATGATATCATGCAAAGAAAATAGTTAGCGCCTAGTCCACTTACGAGTATTAAAGACAGGTGACAGAATCCAATGGAATGCAAGTATTCCGACCACTTAAAAAGATTGGTAGATGTGCGAAGTCTACCGAATGCGATAGTTGATGCTCGTATTTATAGCATGAGACTCCTCAAACCTGACATATAGGACATTACCTCATCTCAAAATTTGATTATTACCATGAAGAAATAAGCTCGAATGATAACATGCTCCAATATGATTCCCCCGTTTTTGAATTTCTAAAGTGATCTACCAACGTGACGATAATAAAATTACCATTCCCGTCGTAAATGAACACAAGACCATCAACGGGTTGTCCTGATCCATGACAACTTGGGCAAAAGCCTTCCAATCGTGTGCCGTCAAGTGAAAAGTAACACGAGGTTTGGCCATTCTCCTCATGAAAAAGATAGCGTTGACAAGACAAAAGTTAACGGCATTTTTTCCCCAAATTTTCCACCTAACCAGATGAAAAAATTCACCAGTTCTATATAATGGCTCATGAAATTTTATATTGCAGCCAGGCTGTTCGTATTTGATGCTAAAGTTTACAGGTTAACAAATAAGAACAATTCAACATATGAATGTTCTTATGTTGTCTGGGACTTCATATTAGTATAATTCTGGCTTAAGAACCAAAGGTCACTTTGCATGCGCTAATTAGTTCAAGATGTATGATTGAGTGCTGAGGGATGTGCAGGCTGGAGATTGACTGATGCTACTTTATACAGGGACAAGAGGTGGAACTGAAGGAGGAACCCAATTCTCAGTAGGAACTTCAACAAACTTCGAAAGGATAGCACCAACCTTGGTCATTGTTTCCTTATGTGACTCGGTGCAATTTCGTACACGCTATCTCGAATTATCTTTACAGCAGCATCAATGTCTTCCCCAATCTCATGAGAGTCATAGGAAGCAGCACAAGAGAAGCTGACAAAGGTATGAACCTGATGGGTTACTGTAGCAATTGCTTCTTCTGCTAGCTAAATCTTTGACAATCAAGCATCACTATGTGCATGTCAATGGAGGAAAATAATAACGATATTTCAGCGATCTAAATAAACAAAAATCAAATGCGCACTGGAATATCAAACCAGGTAAGATAAACATCACAAACATGAGGTATTCATGCGAATACTTTTCCCAATAAAGGACGAGAAGAATTGGAAAAATGACGTACTTGCTCGCCCACAAGTGCATGACCAACTTCACGGTGTGCCGCCAGACTCTTGTTCTTTCCTTTCATCATCACGTTTCCTCCATTCCAGCAACAATCCTGTCAATTGAATCATGAATCTCCTTCACGGAGGTTGCTGTCTTCCCACGATGGCCAGCCAATATAGCAGCCTCATTCAAGAGGCTGTGAAGATCCGCTCCACTAAATCCAGGAATTCTCAGACTTCTTATTGCCAGCAAACCCCTTTGTGCTACATCAGATTTTGTACTTTATTAGTATGTCCATGATGTGGTGCGATTAAGATACACCATTTCGTCTTGATATATTATGATGGAGAGACACCATTTGAAAGGGTATGAGGGAGTCATATAAATAACTTTAGAAGAAAACCGTTGGGTTGGTTGGTAGAAAGAACGTTCAGAAAGAAACTGTTCTCTCTTCTTCTTCTCTTTCCTCGTGATTGCATTCAGATCATCATGAAGTCATATTGTTCGTCGTTCACCAGTAATTCAATATCCATTTCGAGGTAAATTGTTCAATGCGCATCAAAGAGGTTAGTCGTTTCTTCCGTGGACTTTCTTCCCATATTGGTATCAGAGCCCGGTTATGATTTCTACGTTGTTTTTTTTATCAAATTTTTCTTGTTTGCTATTTGATATGGGGATCAAGAGGATGAACTTCACATTGTCCGAATGTTCATTGCTTGAAAATTGCAACATGAATCGTCGAAAATGAACCAAAGTGAAGAATGGGATTGGAGGTCGCGTAAACCCATATGGTTTTTGCCATTTTTCAAAGTATTTTTTCGGCTAAAATCAATTTTTAAATATACGGGATGAAAGTACTCGCCAAGATGAGTCAAACGGTAGGTCTAGAGCCACTTGAGGATGCTGGACGCGCCAACACACACGGCCAGAAGTCGCAGCGCGTGGGCGCCATGCGCCCAACGCGTGAGCTCCACATGCGTGTCGGTTCACCGACACGTGATGACGTCATCGATGACGTCATCCAACGGTCAGTAACCGCTGGATGACGTCACCCAATCGGCGGGAGTTGGCTGGCCGGCGATCGACTGACAACCCGACTCGACCGAAGACCCGACCCGACCGGAGAACGACCCGGTTGATTGGTCAACCGGTTGGATCGGCCAAGAGTCGTACTGGCTCGCTAGTGTGTGAGCCACACGCACTACACACTCAGGTAGTGCGTGTGGGTGAGTGTAACCTCCAATCGACGTATGGTCGGTGGCGTTTGGTTCATATGGATGTGCTCTCAGTGTGGTGGAGTTATTGTGCACGTTTGAAGCTTTTAAAGGTATAAAAATATAACTATGCATATTTTTGGGGCATAAGTGCATTGTTTATTTCTTTTATCCTGTATTTTCTTGCATTTTTGGAAATACAGAAACTAGCTTATATGAAAATGATCACATATATGTTGTGTAGAGCTTGGTTCGATGATAGCATGTATATAATTTAATATACTTACAATTTTCTGATTCCAAACAAACTTGAACAATGGTTGGAAATCTTTGATTTTTTCATTAGGTGTCAAATTACAATTTCAATTATAGTTGATGTATGATTGTTTTTTGTACATTGGTTCACATCATGCTATGCTCTTTGTATTAATAAAAAAAATGTACAAATTACATAAGGTCATGTAATTATTCTTCTAGTGGGAGTTCGTAGGTTGGTAAAATTCAAATGAATTCTCACCTAGCATTTAAAATTTGCACAAATTAAACTAGTAAATGATAGTAGAACAATCGTACATAGAAGCTGATTGGGAATATAGTGAATTTTCGTTTCTGTGTCTTTTGTTGAATTATCATTAATGTAGTTTGTCTTTACTGTAAATTAAATATGTGTGTTACTGTGAAAATGTGCCGGTATTGATTCTACGTTTATTATATCAATGTGTTATAGTAATTGAATATGGTTTCAGCATCCAAGACTATCGTGGCTAACCTCAACAAGAGAGAGAATTGAACGGTGACAATTATGATATTTGGTACCGAAATGTTTAATTCCTTGAGTAGCAAGAGGTTTAGAAACTCTCAACCACATCATGGATGAGCTTGAGCATGGAACTTCAACTTAGCACATAAGAGATCAAGAAGCTTATCAAGTTTGGAAAAAGAAAATAGTATTGCTTGCATCATGTTACTGAGTTGTATGCAAGATGATCTTATGTGTGAGTTTGAAAGTTATGATAAAACTCAAACAATGTAGATTGCTTTGAAACATAAATTTGGGGGTACGTTTGCCACTAAGTTGAGGAGACTCACCATTAAGTTTGACACATACTAAAAGCGCCTAAATGTAATGATGAGGTAATATCTTCGGGAGAAGGCAAACATGATTTGTGAACTAAAGTCTGCAGGTCAATTCCTTACTGATGAACAGTAAGTTCAGGCTATTATAAGGTCTCTTCCTAACAATTGAGAGTATATGAAGATCAACATGACGCATAATAAGAATATTGTCACTTTTGACGATATAGCGTATCATTTGGAATTAGAGGATGAGCGTCTAGAGGCTGTAAGATTCTCTACCTATGCTTATGTTGCCGAATTGAGTTTACGTAAGGATTCGGGCTTCAAGCGTAAAAGGAATCATCAATTCAACAATAAAGGGAAGGAGACTGATCGTGCACCAAGAGGGCTAAGACCTTCTAACGCAAGAAGCATGGTGGGAAGAAGGACAATACTAATATGAAGTGCTATAATTGTGGCAAGATGTGTCACTTTGCTCGTGAATGCATTGAGTCGAAATATGTACACTATTATTCCATTACTTTAAGTAATACTTTTATTTCTAGTACTGTAATGCTTGATGAATCTCATCCAATATGGACTGTAAACTCAGGAGCAGCAGATCATGTAACTAGAGATCAAAGAACATTTGTGGAACATTGTCATATACAGCCTGGAAGAAGATGGATATATGTTGGGAATAACTCAAGAGTTGAAGTGAAGGTTATTGGCACATGTAAATTAATTTTATGTGGTGGTTGAAACCTATTCCTATATGATGTTCTTTATGTTTCAGATATTCGACGGAACTTGATCTTCGTAGTTATTCTTCTTAGCCTAAGTTATATATTAAATTTTCATGGTGATTATGTTGACATTTGTTTGGAACAGTTTATTATGGTTTCGATCATGTATTGAATGGTTTTATGGTGTTAGACGTTGACTATGATCTGTACAATGTTAATGTTGATAGTTATTTTTCTTTAATTGTATTTTCTAATAATGTTGAGATTTATGCAAGTACTTAGCATGCTAGATTAGGTCACATTGGGTTACAAATGCAAATGTTAGCTAGAGAATGCCTTTTAAGATCACTCGCTAATGTTGATCTACCCATATGTGAATATTTTCTAGCGGGAAAAGCAATTAGAAAACCATTCGGTAAATGAACTAGAGCCTAATTTCCATTACAACTCATATATTCTGACATTTATGGTCCATTAAACTTGAGGGCGGCATGGAGCCTCATATTTCATCACTTTCATAAACGATTTCATGCGTTTCGGTTATGTCTTTCTGATCTTCCATAAGTTAGAAGTATTAGACTACTTTAGACAATATATGGCGTTTGTAGAGAATTAGTTGAACAAAACAATAAAAGCATTGAGAACTGATCGCGGATGTGAGTATCTATTTAAGCAATTCAAGAATCTTTGTGATGAAAGGGAATTGTACAACAATCGATTATTCTTGGTATTCCGCAACAAAATGAGGTTGTTGAAAGAAGGAATAAAATCCTATTAGAAATGATTAGGACTATGATGACGTAAGCAAATTTACCTATCTTGTATTGGGGAGATGCATTATTGATTGCTGCCTATGTACTTAACCATGTGCCCTCAAAATCAGTCACTTCCACCCCTTATAAATTATGGACTGGTAGAAAATCGACTTAAGTACTCTACATCCATAGAGGTGTGCAGCTTATGTTCATGATTCTTCTCATAAATATGGAAAATTAGGTCATAGAGGGAAGAAATTTATCTTTATAAGATATTCTGAACACTCCAAAAGGTACGTGTTCATAGGTGAACAAGCTGATGGAAGTGTGACCGAAATGGAGTCACGAGATGTTACGTTCTTTGAGAACGATTTTTCTAGTAGATGTGAGATTGATAAGAACTTCCAATTATATGAGATAGAAGATCCTAATAACACACCCACTAATGTTGTAGAAGGAAATAAACATTTACCTCAACATACAAGACCTAGTGAGAGTATTGCATTGCTTGGCAAATTGAATTCAAAAGAAGTTCAGTTACGTAAAGGTATTCCCCGTCGTCGTTTTAAGATTGAAGGGAAGCATTTATGACTGCTCCACAAGACAATGCCAAGCCTAAGACTATTTAAGAGGCTCTCTCATTCTCTCGATAAGGAAGAATGGAGAAAAACTTTGGAAAATGAGATAGAATCAAAGATGGCAAATCACGTTTGGGACTTGGTTGATCTACCACTCAATCACAAGGCTATTGGATATAAATAAGTTTTTAAGATTAAGCAAAATGCAGATGGATCTATTGAAAAGTATAAGACTTATCTTGTGGTGAAAAGTTATACTCAACAAGAGGGTATAGACTATGAGGAAACATTTTTATCAGTTGTAAGGTTTGCGTCAATACGCATTATTCTAGCCACCGTTGCATATTTGGACATTGAATTATATATTGTGGCATCCCAAAAATTCAAGAGAAGCTCTAAGGTGTATCAAAGCCCATAATTAGGTAATGAAATTTTCCTAAGTTTTATGCTTTAGCCATTAGTCTCCTCTTAAGACTAAGTGATATATGCTTGTGTTCATGAATTTTGAGATTAGTGTAATAGGATAAATTTATGAGAAGGATTTATTTTTGGCTACGCACCTCATAGAATAAATTCATATAGATTAAATGTTACAAGATTTTGGCCATATGAAATTTAAATTTGAAATCTATAAAAGGAAGATTAAAATTAAATTATAAAAAGATTGGAATTTATTTAGGGTTGGGCCTTAGGACCAAGGGTGTGGACGCTTAATGGGCCAAAAGGGGAAGCCCATGAAGCCCACGAAGGCTGTCGCCGGCCAAGGAGGGCCCGGCCCATGAGGCCCACTTCCAAGCCCATATTGCATGAAGATGGCCAAGTGTTAGTCCCCTTCATCCAAGTGTCCTCCATGCATGACCTAATCATTGCTAATGATGGAAGGGAGGAAGATTAGAGGGAAAAAGTGACCGGTTTAGGGGGGAAAGGAGTGTCGCCGGAGAGAGGGGGTGAGAGAGAGAGTGAGTTGCGAGAGAGAGGAGCCGAGAGGGAGGAGAGGAAGGAGCTCGCCGTTCGTCCGCCCATCGCTGCCCGCACGCCGTCCGTCCGTCCGTCGCCGGTGTGCCGTCCGTGTGCCGCTGTCCGCTTGATCTTAGAGGCAAGTTAGGATCGATTTCCACTCTTGCATGTGTGTCTTGCATGTGTGATTTTTTGGTGGTAGATCTCGGATGTTAGGATAGGCAAAACCGAAGCTAGAGTGTGACTTGTTCTTGTAAAGGCTTGCTGATTTCGTATATACCGCCCGACCCAGAATCTTGTGGAGGCTTGCATGCATGTTTCGAGTTGGATTTTGACTTTGATTCCTTCATGAAAGTTGTATAAAACATCTTAAACTACAACATACTAAAATTTGGGACAAAATGGTTGAGATTTAAGGGGTAAAACCCTCTTCCTACGAAGACACTAGATCTGGAACTACTTTACTGACCTTTTGGTAGTTTTGTGGGTTGCATGTCGATTTTTACCGAGAATTTCTCTTCGACTTCTTCATGAAACTTGTAAAGAACATCCTAAATATTAACATACTCAAATTTGAGGTAAAATGAGCAAGTGTAGCCTAGTGAATCGACTTTCTCTTGAAGACGGTAAATCTGGAAACACGGTACTGGACACCGAGACTTCTTGGACCCATATGGTGACTATTCTTTGGAAATTTCGCCTAGATCCCTTAATGAAAGTTGTAGGGGACCCTTGAAGCAAAACATTTCCAAATTTCAGAGGAAACAAAGAAGGATAAGTGAGTGAAAACTCGATATTTCGGAGATAGTTACACTGAACGTTGCGGTGTTAGAATCAGGAGCTTCGGACGTCTATAGAAAATTATCTAGAACTAATCTGGCCTAAATGTTTTCATTAAAAATATAGTTTAGCGTCTTAACTACTACCTGGTAAAATTTCATAATTTTCGGAGGTCATTTGGTTATTTTAATCGAATTATTTCAAAAACTGCGCAATCTGACTTCATCCAAAATTGCATGTTGTATATGTGTGAGTTATACTTTCTTGTGTGGAACTCTTTTGGGCATGTGTTCTTCATGAAATTGTTATCTTATTGTCTTGTCTATTACATGTCTTGATTTCATGATTTTTGAGAATCATATGGATATTTAATTTAAATGTTTTCCTAAATTGTGCAAGCTGGAAATTTAGTAAATTTCAAAAAGGCATGATATATGGACTATTCTAAATTGTGTGGATCTCATGAATTATATTGTCATTAGTGGTTGTATCTTGCTGCATGTATGATGATGATTGGAAATGCATATAAAAGAATTAAAATGATGAAAGTGATCTTGTTTACCATTACATCGTGTGCCATGCTGAATTTGAGACATAAAGTGGTAAACATGAATCATGGTGAATGAGGAAATTTTAGTGGCGGCCGATCATGCCCTGGGAGTGTCAGGATGCCCGGGATGGGGGGTGCCGGATGCCCGGATGTATTGAGATACATGCCGGATGCCCTCGGGAGTTTCGAGATGCCCGGAATGGTTGGGTGCCGGAAGCCCCGGAGGTCTCGTGCCGGGGAGTGCCTCGTGATGCCGGTTGGGATGCGAGATGCCCGAAAGTGGGGTGCCGGATGCCCGGTGATGTGTGCCGGAGGGTTCTCGCGATGCTAGGATGGGGTGCGAGTGGTGATGTGTGGGACGCAATTACTGGTCCCGGGAAAGAGATGTGGTGATCAAAATTTAAAGATAAAAGTGGAAATTGAATCATGCGCATGAGATATGATGACATACATATGGATGTGTGACATGATGATGATCACCTATGGCATGATGATATGTGTGTGACATGATGATGATCACCTATGACATGATGATATGTATGTGATATGATGATGATGAGTACATGAGATGTGATGACATACATATGGATGTGTGACATGATGATGATCACCTATGGCATGATGATATGTATGTGACATGATGATGATCACCTATGGTATGATGATATGTGTGTGACATGATGATGATCACCTATGGCATGATGATATTTATGTGACATGATGATATGTATGTGATATGATGATGATGAGTACATGAGATTGATGACATATGCATGGTGCAAGGTAAGTTATGCTTGGATGCATGGATGGCATATACTATGCTATGATTGATATGTTGTATTGTGTGATGCATTGAGTGGTTTATTGGTCCTTTACCGCCGAGTGGTTGTACTCACCCTTTCGGGGACCAACATTTCAGATTAGAAAGATGCCGCTCCCTACCGTCACCGGGGGCACCTTCTATGGCCTCCCATCCGATGTGGAGGTAGAGTGTACGGAGATCGATTGCGTTACCATCCCCGGGTCCGACGTTTGTGCGAGTGCGAGTGTTGGTCATGTACGAGGTGGGCCCGTCGGGGCCCAGTCATTCAGGAGTTTCTGTCGGTTCATGTTCGCCGAGATGGAGAGTTTAGGGGGATGTTGCCACCACCACCGCCCGACGCGCCAGGATGGGTGTGATGGCCGCGTGAGGGGTAGAGAGCTAATGACACTTTTTGGACATAGCCGCCACTTGTAGATGGAGGATCATACGTGAGATAGACATAGGGTCGAGTTGTCTTTTTGAGTTGTGGCCGAGTCTAGATGAAAATCTTGGCCTTTCTTTTGATTGTACCGACCCGTGAAATCCATCTTGAAAATATATGTAACTAAAAGTGGCTCGGCTTCATCTTTTCATATGATGTGTAGTTGGTGTGCATTGTATCATGATAGTTGGGGGGGGGGGGGAAGAGATGGTGATATCAAATTATGCTTCCGCTAATAAGTTGCGCCGGGACCGTTTTAAAAAAAAAAAGCCTATGAACTGCGATGCTTCTACTAAGAGATGTAACTAGCGTTCATTAGGTATAGCGATAGGTACCTGTGGCGACCTTAGGCGAGTCGAGGGGTGCCACATATATGAATGTAAAAACGGCATTTCTCAATTGAGAGCTAGATGAAGAAATCTATATGAAGCAATTAAGAGGTTTTGTAACTAAAAGTCAAGAGCGTAGAGTTTGCAAGTTTTATCGCTTACTACATGACCTTAAGCAATCATCTAGACAGTAGTATCTTCAGTTTTATCAAGCCATAACAACTTTTAAATTCACGATAATCGAAAAAGATTACTGTGTATATGTCAAACGGTCTGCAAATAAATTTATGATTTTATCATTTTATGTGGACGATATTCTGTTGGCTGGAAATGACAAGATTTTGGTCATCACCATAAAATAATTGTTGTCCTCCCATTTTTAAATGAATGACATAAGAGAAAATGTTTATATAGAGTTAAGATTGAAAGAGATCGATTAAGGAAACTTCTTGCTGTATCACAAAAGTTTTATATAATGAAGATTCTTGAACATTTCAATATGCAGCATTGTAATCCCATTGATACCCCTGTCATGTAATGTGAAGGCCTAAGTACTAAGACGTATCCTAAAACTCAGAAGAAAATAAAGAAATGGAAATTGTTACTTATGCTAGTGCGGTAAAAAGTTTGATGTATGCTACGATCTATACTCGACCCAACATATGTTATACCGTGGGGTTGATGAGCCGATATCAATTAAATCCTGGTCAAGCACACTGGAAAGCAGTGAATATGATCCTGAGATACTTAAAAGGCACTATGGACTATCGAATTTGTTACCAATTGAATGATTTACGCCTATTAGGCTATTCAGATGTTGATAGGAAAAGAGACCTAGATGAGCATAAATCAACTTCTGGATATATGTTCTTACTCGATGAATGTGCAATTTCTTGGAATAGCAAGAAATAGACATGCACGGCCTTGTCTACGATGGAGGCAGAATTTATTACATGCTCTACCACAGTGCAAGAAGCAATATAACTAAAACGTTTCTTGGAAAATTTAACCAATGTCATTGAGGTTCCAAGACCAGTGATAGTTTGTTGTGATAGTCAAGCAGTCATTACTTATGTAAAAGATCTCAATTATCATGGAAGGATGAAGCACATTGACATAAAGAACAACTTTATCATAAATATAATAGCGTAGAAAGAAGTGGTCATTCAATACATTTCAACTAATAGAATGGTTACCGATTCATTTACGAAGGCTGCTCCTAGGATGTATTATTGACTCACAGGATGTTTCTAGGGTTACGTAAAATGTGATATGTAATATTATAGAGGATAATTGGTTTATGTATATGTGAACATATGCATTGTACATGTTTGTTTTTTAGTGACTTGATGTTTTATTAATAAGTATAAATCCATTATGAAACTAGCACAAATACACGCGCCAGGCAATAATTGGCTCACTCACACAAGCGATCATCTTAAGTGCTATAGTAGCATGTTGAGATAAGACGTTATGTACAAATAAATATTAAAGAGTAAGTTTAGTACATAATAATATGTCGCCTTGACTGGAGTCAAGACGAGGTCTATGATTTGTATATGATAAGATCGAACATGATAGTCCCATAATCATATATGCCTGAAAGATGCCGGATGTGGGTACTTAATTTGGCTCTATAGAAAGTGAGTTGATATAGCACTTGAGCTAAACTTGAATACGTGAAAAGCACGTGACTATGTTTAGATAAAGATCCATATAGTTGATATATTTAATAAATGACATACGCTTTTATAGAAAGAGAAATCCACTATAGCATCTAATTCATACTATATGTGCATTGTATGACCGACAAGGAAAGGTGAGTGAAATTATCCATATTTACTCATCGTGTGAACCCTTGAGGTAATTTATAATTTACCTCATTTTGTACCATATGTTACTTCTGATTATATTCTCAAAGTGAAAGATCAATATTGCTACTTTAGCATGTTACTGCGGTCATGAATAGATATGGCTTTATGAGATGTGTCTAGGAAAACAGTTGTTAGAAATAGAGAGAGACATGAGTGTGAAGGAAAACTATTGTTGTTTTATATCTATCACATGTATTTACTGGTCGACCAGTTATATCGTCTTCTATGATTTTGGATATAATTGTAAATACATGGTGTTATGAGAATAGTTAAGTATAATCCTTAAGGGATATGTATACTTGGATTGATGTAGCAAAATATGTCTAAGGCACTGTAAAACATCAATTGTTTATTTTTTTTAGGGTTGTAGCTATTATGTCATCCCTAACAAGTGTATAATTTGAGCTTCCAAGTACATGTGTACCTACCAGTCGCATGGCATTCTTTTCAATATGAATTGTTTTTAAAGTTGATGAATGTTGAATGTTTTATATTCTTGATAGAAAGCGCTATCAAACTCATCACGTCTCGAGTGGAAGATGTTGACTTTATAAGTACATCCATGAATGAGTGCAATCATGATAGGGTGCGATCATGATGCACCATTTCGTCTTGATATGTTATGATGGAGAGAACAAAGAACCATAACCCCAATTCTTTTTTGGTTTTTTTGGTTGGTCCCAAATCACTCTCAAATATGACGATTTTATTATTCATCTGTTCCCAAATTGCAATTTTTGGACAAAATTGCCCTTGTTCTACTCACTAGAAAAAGTCCCCCGATGAAGATTCAACTAGCTAGCAAGTCCGAACCCTTATTTGAAACTATCTTGGTCTCTTCAAGAACTTAGTTGAGAGTGACACAAAATCATTTCAATTCATTATTTGAGAAAATGATTTCACTTCGTGGTATTTTTTTAAATTTCTTTTATTACTATAAGTTGAGGAAAAAAATATATGTATGTGATAATGGACAATGAAAAGTAAAATTAGAGATAAGGTGGGCATTGAGAAGTCCTCTTCACATGACGCACTGAGACGCCCCCACTTACCTCGGCGAGTTCGTGACATTAACTGCTGCAAAAGCAACGTTCCACTGAGTCAAAAACCTGGGGCCGACGACTGCTTATGCATATTGCATATACGAGACGACGGGAATCCAATTCATCAATCCCGACGAAAAATTTCGAGAGAGGGAGAGAGAGAGAGAGAGAGAGGGAGGGAGGGAGAATGATTGCAGAGTTTCGAGAATTCAATGGCGGACCAGCGTAATACATCGATCCAATTTCGATTCTGCATGCAAAATCGTCGGCATGCATGGCACTGCTCTCAGTCTCGGGGATGCGGATCGGTACGTTTGCATGCCTAGTCGATTTACATGACAGCCTCCTCACATCATAATCGTGTTTTCTCACGTGAGGAAAACGGTAGGACTATCTGTCACCTACATCGAGACTGTGCAAGAATGGCCAGCTCGAGTTGATCCTCTCCGCATGCACGCGCATCGAAGCCTAAGTCAGAAAAACGCGTACATCGTTGAATTGGGGAGGACAGAGGTACTCTAAATCTTCAGTGTAGGTTTGAATCCTATTGGACACAATTTTTTTCATCCAATTTCTTTTTGGATATATCTTGAAAAGGAATTTGATATTTTCAAATGGTTTCATTAAAAAAACGCCTGTAATGGGTCGTTTAGCTTAGCTCATGTATTCTTTCTAATATTCTATTATATATTAGTTTTTCCATATTGTCAATCAAATCTTTATAGAGAATGAAAATTGGACGAATAGAGAATTACCTAGAGAGTGCTACTATACTTTAAGCACAAGGCAGGTGTAGAGTAGAAGGACTCGACTTTGTCAGTGCTATATTTCCCTTCATCCCTGATTAGAGTAAATTTTTTTTTGCCGACCAAATCTTTAATTAGCCGATTATAAATATGAACATCACACAAGTGTAACATTAACTAAAAGTAAATGTGGGTAACGTCCTTATTTACGATTCGCCAATTATAAGATTGATCAAAGGAACCAGGGAAGAGGAGAATGTAACCCTTCTCCTTTCTCCTCCGTTTCAAAAGAGAGACATCTCAATGAATTTTTTTCTTTTAATGTATGTTTATAATAGGCCTAATTCCCAAAAAAAAAAAAAAAATCTCAACTTTAGGTATAATCTCAATTCTGTTTCGAATTTTTTATTTTGTCTCAAGAAAAATCTATAACTTTAAGTAAAGTCCTAAATCTATCCAAATTTTTTTTTGTCTTAAAAAATCCTAAAATCTAAGTCTAGTCCCAAATCTACATCAAATTTTGTTTTGTCTAAAAAAAATCACCAACTTTCAATTCATTTTCAAAGCTACCAACGTGGTCTATTGCCAATTTGATGTGGCATTTTCATATCAATAATAAATCCATGTCAGCAAGGTAATATGGAAAATTATTTTCAAATTGAAACCATTGTAGGATATAAAAGATTAGAGATGACTAGCGATGATAAAAGGGTTGATAGAGGCAGATTTAGGACTAGAGTAAAAATTGATGATTTTTCTCTTAGACAAAAAGAAAGTTTGGGGCTAGATTTGGAAGTAGACCCAAAGTTGAGGTTTCTTTTAAACAAAGAACAGTTCTTGGTAGATTTGGACTAAACCTAAAATTTAAGGTTTGTTTTTTAGACAAAAAATAGTTCAATATAGAAGTAGGATTAAATTTAAAGTTGGGGTCTTTTAGAAAATTAGGCCGTTTATAATAATAGAATACAAGCTAGATTAAACTCTCTTTCGACAGCCTCTTTTCCTTTAGAAGCCCATTATATCCTACTTTCTTCACCTTCATTTCCTTTTATCCCTCTTAAATTAAAACTTTGAGAAAAATATTACTAAAAACTCTAAATTATATTCACTATGCGCCACATAAAACCCAAAACCCATAATCAGTGTAACAAAAATATTGTTCGATTACAACAAAAAACCTTAAACTTTATCTGAGCAATACTAATACCCATAATTTTTTCAGTGTTACTACTAAGTCAAATTTATATGCATGAGAAAAAATTGGGATCTACCGGGCATGATGTATTTCAAACAAGTTAAAGGTATTGACATCATAGTAAATATAGTTTATGAATTTTGGTATAATAAAAAAAATTATAGCATTAATGTCATAATCTGTATAAATTTAATTTTTTTGTGGTATCGATTTTTAAGATTGTTTGCAAGAAGGGGCGGAGAACGAGGAGAGCGCAGTCACTTTTCGAGCGGGTGACATCAGCAGTTCACTGCCTGAGAGAATTCAAATGGCGAGCAAATCAATCAACTCGATTAAATCAAAACCCCATGTCATCATCTGCCGGACGATTACCTTATCTGACTCTCCTCCCCTCTCCCTCCCTCTCTCTCTCTCTACGCAGATTTCAAAGTGTCAGTGTGGTTTCAGAGAGAGAGAGAGGGTGGAGTGACGTAGGTGCGACCGGGAAGGCGTGCAGATGGAAGCGTGTGGTGACTGATTTTCCCGACTCATTCATTGCAGAGGGAGAGAGAAGATGCTGCCGACGATCACCTCCTTCAGTGGCGGCACGGAGAGAGAGGGGTCGAGAGGGAGAGGACAGCAACCCAACACAGCACACATCAACGCACGAACACGACTACTCGTACGCATGTTAAATGTATCGTGTGATCTGCCCTCAGACAACAGAAAGAACAGAAGGAGCGGAGAGAGAGGGAAAGAGAGATGACGAAGAAGAGAGAGATGTGCGTTCGCACGAGGAAGAAGGTTAATACGAGCTTTCGTACGTTTCGTCTCGTTCAATAGTGACGTAGTGCTCGATGCAGGTTTTTTTTTTTCGTAGATGCAGGGGTGTGTAAAGTGCTATTTTCCTCCTCTTCTTCTTGCTCTTTCCAATACACAATACCCAAATTTGGTTTTTAGGGTAAATCACGCCTCGCTATTAAAATCCCTCCTTTGCCAAATTAAAAATTGATTACCATTTCAACCTCAATTTCCTCCTCTCAATCTTTCAATTGATAGGTTTCAAATTTACGTTTATGATTCCCACCTATTTATTCCCCCAATAATAAACCGTTCTATCATTTATGGATATGGAATTGCAGTATTTTAAATATGACTTTTGATTTCACTTTGATTTGCTTTTTGGTATCTTGAGAGATTGTGCATATTTGTTTCTTAACCTTCTTTTAAAAATCCCATGAGGGAACTTACCTATATTAATAACTAAGAATTCGTGGAGGCGTTTCGTAAATTGGATTTGACTTTACATTGAAAAAATGTTATCCCATCGATGTTTGGTAAAGTAATTTCGATAGGATAAATTTGGATATAACCGAATAAAAAAACTTGATTACCTGCCTAAGCCTAAGGATGAGCAGTCTCGATTAGATAAGAAAAATTCTCATGCCACCATTTCGATGATTGCACCCTTGTAGCCACCATCCGGTGGCTGCCGCTTCTTAGGCGACCCTTGCGAAATGGTGGCCCTATTTCTCTCACACATTATTACGCTTCCATCCTAGGGGGTAATATGTGGTGGTTGCGCTCCCTAACTGATCACCATTGTAGTGGCTACCATCCAACTATGACTTATTTGTTTCACTTGTTGTTTCTTGCCAACACTCTTTCCCTCTAATTTAAGGCAGCCACCACAGCAACGGTAGACATTGTCATTGATGACAACCATCACAATCGCCGCTATGGTTTGTAGATCTAAGTTTTCTCTTCTTCCTTTTTCCCTTTTTCATCAGTTTAATTTATTTACTTTTTTCTTTCCTAATCTAGGTGCAAGAAACACTCAATACCATGGAATATGACCATATCCGATGTTCTTCCAAGCACAATAAGCAATTTAGCAAATGTCTTATACAATGTTTTTCTATCGTATATTGATTCTTGTTATATGGACGTAATTCAAATCTTTATTTAAGAAATGATGAAATGGGAAAGCGGGTGTGGAAACCAGAGATTTTAAATTTCTTGTTAGAAAGCAAAGGAGAGAGAATTTTAAAATTTTTAGAGCTTATACCACGAAAAAATCCAAATTTTAAAAAATCCATGACAAATTTACCAAAAGTTAATTTTTTGATTACGAAAAATCACAAATTGATAGCCCTATGACATATTGTTACATTTTGTTAAATTTTATCATCAAATTACTAAGCTGATTACACGTGACAGTTAATAGATGTATTAATTTAGGATTTTGTCTTTCCTTTGTCATGAGTATACTAGTTTAGGATTTTTAATGATTTTAATCCTATTTTATAGAAGCTAATAGAAGGTAAATTTCTCACAAATGTTCCAATTGGGGTTTTTGGTATTATTACAGGTGTATTAATTTGAGATTTTTTATGACATTAACTCAAATTTTTAGTAATTTTCTTCCCCTAGCCCTTAATTTTCCTCAATTCCCAAAAAAAGGCTTACAAGGTTGAGCCACATCTTTCTCAGAGGATGCTCTTTCTCCCAAGGCTACTGAAAGTAAGCGCCTTCCCCAAAGTAAACTCCAACCGTTTGGACATGGTGTAAACCTTTCCTCTACAATCTTAGCATGAATTTCCCCAAGGCTACTAAAATTGGACTTGGCAATATTCTAGAGTAGCTGATTATATTTACATTCTCGAGATCACAAACATCTTGGAACTCACGTATTATTCAAATTGCGCGTTTTAATCTCTATAAGATGAGTCGATTTTGTATTGGCAAAACGTTTTACTTAAAAAAACACCATTATGAAATCATCACAAACAGAAGTAATAGAACGCCTGAGGCAGGAATCAAAGATCGAGTGAAGCCAACACAAAAGCCAATTTTTAGCCCGCTATGTAGCAGCAGATCAGAAAGAAACAGCATTGAAGTTTCCAAATGAAGTTACCCCATTTTTAGCCTAAAGACCATCTCAATCTCGCCAAGTTTCGACGTCACCCGACTGCCATGTTTTCCTTCGACTTCAGTCCACGAAAACTTAATTAGAATCCTTCAATCGACGGATTATATGGGCCATGTGGCCTGCATGCACGAACCTAACATTACGAAAAGAGAGAAAAAAACCCAGAACCTAACTTGGACGCCGCACGTACGGTCCCCATCCCCTCTCTCTCTCTTATCTTTTCTCCCTCGCAGCTGCAGAGCTCTGCTGCGTCGAACCTAATTCGGAGCAATGATTACTGTGGGCACGGTACCACAGTTGTTCCCCGAAACAGTTGGGAAAGCTTGGAGGAGAGGTTCCTTTCGGCGAGGGGCACCGAGTTTCCGTCTTGGTGATAGTTCACGGCTTGAAGTGATGTTGGAGGGGATACCTCACTGCATGGCTTTTCTACAACTTTAGGCAATCTGAGCTGCACGAGCAGAGCAAGGCAACAAATTCGCACAGTTTCCTTTCTCGTGTTACCTCGGGCGCCCGTACATCCGGGATTCACGGACGTTAGGGGAATTCTTTTTGTCCCCAGAAAGTGCGAGAACTTAGGAACATGATGAGGAGCCCTTTGCATTTTGTGCTTTGAGAGTATAAAGATGTTGGGTCGGGACTCGAATGCAATTAGCGTCTGGCACCGATAGTGTTGCGAACAAGGAGTCTTGCCAACGGATCGGAGCCGGTATCGTTACGGCGATGGATCGTGTTGATGATCGAGTTCATCTGGGCTGTTGATCGTGCGGTATCGGTGGTCCAGGTAGTTATGGTTCGCATTATTTATAGAACGTGCATAGTTTTTTTCTCATATGGCAATCATAGTGCCATTAAATTACAGACGACGTGCGTGGGCAATTCAAAGGTAGGGCAGATGAGATTAAGTAGACTTTAATTATAATGGAGCTCGTCTCCCTGCCAATTTTTATGCATTCATATGGTAGTGCTCTCCATATCCAAGGGAGCTTGTCTCAAATGATGTGAAGAATCCCATCATGAGAACGGTGATAATTTATTTTATTGTTCTTTAATGATGTCACCAGGCATTATAATCTAATACTTCGTCATGATGTCATGTTCGACGACGTCATAAAAAATACGACTGTCAATACGATGATATATGAAGTTACTTGATTCATGAAGTAATGACCCAAGAAACAAGAAAGTGACATTTCGTTCAACTAATCACTCAAGCATGCAACAATTCGAAGCAGTGAATGGGAGCAATTATCCTTCTATAATTTGGTCACAAAACCCTAGCAGCAGCAAATTTCCCGAACTCCATGGGCATTCATTTCGAGAAAATTTCATGATAAAAAAAATGTTTTCAGGAAAACATTCCTTTCTAAGTTATAGAACTTTTTTCCCAACTTTAAGCATATATATTTTTTGGACTGAAAATGATTTTCAGTTAACTGATTACTTTCAACAAACCATACAAGTGAAAATCCCAAAAAATAATTTGCCATAAATTCTTTCACTCAAACTAAACACACCCTCGGGAGACCTGATCGACGCAGCTAGCAAGGAGATATCGGATTTTGGATGCAGAAGCATTTGGTCTTCGTCTTCCTTTCGGTCGTCGTAGCATATAAAAGGCTTTCTCTGTCAGCGAAGGCACGTGCAGCAACAGTACTACTTCGCAAACGAGCGCTTTCATCGTGATGGAAGCCTTGCATGCTCCTCTCTTTAATCTGGACCAAACCCTATTCCATGGTGCCCACGCTGCAGAAATCGCTCAAACACTTCTCTTTTCTCGGATCACATAAGGTGGACAAAAATACAAACAGAGCTAGCAAAATTGGAGTATTTACAGGAAGAACCGAATGTAGCAAGATAAGAGACGACGAAAAAAGGGCAAAAAAAAAAAAAAAAGGAAAGCTCAAGCCTAAGGGAAGAATAAATACAAACTTGCCAAACCCTAGCTTGACTCCGGCGTTGATCCATATGGCATGGTTTCTTCTTTCTTTCTTTTTTCTTTGCCCTTTTCAAAAAGTTCAAGTTATTTTCATCTGTTTTTGTCCTTTTTTTCTTGTTAAATTTTTGGGGTCGGTCGATCATGATTTTGGGAGGTGGATAATGTGGGAATTATGCAGATCTTGGTTGCTTTCCTTGACGCTTGATCTCCACTGATCGGCGATGTCTCCGGCAATCTTGATCGCATCACAGCCCGTCCCGAGGATGCCTCTCCTCGTGAATCCGACGGTGTACAGCCCGTCATCCCCTTTCCAACCATTCGGAAATGGTGTCTTGGGCATACCTTCCTTGGTAAAGAAATCACCCCCTGCGTAAAAAATGAAAATTAAGTACATCAATAAACTTGAACAATACAAAGTCACATGATTAAAAAACTCAAACAACATGAAATTTATACTCAATTCAATTTTGGTGCCAAATGATAAGGAAAACAATCCATTCAAGTCATTTATTCTTTAATACCGTTTTCAATTTTGCTGGTCGAGGTCAAGTCATCTCATCTTAATTAATCCCCCCAAGTTGGTTGACTACTTCATCGACCATATTTTGCTTAGCCCTAATAAGCCAAATTACTTATCAAGAAAAGACCTCCCACAGGCTCGGTGATTGCGACCGGAACAAACTCGAAACCTCTAGAGTATGATGCTATAGATCCACTTAGTTATCAATAAGTGCAAAATGTTGCAAATGTAATCAAGGTCGCAAAAAAAGAAAAATGAAAAATGGCAGTGATGTGCTCGCAATGGGTGAAGCAACGATTTTCGGGTCAATCTTTGCTTGTTAGCCATAAGAAGTAACCCTAATTGCCATGCCTAATTATACGTTAATCGACATAAAGCAAGATGCTAGAGACATAGCTAGTCACAACGGGCGAAACAAAGATTGTGGGTCAATCTTGCTTGTTAGCCATAAGAAGAAGCACTAATTACCACCCCTAGTTTAGATGTCAATCAGGCATTAAGCGTGATACAAGAACCATCACAAATCACCAACGGTCAATCTTGCTCGTTAGCCATAAGAAGCAACATTACCCCCCGGCAATTAAATGTCTAATCATCATAATGCAAGATGCAAGAGAGACATCGCAAATCGCAATCCCAGACATTTCTGGCTTAAACTAGGAAAATATGATGTCCAAAAATATTTTAAAATAAATGGGAATCGAATTTAAAAATCAAGGGAGGGGGGGCCCCTTCCAGACTATGATTCCGCTAATATGCGCACACTGAATACACGATGTCATGATAGCAACGCATCATGGAGGGGGCACAGAGACTACATTTTTGTCATCTTCACAAGAAAGATCCTTCAGCAAAGGGAATTTTAACCCTGGCATAAGCCCCAAACCCTAATTTCTTTGTCCTTTTTCCCTCCCTTTTGTTTTCTCTTTTCTTTGCATGGAGAAAGAGAGAGATCCGGAGATCTCTCCTTCTGCCTTGTATGTCTCCAAGCGAAAGAGAGTGACAGGTGATTCATATAAGATAGAACTAAAAACTAACCAAAACTTTGTAACTATTCACAATATAAAAAATAAAAAATAAAAAATAAAAAATAAAAAATAAAAATGAATGAAGTCTGCCTCACCTTGAGCCAACTAGAGACATTGCTCTTGTAGCCAGTTGCCAAGATTATAGAATCAAACTTCTCCTCCTGCCCATCCAGGAACTTGGCCCCATTCTTAGTTATCTTCTTCACTTCTTTCACCACCTAAGAAGGAAGAACAAACCCTTATTTGAATTAGCACTCTCTACTCATGCCATCAGCGTAAATAGCACATGGAGAGGCTTGGTTTAATGACTCCGCGCGCTTGGTTACCTTGATTTTGCCGGACTTTATCTGCGCGAGGGCGCCGACGTCGAGGACGGGGTCTTTCCGGTGACGTTCTTGAGCTCGAGGGGCCCGGTCTTGGGCCGCCGGAGGCCCAACCGGTCGGTGTTGCCCAAGGTGATGTTGGTAATCAGGAGGAGGATCTTGTCCACTAATCTTAGAGGGAGCCATTTGAGCAGCGCCATGGCCACTCCAAACGTTGAGAGCCCAAGCATTTCTCTGGGCAGGACGTGTACCTGATTAGCAGGAAGAAGCACGGTCAACGTCATCCCACCAAATTAGATTGACGATGATTGCGATTAGGCACAAGGAAGATTGAAAGGAAAAGGAAAAAAAAAAAAATTTACACTTTGGAGCGTCCCCAGGTAACCGAATCAGGGGAAAATTTAATGATTCTTTCTTTTATGGGGAAGAAGAAAGAAGAAAGAAAATTCCTATGGGTCAGCGGTCAAGGGAATTAAGTGATGAAATGACAAAAGAGATTATGAATATTTAATTGAGACTGTGGAGAGAGAGAGAGAGAGAGAGAGAAAGAGAGAGAGAGAGAGTGTTGAGAGAGGACTTTACAGTGCTGCGAACCACCATGTGAGGAATGGCATTGTGCCTGCACAGGTCCAAGCTGACCTCCATGCCGGAATTGCCGCAGCCTACCACCAACACCCGCTCGCCCTCGAACTCCGACCCCGACTTGTACCGGCTCGTGTGGACGACCCGCCCATGGAACCTCTCGAGCCCGGCCACGTCCGGCGTCGCCGGCTCGGCATTCTCCCCGTGGCCACCACGAGCCACCTCGAGCTGCACTCGAGCCCCTCCCGCGTCCGGACCCTCCACAGCCCGCAAGACTCGTCGAACTCGGCGCTCTGGACCGTCTGATTGAACATGGGCTCGATCTTGAAGTGCGAAGCGTAGGACTCCAGGTAGGAGACGAACTGGTGCTTCGTCGGGTACTTTGGGAAGATTTTGGGGAAGCGGAGGAGAGGGAGCTCGCAGAACCGCTTGGGCAGGTGGAGCTTGAGGCGATCGTAGGTCCACTTTTGCCAGAGGGAGGCGATGCAGTCGCTTTTCTCCAGGATGAGGGAAGGGACTCCGTGCTCGGAGAGGCAGGCCGAGACGGCGAGGCCGGAGGGCCCTGCGCCGACGATGATGGGCCCTCTCACGAACAGAGGTTGGTCCGTTCTTTGGTTGTCTTGCAGTTCTTGGTCTCCGCAAGAAACCGAACCCATGTTTGTTTCTTTTTACAAGAAAACCAAGAAATGGATGGGGAAGGTGAAGCGAGAGAGAGAGAGAGAGAGAGAGAGAGAGAGAGAGAGGAGACTCTGTTCAGTGGCTCTCTTCGATGCTTCCCCTGTTTCTTGGTTCTGAAATGCTCTGTTTTCTTTGAGAGGAATTGCTGAAGTGGGATGAAGTGGGTTTTTAAAGAGGAGATGAGAGAGAGAGTCTGCGAGAGAGTGGAAAGAGAGAGAAATCAAATGAGGAGCGAATGTCAGGGGCGTGGTGGGGGTCTGCTCTCCGAGGGAAGAAGGAATATAAATGCAAAGAAAGGCAGAGGAGAGGAGGGGAAAAACAGAGTGCGTTTATGAGAAGTGAGAGGTGGGTGAGAAAGATCTCTATCTCCCTCACTCTCTCTCTGTTTTTCCTTTGGTTTTTCGAAAATGGCAGTTAATTTGCAGAGAAAGAGAGAGAGAGAGAGAGAGAGAGAGAGAGGTGTAAATGGAGGTGGAGGCGTGAAGGTTAAGGAAAGGATTTGGTTCTCCTCAAGGCCCTTCTTCTCTCTCTGCCCCCCAGGGTCTTGGTAGACTGGAGTAGACGATGGGCCAAAAAAAAAAGATGGAGATATAAAAATACAACTTTTTTTATTGGGCTACACTGCTATGATTCTCTTTTTCACTTTTTCTAAAATACCTTCTTCTCCTTCTTCTTTTGGGGGGCTTGGGATAATCCTTTCCTTCAAAAATTAAAAGATGGGTCGTGCATAAACTCATAAAGTTGCATCATCATAATCAAATTGGGACAGAGATTGCCTTTAGGGCTATTTGAAATTACACCCATGATTACAAGATAGCATTAGAATGTCATCATCTGCCCCACTTGGCACGGTGAGACCACAAGCCTCGATTTGATTAAGCTTTGTCACAAAATTAGGGCTGCCCAGCCGCCCCATCCCATCAAGAAAAAAGACCGAGTGGGAGATGATTAGCGACCCCTCATTGCCGGAGGGAAAATGTCCCTCTTTCAAAAAGAGAGAAGATATTCATTAACCCTTTAGTTCTTAACATCTCAAAAGTTAGAATATGCATCTGATTTCTTGTGAGACTTCATTTTTTTTTTTGGGGTTTTTTTTTTTTTACTGTTGATGTTCCCCTGCATGAGAGCAGGAGAGTGGATGCAAGGCTGAATACACGTTGAGTCCAGCACATGTGGATAAGACATTCTAAAAAAGCGATGGAAAATGAAAACTCGTGTCCAAGTACAATGTCATTCTTTCGGGAGACTGGAACGTAGAGATCTTCAAGCTATGATACTGGGTAATGTTGGGTGTGCAGCGGATGAGGGTAATCAATCACGTTCACAATGAGTGAACGCGATATTAGAGCAAAAGGTCTCATGTTCTAACCTCCAGAGCCGTTGCTCCTTTTTAAGTGGAAAACATTATTTGGTCTTTTTAGGATTAGGTCATGTCTTTAATCTATGCTTCAAATGGGGATGTGTTTATCTACATGCATACCAAGTCAGAGCTGACATTAATCCTCTCCAAAACTTCGTTGAGTCGAATGTGGTTAGGGAGAGGAGATTGCATATGAGGTTGTCTGGTTGATCTTATTAGGTGGAAGAGAGGACAAGGACGTAGTTGTTTTTCCCTTTCAAGTAAAGGTTGAGAAAATGAAATGTCTCGATAATCACATCCTGTTCTAAGGGAATAAACAACGGAGAATTTGGCAACTGTATGTCCGGAAGGGCACCGCCCAGAGCGTTTTTGGACGTTATATTCATGCAAACCGGCACGTCGTTTACATCGCTGGAAGGATGGGAGCGGCGGGGAGGTGATAAGGTTGTCCGGTGGAAAATGGTCGAGCGTGGCTAGCAAGAAAATTACCAAGCGTCGCCGGAGCTCGGGGGACGCGATCTGCATCATCGTTTCTGTTCGCTCAAATCAACTTCCAAGTGTGAAGTTGAAAGTGAACAAGGAAGCTCACGGTTTCGGAGAAGCCAAGCCATCCATCAAACTGAGGCAAAGAAGTTTGTCGGGATCCAAGGAAGTTGAGTGTGCATGCATTTCCCGTCGATTGGTTAAAGTGAAAAGGATCATGATGGTATTAAATTGGCTCACAACTTATTAGTTCACACTTTCATTTGGAAATCAATCCCACTCGCAAATTCAAATATCTAATATCAGAAGCGATTGTTGATTGGTAATTCCTCTCCGTGGATATCGGTATGACAAAAAAATAACAATAATAATGCCATCTCGACTAACAGTGACAAAAAGGTGCTCTTGACGTTTAGATTACCTCATGACACCGCAATCCAAAAATTCATATAGAAGAGGCAAGTTGGAGAAGTTCCTTCCTTTCCTTGTGGAATTGACAGTTAAAGAAGCAATCATGAGTACATGTCCAAGGAGCAAAGAAGTGGGTCACATCGATGCCAAAAATGGGATAATGAAACATTTTAAGGAGGGCCAAAAAAAAATTTGTTTATTTATTTATATATTTATTTAATTGTTTTGTTTTGTTTATTTATAAATTTGGCCCATTAGGCTCCCCATACATGCAACCAGAACTCCCCCCAGATATTCTGTCGTGGAGACGGAAGGATCAACTTCACAATCATTCCCATTGCTATCCTTGTTTCCCACCTCTATACATGCTTTAATGTCCTTTTCCTTAGATTAATCCGGAAGCTCACCCTCTCAGGATTTTCCACAATCACTACTTGGATACTCGGAATTATTTTAGTAGCCGACGAGAGAGACAGGGAATCAAGTGGCTGTTTCTTAGATGACGTTTGGCTTGCAAGGGAAATGGATGTCCGGTACGTTCAAATCGGGTCGCATAAGAGAGGATGAAGGGCATTTCTGAGATTAAAGGATGACTGACGGAAACTGCGATTGCCGAGTCGTAACGTAGGGTAGTAAGTCGAGAGAGTAAAAGCTTAGAGCTAGAGTTAACAAACTAACATGCTTGGATCGGTTTAAGCCAGAAAGCGGGCAAAGTGTAGTTGCCTAAGCGGGCAAAGTCCGATATATCTGGCCTTGCTTCAAACTCTATGACCAAGGTCTTCACTTCACCCCCTGGCGGCGAAAGAACGAGGATGGCTACTTTACTCTTTAAGTAACTCCCTCGATAACAATGTACTCGTGTTTCTCTGCCCCCGTGAAAAACGAATTGGACGACTGACTCGATGATTGGGAGGAATTGCAGGGGCAAATACTGGGATCTTGTCCATGCCGAGACGCTTCTTGGGACCAGGACGACAAACAGACTCCCTAAGAACATCCTACCGTAATTGGGCACCGACTTCGCGGAGAAGAACGTTCGGTGTCTGGAAGACATTTTTCTCAAGATAGACAACAATCGTGTCCAAAAGGCCATTTGCATTATATGTGGCATTGTTTAAATGGAAAATTAGCAAGTGGGACAAGCGACTTGAGGAGGCACCGGTGCCGACATTAGGAAGAAACGTCTAGGGCTGGGGGGAGCTTTTCAAGTACAACGCCACATTGTTCATGTGCGACAAGGCGATGTATAAACGGGAGCTTGCATATCATTATCTTGCCGTCGAGCAACCATTCGGGTTCACCGAAGATTACCGCTTGGTCCAATTCTTGCAAACGGCTTTACAACGTCAGCTTATGCCCGTTTTGCAAACGACGAGCATTAGAAATTACTAGTCATTATACAAAGAGAAAGGTCACATTGGTGCATATACTATCGACCAGAATTTTTTTACCCTCTTTTATATCTGTTTTATGGGCTGATCTTATGAAGTACACATACTATATAGACACGTCCTTTGGATCAAAGAGAAATGAGAATTATATTACTGAGTTCTTACAGTGACAAATATAACATTTTCGAGCGATTCTCAAGATGTGGCTACCAAAATAGTGAGAGCTGTTAATGAGTTTGGTATTTATGATAAAATCATCAGCATCATGCTAGATAATGCCTGATTGCAATGAGATTTTCTTCCACGTGCTATGCGGTAGATGGTTTTCGCCAGTTTATGATTTTGTGGCCAACATACATGGTGGGTTTACTATGTTAGATCCACCCCACTAGGGCATCAAGAGTTGGAGGTCCTGTACATGACACGGAGGGCAAGTTGAAAAATTCCCTCTGGACAAAAAATGAACGAGAATTCAACATACAAGATGTTGAAGAAGATATGCGTACAGATGGGCTTGCTGACACTCCATACCACTTATAGTGGAAGTGCCGGCCTTCCGCTGTTGAGACAACAAAATTGGAGGACTGTTGAAGTCTTGAAGGACTTCTTGCGGGTTTTTCAGCGATGCGGATGTTTTGATCACCAACGATCATCAATCAAACAACGAAGTCATTCTAATTCTATGCATTAGTTGATAACGAGGAGGATAATCCCTCCAACGACGCAGTAGAGATCACGAAGATGAAATTCAGAGTTCTGACCCATTTACGGATGTGATAAGACTAATAGAGATGTTTTCTTTTCTCCTTTCCTCCCATAGGATCAATCTTTGGTACATGTCTTGCAAACTCATATATTTGGTGATACACTTTAGAGTTTGGATAAGATAGGAGCGAGCATCGGGCCGAGCACAGTTGGCTCATGTTAAATTTTTTGAAAATTAACTTAATTTTTTATGGAAAATAGTTGAAATATTAAAAACCATTAATTGAGGAAAATTCGTGGAAAAAGAAACAAATTAATTAAATCTTGAAATGCAAGTACATCTTCATTTGGTGAAAAAAAAAATAAGGCAGGGAACTCGTCGTGCCGAATTGATTGGCATATGTAGTTTACCTATTGCGGAGCCACCTCATCACCATCGCCAGTGTCGGTTCCAATTCAACCTCCTCCCTCAGTACCAAATGTTCGTAATACAAAACAAGAAGAGTTTCAAGCTCCATAACTTGAACCCGTGATCCAAAACAGTGGATACAAAAATGCAGGCGAGATGTCCTTATAATATGGAAGCTCAACTATGTCTGAACCCTCGAAATAGTTCATAGATGAGGTCCACGACTCCATGCGGTAATTTCTCCTATACATGCACAAGAAGGAACCTGTCTTTATTTTATAATAGAAACAGACAAGGTCATAAATTATTTTGTAATGCCAGATTAATCACATTTCAAAAACTAGTCCGCGAAGCAAGATACGAAGCCAACATATCATTAGTGCGTTGTAAATGCATGGCTTTACTTATGCATTGGTGGCATGATGAGCCTGTTCAATGTTCCCAGCGATCCATAATAAAATATGGTTAGTAAACGATATACAACTAAGTCTGGACTTCTCATGCATGCATGGTGTGCTGTTCACTCCTTTTCCTCTAACGAAACGAAATAAACAAACAAAAGTTCCAGCTGATAAGTTCTGTTGTGTAATGCCTTATTCATTGTAAGTGCCAGCTCCATCAGATCCTTAGGGCATCTAGTTTTTGTACTCGGGCTCGAACATGTCAAGAACCCAAGGAACACTGGAGAGACAAGAAAGAACAGAAAAGCTGCAGTCGATGAAAATAAGAATGAGCAGAACATCTTGCAAAGATGATTTAGTCAATGAACGTATTATGATATATGAAGAATACGAAACAACCACGATGATAAATGATATGCGTGGACATGGGATCCAGGAAGGAGGAACCCAGAGAGAGAGAGAGAGAGAGAGAGAGAGAGAGAGAGAGTCTAGCTAGGGTTAGAGAACAACAAGATCTAAGGTCGAGATCTTCATGGAATATATAGCTAGATATTTAGTTGGAGATCATTGAATTCTGAGAGCAATCATTGGGGGTGCTTTTCATTTGTAATGGCTTTCGTTTATTATTTTCCAACTTTCACTGTTCAAGGACATTTGTTAGTCAACTCTACTCCGGGTTCCATGTTCAAGTTTTTGTTTTTTCAGTCTAATGTTCAAGTTGACTCTTCGTGTGATGCCCTTTCCTTTCCTTTTTCTCCTTAGATGACTCTTTTGCTACATCCGGCAGTGCAGTTTTTCGTCGGAATTTAGTAATTGATGTTCCACCGAAATTCGTCCTTTGATTTTTATCAGAAAGAGACAGGTTTGTAGTGACTTGTATAGGAGTATCAATGGATCACAAGGAACGATGATAATATTCTGTCGGAATTTAATCAACAATAGGACAATGACTAAAGGATACTTCACCAATATTTAGTTGATGATGAGAGTTTTGAGACTAAAGTTAAGAACCGTAAATTAAAGATTATTGAAAAATTACATTGATAAAAGATAGTGGGTTTTTGTTATGATCATCAAGAGACTCACAGTGAGCACACTTTGGGGGTATTTAAAACCCTCTAAAGATAGTTGCATAAAATGGTTATTAAGTCTAAATAAATAAATAACTTTCTAGTACTTACAAAGTTACATTATCCACAAGAAGTTACTCTATGGTTTCTTATTATCTAACAATATTTATCTATAAGAAGTTACAATAATCCTAAAATAGTAGTTCAATACAAATAACCAACTAGTAGTTATCCTCATATTGATTGCTTGCTGTTAATATCAATAACTTCATCAATCAACTTCTCGTCGATAACTTTCACGTTATGTATCGTTGATGACTTTACTAGCAAGTTATCGATTCTCTTCACACTATCGATAATTCTATCCATCTATGATCAAACTCTATTCTCATCAACTAAATCTATCACTAGCCAATAATAACAAAAAATTGGTCACCTTTTCATGTAAACATATGCTCCCTTTTAAAAGAATTGAATGATTTATCGATCATTCGATTCTTGAAATTAGATAATTAGGAATCATCATGTATCCCATTTCATTGGCAAATTTTATTTTCCCCACCAAATTGCCTCTTGAATTGTTTTTCTGAGAACGATACAATTAAATTTATGGCTTCATGAATGGTGAAATTTACAATATTTTTTGTTTACTAAATCTTCCTAACTTCAAATTACTTGATCTACAGTTAATTCAATTAGGCCATCTTTCAAAAGCAAGTCGAAAATTATGTCCAATTTATCAATATAGAACGAGTATACTTGAGTGCCATTTGCCCTAGGTATCATTGCTTCTTTTTTCTTGGCAGGTTTTAAGGATCAACAGACATAAGGCTTGTTGAGCACCACTTTTGCCACGACAATTTTAATATTTTCATTTTGGTCAGATTCATCCTCTGACTCATATTTTTCCACTAAAGTCATGTTTTGTGTAAAGTCTTTATGTGGACTTTATCTCTATCCTTGAGTAGTTGTTCATCAAGGAAAGTACACTAAAAGTGCCCAAAGTTGTGTATGACGCTCACTTTGGTGCCAAAAGTATCCGTCGGATACTTAAGTGCCAAATGGGAGAAAAAACGATCACTTTGGTGCCATCGGCGAGAGATTCTGACCAAATTAAATACATGACTTTTATATTTAAAAAAAAAGTTGTGGTAACTTTTAAACGACGTCGTTTTCCCATCATATGTGGACAGCCTCACTAAAATGACGCCGTATAGCTCATATGGGGACTGAAAATAGGGTTTCTTTGTCTTTCACTCGCCGTCACTCGGCCACCATCGTTCGCCCGCAGTTGCTCGGCCACTATCGTTTGCCCGCAGTTGCTTGGCCACCTCGTTCGCCCGCCGTCGCTCGACCACTATCGCTCGGCCACCATCGTAGTTGCTCGACCAGGTGAGCGAGGAGAGGCTGAGGTTGTTGCTCAAGCAAGAAGTGGCAGGAAGAATAGGAGGTGAGGGCAGAGGAGGAGGAGGAAGAAGGGGGGGTCAAAGGTGCCACTACTAGTGTTGCTGTTAGTGCCGTTGCTAGTGCCGTTGCTGGTGCCGTTGCTTGGTGTTGTTCTTCGGGGAAGAAGACAAGGAGGAAGCCCATGCCTTCTCTCTCTCTCTCTCTCTCTCTCTCTCTCTCTCAATTTGGGGATTTAGGGTTTTTACTGGGGGAAAGACGCCAAACGGCGTTGTTTTGTTGTTTGGATCGATGTACTCTCCGACGAGCCACGCGGTTTCAAAAATTAATAAAAAAGTGTCACGTAGGACTTCCAACCAATTAGATCGGTGTTGGCACTGAAATGATCATTTTTCAAATTTACTAACACTAAAGTGATCCAAAATAAACTTTTGGCATCAAAGTAAGCGTCGTACATAACTTTTGGCACTTCTAGTGTACTTAGCCTCGTTGCTCATCCATAGAAACTCTTGTTGACCTTTGAATCTTTCTTTAATACATTGAAAGCAAAATTTGTGAATTCTTTCTCTAAGAATGAAGTAAGATAACTATTTCTAATCTTTTTGAATCGAGTAACAAATTAATTGATTGGATTGTTATTGTATTGATCAAGTATGGGCAAATCAACAAACGATACATGAGGTTCTATGAAATTGTGTTTCCATCTCTGCTCAATTCTCTCTCTCAATTTGGGGATTTAGGGTTCTTACTTGGGGGAAAGATGCCAAACGGTGTCGTTTTATTGTTTGGATGCTGACTGTACTCTTCGACGAGCCACGTCAGTTTAAAAAATTAATAAAAAAATGTCACGTAGGATTTCCAACCAATTAGATCGGTGTTGGCACTGAAATGATCATTTTTCAAATTTATCGACACTAAAGTGATCCAAAATAAACTTTTGGCATCAAAGTAAGCGTCGTACACAACTTTTGGCACTTCTAGTGTACTTACCCTATTGCTCATCCATAGAAACTCTTGTTGACCTTTGAATCTTTCTTTAATACATTGAAAGCAAAATTTGTGAATTCTTTCTCTAAGAATGAAGTAAGATATCTATTTCTAATCTTTTTGAATCGAGTAACAAATTAATTGATTGGATTGTTATTGTATTGATCAAGTATGGGCAAATCAACAAACGATACATGAGGTTCTATGAAATTGTGTTTCCATCTCTGCTCAATTCTTTCTCTCAATTTGGGGATTTAGGGTTCTTACTTGGGGGAAAGATGCCAAACGGCGTCGTTTTGTTATTTGGATGCTGACTGTACTCTCCGACGAGTCACGCGTTTCAAAAATTAATAAAAAAGTGTTACGTAGGATTTCCAACCAATTAGATCGATGTTGGCACTGAAATGATTATTTTTCAAATTTACTAACACTAAAGTGATCCGAAATAAACTTTTGGCATCAAAGTAAGCGTCGTACACAACTTTTGGCACTTCTAGTGTACTTAGCCTGTTGCTCATCCATAGAAACTCTTGTTGACCTTTGAATCTTTCTTTAATACATTGAAAGCAAAATTTGTGAATTCTTTCTCTAAGAATGAAGTAAGATATCTATTTCTAATCTTTTTGAATCGAGTAACAAATTAATTGATTGGATTGTTATTGTATTGATCAAGTATGGGCAAATCAACAAACGATACATGAGGTTCTATGAAATTGTGTTTCCATCTCTGCTCAATTCTCTCTCTCAATTTGGGGATTTAGGGTTCTTACTTGGGGGAAAGATGCCAAACGGTGTCGTTTTATTGTTTGGATGCTGACTATACTCTCCGACGAGCCACGTCAGTTTAAAAAATTAATAAAAAAATGTCACGTAGGATTTCCAACCAATTAGATCGGTGTTGGCACTAAAATGATCATTTTTCAAATTTATCGACACTAAAGTGATCCAAAATAAACTTTTGGCATCAAAATAAGCGTCGTACACAACTTTTGGCACTTCTAGTGTACTTACCCTATTGCTCATCCATAGAAACTCTTGTTGACCTTTGAATCTTTCTTTAATACATTGAAAGCAAAATTTGTGAATTCTTTCTCTAAGAATGAAGTAAGATATCTATTTCTAATCTTTTTGAATCGAGTAACAAATTAATTGATTGGATTGTTATTGTATTGATCAAGTATGGGCAAATCAACAAACGATACATGAGGTTCTATGAAATTGTGTTTCCATCTCTGCTCAATTCTCTCTCTCAATTTGGGGATTTAGGGTTCTTACTCGGGGGAAAGATGCCAAACGGCGTCGTTTTGTTATTTGAATGCTGACTGTACTCTCCGACGAGTCACATCGGTTTCAAAAATTAATAAAAAAGTGTTACGTAGGATTTCCAACCAATTAGATCGATGTTGGCACTGAAATGATTATTTTTCAAATTTACTGACACTAAAGTGATCCAAAATAAACTTTTGGCATTAAAGTAAGCGTCGTACATAACTTTTGGCACTTCTAGTGTACTTACCCTGTTGCTCATCCATAGAAACTCTTGTTGACCTTTGAATCTTTCTTTAATACATTGAAAGCAAAATTTGTGAATTCTTTCTCTAAGAATGAAGTATGATATCTATTTCTAATCTTTTTGAATCGAGTAACAAATTAATTGATTGGATTGTTATTGTATTGATCAAGTATGGGCAAATCAACAAACGATACATGAGGTTCTATGAAATTGTGTTTCCATCTCTGCTCAATTCTCTCTCTCAATTTGGGGATTTAGGGTTCTTACTTGGGGGAAAGATGCCAAACGGTGTCGTTTTATTGTTTGGATGCTGACTGTACTCTCCGACGAGCCACGTTAGTTTAAAAAATTAATAAAAAAATGTCACGTAGGATTTCCAACCAATTAGATCGGTGTTGGCACTGAAATGATCATTTTTCAAATTTATCGACACTAAAGTGATCCAAAATAAACTTTTGGCATCAAAGTAAGCGTCGTACACAACTTTTGGCACTTCTAATGTACTTACCCTATTGCTCATCCATAGAAACTCTTGTTGACCTTTGAATCTTTCTTTAATACATTGAAAGCAAAATTTGTGAATTCTTTCTCTAAGAATGAAGTAAGATATCTATTTCTAATCTTTTTGAATCGAGTAACAAATTAATTGATTGGATTGTTATTGTATTGATCAAGTATGGGCAAATCAACAAACGATACATGAGGTTCTATGAAATTGTGTTTCCATCTCTGCTCAATTCTCTCTCTCAATTTGGGGATTTAGGGTTCTTACTTGGGGGAAAGATGCCAAACGGCGTCGTTTTGTTATTTGGATGCTGACTGTACTCTCCGACGAGTCACGTCAGTTTCAAAAATTAATAAAAAAGTGTTACGTAGGATTTCCAACCAATTAGATCGATGTTGGCACTGAAATGATTATTTTTCAAATTTACTGACACTAAAGTGATCCAAAATAAACTTTTGGCATCAAAGTAAGCGTCGTACATAACTTTTGGCACTTCTAGTGTACTTAGCCTGTTGCTCATCCATAGAAACTCTTGTTGACCTTTGAATCTTTCTTTAATACATTGAAAGCAAAATTTGTGAATTCTTTCTCTAAGATTGAAGTATGATATCTATTTCTAATCTTTTTGAATCGAGTAACAAATTAATTGAGTAACAAATTAATCTTTTTGAATGAAGTAAGCAAAATTTGTTATTGTATTGATCAAGTATGGGCAAATCAACAATCGATACATGAGGTTCTATGAAATTAAGAATGAAATTGTGTTTCCATCTCTGCTCAATTACACACCAAATTAGGTGATAAATTATTGTACCATGTAAAAGCAATTTTTGCCAAAGACAAAGGAGATAACCTGAGTCTTAAAAACTCATTTGTCAGGGTATTAACAATGGTTGATTATTCATCCTTGCCAATAAAATGGAAAATTTAGGAATTTCAAAGCCTCTAAAAAAGGGTGGTTATCAACCCATTCAGGATGTGGTTTCCTATGAACATGTATGATAATATCTCACCTAACCCCAATTGTTGTTGAACATTTTTGACAAATTATGTTAGGGTCAATTGTGGATTCGATTGGCAATTTTACCCCCTTGGTGGTAACATCGGTCTTCATAGAATATCAAAATTAATCGGCATGTTAGGCCTAATAGGAATATTTACATGGGGTGGAACAAATGGAGCTATTGGCTTTACATCTTCAATTGACCAACATGTTGAAATTGTCTAATAAATAAAAGCTTTCAATTAAAAATGAAATTGTCTAACTAATTATGTCTGGCTATTTTGAATGACCTGTGATATGTGAGAGATATATTATTAAATGGGCGAGTCAAACTTATAACGACGAATATGATGAATAAGAGGTAAAGGAAAAAAAATGGAAACTAAGCTGAAAAATCTATCTATATAGAATGAGTCGAGTGTGACCAATAATGTGGTCGATAGATTCAATCATAGGCAAGCATGATCATCTACAAGGCATGATTGCCTTAACCTAATCATGATATAAAAACATTACATTGCCTTCATAAATTGAAATCAGAAAAGCCGACTTGACTATATGGGTCCAAGATCAAGAAAGAAACATCTGGCACAAAGCCGTGCGCGAGTTAAGAGCACGTTTATTTACACTTTAAATTAAGTAAAAAAAATTTGCTTATATATTATTCAAACATTAAAAAAAAAAATATTTATTGCATGTGAAGCTGCACATCGAAATTTGATCGGCTTAAAAGAAATTAATTAAAAAATTGCCCGACCAACAGAGAAATCAAAATCGCCTTATCTTCAAGACCCACGAAATGACTAAAAATGACCTGCGGACTTGACGTTTAATCTGGAGCGTCTCCTAAAACACCTTTAGCCTTGAATTTGACCCTGGGGTCGTGGCATTGACCATGACTTTGACCAAAACCACCAGTTTGACGGTCGAGGGTACTATCGTAATCTCCGTACGCCACGTGTCGAAAGCCCCCCGTCGTCCCGTCGGGCCCTGTCTTTTTCTTTTCCCTCGGGCTCCGGTTCGGAGCACGTGTCGCCGGATGTCAGTCGAGCCGGGGCCGTCCGATCGTCCTTGGTACTGGATCTAACGGCCGGTGGCATTAGGGAGTAGCGTGCTTCCGAAATGGCGACAAAAATTCCGTCCCAGGAGCGAAATGGAGTTTCGCGGTGACGTCAGCATGACGAGAACGTCGTCGGTCGATTAAAATGCAATAGGAATGACTAGGAATAATTACAAAAATAACACATGAATTTTTGGCTCAATATATAATGTCATTCTTGAATTTCTTAATTTTATATAGTTTATAAATTATATATCATTCTTCCATTAATTCAAGTTCGAAGATAATATTGAATTTTTTCTAATAATTCAAAAATAAAGTTGAACATGTGTTCTAAATTCATGGATCATATTATGTAATTTAAAAGTTTGGGAATGTAAAGTTTAAAGACTACATTGAGTAAATTAAAAGTTCATAGATAATATTGCACATTGAACCAAAATTCGGAGACCATTCATGTCATTTTGCCTAATGATCGAAACCAATAAATATTTGGGTAGATATGAGGTACCATGAATTACATGGTTTCAAAATAGTCATTTATCTTACTTTAAAAAAAAAATCATCTTTCTATTTGAAACATGTTATTTTCTTGATTTAGGTTATTTTTCGATTTTGTGTTAAGATGTGTTGATTTTTGCTAACAAGCCCCGAACCCGATTGATGAGAGATTGTAATATTAAATGTAACTATCCTCCTCATGTTTTGTGTGAGTAATACATCGAAAATTCAAACTTTCTTTAAATTAAAGATATGCTTAACAAGTACTTTGGGACACTCCACAATATATTAAAAAAATCCTTCCATCACACAGCATGAGATAACTTAACCGTTAAAACTTCTCGTGTTCTTCTAATGAGAATCCATAGTTTGCTGATGATTAGACTTCAAGTGATACGCAATACATTTTCTTTCTCATGACAACTGATACAAGATACACAACTGCTTGTTCTATATATAATATGTAACAAGGAAGTTTAAGTATGACATAACAAGACTCATCTACAATCACATGTTTTATTTTGTTGATGATGCAATTGAATTTTCAAGTGGTATTTCAGGATAGTTTTCATTCCATCGAAAGTAGGTAATTCACATTAGAACTCAAGGGATCCTGAGGAATTACTTCCACGCTCCTTTCTCTTTTCTTTTGGCTTAGAATAGATGGTGGACATGGCATATTTTTTCTCTTCCTAAAGTTAGTAGTTTTGTTATAATCGATATCATTTCGAAATTATTAATTTGGAATGAAAGATATTCGACTCGACAATCGAAGGGTATCTCCTTCTGTTCTGCTTATCGTATGACTCAAAAAAGGATCTCTGTTAGGGTCCGTCATCATCGGAGAATTTTTGCCTCCTCTATGTTGTCAACTCCACCCCATGCCCCATGTCTCGCGTAGGCAAGACATCCCTCTCTATCTCTGTCCCATGCCTTACGTAGATATTTTGTCATACCTACTTCTGCGATTCTCAGGTTTTCTCCTTAAAAATTGATTTGTAAAGCTAAATTCCAAATTCTAACTTTTTTGAGATCTCACCCAAAAGTCTAAATAAGGACGTCCAGTATTTCATCTTGGAGAGATCACTGAGAGTGAGCCTAATTTTGTATCCATTAGAAATATCCAGTTGAATTTATCTTAAAACAAGTTTAAGATCCTCACCACACAACTTCTGTCTGAGACTTTTCCACCAAATACTCTTCCCCTTGTGGCTCAATGATCTCTGCCTCACTTGCGAGCCTCTTGTGTATAAGAAGGTCACTAAGAAGGAATTTAGGCCCAAAATCATTGAATTATTCAATTGCACTCATATTTGTTCAAAAGCTAAGACAACTAGATATATGTATTGCTACTCATCACATCAATTCTCACATGTGGGACTCTTTTGCTTATTACCCTCGTAAGCGTGCTTGTACCTCAACAAACGACGAGTGCATAAGGCTATGATAATTGTGCAAATAAGATGCGAGATATTCTCGAAAATCCTCTCTCATGTGAAAATTATAATGGAGAGGAGTGTGGCGTACTTATCCCGCACAGAGAGTAAAAGGCCACAAACGACTTGCGAATCCACGCATCAAATCATTTGTTAGTCAGGGAATGAAGAAGCAAAATGCAAGTTTAACTTACATCATATGAGGAAATTCAACCTAAGAAACTTCAAATTACTAGATGGAATGGAACTCTATGTATGTATTGGCAAGCGATGCAAAATATCTTCCAAGATCAACATGTGTGATGCCGTAAACATGTACAGAGCTTAGGAGCGTGGTGCAACTGGAGATCTCCATACAAATTGAACAAGCTCTTGGGTTTCTGAACCTCTAGGGTTTTCAGGTGCTCTTGATTCAGGTACCTTTTGATGTAGTGCATGCAGAGCCCCAGCTAGACCCAGCCCTAGGGTTCGTGGCTATTCAGAGGGATGATCATGAGGGCGTGATTGTAATGAACGATTCTTGAAAGCCAAGGCCCCACCGCTTGATCGGAGAATATTTTCTGAAGTCCCCCACGAGGGAGAATATACCCATATTCTTCACCACTAGAGTTTGTCCCAGTGACAACCATTTCCATGTAGAAAGGAAAATATGGGGGATTTGAATCTTCACATTCTCAAAAGGATTGAAGTAAGAACGATTTAGAGTCAAATGTGAGTTTTAACTTTCACGATTTGTAAGAAAACATGATAAAAGTCTAAAATTTAGAGTAAAAGTAGAATAAGATCGAAAAATAAAAATAAAAAAACCATGGTTGGATCACCAATCGCCTCTCATCGTCCATTGGCTCCTCGTGGGCGTCATGATTGTTTGGGGGCTTTTCTCCCGTGGCCTGAGCCTTAGTGGGTCGTGTCAGGCTTCAAATAGCCTGTTTTTGGCCGATGTCTCCCTGCCATTTTGATTTGCTGTTTCGAGCTTCGTTCGATTCCACCATCACCGTGTGGTGCTAAAAAGAAAGCATCAACTTCGTTATTTTGCAAATTGCAAAAAGTTGCAAGTTGCAAAAAGGAGTCACGCTCAATTTCGTGTCCGTAGATTCTGTGACCATCACCGACCAAAAAAAAAAAAAAAAAAAAAGATTCTGTGACCATCTTTTTCTTGCCCACGAAAGGGAGACAAAAGTGAGTTTGAATGAGAAAACGACAAAAATAGTCCCTGAAGCCCAAATGGTTTTCGTACTCGCACTCACTCGAAGTCCCAAATGCCCCGTTGTGTAACAAGGTTATCTAAATTTTTAATTTGTCCAATGTGGTCTATAAATTTTGGTTTATTATGCAATGTAATTCATGAAATCTTAATTTGTTTAATGTCGTTTGTACAAGTTTAATTTAGTTCTTGGATTATACGAAAAAATTTAATGTTATTTTTGAATTTGAATTAATTGAAGAACAATATTAAACATTTTCATATAGTTTAGAGACTGAATTGAACATGTATCAAAAGTTGGAGGATCACATTTCACATTTGGGTAAAATGAACGATATTGAATAAATTAAAAATTTATGAGTCACATTCCACACTAAATAAAAGTTTGGGAATCATTTATGTCATTATCCCATTCTAAAATTACCCAACAATTGTTTCATGTAAGGGTGACATCAAATCGACGTGTTTACAAGAAGTTGAGATTGGGCTCGATAGTTACTAGAGATCAAGTAGAAATTAATGTGCCTGGATTTGAGTTGAGTTACTTGAGCATATTGTTGAGTCTAGCTCGAATTCGTTAAGACTAGTTCGACGAGCTTTTGAGCATGCTCAAATTTTTATTATTCTTTCAATGATATTTATCAGCTAAATAGACATAATAAAGAAATTCTTAAGATTTCATAGCATATATAACTGCGCACACCCACGTATAAGGCAAATGAAAATGGTTCGAGCTTATTTAGCTCGAGCTCGTGTTTGGATTCATGTATGACTTCATTGTGATCAAGTCGAGTTTGAATATTTCGACCTTTGGTTGGGGGCTGATTTCGGGTAGCAAATTTAATACTCGATCGAGCGTGAGATGGGCGTTGAGCACCAAATATGTGAATCGTCTCGAGCTTGATCTTGATAATGTATCGGCTTGATTCAACTTAATTATAAATTTTGCATCGGTCCATAATCACAGAAGTTTTGTTCTTATGTGGATTTTTCTTTTGTTGGGGAGGAGGGGATTTGTTATTTTATTTAAATTCTGGCGAAAAGTTCTAGGGTACAAAGTTCGGAATTTTATCATGTGTTAACACGCCTGGGGTCTTCAAATTAAGATAGGAATGGCATCTCAAAATTTTCTATGGCCACATCGAATTTCATTTTCTTATAGAGAAATTGTAACGAAGTAGAAAATAGAAGAAAGAAAATTTAAAGGAAGTATGAAATTACATCAAGAAAAAATGAATGAATTATTTCAGGATATTATGTTCGTCTTCTAAGTTTTGACTTTCGACTTTGTTATTTAACTCTTCAACTTTTGAGAGTGGAATTTAAAAATTAAAATAGTTTTTCCATTTTGACATTCTCAAAGTGCTTTTGGATAAACTCATTAATTTTTTTAAAAGAAAAAGTGAGGAAACATAGTATGCCACACAAATTTCCAAATTTTCAAATAATCTGAACTTTTCTATGTGTCACTGAAAATTCTATATATCTAAACTTTTTTGAGTCGTAAAAAATCTCGAACTTATTTTAGTGTAATAAATGTACCCTCGATCAAACCGAAATAGAGGATATAAATTTTGGTTCTTTGTGACATAGAAAAGAAGTTGAGATTTATGGGTTTTAGTGATATAAAAAAAGTTTTTGGGTATTTTATTGCAGTGAGCATCTTAAGTGTTTTTTGTGGTATTTGTCTTAAATGTAATATGTTAGGAAAGATATCTCTTCCTTTTACGGGAGGAATAAGGCTAGAAAAAGCTACAATCAAGACTCCTTTCCCCGAAGTCCCTTCTACGAAACAAGGCCTCATGCGAACGTTGATTCTACCTGATAGCACTATAGTCGGTGCACTAAAAATTCTAAAGTTTCTTCAATAAATTGCTCATGAGATTTTGACCATTGAAAAAGCGGATGCCACGAGACACTCGGCCAAACTAAAATTCTTTTGTCACATATCTTTCACAAGATCACGAGTTTGATTCACATCATAAGTAAATATTTGAATAGTTCATTTTGTGTTCCCTAACTATGACATATCTATGGGGGAAAATTCATGGCCGTCGGTATTTTTGTGGAGCTGATCTCGACCAAAGAAGTCATCTAGTCTTTGCTAAAAGCAAGCAAGTTGAGGTTGCTCTGCTTCGTAGACAAGGCTCATTCTGTGCTTGACTTACGACCTTAGCGTATTGCGCATACCAAATTTTTATTAAGTAAAACTCCTTTTAGGAGGCCAGCTTCCAGCCAGGCCTATGCGCAAGCGAAAAGCCTTTGATCATACAGTACCGAGATCTGAACTACGATCTTAGACTTGTGCAGGCTCTTGCTTTTTGTTCCATGATCGACAGTAGGTTGATGCGAAAAGATGTTGTGACTAGGCAAAGGAGCATTAGCGAGTGGCGCAAATAGCTATAACTCCAACCAAGCAGTCCAGAGCATGTATTTGACTCTTATGATAATGCCCTAAGCGGGTCGTGAAGCAAGCAAGTTAAGGTCGCTTTGCTTCTTAGAAAAGGCTCATTCTGTACTATGAGCTTAGGCATTTGCATGTACCAAAATCTTTATTCAGTCATGCATTTTTTAAGGGGGAGCAGCTTACGGCCAGGCATGTGTGTGAGCGAAAAGCCTTCGATCATACCATGCCGAGATCTAGACTACGATCTTAGACTAGAATGCTTCGGGCAATTGGCAAAGCTCCTGCCTTCTGTCCATGATAGATAGCACCTCCATTCGAAAGATGTTGTGGCTAGGCATATGAGCATTCATGCTATAAAAAGGATGTTAAATTTTTAGAGGAGACAGAATGGGCCCATGATTGCTGTTGGTACCTGAGTAGCCCGTTAATGGTCTCGGCCTTACTCCAACCTAAGAACAGCGCACATCCCTGTCCGCTCATCCTATCTTACAGTATCAAGCGTCTTGAATTTCCTTATTTTCCTTCGGATAAAACCATTTCGACGGTGCTCGATATTTCGGAGAAACTTTTTTGTATGTGCCCGGACCGGGAGACGACCCACTTGGCTCTCCAGTAGGCCGTTGCGACGCAATAGAGATGGTTCCTTCGCCATGAGTAGCGAGTGGGTCGAGCTGAGACCGTGCCGGGTCTTCGAGAGAGGCGAATCGGGTATCCGTGTCGGGGGCCTGCTAGCTTCCCCCAAGCCCACCCATGAAGGGGGCAAGATTGACGGGCCGAGCCCAATGGGCAGATATTGAAGATTGCCAGATGCACCCCTGCCCGGCCCATTGGGCCGCTCGTGCCCGATCGGATTGAATCACATACCAAAACGAATATCTGAAGATGGAGCGAGGCTAACGATTGGGCCTAAGACTTATTCAGATGCTTAAGAAGATGAGGGGGCCCACTTGTGGGTCCCTCTCAAAGGTAGCCACGTGGCGTTGGACCACGTCCTTTACTAATTTCCTTCCTCGAAAAAGGAAAATTGAAGAAAACTTGTACTAAATTGTCAAGAGAGAACGTACTGACTGTACTGAAACGAAACCGGAACTAGCAACGTACGTGCGTTTGGGGCAATGTTTCAAGTTTGTACACCTTGTACTGCAACAGTTCGCTAGATATTGTCATTGAACACACCCCAAAGAACACAACAAAAAAAATCTGTGTTCCTCTTCCATTTCCAAGCATGATTTCGATCATTCATGGTGAAAAGATTGGAGACGTTCAAATGCAAGGCCAATATTCAATCCGAAGGTTCGAAACCCCATTGTAATTAGAACCGCTTCAATTAGGTAAGATGATATAAGGTGATTATTTGATATGCGTGATATAAAGAATCCCATAAAAACAGAGTTGATGTGAAGTATATATGAGATTTATAAATGCAGTTTTGTGTACTGGGCATGTCAGTTTTACATGGAGAAGCATCTAGGGTTTGATTTGGCGACCCTAGCCTTGAGGGTTGGCGCATCATGGGGATCGGAATACCCAATCGATTCCGATTTCCGGTTGCCATGTGGCCTCGGGAGGTTCTCCGGCACGACAGTCTCAAAGGAGTTGAGCCTCCAAGGTGGGCAAGCCCTCTTCTCGCTCCACCTCGCGATTCTTGCGACCTTGTCCTTGGGTAACGCGGCCATCTCACTAGCCATGGCCTCGGCGATCTCGCCGAGCCCTACGAACGAGTTGCCCATCTCTACTAGCCCGATCACCATCATTGCCACTCTCGCTGCACTAGACGGCACTTCATTTCTCTTCCTGAAAATCACATACCGATCAATGTCTAAGCAAAATGAAGGGACTCTAATACGAAGTGGAGAGAATAGAGTAAGAAAAGATTGACTCACCAAGAGGCCTGTACTGTTCTTGAAGTGATGATGGAGGAGGAGGAGGAAGAATTGCTTGAACGGGGGTTGGGAGGAGAGGGATTGAGGCAGCAAGTAGCAGCCATTGCCATCTCTCTCTCTCTCTCTCTCTCTCTAGAAAAATCTAACGCTGGTGCATAAGTATCAAGAGGAGGACTTTAGGAGTTTATATAGAGAGAAGGCTTGAGCTTGGGGTTAGTCGAGTAAAGGTAGCTGAGAAGGACTTGTTTTGGACACGTGGATTGGACCCTTCCATCCAATCAAGGCGCCAATTTGCGGTAGAAATTTCACTTCTAACATCTTGATTAAGACATGATAAATGGCGAGAAAGTATTATTTGAACCATGACCCACTATCGAAATCCCAATAAAAAGACTCGGGAATAAGCTGTCGTTGACGTAAAGTCTGTACAGCTTTATTTACTCACGTCAGAAGATCATTTCGAATTAGGGAGGAATCCCAGTATAACCCATGGCCACTGCTTTCTCAACCCATCAGGGGTCGAGATGGAATCATAAGACGAATCGAATTCGAAACCCCAGAGCTTCTCGAGTCGCAAAATTCCAAGCCTGTCTTCCTGCCGAATCCATCCACCGTTCGGTCTGTGGCTGGGACGAGGGTTTGAGACAAGAAACTCCTCACGTTTTCAACGGGAGTACCGTTCCTACTACTCTTCCTTGATTGCTTGCCGTCTTCCACGACTGCGGGGGCGGGAGGCGTGTTGGGAATGGCTTCCTTCGCGTTCGATTCGAAAGAGTGTTGGGAGAGCTTGCTTGACCGGGACAGGAGAGAGAGACACCGACCTCAGCATCGCGAGAACTTCCAAAAATCAGATTTTGGACATTGTGGGATGCGATGAGCTTGCAAGTTTCATGCGCTTTTCTCCAATTCCGGTGCTTTCCTTGAATGGCTCGTCATCTTTCCCTGGATTGAAAGTTTTTCCCTTCAATTTAAGGCATGATTTATTATTTAATTTGCTACTAATAATTGTGAAAATATTTAATTGAGGAAGCTAATGGGAATTAATAAAATTTGAAATCAAGATATCTAACTCTGATATTATTTGAGACAACTGATTATTCTAAAAACTTAAATTATTATATAAATGTGTGATTAATTATTTAAATATTCTAATAATGGCGATATACGTGATTACGACTGGTGATGACCAGGAGATCGGCCTCTTACGAGGTCATTTGAGTGCCGCCCTGCTCCTCCTCCATTAGAGCCGAGCCGGTCCCTCGAGGAACGATAGAAAATGGCATTTCTCACTTCCGCTCCATCATCTCGCCACACGCTCTCTAAAATTCATGTTCGGTTTGATCTTTGAGCCGTGTTTCGGTTTTTGTTCTGAGTAGATTTTGGATTTTGAGGAAAAGTTGCCGTCAGTCCGTAAGCTCCTTGTCATTTAGAGGTCCTAAATTGTGGTATCGTTTGTGTTTTATAGATCCTCGAAATAAAAATAAGTGCGAAGGACTTTTGACGGGGATTACCATGTTAAAGATGAGTAGAGCCAATATGCTGGCGAGGAATCACGACCGTTGGTGAGACCTTGTCGGGCTCAGCCAATGTTCGACGACTCCTCATCGTGCTCAAGCGATGAGAAGCATTTCCAAAGTCCTTTAGACCAAAGGGAGGAATAAAAATTTAAGAAAAACATTCAAAGTAAAGATTTGACGTGCTCTTGATTTTTCAAATAATAGTTTCAAATGAATCTTATTTTAAATTAATACCTGAAATGCTCTCATTTTATTAAATAACGATTTGAAATGAATATTGTTTAAAAAAAATGTATGAAATAGTCATTTTAATCTCAAAATATTGCTTGACCTTAGGGAAATTCTGTTATTTATTTTTATTTTATTTCATTTTTTTATATTTTTCTTCCAAAAAAAAGCTAAAATTTTATTTAAAAAAAAAAAAAACAGCACAATAGGGTTGGCAACCCTCCCCCACCAATGGTCGCCTCCCCATCATCACTGTAGTGTCAACCATGGCTAATGAGCCTCATCAACTCGAACACGAAGGCGAGCATGCCCTTGCTAGAATTGGGAGAGGGTTGCCGGCGACCGCTCCGGCCATGGCCAACATCCCATCGACGATAGGATGGCAGCCACAAGTGAGAGGGTTGGGGCAAGCTCACACACAAGCGTGAGCTTGTGTGTCCTTTATTTATTTATTTATGTTTATTTTATTTTATTTTATGTTTTAGTCTCTTTTTTTTTAATGGAAAAAATAGAGAAAGGAAAAAAGAAAGAAAAAACAAAAACAAAATATAAAAGACAGAAAATGCCCTTAACTAGCGGTTGAGGTCGCTATTCTTGAAAATTGACGTGGCTACTTAAGATATTATTTGAAATAAAGTCTAGTTTAGGTTTTTATTTAAAAAAATGAGGATAATTTGGACCCTTATTTAAAATAATATCCATTTTAGATTTTTATATAAGAAATGATGGTATGAATTTTCTCAAAATTTAATAACATTGACCTTTGACTCCAAGGTCCTATTCCTCCAAGGGACTTTCACTCAAGCAAGGCTCAAAAGTCATAAAAGTCGAGAAAATATTAAGTGGTATGTGCACGTCACGTCATCCGCCGATGTGGTGCGCACATACCACTTAGATATCGACACGTGTCCTATGGGGACCCGCTAGAAAATGGAAGGGCTAGCTTGGCTTGGCTCGACTAGCTGGTAGAAGAAAAGACAAGTCAATGGGTCAAGAAATGCGTATCTCTCTCTCTCTCTCTCTCTCTCTCTCTCTCTCTCTCTCTCTCTCCTCGCAGGAGAACAAACAGAGAACGACTGAGACTTGTGTTTCCTTCTTTGCGCATTCCACCCCCTCCGTTTTCGCCTCCACCTCCTCAAAAGCCTCGCCGATCATCTACCTCTGGCACATCGCCTCCTCCAAGAACCTCGCCAGTCTTAGTTGGGTCCCAACCCCCTCCACCTCCAATTGTTCCTACAGAGATTGACCACAAGATTTGTGCTCGTGTTGGTTTCTCAACAACTTCTGAACCTTCGTCTGATTGCGTCCCTCTGACGAACACGTCATCAACTTCGATTCGAGCCGCCACAAGGTCTTTGGACTCTATGTCCTCGAGGTCGATGGTCGGGACCTAAGGGCCTTATGCTTCTACTCCTTCTTCGCCTCCTCAAAAGCATCGTTGGTCATATGCTGCCGGCACATCGCCCCTCGAGAAACTTGTTGATCACAGCTGGTCCCGAGCCCCCTCTACATCCGCCTCCGCCTTCGACTATTTCCAACGTGGAGATCGAGCACAAGAGGAGAAGAGAAGAAAGGACAAAACCACCCCCTCCCTCCCCTCCCATCCCCTAAACTCCTCTCGTCGTTCCCGACAGCTTCATCAATGCCTTGTGTCCGATTAAGCTCAATCCCCGAAGAACTCCAAAAGCAAGAGCAAAGAAAAGAAGATAAAGGCGAAGGTCCAGCTTGAGGTTGACAACAGCTTCGAGTCTCCAACATCGGACAAGAAGCACAAGAAGGAAAAGAAGAGCGGCAACAAAGGCTCTAAATCCAAGTAGACGGGAACTGAAAGCTAACCGTATCAACCAGAAAGCTAATCGCATCAACCTCATTAAACGTAATGTTTTTGATTTAATTGCATCATGAGAGATTTGTGCAACATCTTCACAATAAGTCTCTTGTTTTGCAACTTTTGTCCACCTCTTTAAAATATATTACGATGGAATGCTTGTAACATTTGCATCATTTGCAACATTTGTCAAGATGCATAAAGCATGCCTACATAACCATCCTTGCATTTCAAATAACTTGCAACTACATGAAATGGTAGAATCACTCGAACTAAAATGCACAATATGCTTCCGTTAACTACTTTCGGTTCCCACAATATAAGTATGTAAATGCCCATTAGTTTCTAATCGAAAAACATGTTCAGATAAAACATGCAAGAAATCATACTGAAATTTACTATAAATGACATGAGTATATACTTGTATAGCATGTTACAAAATTCAACTATTTTCAACCACAATATGTGGCTTTCCTCGAGCACACTCAAAATCAACAATTTCAGTGTTGCAATTTTTAGCTTGCTTTTCATAATGACTGACAAATTCAGATCAAGTCATCATCTTACATGCCATATCTTGAAATACATTATTTATGCTATCACTTCTTTGTGTAGATCTAATTCCTACAGAAAAAAAAAAAAAAAAAATCACGGCCATATGTAGGACACAATTAATGACGCAGGCGATACAAATTATCCAACCACTTAGGGCGCGTTTGGTAACGATTTTAAATGATTCTTTTTTATTATGTTTCCGGAACAGATTTCGAGCAAAAGAACACGTTTGGTAATTGCATAAAATTTCTGATTTTGGAATAGAAAAAGAACAGAAATGCGTTTGATAACCGCATAAAATTTCTATTCCAATTACATTTTTAGATGAATGTAAATTTGATATTGAATTCTCATAAACCACTCACTGATTAATTATATTTATACTAAGTAATAAAAATATTAACTAATTAATTTTTATTAAATAGTAAATAATAAACCATAGTATAAACTATACTAATATACCTAAAATATGTAATAAATATAAATACTAAATTATAATACAAAATTAAATATGTATTCTATATATAGCAAATATATATTTTAGAATAGGAAGAAATTAAAATAAAATATAGAAATAAAAAATAGATAAAAATAAAAACGAAAATTGTTGTTATTTTAAATTTTGTTTTCTTATTAGAATTTCAATATTATTTATATTTAAATAAGAGTTTTTTTTTTATCATGGTGATTTCTCATTTTCAATTAATATTTACTTTTATATGATTAAATATCTAATCCATTTTGAATTTAATATGGATGGATGTTAATTTTAATTTAGCCAAGATTCTTCTTCTTCTTCTTCTTATTCTTCTTCTTCTTCTTCTTCTTCTTCTTCTTCTTCTTCTTCTTCTTCTTCTCTCTCTCTCTCTCTCTCTCTCTCTCTCTCTCTCTCTCTCTCTCTATATTCCCTTCCCCAAAACCAAAAACCCAACGTTTAAAGAAGATAAAAGTCTTCAAACCAACATGACTCATTGAAACAAAGAAAGTGCTTTAACGAGAAACTCATCACTACAACTTATCCATAAATGAATAATGAAGTAACTTAGTCCATTGTTCAACTTTGAAATATTGGCTTTGATAAGTCAATAATTAAAAACAATATTACAAAAGTCGGAAACATAAAGTTATTGAATCTCTGGCATATTGTAATCCCTTGCCATTTCATTTACAATACTTCTCCGAAGCATGTTTATCTCCATTGCTTTCTCATTTGATGTATCAGCTATAACATCCACTTCTCTAGTTTCAAATGCGTACTCCGGATCTCCATATCGGGAAAATTTTTTGTCCATCATGTCTTGGTCACGAATAATTATGAAGAGCACAACATGCAATTACAATAAGTGCTTGATTATAATTGTAAATGGAGACATGTGTCTCAAAATGGTGAAGTGATTTTTTAATGCTCCAAATGACCTCTCAATGACATTTTTTAAAGAAGAATGTCTATGGTTGAATAATTCTCTTGCTGTCCTTGACCGTCTTCCATCCCCCCTATAATCGTTTAGATGATACCATTCACCTTTAAACGGAGTTAAAAATCCCGGGAGTGCTACATAGAATCTACCACGTATATATATATATATATTAGTTATGATATGCAATGATACAACAATCATCAAATGAATTTCTCCTTATAAACAAATCAAATACTTGGTGGTGGTCGAGGAAATTGCAATTGAGGAGTTTTAAGTGCTGCCAAAAGCACTCGACAATCGTTGGCAGATTCTTCCCACCCAGAATATACGAAAGTAAACTTCATATCAAACGAACAAACGCATAACGCATTCTGAGTGGTATTTTATTTTCTGCCTCTATATGGGATTTGCTGATAACTAGGGACGGTAGCATTTATATGGGTGCCATCAATAGCACCTACGCAACCCTGTGAATTTATTTCGAAAAAAAAAAATCATGTGAATTTATGAAAATTCAAAGATTATCAACTACAAGTATTTGATTATGCAAAATCGATATGAAACCTATACATTGAAATAGCGTTCATGCTTAGGATCCATAAGAATTTCCGGTAGAACAACATCAAATGATGGTGGTTTGATAACCTCTTTTGCAAGTTTGAGAATTGCTTTCAATACTAAATTAAAATACCTGCTGATTGTTTGTCCTGAACGTTGGAATCTCTCACATAAATCTCTAGTTGAGTTATTATGACCAACCAAAGATAAGAAGATTCTAACTTGTTCATCTATCCTAACATATTGACTATCTTTTAACCAACTTTTTATCCTCATCAAATCACATAGGTTCAGAAAAACATGTCTCCCCATCCTGAAGGCTTCATATATTCTATCTGAATGTCCACAAATAATCTCTCCTATCCATTCCGGTCCCGATAGTTTGCTGTCCCTAATAGTTCTTTCATACGCACGGACATGTCCATTGCAACCATGCATAACCATGCTATCAATATGTTAAGATCATCGTTATCCAAGAATTGGTCAACTGATTGTACCTGCTCATTAGACATACTATTTGATCCCTCTTTCATAATACCTATATCATCACACAAAAACAATAACATTAATAAAGAAATCTGAAAAGAATCCAATAACAATCAACAATATAAGTTCTAAAGTAAAAGCAAATCACATATAATAATCTCAAACAATCCATCTTATCCATACAACCACACAAAAGAGTTTGAACAATTAAATCACACAATCAAGTGAAATCACATGCAATCCACAAAACATATCTCAACATCTACTAAAGATATTGAAGAAGGCCATGTCTCCTTTCAATTGGTGATCTGATAAAAGCCTCTCTCCATGTGGTACTACTACATGCTCGTTCCACTGCTTTGTTGTAAAGATCTTGCTCCAAGTCATTCATATTAACCAGGATATTAATCACATCTAATACAGAGAAGGGGTCTTTAGGTGGTGGTGGTGGTGTGACTTGTGAGCTAGCAGATCCACTCCCAGATTGACTTGACCTAGCTTTGAGCATGTCTTGTATAGCTTTGCACGTGTCTGCAATACCAAATGAGGTACTATTTCTTCTCCTCTTGACATTTGGAGTCCTATCCAACATGTGCTTGTTATTAATATGAGTGGAAGTACAGTCGGATGTAAAAACATCCTCATCAATGTGGTGTTCACTTAAGTCCTCTAGATCACCAATTGCATTGCCAGCACCATTGTCACTATCCTCTGACACCGTCAAATCTTCGACATTTCCTACGGCATGCTCTCCAGTAGCATATGTATCACCAAATACAATGCACAGTTCGGGATATTGAGGAAATCTATCCTTCTTGAATTTTGCCCACCCATTATTGTCCCGCAATTTTCACAATAATGACATATGTCAATAACATAATCAAATCTTCTAAAACTTACATCTATAATAATATCAAAATGATCGAAACTTAAAACATATTCTGATGTGAGATTCCCAAATACTTGGATCGTCGACAACAATTGTGTTATTCACATTATCCCAACCAAAACCAGACTGTGAAATGAGCTTCTTAAAACTACCTTACTGTCTTCTCAGTTTGTTCACCTTATTCTTCAACTGCAATAGGTTATATTGGTATCCTGACTGTTTAGTGAATTCAGCTCGTATGTTGTTACATCCTGCTTTGTTAAAAGTAGAAGTTGTGCGATTTCCCTTTTGAACCTCCTCTACCAACAAACTTACAAACAAGTTGGTTAAAGGCTCAATTCATTTTGCATTGAACATCTCTTTTATGGGATGCCATTTAACCTTGATTGAGCATCATATAAATTAATTGAGATGAGACTTAAAACTATCATGGAAGATCAAGTGTAACCGGGTAAGTAGGGAAAAAAGAAAAAGATGCCCCAATGAAACTCACTTGAGGTGGCTTCTTATTCAAATGCAAACCCACAACTTCCAGCTGACCTGAAATAGGATCACTTACTTAGAGAAACTAACAAGCAACAGGGAACAACAAGGCTATATTTTGTGACACATGAGATATTCATCAGCAACTCTAAGTCTATCGGTATCAGTATATATACATGCTTCAACCTGAGGGTGTTTCAACCAGCACGCAAGCTGAAACTTTGTAATTCTTACTCAATAAATGGGCACCTTTCAAGGTCACCTATTGTCATATATAAGAATAGCACGAATCCTCTTTTCTTTGTAAAGTTAAAAGTCAAAGCCATGCATAACAGATATAAACTTATGAGTCAATATCTAGTATAGAGAGCTAAACGCAAATGGAGAGCTGACATTAGACTCATTACTTACTTCAAGCACTATGGTATCTCTTGGAGAAGTAGTAAGTGTGGCTTCAAACTCTTGTAGCCTTTTCTATAACAGATCCCAATAGAAAAAAAGAATTTGAGTATTAACTATGAGAAGAACTTTTTCAAAGAAAGAAGTCTAGTCAATGGGCACAAAAAAGGAGAACACCACATCTAATCAGGAAAGAAGTCACCAAAGGGAAGGAGATCTGATACAAATGAAAGAATCTCGACATCTAGTGTAGCATGCAAGTCAAGTAATTGGAATTCGCCGAGCTGGCCGAGGGGTCGCTCGCCGAGCGACCATTGAATCCAGAGACTAGAGAAATGTGAGGATCCACAACACAACCACTTACTAGAAGAAGCATGAAGTAGTCCTTTGGTAAGGTATATGGTAATATAGTCCAAGTTTTTTATTCACTTTGGATATCATCGAATCCAAATTCCAAAAGGACCTTTGTCCAAGCAAAAGCCCTTTATTTATATATATATATATATATATATATATATATATGTGTGTGTGTGTGTGTGTGTGTGTGTGTGTGTGTGTGTGTGTGTGTGTGTGAAGGCTCTGTGACAATGGTCACAACCTTTGTACTCAGAATGAATCAATAGCCTGAAAAAAACTGCTAATGTCCATTTTCCTTTAAAGAAATTATCTCAAACGTGACCTAAATCCAATACGAAGCTTGTGACAAAACAAACCCGGGCTAACACTAATACTAGGATACCCAACCGATGAGGCCATCCATAAAAGATTCATAGAAAGTATCTCATATAGACAACAGACATTCGAGAATCCACAAAAAGGTAACATTGGAAATGTAAGAGGACCATCTACCAAATTTAAATTCAGCATCTAAGATACAAGTTCATTCTCCATAAGTGTTCTAACCTCAAGACTCAAAAAACACTCGCACACAAATCGTTGGGATCCTACAAAATTCCCTTTCAATGAGAAGAAACAAAACTTCACAAGTGTAGCTTTCCAGGTCTTTATACCTAGAGAAAAGACCAATTCCCAAAAAAGCCCTGAAAATTACCATTCTCGAAAACAAACTTTCGCAAGCATGTCAACTATAAAGTCATATATACTTGTAAACGACCGAGCTATCATTGCCAAGTTTCTCCACCCAACCCAGAAATCTCATCCTTAACTCGAACAAATTCTTCGCAAAGTAACAACATGAGTGAACAATTTCCTAATTACTCCAACCTAAAAAAGATATGAATGCACAAAACCAAAAACAACAAATCCAATAAATCCTAAAGCTCGAAACTTCAACCCATTTTCTTGACCATATGTATTAACCAAGCAAGCCCAAAGCTAGAATCAAACGCTCCATCCAAAGAATATACCCAAATTCAGCACGATTAAACCAGCAACAAACAAAAACCAGCAACAAATATAGGCACAACGATCTCATCGGCTTCACAATCGCTGCGTGGAATCGCCACCCTTCGGCCGATCGGCGAGGTTGCCCGCCGATTCGGGTGGAGGGGTCGCCAACCCTTGGGCTCGCCGAGCGACCCCTAAGCCAGATCGGCGAGGGCGCCCGCCGACTCGAGCCTGGTGGCGCTCTCGCCAGCCGTTGCGGGCGACGAACGTCGGCGATGGTGAGCGAACCGTCACCCAGATTAGCGACAACCACCCATAGCTGCAAGTGAAGGGAACTCACCTTGAACGAGCAGCTTCAATGATGAAGAAGTAGCAGTCGCTGTCATCGTTCTTGAGGAGGGAATGAACTTGTTCTTGAGAGTGTTTATGACTTTTGTGAAAGAAAGAGTTTGAGCAGAGGAGATGGGAGAACGTATGGGATGGGAGAGAACGTTGAGTAGAGGAGAGACGACTTTCACTTTTTTGATTCTTTTTTGTGTTCTCGGAACAAGAATCACATTTTGTTTTATTCTTGATTCTACTCCAAATTTGTTCCCAGGAACAAATTTGTTTCAAGAACAAAAATTTTACTAAACACGGTTTTGTTCCCAAATTGATCCCGAGAAAAAAAAATCAGAATTGGGCACTGTTTGGATGGTTACCAAACAGTGCCTTATTCTTACATAAACCCTACTCCTAACACAACTTTTCCAAGTGGTCTCTATTTCAATTTCAAATTCACAATGATATAGAAGCTTGCGCCAATATTTATTGTGAAAACCCGACTTTCCAAGAAGATATGCAATATGATGCGAAGCATTTTTTCCAATATGCCATATATATAAACGATGATCAGAATTCGGGATAACAGTTCTAATAACATTTGTTATAGCATGATCTTGATTAGTAAAAATAGTTTTAGGTGCTTTATTACCCATTGCCTCAAAAAATGATTGAAATGCCTAAACAAAAGAAGCAATAGTTTCATCCATCAAAATATACAACCAAACATAATATTTTTCCGATAATGATTCAAGCTAACAAAAGGCACACATGTCATATTATATTTATTTGTACAGTAAGTAGTATTAAATACTATCACATCTCCAAAACTATCATAGTCCAACTTAGATAAACCATCAGACCAAAAAACATTGGTTAGTCTCTATTCCTCATCCAATTAAAATGTGTAAGAAAAATTGCTTCCATTTGATTGTAAGTAATTAAAATGGTTGATGAGACTTTAACAATCACCTACACTAATCAAATTTCTTCTTTTTTATTGTAAGAAATTTTAACAATTACGTAATGTAAAGTCAATGTTATTTGGCCCACCAGCTTCATCATAGAGATATGAATATGCTTTTGTAGCCCTTATACCAGCCCTAGTCATAGAAGTCAAAATACCTTTACTAGTATCCGTGATGTGTCGATGCGAGCGTATAAGATGTTTTTGCTTATCATCAATGAAAGGATGATTATGAACATCTTCAAACTTGGTAACTTCCCAGACTCCATTTTCGATTTTAAATTTAATGCAAGCCTAATATCCCGTTCTCTTCACTATCCTAATTTTAATTTTTTTTGTTCATGAGGTGAGATTGGTAGAGAATGTCATTCACAATTACATATAAATGTGCATCTTCGCAGTACACATTTACTATTGTTCGCTTTTTGTCCTTTTCGCACTCTAAATCCTTTGCAAATTGCATATGCATTGTATGTATTATAGACTTCATTCTCATTAGCAAACATCATACCAATTTTGAATTCAATTCATTAACATTGTGTGCGATGATATTATCCTTTGAAACCTATACAATTTGAGGAAAATATCTAATCATTTAAAGAAGAAAAATGAAGTAAATACAAATTTAATTCTAAAAAGATGAAGTCATACCCATTTTGCTTGAGAATAGTGCGACTTTTACTGGAAGTGAATGTCAAACACGAGTTTTAGCGTCCACCAACATTGTATTCTTCATAGTTGCAATCTCATAATCACTCCACCCATGCAAAAACCTTATGGTCAACATATTCTAATAACATAAACAACAATTATCCATTAGTGAATGATAACTAAAATTGAAAAAGAAATAAAAATAGAAGCAACAATTATCAGTCTAGATTACTAACAGCAGGAGCACTATTCAACCTTACGAAGAACATGGCAACATAGGAACTAGATTGTCAAAAAGGTTGGGTGCACTCCAAGAACAAAGGTAAACGCAAAAGCCTTGAGGTTTTTTCATCTAAAACTTATGCATCAACAACAATAACAATTACAATCATAAAAAGTCGAGGATTTTGCATTTACCCTAAAACAGAGTACTAAAGCAATGAGCATGACGGAAATTTGTGATGCCAACGCAGCATTATCAATCTCGTCTCTCCAAAGCAACTACAAGAAATTGCACAGAGCCATTTGCAGATAAAAGTTGTTCGATTACATGGAAGCTCTTGTAAAGACAACCAAAGTAAAATGAGATCCATTGATTCAAAATGCATCAAAATAGCCAATATCAACTAGAAATAAATCAGGCATGTAAAACGAGATCCATTAATTCAAAATTGTACCTTACAATGCTTGAAATACCAATAATAAGTAGGGAATGCATTACATTGACAAAATAAAACCAATTGTAAATCAACCATGACAAACTAGGAGGGGTAAGCTACCATATTCATATTTCGAAAGTGTTGAACATCATTTAATAATTGTTGGAAGAACATCTTGTAAGGTAATCGTTGCCTAGACTAGAGCACTAACACTTATAAATAACAACATAATTGAGTAAAACAAGGGATTGGCCTCTTTTATGACATATGTGCAAAGTCAAGTGCACATTAATCTTCACGATCAAGTGAGGATGCGACCTTCACGAGAATCTCTTCCCTTTCTTGTTTCACAGACTTGTTTCCTATGTTCTGAGAACCTGTTCAGCCGTAGATAAGCATAAATAGTGAAACATTTTAGACATTTCCTAGAAAGACTCAAATGGCAACTCTAAAAATCCATTTATCCACATATATTCTAGTTGAACTTTGAAATGAGGAGTTCATCATAAAGGACTTAATTGATCGCATCCAAAGGTTAGATTATGAAGTAGAGAGACAAAAATTTATGAAATTACTTGACATATTTAAGAAAAAATGTACCTTGCAATGCTTGGAAGATCAATAATGAGTAGGGAATGTACTACATGGAGATAATATCATTACATGGAGGTTCGAGACTGCCCCTAGTCTTGTAGTAAACTTGTCAAATAGTAGATGGGGATATAATACTACATTGCAATAGTTTGACATGAAACTATAATTGGGCACAAAATCCAATCAAAGATCTAGACATAAACACATTAAAACAAAAACTATATTTTAACTTAGTTGATATCTCATTTATAATCCTAATTAATCCACTGATATGAAACTCATACAATCATCAAGCAAACTTCACTCCATAGAGAGAACTACCTTTTGAGCTGAATTAAGCCATATACCGCCATAATTAACTTTGTAATGATCGTTTAGTCGTTTGTTTGAAAGAGATAAACTAGGCTTAAAGACCAAATGTCAGAGAAAAATATGAACCTTCAAAAAACAAAAGAATATTCATGATCTAAACTAAACTACTCCATGGGATTCCTCTTGCTCGGCATACGCATAGCTCAATAACTTAGATTTTGTTAGCAAAAAGTATAGATAATAATCTTAAACTTCTGTATGCATTTGAGAGATGAAGAAAACCTCAATTGCAAGCCAACCATCAAAAGGAAAGTGAAGGGTGTTTTTTTAGCTTTTAGCAATGTGAAAACTTTAAATTGGGCCAGCTTATAGTTGTCTTGGCTAGTCTATTGTTATCGAAGCAGATTCTTGTCAATTCTTGGGAATAGCAATAAAGTTGTGGGGACTTTTTGTTATGAGAGGAGTATGAGAAAAAAAGATAAAGACACCCCTTTTTTATTATTTAGAATCATGCTTTGATTAGTCGATTTAAATATTTCGTGTTCAACTTCACAGCAAAAAGCAAATGCTATAAGCATAATCAACACACTTCGGGAAGTTGCTCTTATTTATTTATTTTTTTATTATCTCTTTCTCTTACATCAAAAACAAACTTTTGTTTTATTATAATGGAAAGCAGGAGCAACAAAAAAGTGCTGAGAAATAGAGATGATCAAGTAGTTCATTCATTTGCATGGAAATAAGAATCAAATTTACCATAGAGAGCCTTCAATGCTCGCTAAAATACTTTAATAGCAACTTCCATGGAACCACTTTTTGCATGTCATGTCACATAATCATGCCATATATCAGGATAATGGTATAGGCACATTAAACATTGGAATCAAACAGAATGAATAAGCCATCAATTTTTGAACATAATTGACTGTAATTAGTGATGCAAACATGCAACTGGAAAAGGGGTAAGCAAACAGACTTCAAAACACCGCCATAGTTTGTCAAAAGCATGCCAATTATAATGAAGACTCATCCAAAATATATTCTCAAGAGAATTAGATAAAATATTTAGCAGAAGGATATAAAAAACAAAGTTGAAATCTAGATGAATTACACTAAAAGATACCAACTTGTACCTGCTCATAAAAAATACAATGCGCTTGTTGGCAGATATTGTGTGTATTCTCTTGAGGATTCACCCTGCAATAATATAACATTTGATTAAGTAGATGCGGATTGCTCATCTTTAAAAATTGACAAAATATGCAAGTAACCAGTTTACCTCATGTCCATCCCAATAATAGTGAACAATAGCTTTAGTTTATGCTAATGTAAGTGCTATTTTTTGTCCACATAGCATACGAATGAAATAAAAGTTAAATAAGAGGTGTGTCAACAAGGTTGCTTCAATTTGCCAATAGTACAACGTAACATAAGGTTCTTGCTTTCAATGCATTTAATTTCCATGGAGTAGAGGCTAAAAATATATGCACCTTTGGATTCATACTCAAAAGGTCTTGCAAAAGTTTGAAGAATGAGTGTCCAGATCACATTCAGGCAAAGAACAATACGCACTCCAAGCTCATAATAGATATTGAAAGACGCATCACATAAACCTTCACCAACACCAAAATAATTGTTTGGCTAGCTATCTAGTCTCTATGTTCTTTTATGGCAATTGTTCAGATCAAGATATGCATATACGCTATCAAATTCTACAGCAAAGGGCTAGGGCTAGATCACTAAATGGTCTTCTAACTAAGCTATTTCTAACGAGGGGTGTGCAATTGAACCAGGTATACCCAGGAACCGGATCGGCCCACCTGGAAAACAGGGTTGGGAACCGGTTCTCGTTGAAACCGGTCCGAGAACCGGTTCCCCTTGAAACCGGTCCAAGAACCGGTTCCGAAATTTGGAATCGATTTGAACCGATTCCGAGTGATTACCCACTTGGAAACCGATTCCCGGAGAAGTTTCGAAACTGGTTTTGTAAGTAGAGGTTGAAAACCCTCCCTCTCGCATCGTTTGTCCGTTGCCGCCAAATTTCTATGTACCATGTGGATTAGCTCGCCTAATTTCTCCTTTGAAGGAGAAGTTATGCTTGTAGCAATGTTAACTATTTTAGATAAATGAACAGCTTCATATAGTAGTTGTAGTAATGAGACTAATATTAGACCCATGTTTGTCATGCAAGGTTATGATTTTTGCTTTGTCATGCAGTGTTATGATAATTAACCTTGTGGATCCTTAATTTTTCATTTAGTAAAAAATTTCAAATTCTTATTCATTACAAGTGCTTAATGTTTCAATACAAATTAAGAGGATTACATTATTTTCATATTAATGTAAAATTCGAAGTCGTATAAGATATCTAGTGGTTGCAAAACGGGTTCCAGTGGAAATAGGATTGACCCTAGAGCCGGACCCAAAAAATAGGATGGGTCAGGTACATGGTCCAATACCAACAGAGTCAGGTACATAGCCCAAAAAAAGGAGAATCGGTTATAACATAGCTAGGTACATGGTCAATGTCTAGACCCTACCTACCCTAGACCCAATCACCCCTAATTCCAACCAGTTTATGGCGACTTCCCTCCAAACTTTACTAGGCAAAGCAATAAAATCGTGACTGCACAAGTAGTATTTTTGTTCATTGTAGTCCCACCGAACTCATTTCCTACTTCCGATAAATTCAGCAGACCTAGGATTTGATATTGTTATCATTTCAATCCATCATAACATAATCTTTCACCAGAATAGAGCTATTATTACTCAAATTCGATGAAGTTTCACTGAAAGAGAGGGCCCAACCTTTTGAAGGTGTAAGAAGACAAGGACATGGTGAATGATTTGAGATAATGTTAGAAGAGATCTAATGACGGAGCCTCGGCGAGGAGAAAAGATTCAGGACCTAGCGCGCATTTGCCAGCTGTGACTCGGCGGGGCTCTTGGAGGAGATGATCGAGAGAATCAAAGTGGAAAAGGTGAGGCGTGATGACGTGCTCGTTAGAGGGAGGAAACGGGATAGAGGCCCCAAAGTTGCCGAGATGCCAGCACAAACCTTGTGCTCGATCTCCTCATTGGAAACAGCGAGAGGCGAAGGCGGCTTAGACCTAGCTGCGATTGGGGAGGCGCAAGGGGCTTGGGACCCGGTTGCAACCGACGGGGCTCTCAAGGGGGCGATGTGCCAGCAGTAGATGATCGGCGATGCTTTTGGGGAGGTGGATGAGGAGAAGAAGCATGAGGCCCTCAGGTCCCAACCACTGACCTCGAGGACATAGAGTCCAAAGACCTCGTGGTGGCTTGGAGTCAGAGCTGATGACGCGTTCGTCGGAAGGACGCAATTGGACCAAGACCCAAAATTTGCCAAGAGATCGACGCGAGCACAAACCTTGTGCTCGATCTCCGAATTGAAAATGGTCAAAGGTGAAGGCAGAGGTGGAGGCAAAGGGGGCTCGGGACCCAGCCACGATCAAGAGGCAGAGGGGGCTCGGGATCCAACTACAATCGGCAAGGCTCTTAGGAGGCAATGTGCTAGTGGCAGATGATCGGCAATGCTTTTGGGGAGGCGGAGGAGGAGAAGAAGCACGAGGCCCTCAGGTCCCGACCATCGACCTTAAGGACATAGAGTCTAAAGACCTTGCGACGGCTCGGAGTCGGAGTTGATGACGCGTTCATAAGAGGGATGAAATTGGACGGAGGTCCAGAAGTTGTTGAGAGACCAACATGAGCACAAACCTTGTGCTCGATCTTTGCAGGAACAGTTGGAGGCGGAGGGGGATGGGACCCGATTGCGATTGGTTTGGCTTTGATGTGCTAGAGGCAGATGACCGGCAAGGCTTTTAAGGAGCCAGAGGCGGAAGTGGAGGGGCTAGGATGCATAGAGAAGGAAACATAGGTCTCAGTCATTCTCTGTTTGTTCTCTTGTGAGGAGAGAGAGAGAGAGAGAGAGAGAGAGAGAGAGAGAGAGAGATTGTAGAAAATTCAATTGAGGAGAGATAAATGTTTTGGGCAGGAGTGTGACACATTTATTGACCATTGACCTGTCTTTTTTTTTTCTGCTAGCAGCCGAGTCAAGCCGAGCTAGCCCTTCCATTTTCCAATGAGTCCCCCCCCAATAGGACACGTGTCAATATCTGAGTGGTATGTGCGCACCACGTCAGCGGATGATGTGGCGCGTACATACCACTGAATATTTTCTCATAAAAGTCAAAGGCCAAGGTTACCAAACAATATTTTCAATAAAAAAAGGGAATAAGCGGGCCTACGTGGGCCTTGGCCTAATCATTCATGAAGTACATTGAAAACTTAAAGGATCTAACTACATAAATCCAAACGATTAGAGGATTTGACTGAACAAAATAAAAGTCAAGCATCAAAATTGCAAAACTTTAAAAACTCGAACCGATGAGTTTTCATTTACCCCTTTTTCTTATATCACGAGCCTTGACATGGACTTTTAGGTATAGCCTATCCAACGAGCTCATTAGCTCGAGGTGTTAGTGAATTTCTTTTCTTATACTTAATTTGGAAAAGCCAAAGACCCCAACTACCGAGTGGAGAGCTCATTCTTTCAAAGAGCTCAAGAGAAAAAAAAAAATATTTCATTAGGTTCGCACGATATTTAAGCAATCGAGTCTATCGCCTTGGCAAGCTTGAGGTGCAGAGTTCAATCCACATCGCTACCAATTTTCTATGACCACTCACAAGAGCAACAGACTTATGTGAAATAGCAACTACTCGATCAACAATTTCAATTTCTTGTTTTAAAATTCTACGCTTTGTAAGATTATTTTTTTTTTTTACTTTTTTTAGACAAGCCAGGGTTCTCAACAAGAGAAAGCGGTGTACTAGTTTTACTTCCTTAATCCAATAAATGCCTTTTTTTCCCTCTCTACAGAAAGTATTTTATACTATGGATACGTCATGCGATATATAATGTAATCGACTAAGCGAAGTGCGTGTATCGATAGAGGGTCATGAAAGATGAGATTTATATCACGCAAATGACAACGACAAGTGACCGTTCGGACAACGTCGTCGTTTTATGACAGGAACAAACGAAAACGTCGTCGTCTTCACGTGTCGTATTGGCAGCATAAAAAACACTCATTCTCTCTCTCTCTCTCTACCTATGTTGTTGCTTCTGCCGCTGCGAATATAGCCGCCCCCCCCCCTCCCCCTCTCGTTTCCCCATTTTCAAACTTCACTGTTACCAACACGCACACAACCCACCACTCCTCTTCTTTCTCTCTCTTCTCTCCTCCCTCTGTGTTGTGGGTGAATCTTGAAGCGATTAGGAAGGAGGAGGAGAAATGGGGGCGGGCCGGGAGGCGTCGATCTCGCTGGACGGCGTCCGGGACAAGAACGTGATGCAGCTCAAGAAGCTCAACACCGCCCTCTTCCCCGTCCGCTACAACGACAAGTACTACGCCGACGCCCTCGCCTCCGGCGATTTCACCAAGCTAGGTCTTTTACTCTCTCTCCCTGCTCTCTCGCTCCCTACCTTTTCTGGGTTCTCGCTCTTTCGCGCTCCCAATCTCCTTTCGGGTCGTTCGGAGGGTTTTCTTGAATCGATCGCATTCTGGGTTCTGGGTTTTGTTTGGCTGCGCTTCTTGTTTGGCCTGCTTTTGGTCTGGATTTTGATGGGTTTGTTTCCTTGAAGAGCGGGGGAAGTGCTGAGGCGCGAGAGGGAAAACGAGACAGGGGGAGTGCCCGTGACGAATTCGAGCTTGCGGGCGACTTTGGGATGTTTCTCGTCTGTCCTCTTTTGAAATATCATTTGTGATTGAGTTATGTTCAAATGGGTAGGGGGTGGATTTTCGTTTGGATTGTGGAATTGTAGCTTCCGTTCCACTTCCTATGTCCCGGTAGATTGTGTTAGGAGGGAAAGGATGTGCAAGCGCATATTCCATGGCCAGTATAGTACATTCCAGTGACCGTGCCTATGGGATATTCGCATTTCGTGTTTTATTGTTGTGCTGCTTTATGTTCCGTAATCTAGCCCATTGGATTGACGTCTTTTTGGATGGTCGTGGTTTTGCTTCTGTGTCTTGATCATTCTTGTTGTTCCCCCCTTTTGCTTTTCCTGATTTTGCATTTTCAGCACTCGCTTTTGTAACCTCAAGTGTGTTTGTGGTATCTGAACTTGGAGAAACCTCTGACACGCGTGTATATTGGCTGTTGAGTGTCAGTTGTGTTTTGTTAGAATATTTATTTGTTCAACTTTTCTCTTAGTCTTGTTTACGAATGTCCATTTTAGGTAAAGAACCTATCTGGGATTATTGCGTTATATGCTATCAGCTGGGATTTATCTGAGTTTGGATTTACCACTTCTATTGAAGCCTATTATACCTAATTAGACATGGCTCATTCTTTTCTTTACTCATGGTGCATATACTTTTGATTCGGTTTGTTTCTGCTTTCAAGCTCTAAGATACTCTTTGTATTAAGAGAGGCATTAGTTTTTTCATTCCGTGCGAGATTTGTTCCTTCTATCTGAATAGCCATATTTGCTATGTGCTGGTGGTTATGTTGCATCATAAGCTTGTTCGGTTATTGGTATACTCTGCATCATCAACTCAACATCTTTGGTTAACTTGGTTACTGTATGTTGATGTTTTCCATATTTGGGTTAGCATGTTCTTTTCTGACTTGGTATGACGATCTTGCCGTGATTACTTTTGATCCATTAGACCTGGTGGACTGATCAGTATTTTGCATAGGAGTATGTTCTCAATATCTTGTATGATGTAGAAGTTCCTTCAAATTCTATGACATACATGCAGATGATGTCCATGTTTTGCTGAACAATTCATTAGGTTTTCCACTATTCACATTGGAATTAGTTCTCTTCCGAACCGAAACACGGAGTCTGTTTTTGACCATTTTATGTGTTTCAACTTAGGCCTTGGATTTTTATGTTATAAATTTTTACCTTCGAAGATAGTATTGATACAAATTCAGATCCTACATGCTTGGAGAAAAGGACATTTGTCCATGACTATCGTCAAACATCTTTTGTGCCTCATTTATTCATGATACTTGAGGAAAAATATAACTGAAAACTGGATTGCAGTATCTTCCATCTTCATTAAGGATAAGAATATAGTTAATTGAGTGATGATCTTTTTCATCTCAAATTTAGATATCTGATGTAGGACAAACAGTCTAACTATTATGAAATGATTATTTCCTCAAAATTTGATTGCTACCTTTCAACATTTTGACAAATTGAAATGCTTTAATAGCTGGCATGTCATACCTTTCTGTCAGTGTATTTTTCACAAGAAGCTAGCTTAGCATAGCCATAGGACATCTCACTCAGAAGAATGCAGTTGTGCTTCTCTTAAATTTTGCTTTCGAATCCTCTCTCTCATTCTCTGCTTATCCTGAACTAGTAGCTTACCTACAAGAGCAGCTATGTTAACTAACATCTAACTTGTTTGCTTTGAAATTTTACAGCATATTACAATGACATTTGTGTTGGATCAATTGCTTGCCGACTTGAGAAGAAGGAAGGCGGGGCAATCCGTGTGTACATAATGACGCTGGGTGTTTTAGCGCCATATCGTGGGCTAGGGGTCGGTAAGTCTCTCTCACCGTATTTCGCATCACGAGAGAACATTTTCTTTGGGGACATGAACGAGTTAGCATGGCTGGGGTGATCGAGAAAGGGAACACATATAGAGAGAGGATCAGGACTTGCAGGAATGTTAAGTGGAGCTCTGGATTGGTGCTTGGTGATTGAGGTTGAGATGTTTCTTGCTTATCAGCCTGTTGGGCACTTGCTTCACCATGGTTTTTAGAGTCAGAATCGGTTCACTTGCTTCTTCGGTTATTTTGGTGTCTGTTCTTTGATCTTAGACATACATTAGTTTTCCTGTTTGATCCTTTCTGTTCTGCAACCTGTCAAAACACTTTTTGTGGCCTCTGCTGATCTAATTAGCTTGATCTTCTGCAGGTACTAAGTTGTTGAATCATGTTCTCGATCTTTGTGCCAAGCAGAACATTTCAGAGATCTACTTGCACGTGCAGACTAACAATGAGGATGCCATCAACTTCTATAAGAAGTTTGGATTTGAAATTACAGACACAATCCACAATTATTACACGAACATTAGCCCACCAGACTGCTATGTCCTCACCAAGTTTGTTTCTCAGCCCCAAGCAAAGAAATGACATTCGCGTATTGGTTGGTTCTTGAAGTTGGGAGATCTTGGTCAGTGTGCCATATTAGTTTACAACAGTGTCATTGGGGACTCTCTCTCTCTCTCTCTCTCTCTCCATATTCTTGATTCAATTACTCAAACTTTTAAGTTACATCTGATGCATTGCCGATAAACTGAGTTACTCTTGTAACTTTTGTTTTTTTTTTTTTGTTACGAAGAGAAAACTAATTACTCTCTATTACATGAAGAGCAGCCTCGAAACATGGAACTTTGTTCGGGAAACACAGAACTTTCAACTTTGTTACGTTGTTCAACCTTGGTTCGAATGAGCAAAGCATTCTTGTAATGAGGATCTGGCCTTTTGAATCTAGTAGCTGGTTCTTTTATCTCTTTGTGACTATCTTGTGCTATTAGATGGATAGCTGTCCTGAAGCTTGAATGTGACCCGCCACATCCATAAGCTGCTTTTTCCTTTCTTCTTTCAACTGTCGTCGTATCATTTTATTCAATGCTGGCAAAGTTTTCCTGAAGATGATGATCAAATGTGATCCATCAAAGAATGGAATGGACTTGCTTAAATTGTTCTGAATTCCCACCTTAATGGGTAATCGCAAGATCTTCAAATTGAAGGGCCTCTGTTAAGTTTCCATGTGGAATCCACTTCTGTCAGTAATATGCATTATTGTTCTTTCTGCTAGGATAATTGCTGTTGGTTTATCTGATGGGGCAACAATTGACCGAACATTTCTCGATGAATCATAAAGAGGCTTACCTTTCTTCCTTGTTCCCCAATCCATTCAAAAGTTGTAAGAATGGATTTTACTTCCAATGGGTTTTTAGCCGGGTGCGCGGGAGAGTTGATAAATGATAACGATGTGAATCAAGAAAACCAGAAAAAGGCAAAAGAATATTGACTTTATTTTCAAAGACGAGGACCTTGGGTATCAACGGAAGATGCGGCCTTAGAGAAAGATTAAGTGAAAGCATACCGGTAGGACCAGAGTTAACAAGTAGCAATCAAAGTTCATGAGAAGTCTGCACTCCCAATTGAAAGCAAAAGCTAGCATCACCACTAATTGAAGGTTTTTATCTACAATCAACCCCGGCAGAAGCATCTCTGACATTGAACTTTCATTTTTATTACCTATGTATTATGTACATATTATGAAGGCTGAGATACCGTCCATGTGTTATCTTGGAGTCATGCTTATATGTAGTTTATGTAGACATCGCAGGAGGCACACACCATTCAGTAAGCCAAACCACCAGAGAAGGCGTCTCCATCGTGGAGCAGAGACTCTGTCAGCCAATAACCGTCCCAAGAACCACCAACCCTCTGCAAGTTTAGAGCAGCAAAGAGTAAGCAGATTACTAATTTGACCGAAGGACCAAACATTCCAACAACCATAAGCGTGCCCTATAGAATTAAGCAAGTCTGTGATTAGCAAGTATTTAGCAGCACAAGGAAAGAGCCACTATGCAAATCTGATAACAGGCCAAAAAGAAATAATAGGCAAATCCAACAAGAGATGTCAATGATCCTCCAAAGGCAGAGTACTCATTGGTAATGCAGATGGTTCCATTGGCATGCTTCAAGATGAGGACCTACAGAAACTAGTTTGTGTGTTTTGCCCACGATAAACAGAGGATCTATCTGAACACCACTTGACTTATGAAATAAAAGATTCAGCATGTGGGAGTCGCCATCAGCACACACCAAGAATTCCGCAAAGAAGCAACAATTTTTGGACCAGCATAGGTTATGTGAGCACACCTGAACCAAGGTAAATTCAAATGTTTCTTCCTCTTCAGGGCGTGATCCTTGTATCCAAACCCGCTGCTTAAATCGATTCTGCAACGCAGATATGAAAGAAATTGATTGTTAGTCAAGACAGAACACGATAGCAAAACTGTAAAAACTGAAGCAAGGAAGAATCTACAATAGCCCGATGAGAAATGCACAGCCAGTTCACTTACTGACCTTACTTGCACATTTTTACTGAAAGAACATGTGTACCTCTTTCACCAATAGGCTGCTCAAGATCTTCCTGTCTTTGTGACCGAGTAGAACTCGGTAAGTGGAATGGTGAAAGATACGCCTAAACCGCTCAAACTGAAAAGGGCAAACATCAAAAGGGGTCAGTGCGAAACCTTAAATATCTTAAAAACATTATTGCTTTGATGAAAAGTACATTGTCACTTGATGATAGAAGGCCATTTCATAGCATTAGTGGAGAAATTCAGTTTCACAATCTGCAAAACGGAAAGCTTCTTAATGCTTGAAGAACCAACATGCACCAGACCAGAAGCGGCATTTGACCAATCGCATGACACATTTTTTCGGCATTGCACATTTTATACAAGAATGGTCAGAGAATGGCGTCCTTTGACTTCCCAGATAACTTTCAAAGAGGGAACAGCATGAACTTAAAATTTCTACAATAAGTAATGAAGAACCAGGGGACCAATTTAGGACTTTATGCATACTCACCTGCCCTAGATCGAAGAAGGGTCCGAAATAAGGTGACCTCTCAAAAGGATCGAAACCAGCAAACTGGGGCAACAAGAAATCACCCTTGTCAGATAACCTACCAATTTGATGTGAAACCAATCTATGAGTTATGAGAAGTAGCTTACCCTGTACATAACCTCAATGCCATAATCTTGTCGGGGTTGGTCATTGTACTTCAACGCATCAAGCTGGTGCTGCACAGCTTCCTCTGCACTAAACTACAAGAAGAATCTAGTCTTGATTGATGTACACTGAACAAGTGGCTCTACATTATGTAGTTTGCAGAGGGAAATTTCTCTGTTAAGTATGAGACGTTACATTTAGTCTCGGCCCAAAAGGTCTCTTCTTCCGAGATTCGAGCCTGCAATCCAAAACAATCCCAAATCAATGAAATGCACATATCCATTCTACCTTTCAACACAAAAGAGTCATCGGATAATCTGGGTCTACATTTGAGCTTAAAGAAATACAATATAGTAGAGGACCATTGACTACTTTCACTCCTGTGCATAGACGCGAGCAAGAAAATTGCCCTCAATATTTCCTGAGGTAATATGTTTTAGTTTTAGTAGTCAAGCTGGGTATTTTCAAGACAAAATGGGAAAGAAAAAGGCCAGCAAGATCATAGTCATTTGTTACGCTGCCTCTCTTGGATGGTCTAGTGGGGTTCCAACTCATTGCAAACTGAAGCCAGGGAAGCTTCTAGCCCCTTCTACTTCTCTTTCTATCCTTTTTCTTTTCCTGTTAGTGAAGGCATACTAGCTGAGGAGGAGAACAAACAGGAAGTATCTGCTCTATTGGCACTTAAATTTCAAAGAATGTCGACCGAGGAAATGGAGGAAAAAATTTCCTGATGTCTGCATTCATGTTTCCTTTCACCAAATAAGAGGAAATGGAGGGGGCCAGAAATAGCTTCCCTCCCATACCAGGTCTGGCAATATTTTACATGAACTGACACCTTTACCTAAGCAGATTTGGGGAACTTGGAAATAATATATAAACTCATAATAAACCAATTATTTAGCACATTCAACAACAACCATAACATTTTGCAAACACATGAATTAATAACCGGAATCCGACAGGTGAACACCAATCGTCACCCCTAGCGGGACAAAATTCTCGGTCTTGAAGTAGAACATTGAGCAGAACCCCACCAAACAAGTACTGATTCATAGACTATATAAGGTGCAAGCCAAAACTAGAATTGGTGACCCAAACACAAATCTTTGGCACACGAAGGTGTGCATAACCAAATGAACATGTGCCCTGAACCTAAATTCAGACGCTATACCGTTTCTTGAACCACTAAACCAAACTCAAGTGCAAAGCCCAGATAACAACCCGTCATATTCATCTAGCTAAGCAACTATCTGATTGGCCGTCCACCACCCTCCAATTTCAAATCAAGAAAGACCAAGAACAAACAAACTCTCCGCAACAAGCCCGACCCCATATAATTCGATAGGGAAACACCGAGGATCACAGACCCTTTGCACCGTAAAACAATATAGCGAAGGATTTCTGCAGAAACAGTACCAGTCGGCGGAGAGGAAGTCGGGAACGTCGGCGGCGGAGGCCCTGATGCGCGGCCTCGCGGGGACGGCCGCCGGGTGCCTGCGGTCGCCATTGGAGAAGGGAGAGAAGGCGTGCGCGGGTGACGACAGGGACGAGCAAAACGACATCGCTTCTGCTCTCTTCGGTTTCCTGGTTGTGGAAGATGGGGGGAGCTGATGAGCGCCGTGGCGCTTCCTAGGAGATGGGACGGGGACCGCGTGGATCGAGATCCGCCGTCGCAACGCTCGGCGGCGGTCAATCCAACGGTTTCAACGGGCTTGTGTAGACGTGCACTCTTTGGAGGACGGTGGGTGCGTTTGGGAAGTCTTTTGAAAAGTTTTTAGTAAAATGCAAAGATTTTTGTTTTTCAAAATGTAAATTGTGTTTGGTAAATTGTAATTTAAAAACCCTTTATAAATTACTTTTGAGCAAAATGATGTTTTGAGAAATTACATTTATAAAGGATTTTTGTGATAAAAAAATTATCAAAAGAAAAATAAAAAAAATTAATCGCAAGAGGCAAGCGGGCGCCGGCGATCTCTCGGCAACCTCCGGCGACCCCCGAAGACCACCGACAAAGGCCGCTCGAGGTCGCACGACGTCGCCGTGACCTCAGATGGGGGGCAAGGTCGCGCGACGATGCCGTCGCGACCTCCGGTGACCTCGGATGCGGGGGCGGCCGAGGTCGCGAGAGGTCGCGCGACGCAGCTGCAACCCAGATCTAGGGGCAGCGAGGTCGAGCGACCCAGATCGGGGTGGCAAGTCCTCCGTGAGCTCGCCGCCCCGGATCCGGGTCGCGGCGACCTAGACCTTGCCGCGCGGCGGTCGCGCCACCCCCCCCCGGCGTTAGTTGCGCCACCCCTCGATGACGGTCGCCGGTGACTGCCTGCCCTTTGCCGACGACCGCTCGCGGAAGAAGAAGAAGAAGAAGACGATGAATAGTAAGGGCAAAACCGGAAAAATGAAAAACCAATGAGGATAATTTGGGAAGAATTTTTTTTTTTTTTTAACCCTCATTTCAAAGACTCTTGGCATGCTAAAAGCCCAAGGTAGCCCCCAACCTGCCTTGGGCTTTTAGCCTTATGAAGGCCGACATTTTGCAAAAGGGCTTTGAAAATTTTTTGCCAAACACTCCATCCTTGACCCAAAGATCTTTGAGGCTTCAAAGTAGCCTTGAGAAGCTACTCCCAAACGCACCCAGAGACCAGCTCGTTTCGTCTAGTTTTTGACTTTCTTTTAGGGAAAAGTTTTTTTTTTCTTTTAATAATTACACAAATGACCCATAAGCCTTAACCCAATATATAATGTTGCCCATGAATTTTTAATTATTTAGTATAGTTTTCAAACTTTGATTTAATATGTAATGTCGTCCTTGAACTTTCATGATAATGTTCAATGTTATTCCTAGACTTGAATTTGTGGAATGACAATATTGAACATTTCTATGTAATCTAGGTATTAAATTAAACATGTACAAAAAAAAATACAAGAGTTACATTGCATATTGAATCATAGTTATAGACCATTTATGTCATTTTTCTTCTTCTTTTTTTTTTTTTTTAGTGTAGTTGTTTGTACTTTTTAAAAATGGATAATAATACAAAGAGTATCTAAACATTAATTTAATATGCAATATAGTCTCTAGAAATTTTTAAAGGGATAATAACATAGACAATCATATATTCTTGTTTTTGATCCCTCGCATGTTCTTACAAAATTTAAAAAAACAAAAGAAGCTTAAGAATCTACACTGGAGATTCCATGAACGTAACGATAAGAATATATGTATTATCAAGGTTTTCTCGTCGTAAGCTTCTTTTGTTTTTAAAGTTTAGTAAATTATAGCTTTGTAAAAATACTTTTCATAATTGCTGGGCACCATCCCGGAATAATCTTTAAGATTTCTCTTTGCGCCCATAACACAGAGAGTGATACTAGCGCTCCATTTGCTTTGGGGGAAAATCACAAATTTGAAAATATTTTCTTAATTTTGCTCTTTTTCATTTCTTATAAATGAAAGTGAGTCTGTGAAAGATGTATTCATTCAGGTTAAAAGATGTTGGTGCAATCACGAGTTTCTGCGGCGATGATTGGATCTTCGCACCACAAAGGAAGACTCTCCGATTTTTAAAATAAAAGATGAAACGTTAAAAATGGTTAATGATGCTAGGCTACAAGATTGTACTTTCGCAAGGAGACTTGTTTGGCATTTATAGTGTGGGAAATCGGAATAGATCTTCGGAATAGTGTTCAGCTTTCCCTTTCTGCGACCAACAATACCAAGTGTTGTGTTATCTCCCATATGCACTGTACCTCTCTGATGTGGCTAATAATAACAGAACCAATCTATGTGAGGCATTATTTCGAAAGACACTTCAGTATCAATTATCCATGCGGTCACCCATAAATGAATTGCAGATGAGATACATGTCTCCCATATTGCTATTATCATCCATTGCTGTATTAGAGGATGGTGCCTCATCTTACTTCTCTAAAGTTACGCTTTTGCTTTTGCAGTCCTTCTTCAAATGGCCATCCTCTTTGCACTTTCAACACGTTACTTTTGATAAATCTTTGCTTTTAAATCTTCCTCTAGACTTATCCTTGCCACCAAATATGAATTGAAGGTGTGGACCAAAAGCGATCAAATGGCGCGAAGCCTGATTTGGCTATATTTTGCTGATGATGTCCTCGTGAACGTGACCTCTACGAAGATGACGAAGGATCCGTGGACGAAGCTAGGAAGCCTTAATCAAAGCATGTCACTCATGAACAGATTTTTTTAGGGAAGTGACTGTACAACCTTTGAATGAGTAAATATTATTTCTTTTCTTTACATTTAAACGAGTTTAATATTATTTGTAGGCAACTTGCATCTATTGAGGTTAATTTTGACGAGTAAAACAAAACGTGTACCTTGTTGTATTCATTGCCGGATTCATAAAAACATATAATTGTTTCAATTGCACTATCATTTGAGAGCGTTGTAGCTGCTCAGGTTTATCATCTTTGATCACATAGCACAAATCTTTGTTTATAAGGAAGGCCTCCATCTTCAATTTTTATGACTTGAAATCATTTCCTCCAAACTTCTCTACTTCAATCCGTGATTGACCAACCGCATCTTTACAAGATTCGATTTTTCAAATCTCTCTTCACCAAGAAACCCTAACCTCAAACCTTGCTTTTATACCATATGTTATGATTAGGCGCACAAACTCTACATAATAGAGAGTAAAAGTGAGAAAGCAAAATTAGGACATAAGATTATTCCTAGTTCACCCTTAAACTAGGGTTACATCTAATAAAGGATTCCATTATAATTAGCACTCTTGCTTATTTGTTACCAACCATCAATTATAAGAGAAAAAAAAATTATATACAGACAGTAGTAGCTATTCATAGGCCAAAGTCCAAACTACTAATATATTAAGGGCTAAGATTATAAAAGCCCTCTTGCTGCCGAAGGCACTGCTCCCTAAATCCCACCAAGGCGCCTCCCTTAGATCTCCACTTGTTCATTGAGGAGTGAGATCCTCATATCTTCCTATCGATGGAGAGTATAAACTACACTCCAACATTAAGATACTCGATCCAAGTATGTATTTATGGATATGTTATCCCAAATTTTCTCCTTTTCCATTCCTTCGTAGTGTATGCATAGTTATTCAACATTCATTAAGTAATTGCAATTTCATGCACTCTTCATTTGGTTGTTTATCATCAGTCATAATAGGCCTAAAAAGAAATATAAATGATTTTGTCTCATTTTAGAGAACACTTCCAAATAAAAAGAAAATAAAAAGGTTTCTTTTGAAATCCACGTGATCAATTGCCACAATCAACTCGAACCATATACATCAAGTCTCACAAAAGCGACCTCTCAAAGTGGGCCCAAATAAGTTATCATTGGATAAAAGAGTCCTCTTTTCTCTTTGTACGAAAAGACCCAACCCACGAAGAAATCAAAAGGTAAATCTGTGGTGCTAGAACCCCAAAAACAAGAGGTTCAAAAGAAGTAGCCATGAATGACAATGTTTTTTTCCTTATAATCTAAAGGCACGAGCTTGCATGTCTAATCATCTAAGGTCTTTGGAATACCTTGTAATCCACACATACAAGTATTCCCACATACAAGTTAAATCCGAGCATCTGGTGCCATGACTATATTTTACAACAAGGAAGCACAAAATTTGCCTCCACATGCGGGCACAAATGACACCGACTTAAGTGATTTTCGTTCCAATAATCTAAGATCTCTATGTATCTCAGCGATATAGCATTGCAGTTCTAAGAGAGCTAGCTCGGCCGATCTTGCAAAGAACAGATGTTTGCGCGAATGTCTTGTCGCAACCAGAGGAGAATCACTGTTGAACCACGCCTCCCATTGGAGACTTTAGCGGTTGCATCTCTCTCACGATCATCTCTCACATGTTGTAAGTTGAGTCTCGACATCACGTAGTGTTCGAACTCTCTGGGTTGATCAATGTAAAAGAAGTGCCTCACTTTTGTGAACCTTATTGCAATGGTACATAGCATCTCAAACCTCAAGTTGATTTCCAAATGAAGAAACGTATATAGCTTTTTGGAAATTTTTTTTATATTCTCCTTATTTTGTACATCATTTGTTTTACAATGCTTTTGAGCATATATCTACAAAGAAGAAAGTCAATCCTAACAGTCCTCCTAATCAAGAGACAAAATAGGCAGTAGATTGACTTGGATTCCTACATTATCTCTAATTGACAGCTCATCCTAAAGATTAACTCGGATTTTTATATTATCTCTAATTGATAATTCATTCCAACACTCTCCCTCAAGTGGGTGAAAAGATATTTTTGATACCAACTTGACAAGTGAGCTGTAAAAGGCCCTACTTGACACAACCTTAGTAAGTATGTCCGCCAACTAATCTTCAAACTTGACAAAAGGAAGCCAAACCACCTTAGCCTCTAAATTTTGCATGACAAAATGTCTATCAATCTCAATGTGCTTGGTTCAATCATGTTGAACTGAATTGTGGAAAATATCAATTGCTCCTTTATTATCACGAACAATCTCATCTCGACTTCGATGGGAAATCAAGTTATGTCATCAACCTCTTAAGTCACAGTAGCTCATACAACCCTTTAGCCACCCTGAAACTCCACCTCAACACTAGACAATGCTACTACCTTCCGCTTCTTACTCCTTCATGTAATCAAGTTTCCTCCCACAAATGTGAAATACCTTGATGTAGACCTCCTATCCGAAATGCTACATGCCCAATCCGCATCATAAATCTCTCTACCTTAAGATGATTGTTCTTCGCAAACAATAGACCTTTTCTTGGAGCTGACTTCAAGTAACATAGAATTCAACTCACCGTATTCATATGATCTTCACTTGGGGCATGCATAAATTGACTCATGATATTTCTAGCATATGTGATATCAGGGTGAGTATGTGACAAATAGATCAGTCTCCCCACTAACCTTTGATATCTATCCTTATTGGTTGGCACCTAGTCTGGATACTTCCCAAGACTATGATTCGAACTATAGGGGTGTCGACGGGTTTACATTCCAACATTCCAATTTCGGCTAACAAGTTTAACACATTTTCTTTGAGACAAAAGAAAAATACCTCCTTTCAATCTAGTCACTTCAATGCCCAAGAAATACTACAACCGTCCTAGATTCTTCATCTCAAACTCTTCTACTAGCTTCTCATGGAGTTTCAAAATCTCTTCACGATCATCCCCCGTGATAATCATATTGTCCACATATATGATTAAGGCCATTACCTTTCCTTAACACCACCTTAGGAACAACTTATGATCCAAGTTACTTTGAGAATACCCATATCTTCTAATTGCTAAGCTAAAACGACCAAACCAAGTACAAGGTGATTGCTTTAACCCATACAATGAACATTCTAGCTTGCACACTACATTAGGTTGAGTGGCATAACAATACCTAAGTGGAACTTCCATGTAGATTTCTTCCTCCAAATCCCTATAAAGAAATGCATTCTTCACATCAAATTGATACATTGGCTAGTCCATATTCGCTATAGGAGATAACCAAACTCTCATGATATTAAGTTTCGCCTTGGTAGTCTATACTATAAGTCTGTGTATAACCTTTTGCTACTAGTCGTGCCTTGTATCTCTCAATGGACCCATCTGCTTTGTATGTGATAGTAAAAACCCATTTATACCCCATTGCTCTCTTCCCTTTTGGTAATTTTATAATTCTCCAAGTCTTGTTATTCTGAAATGCTTCCATCTCCTCTTTCATTGCCTGAACCCACTTAGGATCCCTCAAAGCCTCTTGCACCCCACCAAGAACTCGGGTCGCGGAAACATTTGATACGAATGCCTTCAATGGTTCCGACAATTTCCCTATCAAAACATAATTTGCAATATGATACTTTGATTTCTATTCCTCCACATCTGGTGAGTATTGACTAGGGGGATTGCCACGATTGTACCTGTTAGGTAATTTATATCCAACAACCACATCAAAATCATCATAAGAGTCAGGTGTGGTTGGAGATCTTACCTTATGAGTATTCTTAGGAGAATGGTTAGGTATTGAAGAAGGGATAATTTCAAGAGAGGGTTGTTCTTCAGGCTATGTGTGTGCACGTTGTATCGGTACAAACTATTGATGACCTTCTATCGGGATGTGACTATCGTCTTTTGCAGCTCTTGCCGTGGGCCTGTCACGGCCTGATTCGTTGCATTTTCTATTGATGGCACTACTTTTGGGGCATGCCTTAAGTCAAACGCAGTCCCAACCCCCTGTCAAAACACTACCCTCTCGCCAATTTTCCCTTTCTCGGTGTATCTCTCCCTAAAAGGGATAATTGGTGTCAGGGTAGAATAATTCGGACTCAACAAATGTCACATCCATAGTGACATGTGTCTTCTTATTGACAAGGTCGTAGCAGCAATAGCCATTCTGATGGGTTCCATAGCCAACAAAAACATACCGCATAACACAAGGATCAAGCCTGGTTCGTTGGTTCTTATGAAGATGAACATAAGCTACATATCTGAACACTTCAAGAGGAAGTGTCAAGACCGAAGGAAGAGAAACAGTAACATTTGGGGAGGGGCATCCAATTCATCAAGTGGATTACAATAACAACGACAGCATCCCAAAAACGATTGGGAACATGACCACCCACCAAGAGAACCCGCGCTAACTCAAGAAAATGGTGGTTCTTCCTTTTTGCGACTTTGTTCTACTGGGGTCTGGGTGTATGACATCTCATGGATAAGATGATGTTCTTGAAAGTAAGCTGTGAGATATTAATTAACATATTCGCCCCCATTATCAGTACGAAGGACGTGGAGTTGTGCCTCAAATTGTGTTGTAATCATTCGTGGAACACACGCAATATTTTAGAGACCTCATCCTCGTGCTTCATCAAATAAAACCATGTGATCCATGTTCAGTCATTCACAAAAGTCACAAACTAGCGAATTCTCGAAAGGTTGGTAATGGGTGAAGCACCCCACACATTAGAGTGGATTAATGAAAAAAGTGTTATACTTTTATTGAAACTTAATGGAAAAGAAACACGATGACTCTTTGCCAAGATGCATGTTTCACATTGAAATACATAATCTGATAAACTACTGAACAACCCAGGAAAAAAGAGCTTCAAATATCCAAAAGATGGGTGCTTTAATCGACAGTGTCAAAGCCAAATGTCTTTCTTTTTACCAGTGGATTGACCGCAGGTGTGATTCACTTTGGTAGTGTTAAAATCATCCACGTAGTATAGCCCCTCCCTCTTAGTACCATGTCCAATAATCTCCTTCATGAGGATATCTTGAAATAAACAAAAATTGAGATGCATAAGAACACTACAATTTAATTCATCAGTAATCTACTCAACAGACAACAACTGGTTAAATAAAGAGGGCACAAGCAAATAGTGCGATAAAGAGAGAGAAGGTGTGAGAACAACACTTTCAGCCCTGGTCATTGGATAGCTATGGCCATTTGCATTATAAATACTTTGTCAATGTGGAGTGGTATGACACGTGAAGTCACCAAGATTGGGTGTCATTTGATGGGTAGCGCCAGAATCAACAACCACCCATTGCCCTCACCTTGATGAGTATTGACAAAAATACAACCGTATTTATCTTCAGAAGTCGAGATGGAAGTATTGGTGGAGTCTACCTATGGAACCAGGAGAGAGGTGAGTCTCCAGTTGCCAACAACGCTTGTCCTTTATCCCTACTTGTTGTAGTCTCAATCTTTTCCTTGGCTTAAAAATCTTTCCACTAATCGGGGTACTCATGTAACTTGAAGCAAGTCTCCTTGGTATGTTTAAGATTACTACAATGGGTGCATCCCTCTGCTCGTTGTGGCTTGTGCTTTGAACCTACATTGGACCCCCCCTCTTGACGCAACACCCATGGAGGCCATCTGTAGAGTCTGTGATTCTGGGCTGTCCTTAGGAAATCACGAACCCATCTTTCCTCCACGTGACACCATTGCAGCAGTAGTGAGAGCGTCCGTGTTAGTTAACATCACAATTTGACGCACATTCTCCCGCCGGACATGTGCGTAAGCTTGCTCGACCATAGGAAACGGTTGCATATGTAAGACATCTACCTTGACCTTGTCAAGTCGATCATCAAGATCATCAAGGAATGTGTAGACACAATCTTTTTGGATAGCCATATTGTAGCGCCAGATATCATTAGGACACATCATGGGGTTAGGACAACGAAAATCAATCTCTTGCCAAAGTCCTTGAAAATCATTATAGCATTTTTCGATGGGGCTTCCTGCTTGCTTCAGTTGAGTAACTTAGTGCTTCAAATTATATACCCAAGAGACATTGTTGTTCTAAAAAAATGTGGTAGCCACTAAATCCCAAATTACTTTTATGGGTGGGAATTGGATAAAATTGCCAATCAACGTTTGGTCTATGGAGTTGATTGTCCATCTTTCACTATGGAATCCTCAGTTTTCCACTTTCAAAAGCTAGTATCAATTGAATGAGGTGGGGAAAGATCCTCATTAATGAATCCCAACTTATCTTTGCCTGATATGTACATCTCAACAACTTGGAACCAAAAGCCATAATTGTTGCCATCCAACTTGATAGCAATAGGTGGAGTCGGAGACTCAACTTGTGAAGGCGACCCATGATGCTAGGTCAAAAGTTGCTTCATCGCCATCATCAAATCTTCAAGGATCGCCGTTGCCGAAGAGTCCTCATCGGTTGATTGTGGGAGAGTTAAATCAATGCGTTCAGCCATGGTGAGATCAGGTCCTAGGGTCGAGTTGCTCTAATACTATGAAGAAATGCATATAGCTTTCTAGAGAGTTTTTATATTCTCCATATTTTGTACATCTTTGTTTTACAATGGTTTTGAATATATATTTATAAAGAAAAGAGTCAATCCTAACAATCCTCCTAATCAAGAGATAAAATAGGAAGTAAATTGACTCGAATTCCTATATTATCTCTAATTGATAGCTCATATCAAAGATTGATTTGGATTCTTATATTATCTCTAATTGACAGCTCATGCTAACATCAAATTTATCATCACACACATTTATTTTCCTCTTTTCAAATGGTAAATAGAGAGCATGAAATGCGAACCAAACCCTTTCTCTTACACTTCAACTTTTTTCCCCATCAGTGAAATGGGCATCATCATGAGGACTTTCTTCTCCGAGATTGGAGGAGGAACAAAATCGAAACGAGAGGAGCTCCCACACGACTTTCCATTGTCCATCGGGGCACCAATTCGTCATTTTAAGGGGCGCCGTGCGTTTTGTCGTATCTAATACACAAGATGCAGAGTACCTCGTACACATTTCAAGAATCATTAATTAACGATGGAGAACGACGGACTCTTGGGGATTCCAAATGCCTTCTTAAATGGAGCTGTATCTGAGTTGGCCACACTTTTTGGGGGGGGGGGGGCGAGCAGATCTCAAGTAACATGAGGCCAGATTGACTCATCACAGTCAAATCCAATCCCTGCTCAAAGCAAAATCAAGCAAGAGTCTCTGTCCTCTCGCCATCAAATCCCAAAAGAGGATGTGTATTCTTTTGGTCCCCTCGATAGTTTTCATTACGTCTTTCATAAGCTTTCCACTTCATCTTGTTGTACAAGCGTTAGGTTGATATCTTCTTTAGGTTTTCGGAAGAGAAATACTGATTTTCTTCTTTTTTTTTTTTTTTTTTTTTTTTTCAGTTTTAGAAAGAATTCAACTCATCTCTTTCTTCTGTTCTTGGTCTCTGTTTAAGTGAGGATCGACCTGATATGCGACGACACGCTTTCTTGGATTCTAGTGATGGCACATCGACTTTAGACCACATCGATGCTCGTCGGTATTCTGAGTCTTTAAAAATAATGGGTGGGGAAAAGGACCCATTTATAAGCACGGGAGTCAAGTGAGTAAGATAACTTGATTGTACCAAAAGATTGAAATATGAAATCGTAAAAAGAAAGTTGTAGTTAAGAGATAATAAAGTAAACTCTCGTGTAATGACTCAATTATTTTGAACTTTTTTTGACTATTGTTCTTTTACTTTTTCACACATACAATTTATAAGTACAATCATGCCCCGTGGTTAATTCAGGGTGTTTAACAACGATAGCTCCTCTTGTATATTTTTAGCAAAAGTTCATAATTTTGAAAATCAATTTTTTGAAGCCTGCAGCCGTATATAGTAGATAGATATCTAATTGGATCTCTATCAATGTTTTTCATTACAAGCCCAACAAATTGCTAATTTTTTTTAAGTTGTAGCCGTAGAGAATTTGACAGCTTTATAGAGGCATCGCCGCTGAGCGGCGTCATGGGCTTGCCAGACGACACGCACTTCTCATTTATTAACATCTTTCGAGCTTCTCAAACTCTCTCTCTCTCTCTCTTCCTCCGGCCATTGTTCCTCTCAGGCGGCAAGAACAAGGGGGGAATGTCGGGTCAGATTTGTCGTCCGAGGTACGATTTGTCTCTCTAACCTCGCTCTGCGTTCTGGGTAACTTTTGATTGGGTCCTTCGAGATGTTCTGTCGGCAATCGCGTTGGTTTTGCTTGCTTCGTGTGTTCTTTCTTGGCCGACGTTGTTGCTAGATCTCTCTGCGCGTGTGGCGTGTCGAGATTTCCCGTTCGCGAAAGTTAGCGCGAAAAGCTTTTCTCTTTGCTGATTTCAAGAAATGGGTTTGTCGAATTTTGCAGGGATTGAAGCTGGTTCGCTGCTTTTCTGCGGTTGTCATTTGGGAAATTTCGCATTTTGACGCTCCCCGTCTCTCTCTGTGGTATCTTTGCCGTAGCCCCTCTCTTGATTCAATGTGATGGTGTAATCTTTCGTAATCATTCGGAGGTGTTTTGCTTGAAAGTCTCTTTCTTGGGGAGTTTCCGCACCTAATTCAGTTCGAGTCAGTCTAGACTTTGGAGCCCATTTGAGTATTTTGATTTCCCCCCCAAAGAAGAAAACGAGATGTCGTCTTCGAATCCGAATGAGCCGTTGATCCGAGAGTCCTCTTCTAGGAAGCTCCCTGATTTCAAGCAATCAGTGAAACTGAAGTATGTGAAGCTCGGATATCATTATCTCATAACCCATGCGATGTACCTCTTCTTGACCCCTCTTGTTGCTGTCATTGCTGCACAACTCTCCACATTCTCGATCGAGGACCTCTATGACCTTTGGGATCATCTGCGATTCAATCTCATCTCGGTGATCCTGTGTTCGACCCTTCTCGTGTTCCTGTCTACCCTTTACTTCCTCACACGGCCTCAACCCGTTTATCTAGTCGATTTCTCTTGTTATAAGCCAGACAATGAAAGGAAATGCTCTAGGCAGATTTTCATGGAGAGGTCGCAATTGGCAGGTACATTCACTGAAGAGAATCTTGAGTTTCAAAGGAAAATCCTTGAGAGGTCGGGACTAGGGGAGTCAACTTATCTTCCAGAGGCTGTTCTAAGAGTACCTCCAAACCCCTGTATGGCAGAAGCAAGAAAGGAGGCCGAGATGGTAATGTTTGGCGCTCTTGATAAACTGTTTGAGAAGACATCTTTGAAACCAAAAGACATTGGGATCCTTATTGTCAATTGTAGCTTGTTCAACCCAACACCATCTCTATCTGCAATGGTCATCAATCGTTACAAGTTGAGAGGGAATATAATCAGCTATAACCTCGGTGGAATGGGATGCAGCGCTGGTTTGATTTCAATTGATCTGGCCAAGAACCTCCTCCAAGTGCATCCAAATTCTTATGCCTTGGTCATTAGCATGGAGAATATAACTCTAAACTGGTACTTTGGAAATGAGAGATCGATGCTCGTGTCGAATTGCTTATTCAGAATGGGAGGAGCTGCAATTTTGCTATCCAACAAAAGATCTGACTACTGGCGCTCCAAGTACAAATTGGTGCACACTGTTCGGACCCACAAAGGCACAGACGATAAGTGCTTCTCTTGTATAACTCAAAAGGAGGATCCTACGGGAAGGATCGGAGTTTCTCTATCCAGGGATTTGATGGCAGTGGCTGGAGACGCCCTGAAGACAAACATTACGACATTGGGTCCTCTCGTGTTGCCTATGTCTGAACAGTTGCTGTTCTTTGCGACTCTGGTCGGAAAGAAGCTTTTCAAGATGAAATTGAAGCCATACATCCCAGATTTCAAATTGGCCTTTGAGCATTTCTGTATACATGCTGGAGGAAGAGCAGTGCTCGATGAACTAGAGAAGAATCTGCAGCTTTCAGATTGGCACATGGAACCTTCGAGAATGACTCTTTACCGCTTTGGCAACACATCGAGTAGCTCCCTTTGGTATGAACTTGCTTACAGTGAAGCTAAAGGAAGGATCAAGAAAGGGGACAGGACATGGCAAATAGCTTTTGGTTCGGGATTTAAGTGCAACAGCGCTGTCTGGAAGGCTCTTCGCACTGTGAATCCCGCGAAAGAGAAGAATCCATGGATGGACGAAATCCATCAGTTTCCAGTGGAAGTCCCGAAGGTCTCGGCCATCTAGAGTTCAAAGGTAACTTGATATGTTTCTAGCCTAGGGTTTTGTTAATTTCAGTAGTTAACTGGGAAAGCGTTCGAGATGCGATTTTTTTAGCTTGATATTAGAGAGATGGAAGTGTGTTATTGAACTCTTTGGATATTGGATGTTACAATTAGAGCTGGACTGGGGAAATGCATGGTGGCTTAGGAGTTTGATTCCAATATCCATAGTCCATTTCTTTTTAGCATCTCTTACCAATCTATATTTTGAGCCTTCTTCGGAGTACTGAATGTTTGACTGATCTTTAAGGTATGAAATGTTTCTTTTTTCTATCTATCTGATTGTCTTAAACTGGTTGGTTGCCGATAAGGGTCTCAAACCCTCCATATGCATTTCTACCGGCAAGAGCTCATTTGCATCAGAAGAAGCATGTATTGAAAACGACCAGATTGAACTCATCACTACCTTAATCAACCACTTCTTGGTGGGAGATGTTGTGGAACGAGAAGTAAAAACTTCACTAACATTGGCCGCCTTCGGATGAACATCAATCAGTGGTCCGACTTTTTTGGGCATTTTACTAGCTTCTGTTGCGTAGTGCGATCTCTAAGTCGGACGTGATCGTAGATGCTCATGAAAATGTGAAAGGTGGGAGCATATATTCGGGACACCTTCCTAGATGAAGAATTCGATCCCAAGGCTATTTTTGACCAGCGGAGAGGTGTTAATCGTCAGGTGAATTTTCATGTTCTGTTCTTTTTTTTTTATGGAAAAGGAGAATCTATCTTAGGATTTGATATTGAGTGTTGACTCATTGAACGCCGGCTTCACTATCCGGCATCCCAAAACTTCGCTGTCGAATGTGTAGTCCTGGTCCTTCACTATCCGGGCTTCCATCTGTACACCGCGGCCAATTGTTCTTTCTAACTTCGTGACCAACCACATCCATCTAGTCAAGAGGTTTGCGCCGTCGCGTCCGATCTGAAGCGTCCAGATCCCTTGCCTATGATCACACATGAGCTAATTGAGCACCAGAGCAAGATTTTGATGGAGGCATCGTCATTGAAGAAGGATATCGGAGTTCTTCAGACTTAGAATACTCGATTTATCAACATATTCAATTTTAGGGTATGTTTGTTTCTTTGGGAAAAAAAAAAATTCGTGATAAATGAAAGATATTTTTCGGGAAATCACGCTCCAGGAGTATGTTTTCTTCTCTTCAAGCTAGGGAATTAGTTTTCCTAACTTCAAGCATAAATATTGTCTTTGCCAGTAAATAGTTTTTCATTGATTGATCATTTTTAACAAACCATACGCATGAAACTACAGAAATCTAATTCGTGAAAAATTCTTTCACTTAAACAAATACATCCTAATCGTTATGTGTTCTCCTTTTCTCCTCTTCTTTGTGTTTTCTCCAGATTTGTTCGTCTTGGCCAAAATTTAATTTGCCAAAATAAAGGCTTTAGTTTCCATACAAGCACTTTAACTTATGAAATAAACTCTAAATTGGGGGCATTAGTTTTAATACGGATTTAATAGATTGTATAGCTAACGACCATGTTTCTGGCAATATTTGTTGTAAAATTAATGTAGAGAAAATGGAATCTTGCAATTAAATCAATGCGAGAGAGCTAGAGAAATAAAAAAGGAACGGTAAAGGGCATCAAAGATTTACGTGGTTTGATTGAGTGTTGATACCTACAATTTTCGAGGAGAGCCAACATTTAGATTACACCTAATTTTCTATAACTAGATTACATCTAAGCTTATAGTTTTTTCAAAAAACAATTTAATTGGATATAAAACTCACAGCAACAGTCACTGGTCGAAAGCAAGTCCAGCAAAGAAGCTTTTGCCAGATTCCTCTAACGTGCGACGGATATCAAGTCTTGAGTCAAGCCGGTCAATCTGGGATGAGCTTCTCCAAATGAGAGAGAAATCTTCAACCACTGCCCTTCGAGTCCAAATTCGATTTCGATCAGCAAAAGGCATATCGAATCTTGAACAAATCAAAATGCTCCAAACGAGTTGGGTTTCGTATACGGCTTAAACTCGAGACATTATCTAACAACATTGATACGAAAAACAAAGTCAACTATAGTAAAGTCATATACACAGCCCTTCAGTTGTTGCGCCTCTGGTTATAGTCGGCGGAGTATACTAGAGTAAGTAGCAAAGGATTAAATATATATGTTACAGCTTCTATCACAATAAATTACTGTGTATCACGCCTCGTTATTGAAGAATACTATGTAAATCCTCAACAAGAAGGTATCAATTTGGTCTCCAAACCCTACTTTGTTTTGCTTCCAAAATATCATGCTGATCACTTCACATCCTGCATGTAAATCATACAATGATCACCAGAAATTCTCATTATAAATATAATTTGGGAAAAATACCAAAAAAGTTATAAACCTATTATGTTGGTACAAGTTCAATCTTAAACATTTCAATTGGACAAATTTAGTTCTAAATCTTTTCACAATCGTACAAATTGAATCCATTCGACCAATTTAGGCAAAAAATTGCTAACGTAGATATCGACCGCTCTAAATTTTATTTTTTTTTCAAATTTTTTTCATTAATAATATTTTTTCTTTTCTTTCATTTCTTTTCCTTCTTATCTTTTTCCTTTGCCATTGTGGCTAGAGAGGTTTGCTAGCCATTAGACGTAGTGGAGCCCTCACTGGGCCTCGCCCAACCAGCTTCGCCATGGTCTAGTCATTGGGGGTGAAATCGGCCTCGTCTGTAGCTACCTGGCAGACCTCGCCCACATCCACAGTGGAAAAAATAAAGGAGGAAAAGAGAAAAAAATTTTAAAAAAAATTCGAAAAATATTTTAAAATTAAAAATTGTCTACGTCACAGCGCCAACTGTGTAATGTAGAATGGCCGGCATCCATGTTTTCAGGATCAAGCTTAAAATATATATGTCACCTTAACTAAGTGTTAAGATGAGACACACTATTTACTATGTCCGAAAGTAAAATAATCCACATATTTTACTTTATCTGTCTATGATGCCAAATGTGAGTTTTGATTAATTTCATAAAAGAGTAGATACGTGAACTCAAGTTAGACATTAGGTATATCTGAACTATCATATGTACGGTATTGAAGGTATAGACATACGCTCTATGGGAAAGGAGTTAAGTACCGTAATAAGTATCTCAACTTTTATGCCAAGTGAGACTCTTGAGGAAATAGTTCCTCAATTAAGTGTTCTCATGACTCTTACTTATTCTCAAGATTTCTATTAAGTGTTTGCTATCTCAGAATGTTGCCAATGATCATGAATTGATTCGATCTAATGGGATATTACTAGAAAAGCAAGTTGAATTGAAATTGAGAGTTTCAAAGAAAGATGAAGATCGAATTTGGAGAATCACATTCTAGTTTTGTATTCACTGGTCGATCAATTATGATTGTTTTTGGGATAATCATAATTGTGAATACAATATATATCATTGTTAAAAAGAGATCAAGAGAGAAATAAATGTGATCGATTAGTCTAGGATACTGTATACTAAATCTACTAAAAAATGTGATGCCCATTACGAGCTGCTATATATTCCTAACAGATGTATGTCAACGAGCTCTCAAAGTATACTAGTCGCACTGATTATTTACTGGTATGAATATTGCAGAGAGGTAAAGAGAATTTTGTTCTGCCCACCATGTGCGAGTGGGAGATGATGGGTTTTTATGTTTGATGGGCTTATTTAAGCCTGTCCGCCCATGTTGGGCCAAAACTCGGCCCGTAAGTGAAGGGCCCGTAGAAGAGTGCGGTTATTGTAGATAAAAGAAAAATGGAGATTATTTGAATAGTTAACGATGTTTGAGCAGTTGCGTAATCTGAATAGAAGAAAATACTTTCTCTCTGTTTTTCTACGTTATCTCAGTTTTTCCCCGCAAAAACAGTATGCTCCTCTTGACGAACAGAATCAGGGCTTCAAAGAATTCCTCATAAAACTGCGATGACGGTGTTTAATCTGTGAAAACTAAGGTATGTCCGACTACGTGATATATTTTTTGATCGGTGTAACATGTTTTTCTGGGCATGTTTTCTGCGTACGTTTTCGGTGTTTGATAACTCTATAAAAATAAAGCTATTTTACCTAATTTAGGCAACAATTAATGCAATATCTATGAGAAAATATTTGGATTTCCTTCTGATTATTTGAATTTTCCTTGTTTATGCAGAATAATGATATATGGAGAAGATAAGGAAAAAAATGGCAAAACTCATGAATTCAAATCAAGCAATAGTGGAAGATAGATATCAAACCAAAATTCTCTGATTTACTCCCTGATTTTATGCGCAATTGCTTGGAGCTTGGATATATCCTCTAAAGGGGAGAACGGTGAGGCCAGAGAAAGCAGTTAGGTTTTTGTTAGATCGTTTTTTATTGTGTGAGAGCTTTTCAAGTATTTTGAAGAGAAGACAAAAGTGATGACAGAATTCTTGTTCTTTGATTCAAGATGCTGGGTTTGATATATATTTTTATTTCTTCTTCTACTATGTTCTAATTTTCTTTTGTTAGGGCTACGATGTAGCCTAACTATGATGATGTGAATTTCATGATTTTTATGTTTTGCAATTGATTTCATTCATGTGAGTTATATATTATTGTGCATAATGCTTTTGAGTGACTGGTCACTACTTGAATGATCTTATATGCATGTTTGAGACTGAGAAGTGATAATATGCAATTGCTTATTATAATATATAACCATAAATTAAACGTGGATAGAGATATACCGCGTTATTTGTGTAACTTTCGGTGATAAAGTGATCTAAAAGACTCATTGTAAGCCGGGAATATTCATAGTTTTTAATGCACTTATGTTTATTTTCATTCACATAGCAATATAGTGGATTAATAAACTGGGTAAGTTTGCTATACCTAGAGATAGGATAGTAAATAGGTTAGGAAATTCCGTTATCACATGTTTGATATCGTTTTTGTACCCGAGAACAATATGAAATTCATATCTGGTGGTTATGGTGAAATCGGATGTTCTAACATATTTATTTAATTGATTTACTGCATTTAGTTTCCAAATTTTTTTAATTTATTCTAAATTATATTTTGATCTGTTAGATAAATTTTAGAATTAATATATTTTAGTATTTAATCAGTTTATTAATCATCGATCTCCGTGGGACAATACTATTTATCATCATTATATTACTTGTTCGATACGTTCACTTGCGTTTAGAATTTTACGAACAGTGTTTGATTAAGTATCGAATTATTTTTAGGAATCTGTTTCCCTACATTGCTATCGTGACATCAGCCGGCGGTTGCCCACACACGCGCCGGGCACGTGCCGGTGACGTCACGATGATGTCACCTAGCAGGGTCGATCGGTTTGATCCGACTTGTCCCGTCTGACCTGACCCGTCTACGTTGACCCGTTGACTTTGAATGTTGACCGTTGACCACCATTGACCAGGGTTGACTTGTGTTGACCACCATTGACTGGCAAAAAAAAAAAAAAAAAAGAACAGAGGAAAATTACGTTTTCTGTTTTGTTCGTTGTTGATTATAAGTAATCCATTTTGTTCTGCATTTGTTGCGGGAACCATGATGCGTTTTGTACACATGCTTATATTTCCGAGAATGGACGAAGAAAATGAGAGACTTGAAGGGCTAAAAACAGAATTATCTAATTATCGGTGGAATGACGATGATGTAGTATCACACGTGGTCAGGGTCAATCAAATGATACAAAAAATCATCTGGAATGGTTATCCTATGCCGGATTTTGAGAAAGTGCCGGCCTTAATGAACGCTCTTCCACCTGAATAGCAAGCAGTGTTAGATCGCTTATAAGAGGTCAACATGGTCTCGAATTATAAGAGTCTTGCAATAGTTTTTGTAAGAGAGCACTATAGAATCAAGTTAACCAAGACTTCAACCATTGGGTTGAGTGTCACATGGCGCAGAATGAATGCGCTTTGGAAGTGGCATGAGAGCTCTCCAAAGGTCTTTTCGTAATTGACCAATGTGCCTTCAAAATTCTCAAAGAATTTTACTATGAGATTAGAAGAGACTTTCCCAGTTTATGAGATAAATGAAAATATTTGGATTTAATTATTTATTTTTCTTAGATTAGTTTGATATGTTTAAGGTGTAAATATCTCTTTCTATGTTGATATATTTCCTCTGAATATATTACTTAGTGTAAATGACATATATTTAGAGAAAATATATTTGGGTCAGCACTTGTATGTATGGCGAAAAGGGTATGTCTTAGTATTGCTCAGGAGAAGAACTTACCGAGTAACTCTTGGCTTTCCCCCCTTGAGGTACGCCTCACGCTTCTCAGGATCACTCAAGACTTGATAGGCCTCCCCAAGCATCTACACAAACATCAAGGGCATAATAAGTACAACAAAATATATTTTTGTTTAAAGAAAGCTGAAGAATCAAATTGACTTGGAAATTTTCTGCTGCTTTTGGATCTCCAGGATTCTTATCTAGATGAACTTGCCGCGCCTGAAAGACAACATGAAAGTTTCAGAAATTCATCATATACGCACAACCTTACTCCCAACCCGGGTGATAGGTACCTTCAGGTAATACGCCTTCTTAATATCGACATCAGAAGCACCCACGCTCACACCAAAGATGTCGTAATATGTCATGTCCTTCTCCATCTCAGAAAAACCAGCCTACTCTTAGAATAAACCACCAAGGAGGCGATGGCGGAGGCGGCGGAACGGTTTCAATGGGTGACGGGGGTTTCTCTCTCCCTCCCCTGTTGAAACCCCCATCGCCCATTGAAACCGCTCCGCCGCCTCCGCCGTCGCCTCCTTGTTGGTTTATTCTAAAAGTAGGTTGGTTTTTCTAAGATGGAGAAGGACACGACATATTACGACATCCTTGGTGTGAGCGTGGGTGCTTCTGATGCCGATATTAAGAAGGCATATTACCTGAAGGTACCTATCACCCGGGTTGGGAGTAAGGTTGTGCGTATTATGATGAATTTCTGAAATTTTCATGTTGTCTTTCAGGCGCGGCAAGTTCATCTAGATAAGAATCCTGGAGATCCAAAAGCAGCAGAAAATTTCCAAGTCAATTTGATTCTTCAGCTTTCTTTAAACAAAAATATATTTTGTTGTACTTATTATGCCTTGATGTTTGTGTAGATGCTTGGGGAGGCCTATCAAGTCTTGAGTGATCCTGAGAAGTGTGAGGCGTACCTCAAGGGGGGAAAGCCAAGAGTTACTCGGTAAGTTCTTCTCCTGAGCAATACTGAGACAGACCCTTTTCGCCATGCATACAAGTGCTAACCCAAATATATTTTCTCTAAATATATGTCATTTACACTAAGTAATATATTCAGAGGAAATATATCAACATAAAAAGAGATATTTGCACCTTAAACATCTCAAACTAATCTAAGAAAAATAAATAATTAAATCCAAATATTCTCATTTATCTCATAAACTGGAAAAGTCTCTTCTAATCTCATAGTAAAATTCTCTGAGAATTTTGAAGGTACATTGGTCAACCACGAAAAGACCTTTGGAGAGCTTTCATGCCACTTCCAAGGCGCATTCATTCTATGCCATGTGACACTCAACCCAAGGGTTGAAGTCCTGGTTAACTCGATTCTATAGTACTCTCTTATAAAAGCTATTGCAAGCCTCCTATAATCCGGGACCACGTTGACCTCCCATAGGCGATCTAACGTTGCTTGCCATTCAGGTTGAGGAGTGTCCATTAAGGTTGGCACCTTCTCAAAATCCGGCATAGGATAACCATTCCAGATGATTTCTTGTATCATATGATTGACCTTGACCACGTGTGATACTACATCACTGTCATTCCACCGATAATTAGCTAATTCTGTTTTTAGCCTTTCAAGTCTCGCATTTTCTTCGTCCGTTCTTGGAAACACAGGCATGCGTACAAAATGCATCATAGTTCCCGCAACAAATGTAGAACAAAAGGGATTACTTATAATCAACAACGAACAAAACAGAAAAACATAATTTTCTTATGTTTTTTTTTGGGCCGGTCAACGGTGGTCAAAGGTCAACGGTAAAAGTCAACGGGTCAACGCAAACAAGTTGGGTCGGGTCAAACCGACCAACCTTGCTAAGTGACGTCATCGTGACGCTACCGGCACGTGCCCGATGCGTGCGCGGGCAACTGTCAGCTGACGTCACGATAGCAATGTAGGGAAACAGATTCCCAAAAATGATCCGATACTCAATCGAACACCGAAAATGTATGCGGAAAACGTGCCTAGAAAAACATGTTACACCAATCAAAAAGTAAATCACGTAGTCAGACATACCTTAGTTTTCACAGATTAAACACCGTCGTCATAGTTTTATGAGGAATTCTTAATTTCACGGATCTACACACCCTCTGAAATTTCCAGCATGGTTATTTTATCACGTCGCCTTCTCTGAATCATGGTAACATGGAAAAACTTGGTGTTTTTGCCACCCCATTTCACCCAACTAATTTGGGATCTCATATCCCAAAACATCTCCTCTTGTCGCCACAAGTCCTCAATCTTGTTTTTCGAAAGCTGAACTCTTTCGCTATCCCATTGAGGACTATGGCTATTTGCTATAATCTCGATTTCCTTTTTTCAGAAGAGTGATTTGCCTATGGGCATTCGAGAACTTCTATGGGCATTCGAGAACTGCTTCCTCTGGGAAGACGGGGCTGCTTTGACATCCTTCACCATTGTAATCGGGTTCTTAGTCTCCCCTGTTGACGATTTTCATGTTGAGTGAACTACACCATCATACTCATCATTTTCCAAGTTAAAATGCCTCTAGTTTGAGCTCCTTTTGGCGCTTCACAGCTTCTTCTTCAAAAGAGAGTACGATGGGTCTATGGTTGGAGCCAACCGCGGGTAAGGCATGTACTTCTATTTTGAGAAACAAAACCCTCCAATGAGTGTTATAAAGGGCGCTGTCTAGTCTTTCCTTCTCAAGATACTCTCTCTATCTATTATTAATCCAAGTATATTTGCATCATTTACATTCCAAGTCCATTAACAAGCAATATACCATAGTGCTCCATCATTCTCCTCCTCATTTTCTCTCGGTGATATAGTATTTCATTAAAATCTCTAATACAAATCTAGGGGAGGTGGTTATGTGTCTTTACCCTCTTCAGCTCTTCCCATAACAAGACCATTTTTGAAGGTATACACAGCACGTATAAACATACCTCTCATCAAATGCTTGCTATCTTCCTGTTCGCATACCAGCTTAATGAAACCAGTTGAGGGGGAGTTCACACCGACTGATATCCCTTCCTTCCTTATTACAGTGAAACCTGGCTTCGCAACAAAACAATGTTGGAATTTCAACCTCCTTTTCACCCTTAGTACCATATGCTTTTTCTTTTTCTTTTTTTTTTTTTTTTTTTATTGTATTAAAAACTCATTAGTGGGCCTTTCTCGAGTCATTAAGGCTCTCGGTGACTGGAATGTCAGAGGTGTGTCCAACTCTTGACAATTCCAGCTCACGAGTTTCATATATCCCACATGGATAACAAAAATGAGGGATTTGCTCATATTTAAAATCAACCCACAGCTGATTGTCTCCAAGGTTCACCACAATCCCTGATTTTAGAGGGCTCCATAAGTCTATAAGTACTCTAGCTTTCCCAATTTTACAGGGGCTGCCCTCTTTTGCCTCCAGCTTTAAGTTCCAGCACTTTCCCTTTTAGATGCCACTTCTGCATCGCTTTCCCCGTAATTCTTGCTAATGGTAGGCCATGTACGTTCACCCAAAATGCACAATGATTAAAACTACAGGGATAGTGGGGTCCAATTGTTGAGGAATCAGCAAATTGCCCGAAAAGGACCATGGGCTGCCCTCTGTAACCGTCTTTCTCTCCTTATAGAACTGAACGTAAAAGTGACGAGACGGCTGCATCTGGTCACAAATCAAATCATCAGCTTTCCAGGCTCGCCTCATAGTAAATTGGAACGCCTGAAAATTGACGTTCGGTCTAGAATAGAGCTTCCCCATGAATACAAGGTTGCATTTTCTCGATTTTTTCTCAGGAATCTCCCCATTCAGTCACTAGATCATCGTCCCACCGCATATTGCCTAGTCTTCTACACAGGGCAGCTAATCTTAGTTCTTTATCTATCACAACTTCCATGCTTACATGAATTTTCTATGACAGGGGCACTCCCTGTAAAAAATTCCAGTCTCCCACAGCTTGAAAATCTCGACCAAAAGGAATCCAGCCAGCAGTATTACCTATCCCACAATTTGTTCCTACTACCCGAGACCCCCACACCTTCTCATCGGCTTGCACAATAGGGAAGCTTCAAGTCCGAACAGCATTCGCATTTCAGGAGATTATGGCAGGAAGAGAGATTAAGTATCTATACATGAAGGAAGCTCTTAGGTAAGGCAAGCAGCAGTACAGGATAGAATAGAGATAAATCAGGTGATAGGAACTAGGGTTAATCTGGGACAGAAGGCAAGAATTTTTAGGGTTGCTCGGGTTAAAGGGTAGTGCAGGATGAAGGAACCGCAGCTCGCCATTTTACAGGAAGGAGATGACGCTGGGGTGGTCCGAAGGTCATGGATGAAGAAGGAAAACATAGATTGGGACGGAGAGGGTTTAAGGGGAAGCCATCATGGACGAGTTAGGGTCTTGGAATGGATGGACATCGGGTAAACGGGGTTAGCTATCACCATGGACAGGGAGAAAGCCCTTACAGAGAAGAGAGCACGCATCTTAACAGCCCAACTAGGTTCGAGATTAAGAAACCCAAAGCAGAGAGCAAACTGACGAGGACTATATTTCACTGAGCTAACAATCACGATTAGAGCGCAAATCTTGGAAACCTCACCTTGGCCACGAGTGGTCTTGAAAGGAGTGCCGCGGTCCCGAACAAAATCAAATTGAGCAGCATTAAGGAGAATCCCGTTGTCAGACGCTGAAAACAAGACAAAACCTGAGCTCAACCACCTCTGGGAAACGAAAACGACAAAGCCAGCACGCGACGCGCATCCGTCGAACAACGATCCCGGAAAGAGACACCGACCTTCGACTTCGTCTCCATCGTCAGGAGTGTCCCAGCCTTCGCCTTCCTTGACGAGCTTCTTCTTGAGGCCCTGCTTGCCGATCTCCTTCTCCCCGCCAGCCTTCATGACGCGGGCGTCGTCGTCGTCGGGGAGGTCGAAGTCGCGGTTCATCTCGCCTGAGAGGGACAGTGGACAGCGAACTGCGACGGATTGCGCAGCGAGCGGAATCCGGTGGGGGAGAGGGGGTGGGGAAGGGGAACTGGGAGAGGGAGAGGGAGAGATTCACACGGCGTCCAGGGGGAAGCGATGGAGAGGGGAGGCTCGAAGCAAAGACAAAGATTAGGGGATTTGGCATTGACTTACTGTTTTTTTGGGTCAAGGGCATTGATTTATTAAGTTGAATTGATCACGTTGCTTGTTTGTTCCTCCATTTGTTAATTACCAAAAACAAATTATACCATCGGATCTAAGATGCTAAATCCCAGTTGGTTTTCGGGATTTTAGGAAGATTAATGTTCTTTATTTTAAATCGGACTAACATGATAATGCCCTACAATTTTAATTAACTCCTACTAGAATGTGATAGTTATTCCTTAATAATTAGATATTTGAATTATAATCACTGATTAAATATGATATTTGAACATCTATAATTGTGATATTAAGAGTACGTGTATTTTATGGAAAACTCGAGATTTGGAATATATTTTTAAAAAAAATGATTAATTTATCACTTGAAAAAATTTGTTAACAAAAAGTATTTTTATTACCGACAATAATATATGCCTAACTATTTTTCCTGAGTGACGAAAAAATATATAAAAATATTTTTCATTCATTCATTCATTTTTATCACAAATACAAATAATAATTATTTTTCATAAAATGTATTTCAAATCTTGAGTCTTTTGTAAAATAAATGCATCATAAATCATATATTATTATTGATAACATCCACGAATAATAATGTGGGTGTTGGCTTATTGGCAAATTAATCAACAGTAAAAAATCGTCACATGCATAATCGCATCTTGTAATTACTTGCCTCCAAATTGTAAATTGTTTTATTCCCTAATTATCTGATAAGTCTGCATATTCGTCTCCATTTTTGCTTTTGCAAATTGTATACTGCCCCTTTTAAACATCAACATTTTCGTCAAGTGGCAACTATTATTATTACTATTATTATTATTTTACTATCTAATTTTCTTATCATTGTTATAGTCAAGACCAAGCGGAAAAAGCCAACGAGAAAACATCTTTATTTAGGGGTAAGTACACTATAAATGCCAAAAGTTGTGTACGGTGCTCACTTTGGTGCCAAAAGTTCCATTTGGATCACTTAAGTGCCAAATCGGAGGAAAAACGATCACTTTGGTGCTACCGACGAGAGATTCCGGCCAAAATGATTACGTGGCTTTTATATATAGAAAAAAAATAATCGACATGGCTTTTAAACGACGTTGTTTTCTATCCTCCTTAAGAAAACGACGTCGTTTTGCCGTCATAAGTGGATGGTCTCACCAAAACGACACCGCACAGCTCGTTTGGGATTGAAATTAGGTTTTTTTTGTTCGATCCTCACCCAACGCCGACCTAGCTTGCTTGGCCACCGTCGCTCGACTTGCGTTGTAGTTGCTCGACTAGGTGAGCAAGGAGAGGCTAAGGTTGTTTCTCGGGCAAGAAGCTACAGGAAGAATAGGAGGCGAGGGTGGAGGAGGAGAAGGAAGAAGGGGGGGTCGAAGGTGGAGAGAGAGAAGACAAGGAGGGCGAGGGAAACAAGGAGGCGGAGTTGTGCTGGTGCCGGTGCCAGTGCCGCTGCAGGTGTCGCTGCTAGTGCTAGTGTTGGTGTTGTTCTTCAGGGAAGAAGACGACGGGGAAGCCCTGCCATGCCCTCTCTCTCTCTCTCTCTCTCTCTCTCTCTCAATTTGGGGATTTAGGGTTTTGACTTGGGGGAAAGACGCCAAACGACATTGTTTTGTGTTTAGATGCTGACTATACTCTCCGGCGAGCCACATCAGCTTCAAAAATTAATAAAAAAGTGCCACATCGGATTTCCGGTCAAGCAGATCGGAGTTGGCACTAAAATGATCGTTTTTCAAACTTTTTGGCACTTAATTGATCCAAAATAAACTTTTGGCACCAAAGTGAGCGCCATACACAACTTTTGGCACTGATAGTGTACTTACCCCCTTCATTTAAGGCAACAATTGATAGGGCACCATACTAAGGGCATAAGTACTGTTGAGGGGCTATTGTTCTTTGAAAAGAAATAAAAATGGGATCTATCCTTAACCATACTTTAGTAAAGTTTTGCAAGTAACAAAGGAGACTTTAGCACATTAAGGCATTTAACTTTAAAAGGAGGAGCCTTTTGTTCTACAAATAAAATTTTAAAATTTTGGCAAATGAAAGTAAAAAAGGAAGTAATTTTGAAATCTTAATCTAAATACTATTGAACTACAGATGTGTGATAAAGAAAATTTTGAAAAAACTATTAATCTATCATGATTTATAATGTGTGCATAGTGAATGTCATTCAATTGCATACTATGGTAAGGATACCCTAAACCTATTGTGCAGTGACCAATTCAGTCATTATCCTTTTAATTATGTCAACTCAATCCTAAACCGGGATAAGTATATTGAAAGTACCATAACTTTCGTAGGATGCTCACTTGAGTGCCACATAACTTTTTATTTATTTATTTGAGTGTCCCAAATTTGAAAAATTGATTATTTAAGTGTCACCAATGATTTGTCCAGATGGAAAAAGCCGACATGACCTGTTGAAAAGTTGAAGTTAGCATTTGAGAAGGCAAACAACATTGCTTGAGTGTGTAATTGAAGGACTATAGAAGTTTCAATTATTTCATGAATGATCATTTTAGGGAGATAAATTTTTTGGAAGTGAACACATAGGTTCGCCAATTTTTTTTTTTTTAAAGTGACCACTTAAGTGACAAAAAGAGAAAGAGTCTGAAAACGACATTATTTGAGGAAGAGAGAGTTTGAAAACGACATTATTTAATTGGAGAAGATTATAAAGAAATAGCAAGGAAGGACAATGCTTGTTATACTCTTGCCATGTTAAACAAAAATTTCTGCGTTGGACTTTTATTTATTTTTAAAAATTCCATGTTAGGATCGAAAATTAAGAAAAAAATATGCATAAAACGATTTGTCGGAAATGACACTTAAGGGTCTGTTTAGTAACATGCCAAATAGTACTTAATTCTATTTTTTTACTCCTTGAAAAAAAAAACAGAAATCCGTTTACTAATTTTTTTGTTCTTTGAAACAATTTTATTTTTTTTGGAATAGATTTAGCACATAATCAAGAAGCAAAAAAAAAAAAAAAAAAATTGCTCATTTGTTCCCAGGAATAATTCCATAATCAAGCCAAACTTTTTTCTTTTGTTCTCTTTTTTTTTTTTTTCCTTTTCTTTCCTTTTCTCTTCTTCCTCCTCTTAGGGGCAATATCGGCAAGGCTCGGCCTCGCCCACCTACCGTGAGGCTCCAACAAGCTTGTCGGTCCTCACTTTGGCTTGGCGAGGCTCTAGTGAGCTCATTAGACCTTGCCCGATGACCAACGACTAATTGGGAGGAAGAAGGGAGAAGAAAAAGATAAAAGATAAAAGATAAAAATATAATGAAAGTATTAAAAAATTAAAAGAAATTTTTAACGTGTCTAGGGAATAGGACAAAAAAATCATTTCTAAGCAAAAATTGTTCACCGAAACAGAATGATTGTTAAACATATCCCAAGTGATTGACTCTACACTAATAAGTAGTCAAATTAGAGAAACAAAAGTTATGACTCTCAAATGAGCGCCATATGAAAATTGTGGCACTCTTATTGTACTTATGACATTCTAAACCTAATGACGATTTGCCAAATGTATCCATATCTACCAATTTTGATTGAAAATTGTTAACGTGGACGATTTTTGCATATTTTTAATAATATTCTGAATTTTTATTTTTATTTTTATATTTTCCTTATTTTCTTTTAAAAAAATTTGCAAAAATTGTCATTTTAGCACTTGTCATACCATGTAGGACGGCTGCATTTACATTAGTGATTTCCAATTAAAATTGGCTAGAATGATTAAATTAGCAAATTATTTAAAAAGGTTTAAAACTAAATTAACACGCTTGAAAGGTTTATGATTAATTTTCATTCAAATTGAATATGTAACAGAAGGAAAGAAACTTATAGGTAGCAGCAACCATTTTTAGGGTGCATTTGGTTCGACTTTGGATGCAAGGCAAATATTGAAAGCGAAAGCCCTTCAGGGAAATGGAAACTTTTGGTAAAAACTCTTTTGTGAAACAACTTTGAGTTTAAGTAGTGTTTGGCCAAAAAAAAAAAAGTTGCAAATGACTTTGGCTATGTATTAGAATTCTTTAAACTTAGAATACTTGATTTATCAACAAAATTCACTTTTAGGGTGTGTTTGTTTTGGGAAAAAGTTTCATGATAAAGGAAAATGTTTTTCAAGAAATCATTTTTTCACAACATGTTTTCCTCTTTTCAAGGTAAAAGATTCATTTTCCTAACTTTAAGCATGTTTATTTTCCTTGATTGTAAACTATTGTCCGTAAACCGATCATTTTAAACAAACTAAATGTGTGATAATCTCGAAAACTATGATGTGAAAAATTCTCACTCAAACAAATACACCCTAACTGATACATGTTCTCCTTTGTTCCTTTGCATTTTTTTTTTCCAGATTTTTTCATCTTCTTGGCCAAAAGTTATATTTTCAATATGAAGGGTGTAGTTTCAATATGAACACTTAAGTTATAAATAAAACCTAAATTAGGGGCATTGATTTTTGTAAGGATACAAGTGTGACTAGTGTGTAAAGAAATCCCATATTGGAGAATTGGTATAGTGTAGAACAGTTAATATATCATAATTAACCCATAAATTATTAGCTTAAGCTTTTATGTGAAAGTTGATCTAAGTAGATATGTTAATGTCCTTGGATTTGGGCTACCACTTGGTGAGCACGCCTAATAAATGGTATAAGAGCTAATGGTCAATCAAGTTCGGTGGTATTTCTTGGCGGTGGGCGGTGTGTTATAACAATGTGGACCTAATGGCAAACTTCATATCTTATCTTGATCTGTAAGGATACCTGGATTAAGGAGTTAGCAAACCTAACACTCACTTTTGACTTGGGCTACCACTTAATGATCTCCCCATATGAAAGATATCATGTTTTCATTGCACGCTCCTAACAGTTTTAATACTGAGCTTATAGTTAGTATAGCTAGCAACTATGTTTTTGGCAATATCCATCCATTTTAATTTTGATATGAGGAAAAGAGTCAATTATAATAATGTCATATTTGAGCCTTCAGTTGTTGCAACTTGAGTTATAGTTGGCGGAGTATGTTAGATTGAGTAGTAAGGGAATAAATATATATAATTTCAGCTTGTATCATAATCAATTACTTTGTATCATGTCTTGTTATCGAAGTATTATATGTAAACCCTCAACAAGAAGGGTATCAATTTGGTCTCCCAGACCCTGCTTTGCTTTGCTTGCAAAGTATCATCTTGATCACTTCAAACCCTGCATGTAAATCACACAACGATTACCAAGAATTTCCCAAAACTGAGATAAGTCTACAAAGACACAAATCGAAAGCAAAATAATGAACAATAGTCCAATCAATGAACCGGCTACTTACTGTACAAACTCAACGTTTACAGATGATGCGGATGGATTTGCAATGGCCTCGAACACGATCTTGGACAGGACAATGGGGGCGCGGTCTTAAGAGGATCGGGAGACTGCGCTTAGTGCCCAGTCCACGATCCTGACCTGGACCAATTGGGCTGGGTTGCAAGTCTTCGACCGGTCGGTGCTTATGCACCGAACCCAATATTGCCTCCCGCAAGCGGCGCCGCTGTCCCAAATGCGCCTTCCCAGCGGCCGCGAACAGAAGCTCGAGGAGAATTGCAATGGTCGTACCCGAAGCAAGCGGTCGTTGCGATCATATTACCCATAACGCATCAATATACAAACAAAGATCAAATTGTAGTAACGTGGCTTGGAGATTACCAGAAATTAAGACACGGTGCGATAACACATGGTACTTACGCATATACGGCGGATTGTAGTGACCAGCAGTGCCGACATCCGCATGGGATCGGAGCAACAACAGCACAGCGAGGATGAGGATCGATGACAGACAGTGAGGGACGGCTTGTCGCGATTGCGACATTGTTGAGACCCAACCTGCAGGAGAGAGTTTGGGAGGATTGGAATTCGTTAATGTATGGCGGAAAAGTTCGAGGTGAAATTTGATTGTTGCTTGAAATGGACGATCCGGGCAAGTTATAGACCTGCAAAAAGAACACAGAAGAATAAAATGAAGCTTTTTCCCAATCACACACGCACAATTACATGCGCATGGCTTCAAAATTTCGATCAGACCAAGGTTCAATAAGAGTTGTAATTGTCTACGTTCGCGAAAGTCTTCGAGAGAATTTGATACAGGACGAATCTGGTTCTAATCCTCTACAACGTCTGGTCTTTTCTCGCGCCTGCTTCTTTTGATTGATCAGGACATGCATCTTCTCGTTTCTGCCAACCTTGTCGCGTTCGAGAAATATCAACCGAAACCCTCCACGGGAAGCAAAGCCAGCCACACGTTCTCTTCCGCTATTCGAAAAATGTAAATTTCTTGTTTATATATTATTTGTCACAAGAAGGAATTCTTAGAGATCAGTGGGCTATGTATACAGCAACGAAGTAGTCCCAGAAGAATACTCGCATAGAAAAAGAACGGTACGCGATCTATGCTGATACTCTCTCTACATAAATAGCTATATCTCTACAAAGGTATATGTACGTATAATGTAACGTACTTGCGAACAAACAAAAAGACATTCAGCGTACTGTGAAAGAGGGATCTGATATTTCGTTGCATTCCCAGTTCAGCCTATCGCTTTAGTTTGCTTGGTTTCAACGTAGCGTTTGAAGTTGATGATCGAAACTGCGATGAGGCGATATGCTACGGGAGAGCATGCGAGCAAGAAAGCTGGAAGAGTTTTGGTGGGGACGATCACTTGACTGTCATGATGAAGAGAAGTGATATTGACTCGTGATTCGCAAGGTGATAACTGGCTAATCGACCGCAGGTTTTCTCCATATTTTTTACCTCATCATGCCTGTTACATTCTTTTCCAAGCCGAGGACTCTCACAAACCATTTCCTAACTTAGATTCTGGTGTCAGCAAGCTAATATATAGACAGAAAATGCCCTCGGCAGTACGCAAAAACGCCTGTAGTCCACCTACCTCGGGTAAGGCCTGACCCCGCGTAACTTTATGAGGGGTGGCCTTGAAGTTTGCTTTAAGTGGGAAACACGAATTCAAATCGAAATCCGTTACATTCAGATCAAGCATTCGACCACCTGATCATACCAGATCAATTACCCTTTTATTGATGAATTTAGTTTGGAAAAAAGCTGGCATTGGGGTTCTACTTTTGGAGGAAGAATGGATGTCTAATTTTAGGAAGAAAAATGGCAAGAATGGACGATAGGTACTGGCAACCCTCTCGAAAATTATTATATGGTTTCGCACCTGCTAAAAATGTCTTATCTGAGTTCTAACCACCATCCTCTAGGTCCGGACTTTGTGAAATTCGATAGATGTGGAAGTTATTAAGTATTCCCCATCTTTGCGCATAGCAGAGCGATATTAATTGTCAAGTAGATTTTCATGTTGTGTTCATTTTCGTGTAGACGGAGAATATAGGCAACTTAGAATTTGATACCAGGTGCTGATTCATTATGCATGGCTTCACCATTGGGGATCTCGAATCTTCGTGGCCGAATGTAAAGGGTGACCAGCCTTTCTAAATGTACATAAGTTGGCTAACAAATGTTGGTGTTTCGCTTGCTCCCACAACGAAATATCTTTCATCAAGAGTCATTTCTTGGTTTTTATTTAGAAAGGACAAGGGTTCTATGCTAATTCCGGAAAGGGGATATCAAATGCAAAGTGAATATCAAATTTCCAACTTTGACAACACCGTATAACACTAGACCAAACTGAAATCCTATCTGAAAATGGACTCACTGACTCTGCGGTTAAGTTTGAACTTTTGACTGATTTCAAGAAATGAGTTTGTCGATTCTTGCAGGGATTGAAGCCGCTTCGCTGCTTTTCTGGGGTAGTCTGTGGGGAAATTTCGCATTTTGACACTGTCTCTCGCTGTGTGGTACCTTTGCCGTTGCCACTCTCTTGATTCAATGCGACGGTGCTGTCTTTCACAATCATTCGGAGGTGTATTGTTTGAAAGTCTCTTTCGTGGGGAGTGTTCACACCTAATTTCACTGTTGCATTCTGTTCAAGTCAGTTTGGACTTTAGGATCCCGTTTGAGTATCTTCATTTCCCCCCAGAAAAGAGAACAAGCTGTAGTCTTCGAATCTGAATGAGCCATTGATCCGAGAGTCCTCTTCTAGGAAGGTCCCTGATTTCAAGCAATCGGTGAAACTGAAGTATGTAAAGATGGATATCATTATCTGATAACCCATGGAATGTACCTTTTCTTGACCCCTCCTGTTGATCGCTGCACAACTCTCCACATTTCTGATCCGGGACCTCTATGATCTTGGGGATCATCTGCAGTTCAATCTGATCCTATGTTCGACCCTTCTCGTGTTCCTGTCTACCCTTTACTTCCCCTTTACTTCCTCACACAGCGTCGACCCCTTTATCTGGTCAATTACTCTTGTTATAAGCTGGACAATGAAAGGAAATGCACTACGCAGATTTTCACGGAGAGGTCACAATCGGCGGGTACATTCACTGAAGAGAATCTTGAGTTTCAAAGGAAGATTCTTTAGAGGTCGGGACTAGGGGAGTCAACTTATCTTCCAGAGGCCGTTCTTACAGTACCTCCGAACCCCCGTGTGGCAGAAGCTAGAAAGGAGGCCGAGATGGTAATGTTTGGCGCTCTTGATAAACTGTTTAAGAAGACATCTTCGAAACCAAAAGACACTGGGATCCTCATTGTCAATTGTAGCTTGTTCAACCCAACCCCATCTTTATCTGCAATGGTCATCAATCATTAAAACTTGAGAGGGAATATCATCAGCTATAACCTCGGAGGAATAGGACGCAGCGCTGGTTTGATTTCGATTGATCTGGCCCAGGACCTCCTCCGAGTGCATCCAAATTCTTTTGCCTTGGTCATTAGCATGGAGAACATAACTCTAAACTACTTTTAAATGAGAGATCAATGCTCGTGTCAAGTTGCTTATTCAGGATGGGAGGAGCTGCAATTTTGCTATCCAACAAAAGATCCGACTGCTGGCGCTCCAAGTACAAATTGGTGCACACTGTTCGGACCCACAAAGGAACAGATGATAAGTGCTTCTCTTGTGTAACTCAAAAGGAGGATCCTATGGAAAGGATCGGAGTTTCTCTATCCAAAGATTTGACCACGGTGCTCGATGAACTGGAGAAGAATCTGCAGCTTTCAGATTGGCACATTGAACCTTCGAGAATGACCCTTAACCGGTTCGGCAACACATCGAGTAGCTCTCTTTGGTATGAACTCACTTACAGTGAAGCCAAAGGAAGGATCAAGAAAGGGGACAGGACATGGCAGATAGCTTTTGGCTCGGGATTTAAGTGCAACGGTGCTGTTTGGAAGGCTATTTGCACCGTAAATACCACGAAAGAGAAGAATCGATGGATGGACGAGATCCATCAGTTTCGAGTGGAAGTCCCGAATGTCTCGGCCATCTAGAGTTCAAAGGTAACTTTGATTTATTTCTAGCCTAGTGAAAGTTTGCTAATTTCAGTAGTTAACTGGCAATCTTTTGAGATGCAATTCCTTTAGCTTGATATTTGAGAGATGGAAGTACATTATTAAACCCTCTGTATATTGGATGTTACAGCTAGAGCTGGACTATGGGGAAATGTATGGTGGCTTAGGGGTTTGATTCCAATATCCCTAATTCATTCCCTTTTAGCATCTCTTACCATTTTGTATTTTGAGCCCTCTTTGGAGTCCCGAACGTTTGACTGATCTTTAAGGCATGAAATGTTTTTTTTTTTTTTTATGACTCAGGGAACCCCGTAAGCCGACAGCCGGCGGGCAAACCCTGGGGACAACACGAGGAAACCACCACCCCGTGCCATCGGCAAGTGACGCGCTGGGGATTCGAACTTGTCCCCTTCATGAGGAGGAGAAAGCCCAAAGCCAGCGACGCTACCACAGCGGGTGGTATGAAATGTTTCTTCTTCTATCCATCTGATTGTCTTAAACTAAGTAGCACCGAAACTGATATGCGACACACGATATGTCGACACATTATTTCTCAAAAAACAAATTTATCCGACACGTTGTATATTAAATGTGTATTTCTATATATACATGATAAAATATCATTTTTATAATTATTTCAGTCAAATTGATTTGATTCAAATTCATAATAAATAAATAGTAAAAAAGAGTATAGAATGAATTTACGTTAAAAACATTAATCCACCATTTATTGATATCATTCATCGTTTCAATTTGATAAATTCAACTACATTCTATTCTAATAATCCATAAAACTTGGAGGAAAAAAAGAAAGCAATCCACATTCCACTATTAAATTTAACATTAAATAATAAGAAAAAAAAATCCACATTTCACGATCAAATACAACAAAAAATCTTTCTCTCCCCCTTTTATTATTTTTAATTTTTTTTTTTTTGTGCATACTTATGATCCCAAGTTTTAAAAATTGACCCGGTGCGTGTTAGAATCGCATGTCGGAATCCCAGATTTGTGTGTGTGAAAGTTAACCATGTGTCCGATTTTCCGACACCTGTTGACCGCGTGTCGGAATATGTTGGAGCGTGTCAGACGTAACATGAAGACTCTTGAAAAGTGTTTATACTTCCTAAATTTGAAACTAGCTGGTCACTGGTAAGTGTCTTAAACCATCCATATGCATTTCTACTTGCGACAGCTCATTTGCATCGGAAGAAGCATATATTGAAAACGACCAGATTCAACTCATCACTACCTAAATCAACCACTTATCAAGGGAGATTTTGCGGAACGAGAGGTAAAATATTCACTAACCTTAGCCACCTTCAAATGAAACATCGATTAGTGGTCCGACTTTTCTGGGCATTTTACTAGCTTCTGTTGCGTAGTGCGATCTCTGCGTTTGTCCGCGTTCGACGTGATCGTAGATGCTCACCGGAAATTCTCCTTCTCACATGGATCTCATCTGTTTGGGATACACAGGAATGCAAAAGGTGGGAGCAAATATTCAGGAAACCTTTCTAGACGAAGAATTCGATCCCTAGGCTATTTTTGACCAGCGGAGAGGTGTTAATTGTCAGGCGGATTCTCACGTTACTGTTCTTTTCCATGGAGATGGAGAATCTAACTTAGGATTTGATATCGAGCGTTGACTCGTTAAATGCCGGCTTCACCATCCGGGATCCCGAATCGTCACCGTTGAATGTATAATCCCAGTCCTTTACGACAGGTTTTTATGAGTGCGAACGTGCCTATTATGTGCCGAATCAAAATAAGGGTGACGAGCCTTTCTGAATGTTCTGGCCAAGAAAGGTCAAGAGGATTCCAAAAAGACGTTATTCCTCATCTGACTATTTTATTTTTGTGCATAAACGGGATTCGGGCCTATTTCGTCCTCCACTAAAATATTCGCTTGATGGTGCCAACGAAGCACCTATTGCCCACAGCAGCCTCGCAAGGTGCAAGTAGAGAAGACCGAGACCGGCGATAACCTTAACCCAGGGTTTTTGATCGGTCGACTATGGGATTGGACATAGGGCTTTCATTTGTACGCAGTGGTCAAGCTCAGACACAAGCTGATCGACCACCAGAGCAAAATTTTCATGGAGACATCATGATTGTAAAAGGATATCGGAATTCTTTAACCTTGGAATACTTGATTTATCCATAAAATTCAATTTTAGGATGTGTTTATTTCAGGGAACACTTTCACGATAAAGGAAAATGTTTTAAGAGAAATTATTTTCGAGGAATATATTTTCCTCCTTTCAAGTTGGGGAATTCATTTTCCTAAGTTTAAGCATTTTCTTTTAGTATAAATGGTTGTTCATTGGCATATTATTTTCAACAAACCAGATGTGTTAAAGTCCAACATGCCCTAACAGATACGTTCCTCCTTTTTTTCTGGGAAAAGTACCAAAAAATATTAAACTTGTTATATTGATAATGATTCAATCTTAAACCTTTCAAATAGACCAATTTAGTCATGAACTTTTTTTAAATTAATACTTAATTAGTTTATCCAGCCAATTTAGTTCGAAATTAGCTTACATGGACATTATATGTGGCATGAGCTGACATTGACATTTTTAATAATATTTTAATAATTACATAATTTTTTAAAATAATTTTTTGATTTCTTTTTGCTTTTTTCTCCTTTAGCTTTTCATTTTGGCGATAGCTAGTCACTGACCACCAGCCATAGGCCATGGTTGGCAAGGGCAACTCTCACCCAAGCAAGGGCAACCCTTGTTGATCATAGGCAAGGTTGGCCTTGTTGGGTTGCGCTTGAGCAAGGGTAAGCAACGACAAGCCCCACTTTGCCAGATCTTGTGAGGCCGATCCTTGCCCAAGCCAAGGCGACCTCACCAAATCTAGCGATGAGGCCATACTGATGCTTACTTTTGCCAAGGCATGGCTTAGCAAGGTTGACCCTCCCTTGTGGCCAATGAGGGTTGGCCTCACTTAGACCTTGTTGGGTTGCGCCTAAGCGAGGGCAAGTGTCGGTGAGGCCAACCCTATCTAGACTAGGGCAACCTCGCTAAATCTGTTAAGGGGGCTATACCTACACTTATTTTTGCCTAGGTGTGACCCAACGAGGCTAACCCTCACTTGTGGTCAACAAGGGCAACCCTTGCCTAGGTGAGGCCAGTCCTCACTAGCCATGGCCTATGGCCAGTGGCTAGCAACTAGCTACAAGCAAAAAGAAAATGGAAAGGAAAAATTATTAAAATATTATTAAAAATATCTACATCAACACTGATTGTACTATGTAAAACCGTTGGCATCCATTTTAGCAATTTCCATCCTAAATTGATTGGATGGACAAATTTAGTACTAAAATGAAAATGACTTGATCCAATTAAAGGTTCATAACCGAATTGGTACCAATCTAATAGATTTATGACTATTTGATACTTCTCCCCCTCCCTTTTTCCTTTGCATATTTTCAAATATTTTTTCATTTTCCTTAGCCAAAATTTATATTACTAATATGAAGGCTTTATTTTCTATATGAGCAGTTAAGTTATGAATAAAGGCCCAATTAGGGACATCAACTTTAATACCAATGTAATAAATCATATAGCTAGTAACTATGGGCGCGAATGATAACCATTTTGTTCCAGAAATTAATTTCTGACTAGAAATTAATTTTTCTATTTTTATTTTGCAGACAGATATCTGAGCAAAAATACATGTTTGATAACGATACAAAATTTCTACTCTTAAAATAGAAATTCGTTTAATAATGACACAAAATTTCTCCCTAAGGCGGTTTGTAACTAGCATCTGGCGACCGACAATCGACCTCTGGCATTCAATGGTAGGCGTCCAATGACCAACGGACGATGACAGGTGGAGGGTGGACAACGGATAGAGGGTGGGCAACGGGCAATGATGAGAGTGAATGATAAGAAGAGTTTTCATTTCTCACTTTTGTTCTAGAAATAGAAAAGTTAAAAATTTTTACTTCTGATTTATTTTCCAAACTTATTTCTAGAGTAAAAATTTGTTCTAGAAATAGAAAAATGAAATTACGTTACCAAACAAATTTTGTTCCAAACTTGTTTCGAGGGAACGAGAAAAAGAAAAAAGAGAAACATAATGGTTATCATGCGCGTCCGATGTTTTTGGCAAATATCCATCCATTCATCATCTTTGAGCCCTTTAATTGTTGCGACTCCAATTATAGTTGGCAGGGAATGCTAGAATTAGTAGTAAGGGAATATATATATATAGACAAACTTGTATCATAATCAATTACTATGTATCATGTCTTGTTATCCAAGTATAATATGTGAACCCTTAACAAGAAGCTATCAATTTGGTCTCCCATATCCTACTTTGCTTCGCTTCCAAAGTATCATCTTGATCGCTTCAAACCCTGCATGTAAATCACCCAACAATCACCAAAATTTCTCAAAATGGAGATAAATCTACAGAGACATAAATTGAAAGGAAAATATTGAACCATAGTCGAATCAAAGAACCAGCTACTTACTGTACGAACTCGACGTTTACAGATGATGCGGATGGATTTGCAATGGCCTCGAACGCTGTCTTGGACAGGACGATGGTGGCGCGGTCCGACGAGGATCTAGAGACCGCGCTGAGTGCGCGGTCCACGATCCTGACCTGGACCAACTGGGCCGGGTTGCAAGTCTTCGGCCGGTCAGCGCTTATGCACCGGACCCAATATTGCCTCCCGCATGCTGCGCCGTTGTCCCAAATCCCTTCCCCAGCGGCTGCGAACAGGAAGCTCGAGGGGAATTGCAATGGGTCGTACCCGAAGCAAGCAGTCGCTGCGATCATATTACCCATAACATATCAATACATAAACAAAGATCAAATCGGAGTAACGTGGCCTGGAGATATAGCAGAAATTACGAGCCGATGCGATAACAAACGTACTTACGCGTATATGGAGGATCATAGTGACCAGCAGTGCCGACGTCTGCATGGGATAGGGGCAACGATAGCACGGCGAGGATGAGGATCGATGAGAGAAGGTGAGGGACGACTTGTCGCGATTGCTTCATTGTTGAGACCCAACCCGCAGGAGAGAGTTTGGAAAGATTGGAAATCTTTTATGTATGGCGGAAAAGCTCCAGATGAAAGTCGATGGGTTGTCGTTGCTTGAAATGGACGATCTGTGCAAGTTATGGACCTCGGAAAAGAACGAAGAGAAGAATAAAAGGAAGCGTTTTCCCAACCACACGCGCACACTTTCACGCACGTGGGTTCGAAATTTCGATCAAACCGAGATTCAATAAGAGTTGTAATTCTCTACGTTCCTGAAAGTCTCCGAAAGAATTTGATACAGGACGAATCTTGTTCTCTTCTAATCCTCTACAACGCCTGGTCTTTTCTCGCGCCTGCTTCTTTTGATTGATCAGGACATATATATTCTCGTTTTCTAGCAACCTTGTCGCGTTCTAGAAATATCAACTGAAACCCTCATCGCGAAGCAAAGCCAGCCACACGTTTGCTTTGGTAATTCGAAAAATAGAAATTTCTTGTTTACACATTCTTTGTCACAGAAGGGAATTCTGAGATATCAATGGGCTATATATACAGCAACAAAGTAGCTCGAGAAGAATACTCACATACAAAAAGAACGCTATACGATAAATGCAGATACGCTCCCTACATAAGTAGCTATATCTCTGCATACGTATAATGTAACGCACTTGCGGACAAACAAAAAGACATTCAGCTGACTGTAAAAGAGGGATCTGATCTTTCCTTAGATTCCCAGTTCGGCCTATCGCTTCAGTTTGCTTGGTTTTGACGTAGCGTTTGACGTTGATGATTGAAACAGCGATTAGTCATACGCTACGGGAGAGCATGCGACCAAGGAAGCTGGGAAGGGTTTTCGTAGGGAGGATCACTTGACGTGATGATAAAAGAAGTGATATTGATTATTGACCCGTGATTCGCAAGATGATAACTGGCTAATCGACCGCAGTTATCCTCCGTACTTTTGACCTCATCATGCCTGTTACATTCTTTTCCAAGCAGAAAACTCTCAGAAGCCGTTTCCTAACTTGATTCTGGTGTCAGCAAGCTAATATATAGAAAGAAAATGCCCTCGGCAGTACGCAAAAACGCCTAAAGTCCACCAACCTTGGGTAAGGCCTGACTCCGCGAAACTTAATGAGGGGTGGCCTTGAAGGTTGCTCTAAGTGAGAAACATGAATTGAAATCGAAATCCGTTACGTTCAAATCAAGCATTCGACCTCCTGATCAAACCGAATCAATTACGCTTTTATTGATGAATCTAGTTTGGAAAAAAGCTGGCATTGGGGTCTAGTTTTGGAGGAAGAATGGATGTCTAATTTTAGGAAGAAAAAGGGCAAGAATGGACGATCGGTATGGCAACCCTCTCGAAAATTATTATAGGGTTTCGCACCTACTAAAAATTGTCTTATCTGAGTTTTAACCACTACCCTCTAGGTCTGGACTTTGTGACTTCCAAGAGATGTGAAAGTTATTAAGTATTCCCCATCTTTGCGCGTAGCAGAGAGATATTAATTGTCAAGTAGATTTCCATGTTCTGTTCTTTTTCATGTAGACGGAGAATGATGGTTTTTTTTTTTTTTTAATGGGCCTAATTAGGCCCGTCCGCCCATGTTGGGCCCAAAAACCTAGCCCATAAGTTAAGGGCCCATGGAGGAAGTTATGATATCTGAGCGGTTAAGATATATGAAAAGTTACGTTATTTTGAAATAATGTTTTAGAAATAAAAAGATTACGTTCTCTTAGTTTTACGCGCTCAAAAGGTTTCTTCCTAAATAGAATAGTACTCTCCTTGGAAGAACAGTGTCGGGATTCATTTCCGAACTGCGACATTGGTGTTTTAATCTATGAAAGACAAGGTACGTTCGACTCCATAATATACCTTTGATCGGTGATACATGTGTTTTCTGGGCTCGCTTCGCTTCGTTGTTTTTGGGATTCGATTGAGTGTCGCATTGCTATTTTTGGGAATCCGTTTTCCCAACGTAGAACATAGGCAACTTAGAATTTGATATCGAGTGTTGATTCATTATGCGTGGCTTCCTCGAATTTTCGTTGTCGAATATAAAGGGTGACAAGCCTTTCTAAATGTACATAAGCTGGTCAACAAATGTCAGTGTTTCGCCGATTTTGTTCTCGCAGCGAAATATCCTTTACCAAGAGTCGTTCCGCAGTTTTTATTTAGAAAGGACAAGGGTTCTATGCTAATTTTGGACAGGAGATATCAAATGCAAGTGAATATCAAATTTCCAACTTTGACAACGCTGTACAACACTAGACCAAACTGAAATCCAATCTGATAATGGACTCACCGACTCTGCGGTTAAGTTCAAACTTTTGGCTGAAATTGAAGCCATACATCCCAGATTTCAAATTGGCCTTCGAGCATTTCTGTATTCACGCTGGTGGAAGAGCAGTGCTCGAGGAACTAGAGAAGAATCTGCAGCTTTCAGATTGGCACATGGAACCTTCGAGAATGACCCTTAACCGGCTCGGCAACACATCGAGCAGCTCCCTTTAATATGAACTCGCTTACAGTGAATAGCTTTTGGTTCGGGATTCAAGTGCAACAGCGCTGATCGTAGATGCTCACGGAAATGTGAAAGGTGGGAGCATATATTCGGGACACCTTCGATCCCTAGGCTGTTTTGACCAGCGGAGAGGTGTTAATTGTCGGGTGGATTTTCATGTTCTGTTCTTTTTTATGGAGATGGAGAATCTAAGGATCTGATATCGAGTGTTGACTTATTAAACGCCGGCTTCAGCATCCGGGATCCCGAATCTTCGCCGTCGAATGTCATAGTCCCGGTCCTCTACTATAGGTTTTTATGAGTGCGAATATGCCTATTATGCGTCGAATCAAGGTAAAGGGTGACGAGCCATTCTGAATGCTGTGGCCACCAACAAAGGTCAAGAGGATTCCAAAATGACGTTATTCGTTATCTGATTATTTTCTCTATGTGCCTAAACGGGATTGGGGCCTACGTCGCCCGCCACTAGAATATTCGCTTGACGGTGCCAACAAAGCACCCATGACCCACAGCAGCCTCATAAGGTGCAAGTAGGGAAGTTCGAGACCGGCGATACACCTTAACCCACAGTAGATCGCTTGATCAGTCACCTGGCTGGTTACTGAGGGATTGCGTATGGGGCTTTCATTTGTACGCAGTGGTCAAGCTCAAACACTAGCTGATCGACCACCAAAGCAAGATTCCGGTGGCTGATTATTTTCAACAAACTGGATGTGTTATAGTCCAAAAAATAAATAAGCGAAAAAATTTTTCACTCAAACAAACACACCATAACTAATACATCTACTCCTTTTTTAGGGAAAAGTACCAAAAAAAAATCTTAAATTATTTTATTGGTATCGATTTAGTCTTAAAATTTTCAATTTTAGTTCTAAATCTTTTCTAATTGATGACACGGCCAATGCTGACATGGATATTTTTAATAATATTTTATAAATTTTGTGATTTTTTAATTTTTAAAAATAATTTTTGATTTCTCTTTTCTTTTTTTCTCCTTTCCCTTTTCTTTTTGCCAGTGGCTAGTCATTGACCATTGGCCAATGGTGGGCAAGGGTGACCCCATGCCAACCATCGGTGAGGGTCGGCCTTATTGAGTTGCGCCTGAGCAAGAGTGAGCACTAGCAAGGCCCCCCTCATCAGATCTCGCAACGTCAACACTTACCCAAACCAGGGTGGCCTCACCAAATCTAGCGAAGGGGGCCTTGCCAGCCCTTACTTTCGCCCAAGCACGGCTTGGCGAGGCTGATCCTCACTTGTGGTTGGTGAGGCTAGACCTTGCTGGGTTGCCCCTGAGCGAGGGTGAGTGTTGGCGAGGCCCCTCTTGCCAAATCTAGCGAGTTTGACTCTTGCCCAGGTTGGGGCGACCTTGCCAAATCTAGCAAGGGGGTCGTGCTTGCACTTGCTTTCGCCCAAGCGCAGCCCAACGAGGCTAACCCTCGCTTGTGGCCAATGAGGGCTGGCCTCGAGCGTTGGCGAGGGGGGTCATGCTTGCGCTTGCTTCAGCCCAAGTGTAGTCCAGCAAGGCTAACCCTCGCTTGTGGTCGACAAGGATGACTCTTGCCTAGGCGAGGCCAACCCTCACCGGTCATGGCCTATGGCCAATGGCTAGCGACTGGTCGCAAGCATATTAAAAATATCTATGCCAATAATGATTGTACTACGTAGGACGATCGGCATCTACGTCAGTAATTTCTAACCTAAATTGATTGGATGGACTAATTTGGTACTAGTATGAAAATATTTATGACTAAATTGGTCTAACTATGATGCGTTTGGTAACGTTTCTGTTCAAAAATTGTTTCAGAGAACAGAATTAGAAAAAACTATTTCTATTACGGGGAACAATTTTTGAACAGAAGAACACGTTTGGTAACTGCACAAAATTTTAGTTCTTGAAATAGAAAAAGAACATAAACACGTTTGGTAAACTTGTATAATTTTTTTGTTTCTTTTATTGGCCGGTCGTCGGCCTCGGCCATAGCCGGCGACCGACCGACGAGGGCCGGCGGCCTCGCCCGGCCACGGCAAGGCTCACCGGTGGCTGGGCGAGCTCGGCCTCGCCGAATCTGGGCGAGCTTAAGCTCGCCTAGCCAAGGCGAGGGCGAACCTCGCCAGGGGCCGGCGACACTTCGGCGAGGTCGCCGGCCCTCGACGGCCATTCGCCGGCCATTCGCCGGCCATGGCAAGGCCAGAGACCGGCCAAAGAAAAAAGAAGAAAAGAAAGAGAAGAAAAAAAATATGAGAGAGAAAAATTGTTTCTCGGAAGTGTTCCCGGGAACAAGAAACAAGTTTTTCTTGTTTCTTGTTTCTGTTCCAAATTTGTTCTCGGGAACAAAAAAAATAGATTTGGAACAAAAGTGTAAACAAACGCAATTCTATTCTTTTTTTGTTCCCCGGAACAAAAGAACAAAAATTGTGTTCCGGGAAACAAAAAAAGAACACAAACAAACATGCCTTTAAAGGTTTAGGACCGAATTAGTACCAATGCAAAAGATTTAGGACTTTTTGGTGATTTTCACCCTTTTTTTCCTTTGCATTTTTTTAGATATTTTTTCATCTTCCTTGGCCAAAAGTTATATTACCAATAAGAAGGCTTTAGTTTCTATATGAGCACTTAAGTTACGAAGAAAGCCTAATTAGGAGCATCGATTTTAAATACCAATGTAATAGATCATATAGCTGGCAACTATGTTTCGGCAATATCCATCCATTTTAATTTTGATGCAAGGAACACAGTCAATTGTAAGAACATTATATTCGAGCCCATCAGTTGTTGCGACTTGAGCTATAGTTGCCGAGTATGTTAGATTGGGTAGTAAGGGAATAAATATATATAATTTCAGCTTGTATCATAATCAATTACTATGTATCATGTCTTGTTATCGAAGTATAACATGTAAACCCTCAACAAGAAGGTATCAATTTGGTCTCCCATACCCTACTTTGCTTTGCTTCCGAAGTATCATCTTGATCACTTCAAACCCTACATGTAAATCGCACAACGATCACCAAGAACTTCTCAAAATTGAGACAAATCTACAGAGACACAAATTGAGAGCAAAATAATGAACAATAGTCCAATCAAAGAACCATCTACTTAAGGTTCGTTCGTTTCATGGAAAATGACTTTCGGGAAAACATTTTCCAGATTTTCCAGTGTTTGTTTCAAGGAAAATGAACTAGTCAAGGAAAATATTTTCCATCATTGGAAAAAACAACCTTTAAAAGTGAGGAAAATGTTTTCCACTTCGAGGAGTGGAAAACATTTTCCATAACTTTTTACATCTTGCTTCTTTTTACCAATACATTTTCGTTTTATTTTTATGCTTTATTTTTCTTTTTTCTTTTCTTTCTTTCCTTTTCATCTTCTTCTTTGGCATTGGCCGTTCGCCGGCCGGCGACCGGTCGCAAGCCAACTTGAGCCTCGCCCTAGGCCGACGCCTAGCCCGATCTGGCGAAGCCGAGCTCGAGCCTTGCCAGATCGGGCGAGGAGGACCTCTCGCTGGCCTGGGGCGGAGCTCGGGCTAGCCAGATCTGGTGAGCTGGGCGAGGCTCGGGCCTCGCCCAAGCTGGCCAGAGGTTCGCCGGGCTATGGCGAGCCGCGAGCTCGCCGAATCTAGCGGCAGAGTTCGGGCCCTCAATTCAGGCGAGCCCAAGCTCCGCCGCCAGATCCAATGAGCTCGCGGCTCGCCAAAGCCCGGCAAAACGCTAGCGAGCTCAAGCGAGATCGACCGAGCCTCGAGTTTGCCGAATTTGGCAACCGGGTCTTGGTCAGCCATCGGGTAGCCGGCCATCGTCAAGCGTACGATGGTGGAGGAAGGAGGAAGGAAAAGAAAAAGGAAAAAAGAAAAAGAAAGAAAAAATAATAAATAATAAAAATTTCGATTTTTAAAAAATACAAATAATTAAAAAATTCATTTAAAAATATAAAAAATAAAACTAATTTTTTGGTCAATTAAAAATATTAAAATTCAATTTTTGATAATTTTTCCCAAACAATTAAATTAGTTAATGAACGGTGGAAAATAATTTGCACTCAAAGTTTAGGTTTCGCCGAACATCTTTTGGAAAATAGATTTATTTTCTGGAAAATGACTTCTAGGAAAATGTTTTTCGAAAACATGATATTTTTCGCGAAACGAACGGACTCTTATACCGTACAAACTCGACGTTTACAGATGATGCGGATGGATTTGCAATGGCCTCGAACGCAGTCTTGGACAGGACGATGGTGGAGTGATCTGACGAGGATCAGGAGACCGCGCTGAGTGCCCGGTCCACGATCCTGACCTGGACCAACTGGGCCGGGTTGCAAGTCTTCGGCCGATCGGCATTTATGCACCGGACCCAATATTGCCTCCTGCAAGCAGCGCCGTTGTCCCAAATCCCTTCCCCAGAGGCCGCAAATAGGAAGCTCGACGGGAATTGCAATGGGTCGTACCCAAAGCAAGCAGTCGCTGAGATCATATTACCCATAACGTATCAATACATAAACAAAGATCAAATTGGAGTAATGTGGCCTGGAGATATACCAGAAATTAAGAGCCGATGCGATAACAAACGCACTTAGGCGTATATGGAGGATCATAGTGACCAGCGGTGCCGACGTCCGCATGGGATAGGGGTAACAACAGCACGGTGAGGATGAGGATCGATGAGAGAGAGCGAGGGACGACTTGTCGCGATTGCGACATTGTTGAGACCCAACCTGCAGGAGAGAGTTTGGAAAGATTGGAAATTTATTATGTATGGCGGAAAAGCTCCAGATGAAAGTTCATGGGTTGTCGTTGCTTGAAATGGAGGATCCGTGCAAGTTATGGACCTGCAAAAAGAACGAAGAGACGAATGAAAGGAAGCTTCTTTCAAACACGCGCACAATTACATGCACATGGCTTCAAATTTTCGATCAAACCGAGATTCAACAAGAGTTGTAATTCTCTACGTTCCTGAAAGACTCCGAAAGAATTTGATACCGGACGAATCTAGTTCTCTTCTAATTCTCTACGACGCCTGGTCTATTCTCGTGCCTGCTTCTTTTGATTGAGCAGGACATACATTCTCGTTTTCTAGCAACCTTGTAGCGTTCTAGAAATATCAGCCGAAACCCTCGACGGGAAGCAAAGCCAGCCACACGTTCGCTTCCGTAATTTGAAAATTAGAATTTTCTTGTTTATATATTTTATATCACGCGGAGGGAAATTCTTAGATATCAATGGGCTATCTATACAGCAACCAAGTAGTTCCAGAGGTTCGATTTATTTCTATAAAAATTAACTATAAAGTCTTGTTGAAACACTGCAACTGTTCACGAAAAGTTACAGTTATTTTTTATTTAATATTTATTTAATTCAGATTTTTTTTTATATCTTTTGAACGTAACATTTGAGAAGTACTTATTCATTTTGCAACATTTTCTGAAATGTTGCCTCTATTCTTTTTGCAACTTTTGAAGAGTTGCTTCTATTCGAAAGACAAAGATAAGTAACGTTGTTTTGAGATCAAACAATTATCTTCTTCCATTATTGTTTTCAATTGTTTCCCAGCCATTGTTTTTAATTATTTCCCATGAGAAACCTTGGAAAAATACTTGAATTATTATCTAGTATTCTCATTTGAGACTTTGTTGTATCCTAGAGGAAAATTCCTGGTGACCATTAGCAACTTTGTGGGACAAATAAATCCTTAAAGAAAGTGATATCACGCCTCAAAGTCCGACTTGAGTACCCTAAAGATCCGACTTCATTATTCTACCCAATTCGAAGTCATATTTCCCAACAATTTTAAGGAAGTGGGAGGAAATTGGTTAATTAATAAGTATAGGGTTTCTTTAGTGTACCTAAGGAGATGATTGGGTATGGGCTAGACCTCACCATACCCGAATAATTGCGTGATTTTGATGCGATTATTTGGCGCACTTAGGACTTTGCGCGCACTAATCCCTTTGTTATTTTATTTTTTTATTTCGTATAGTTATCTTATTAACTTTAATCAATTCAAATGTTGTTTTTGTTTATTGAGAATTTTCGGAAATTTAAAAAAATAATAATAAATAAGAATTTCAAAATTTTATTTATTAAATAATAATAATAATTTTTTTAATTATTCCGATTTTTTTTTTTTTGTGTCTTTTCAAGACAACCTTTGGAAAAGATACTCATTCAATTTGCAATTTTTCCCGAAGGGTTGCATTTGTTCGTTTTTTCAACTTCTTCCGAATGGACGCCTTTGTTCATTTGGGCAATTATTCAAAGGGACACGTTTGTTCAATTTTGCAATTTTTCACGAAGAGTTGCATATGTTTTAAGACTGTTTTATATATATATACATGTCAGTTTTCAGAAGAAGGTGTGCGTGATCATTTTATCATTTTAAGCTTTCTTTTTGAAAAAACTATAGCCATCTTTTCAATTGTTTTCTAGAGAGACCTTGAAGAAATACTAGAATTGCTATCTAATATTCTCATTTTGAGACTTTGTTGTATCTTGGAGGAAATTTGCCGGTGACCATTAGCAACATTGTGGCGCAAATAAATCCTTAAAGAAATGATATCACACCTCAAAGTCCGACTTGATTACTCTAAGATCCGATTTCATTGTTCTACCCAATTCGAAGCCATATTTTCCCAACAATACTCACATATGATAAGAGCAGTACACGATCTATGCAGATACTCTCTCCACATAAATAGCTATATCTCTACAAAGGTATATGTACATATAATGTAACGTACTTGGGGACAAACTAAAAGACATTCAGCTGACTGTAAAAGAGGGATCTAATCTTTCATTACATTTCCACTTCGACCTATCGCTTCAGTTTGCTTGGTTTTGACGTTGCGTTTGACATTGATGATCGAAACAACGATGAGGCGATGTACTACAGTAGAGCTGTTAAACGGGTGGGTCGGGTTGAGTTTGGGTCGGGTCATTAATAGTCCGACCCAAATTGACCCATTAACCCATTTATGCCTAATATAAATTTTTCAACCCATACCCGACCCAACTCATACCCGACCCAACTCATACCCGACCCATACCCAACCCAACCCATATTAATAAAATATTTTCATATTTAATCAAAATTAGGAAAACTTATTCTTATCTTTTTTTTTAAAGATTATATTACTAAAAAACTTCCAAGCAATACAAATCCAATCAATAATTTTTCAATTTTTTATAATTTTTCAAAAAAAAACTATTTTTTTCTTTTTCTTTCTTTTCCTTTTTTTCTTCTACATTCAGAGTGGTTCGCTGGCCAACCTATTTAAAACCCATTAAATCGCCAAGCATCCACCGACCGAAAAAAAAAAAAAAAAAGATGTTAAGCAACCCATTTATGACCCATGCTCATCGATTCTAGTCTTCAAAACCTTTCGCCTCTTTAGTAAGGTTGGCGAAGGATTTGTCACTTTATTATTTACATCCTCGGAGGAACCATGAAAAAGTGTATAGAGTTTGCACACCGTCTGCACAAATTCTCGGTGATTGCATCCTAGCTGAAAAGCTCCTCTGCCTGCACAAATTCAGCATTCCAAAGTGTAGCTGGATCCTTCGGAATGCAAGTTTGCACACTATAGACTTGAGCTGAGCATTCACTGTCAAATTCTTCCCTGGCTTCTGCATATGCGTCAAGCAAAGTAAATATCCCTTATGGACTAAATAAAAATAAAAAAATTAATCAAGCCATGAAATTTCTAGAAATATACATTTAATGATGATCGAATTTAAGGCTAAAGTAGAATGCTCATAAAGAAAATGAGGGAGCCAAGCACCTCCTAATATTGCTGCAAGAGGCCCTAATATAAAGAATATGGAACCCTGCAATGACTGAGAAATATCTCATTTAATAAGAGGAAACTTCCTATGGAAAAGTGTAAGTTTCCGTGTATATCTTCATTATGACCCAACACCTAGTCTAGAACCTGAAAAGGAAAAGCATCAACTTTGGTTATAAGTTGTAGCACCACAAAGTATACCAAGAATATATCATTATGAAGACAAGTGTATTAAATCATATGAGCAAACGAAAAGAATGAGATGAAAAAAAAAGTACCTAATGCAAATAGTCTTGAAAGTCAATGATGAGAGACTCTTCATCCAAATCTTCCTCAGGCGAAACTCCAAATAACCAATTTCTAGTGCACAGCTCAGCCTCTACGCTTTCAGGGGAAAGGGAACTACGATATTTATTTAAAATGTGTCCTCCAATGCTAAAGGCTGATTCTGAGGCAACGGTAGAGATAGGAATGCTCAATATATCACGTGCCATGAGGGATAACTCGGGATACCAATGAGAATGAGTCTTCCAATAATCAAGGAAATTGAGATCCGGGAAATCCTTTCTATCAAGCCTATTCTCCTCCAAATACAAATCCAATTGTGACTTAGTAGATTGTGATCCAAAGTGTTCACTCTCAAATGCATCATACTCATCAATGTCATTTCTCATCGATGCCCTCAACTGAAATGTTACCCGACTAGTTGAAGAAGTAAAGCGATCATCTCTAAACATAGAGGTCACATATTCATCAAAAAGTGTATAGAGTTTTTCTCGAATGCCCTGTACAAATTCCACATGATCATCCATATCCAACTTTGAGTAGCAAAACTCTAAGAAGTGTAACTTATAGTGAGGATCTAATATAACAGCAAATGATAAGACAACACTATAACACTTCCAATATTTTTCAAACTTTTTGAGCATTGCCTTAGCCACAGAACTAATAGCCTCATCCTCAGTATCCCTTGCCTGTATTAAACGAAGCTGAATCTGCCATACTCCATAAAAATAAGTTTGCTGTGGGATATCTAACTCCAAGAACATAGTAGAAATATCATAAAAGGGTTTTAACAAGAAAGCAATTTTCTTTCCTCTGACCCAATCTTCAGAAGATGGACATGTGAAAAATTTACAGTCAATTAACTTCAAATGTGAAAATGCACATTCAAAGAAAAGGGCACCCTCAAGCATTAGGTACGTAGAATTCCATCTAGTAGCCGCATCTTGACGTACCTTTTTACTGGTCTTTAAGCATGACTGCAATATGCATTTAGCAAATTTTACTCTCCTCCCTTGTGTAGCTCTCACATACTTGACAGCTTCTTAATATTATGTAATGATCCATCAATAACCTTTAGACCTTCCCGTACAATGAGATTTAAAACATGTGCACCACAACGTACATGAAAAAATTGTCCATCACATAACAAAGAGGATCTCACATAAGGTGTATTTCTCCAAATATCAATCATACTGTCATTGTATGATGCATTATCTAAAGTGATGCTAAAAATCTTTCTCTCAATGCCCCATTCTGTCAACAAAGTCAACAATTTTTCTAAAAGTATGGCACCACTATATGGAGGTGGCACATAGGACAAACACAAGACTTTTGATTGCAATTCCCAATCCTCATCAATATAATGGGCAGTGACAGTCATATAATGATCCGTAGTAATAGAAGTCCATAGGTCAGAAGTCAAACATATTCGGCTCAAAAGAGACAATAATTTGGATTTCAAAATTACCTTCTCTTTCTCATAAACTTTTACCACATCACTTCTTACTATATTCCTTGATATGTGCTTCACATTAGGGTTGAGGTAACTAAACAATTCTCTTGTTGCCTCATGTTCTACAAAAGAGTATGTATAATTGTGTTTGATTATCGCTCTTGCAAGCATATCTCTAAACACACCTTAACCGATACACGTTCACCTTTTCTCTAACCATAAATGATTTTCTATTGATTGATCATTTTCAAAAAACCAAATGTATAAAAGTACGTAAGTCTAATTCGTGGAAAGTTCTTTTATTCAAACAAACACACCTTAACCAATACATGTTCCCCTTTTGTCCTTTGCATTTTTTTTTTTCGGGATTTTTTTCATCTTCCTTGGCCAAAAGTTATATTGCCAATATGAAGGCTTTAGTTTCTATATGAACACACTCAAGTTATGAATAAACCCTAAATTAGGGGTATTGGTTCTAATACCAATGTAATAGATCATATAGCTAACATCTATATTTCTAGCAATATCAATTCATTTTAGGGTGTGTATATTTAAGGGAAAACTTCTTGATAAAGGAAAATAATTTCAAAAAATGGTTATTTTTTCTTTGTTTGTTGATATGTGACCGAAATTATTTTATTGTGTTTAGATCTTATTCAGAAAATGATTTCAATCTCATGACTTTATCACAAGCAAAAAAAAAAAAAAATATATTCTTTTTTTTTTTTCTTTTCTTTCCTTTTCTTTTTCATTTTCCTTCCACTGGTCGTTAGGCCTCGGTGACGATCACAACCTAGAGCTTGCCTAGATTTGGCAAACCCTAAGCTTGCCGGCCTATGTTATGACCGTTCACTACGCTTTCAACCATCACTGAGGCAAAGAGACGGTAGAGAAAGAAGGAGGAAGAAGGAGAAAGGAAAAGGAAAAAAAAAATAGAGAAAAGAAGAAAATGAAAGAATAATAAAAAATTTAAAAAAAAAATCATTTTTTATAAAAAAATAATTAAAATCGATATTTTAAAAAAATATATCTTTATAAGAACAAATGTTTCATTAACTAATAACTCGAGCTTGAGCTTGGCACCCAGGACTCATGCACAGTCATTGTAGACCCAAGATTAAGGATTGGTACCAAGGCTAGAGTGTTGAGGACCCGAGCATTGACGTTTATGAGCTTGAGCACGGGTATGGGCACTGGAGGTTGGGGCCCAACTTGGATGGACTTGGGTGTGGGCGCCATGGGCCTAGGCTCAAGCAAGTAGGTCTCAAGCCTGGCCTTGATGGACCTAGGCCTAGCCACCAGGAGACTTGGACCTAAACGCAGGGACCGGGAATCAACATTGATATTTTTGTGCCCAAGCGTAAAATTTTGGGTTCAAGCGTCAATACCTAGTTTTGGTAAGAAAACATTTTCAATTGACTCACTTTCCCAAGTGAACCAAACGCCAGAAAATGATTTTCACGAAACAAATGAACCGTTAGAATGCGTTTGTTTCAATCAAATTTCATGATACATGAAAATATTCTCCATGGAAATTATCTTCAAGTAAAAGAGTTAGCTTTCAATTGTTTGGTGATTAATGAAAAGTAAATTCCTTTTTGCCAAAATTAGAAGTTGTTTTCCCCATTTAAAATTGTTGTTTTCGTTTCATGGAAAACATTTTCTGTAAATCAATTAGTTTTCTATCATCAAAACACCGGAAAGTCAAAAACAATTTTCTAGAGATAGTTTTCCTTCAAACAAATAGACCCTTGATATTGATGTGTGAAATGAACTCAATTATAGTAACATCATATACATGCCTTCAGTCGTTGTGACTTGCGTTATGGTTGGCGGAGTATGTTGGAGTGAGTGGTAAGGGAACTAATGGTTTTATGTGATGGGCTTAAGGCCCGTCCGCCCATGTTGGGCCTAAAAGCCCGGCCCACAAGATTAGATGATGGTTTTATGTGATGGGCTTAAGGCCCGTCCGCCCATGTTGGGCCTAAAAGCCCGGCCCACAAGATTAGGGCCCATGAATGAAGGGGTACGTTCCTTTGTTGGAGGAACGTATAAAAGGAGAAAGAGAGAGGAGGAACACACTGTTGGAATAACGAACGTACGTTCCTCTCCCTCTCTCCCACCAAAAAAAAAAACAAACGCAAAGGCGAATCCATCTTCCCTTCAAGGCTAATCAACGTCATCGGATCGAACGGGATCGGTTTTCTCTTCCTCTTATCGGCGTTGGTGTTTAATCTGTGGCTAACAAGGTACGCTCGATTCCGTGGTGTGCTTTAGGATCGGTGATACGTGATTTTCCCGGGCTTGTCTTCCGCATTCGTTTTAGGGTTCGATTTAGTGTCGAATCCAGTTTTTGGGATCCGTTATTCCCAACATTGGTATCGAGCCCTAGTTCATGTTTTCCCGACCCCTTTTCATGTTTTTGATTGATTTTTCGCGGAATTATTCGGCCGAAACCGATCGGGGAGAAAAATCCCGACACCCGAGCACTGTTCATCCATTTTTCGAGTTTTCGTAAGTAGACATAAATTTTTGATGGCATAGGGTGAAAGAGCTCGTCGAGACGAGTCCGTCGACATGTCGACCACCACCGAGGAGCGGCCGCCACGCGCCCACACGCGCGGCCCGAAGCGGCTGCGCGTGGGCGCCACGCGCCCTGGCGCTAGCTCGGCCAGCACGTGTGTCACACACGCCGGTGACGGACCGGCGCGTGCGCGACGCGCCGCCGGCAAACCGGCACGCGCCGGTCGGCGAACCAACGCGTGCGGCGTCACCGTGACGTCACGGTAACCGCCGGGATGACGCGTCATCGATGACGTCATCGCCGACGACCGTTGGACGGCCGGTCACCGGCCGGCGACCGCGACCCGACCCGACGGCGACCCGACCCGACCCGCGTGGAAGCCCGGCGCATGCCGCGCACGTGCCGGATGACGTCTGCGTGACGTCATCCCACGCACGCGCGCGCACGTGCGGATGCCGTCTCGTGCGTCATCCACGCCGCGCAGCCGTGCCGGTCGGTTCGTCCGGCCGGTCGACCGGCCCGCCCGGTTCGACCGGTCCGACCGGCAAGCCCGACGACCGGTGACCATTGACCATCGTTGACCGTTGACCGACCGTTGACCGTTGACCAAAAAAAAAAAAAAGGAATTTGTTTCTTTTTCAGTTATGTCTGTGTGGGTTAGAGGTAGTCCATTTTTTATTCTGCATTTGTTGCATGAATCATGGAAAATTATGTATTTTCCATTTTGTTTATTGTGGATTATAAGTGATCCATTTTTAGTTCGCATTTGTTGCGGGAACTATGATGCGTTATGCACGGATACCGCAATCCGAGAACGGACGAAGGAAAAGCAAGACTTAAAAGGCTGATGACAGAGTTAGCTGATTATCGGTGGCATGACGGTGATTTAGTATCACACGTGGTCGGGGTCAATCGGATGATACGGAAATCATCGTAATGGTTATCTTATGCCGGATTTTGAGAAGGTGCCGGCTTTGATGAACACTCTTCCACCTGAATGGCAAGCGGTGTTAGATCGCTATGGGAGGTCAACGTGGTCCCGGGTTATAGGAGGCTAATGGTAGCTTTTGTTAGAGAGTACTATAGGGTTGAGTTAACCAAAACTTCAACTCTTAGATTAAGCGCCACATGGCGCAGAGTGAATGCGCCTTGGAGGCGACATGAGAGCTCTCCAAAAGTTTTTCCATGGTTGGCAAATGTGCCCACACATTTCTTAGATATTTTGATTGATAGATTAGAAGGGACATTCCCTATTTATTTCTTAGATTAGTTTGAGATGTTTTTTAAGTGTGAATATCTCTTTCTATGTTGATATTTCTTCTTTGAATATATTACTTAGTGTAATTGATTGTTGTATTATGTGAAAGCATTATTATTCTATTGGATGTTAGATATTATTTGCTTTTGTTATTGTTGACTGCTTGTGGGTAGTTCATAGAAGTTTTTGTAACTTCATAGAATTTATTTTGCATAAGACAATTATATTAATAATAGTTTTAAGTTAGGATTTTTGGAGGATGATTGGAAACGTAGTGACCTTTTGATTCTGAAACCTTACTTGAAATTATTCATTGATATGATGGGTTTGTGCAAAGTGGATGCATAAATGATAGGCATTAATTATTCGTGCATATATGTCGATGTGTTCGGATCGATGGTTTCAAAGCAACTAAGAACGTAATTGCTGATATGAACGGCAACAATTGTGAAATATTGAATATGAAGATTCAATATGTGCTGGAAAAGCAAGAAGCACTAGAAGCTCTTGACCATATTATGGAAGATCTTGAGGATCTTTGTGCGCCACCTTGAGCTGGTAGAGGACCGCTTAAGCGCATGTGAGCAGAAAATAGATATTTGCAATGCTGGTTCTAGCTCGAAAGGGCTTTGAGCTCTAAGCGCAAGCGTATTGATTCGTTCAATATGTGGGAATGCAAAGGATCAAGTCCTTATTGCAAGAGATCAAGAGTTAACCAACACAAGAGAGGAAAACGTCCTCAAGTGAAGAAAATGTCAAGGGTGAGATGTTACAATTGTGACAAGACAGGTCACTATGCTCGCGACTGTCGTGAGCCAAAGAAGGTAAACACCTCTAGTACATTTGAGAACTTTGCTTATGTGTCAAGTTCTGAATTATTGGCTGAATCCAATCCTTTGTGGATTGAAGATTCAGGAGAAACAGACCATGTAGCGAAGGATAGAGAATCCTTCGTGGAATTCCGACGATACCAACCGGAACTAAGTGGATCTATGTAGGAAATAACTCGAGAGATGAAGTTAAAGGGATTGGCACTGCCAATTGAACATGCGTGGTGGACGCACCTTGTTCCTACATGATGTTCTATATGCTCCGGAGATTCGTCGAAATTTAAGTGTCTGTTTTTGGTGTTGGTTAAGCTTGGTTTTAGTGTGAACTTCCGTAATAGCGGTGTAGATTTGTATTTGGATACAAACTACTATGGTTGTGGTCACTTTTCTGGATGGTTTTATTGTACTAAATGTTGACTGTGGTGATGTCAATATTTGTTGTTCCCTTGTTTCACGTCTTCTACTTAATATGATAATGATGTGATTATGTGGCATGCTAGACTTGGTCATATTGGCCAACAACATATGAATAGATTAGCCAAAGAGGGCTTGTTGGGCAACATTGAAAAAGTCGATTTGCCCATATGTGAGCATTGCCTAGTAGGGAAAACGACAAGCAAACCATTTAGAAAAGATAAAAGAGCTTAATTTTCTCTGCATTTAATCCATTCGACGTACGTGGTTCAATGATTTGTGAGAAGAAGGCATGGGGCTGTTTATTTCATCACTTTTATAGATGATTATACTCGATTCGGATATGTTTATTTGATTACTCATAAATCTGAAGCATTAAGTTGTTTCAAAAGATTTATGAACTTGGTAGAAAATCAATTAGACAAGAAAATAAAAGTATTGAGATCCGATCGAGGTCGAGAATATTTATCGATGAGTTCAGAAAATTATGTGATGAAAAAGGAATAGAAAGACAGTTGTCTATTCCATATACTCCTCAACAAAATGGTGTTGTGGAAATAAGAAACATAACTCTACTGGAAATGGTTAGGTCCATGATGGCGCATGCTAACTTACCTATCACTTTTCGGAGTGATGCGTTGTTAACTGCTGCCTATAAACTTAACCGGGTGCCTTCCAAATTAGTTACTTCTACTCCATATGAGTTATGGACAAGTAGAAAACCGGACTTAAGTTTTCTTAAGCCATGGGGTTATGCTGCCTATACTCATGAGTCCTCTCACAAGTTTGGGAAATTGGGTCCCAAAGGAAAGAAGAGTATTTTAATGAGATACTCCGAACACTCGAAAGGGTATGTGTTCATAGGTGAGCAGGAAAGTGGGAGTATAACTGAATTTGAATCACGGGATGTCACATTCTTAGAGGATGAATTTCCTAAGAAGGGCGAAATAGGGGGCAGATTACTCCTATTTGAAATCTTGGATCAAGATAATGATATTAGTGGAGTTCGTCCAAGTGGGAGTAATATGAGAAGTGATGAATTGAATTCAACTCATTCTCAATTGCAACCACATGATGAGACGACATCATCATTATCTAATCCTAGTGGGAGCATAATGGGGAATGATGTGCTAAGTGTGCAATCTCCCATACGGCGAACAAGTCGCCAAAGTATTCCCCGTCGACTTTTTGACATTGAAGGGGAAACTTTTATGATTGCTCCGCAAGATGAGGATGAGCCAAGAAATATTAATGAGGCTCTAAATTGCCCTAGTAAGGAAAAATGGATTCATGCAATGGAAGAGGAAATGGAGTCAATGAAGTCAAACCAAGTTTAGGAACCGGTTGATCTTCCAAAAGGACGCAAAGCTATTGGGAACAAGTGGGTTCTCAAAATAAAGCGAAAGGCTGATGGCTCGATATAAAGGCATAAGGCTCGCCTTGTAGCGAAGGAGTATAATCAACGGGAAGGAATTGATTATGAGGAAACATTTTCTCCTGTAGAAAGATTTGCCTCGATTCGCATTATTCTGGCAATAGTGGTTCATATGGATCTTCAGTTACGTCAAATGGATGTAAAGACTGCTTTCCTCAATGGAGAATTAGAGGAAGAAATATATATGGAACAACCTGTTGGTTTCATAGTGAAAGGCCAAGAAGAAAAGGTATGTCAACTTTTGAGGTCGATATATGGCCTTAAGCGATCATCGAGACAATGGTATATACGTTTTCATAATGCCATAATGGCATATGACTTTACAATGATAGATGAGGATCATTGTGTATATATCAAAAGATCCAAGGATCAATTTGTGATCATATCATTATATGTTGATGATATACTAATTGCCGGAAGCAATATGGAGTTTGTTAATACTTGTCAAGAGTTGGTTGTCTTCCAACTTTGAGATGAAGGATATGGGTGAGGCTGCATACATTCTTGGAGTTAAGATTTCAAGAGATCGTTCGAAGAGATCGTTATCTCTTTCGCAAGAAACATATATAAATAAGGTTCTTGAACGATTTCGTATGCAAGATTGTAAACCCATTGATACTCCTATTGCAAAAGGTGAAGGATTGAGCCACAGATTGTGTCCAAGGACTCCACAAGAAAAAGAACAAATGAAACATGTTCCTTATGCTAGTGCTGTTGGGAGCTTGATGTATGTTATGATGTGTACAAGACCTGACATATGTTTTGCAGTTGGAATGGTGAGTAGATACCAATCCAACCCAGGTCAAGCACATTGGAAGGCCGTTAAGAGAATGCGAGGTATCTAAAGGGGACTGCTGATTATACGTTGAGTTATTAAGAAAAGGATCTGCGACTCTAAGGCTATTCTGATGCTGATTGAGGAGGAGATTTAGATGAAAGAAAATCTACCTCTGGGTTTGTTTTCTTACCGAATAATGGCACCATATGTTGGAGCAGTAAGAAACAAAAGTGTATAGCCTTGTCCACGATGTAAGTTGAGTTCGTGGCATTATCAGCAGCAGTATAAGAAAGTGTTTGGCTTAAGAGATTTTTTGGATCATTTAGGTGTTATTGGAAGTGCTGCAGATTCATTATTGGTTATTTTGTAATAGCCAAGCAGCAAAAGTGTACACCAAAGATCCAAAATATCATGGCAAGACCAAACCTATAGATACCAAGTATAATTTTGTCAATGATATGATTGCACGAAAAGATGTGAACTTAGAGTACATACTACGCATAGAATGGTAGCAGATCTTATGACAAAGCCAATACCTAGAGATGTGTTTTTGTGGCCATATGAAATCTCTAGGATTGCGTAGAGGCGATGTACTTGAATATTGTAATTTCCCTAAGTGTTCACATTTGATGAATTTGTGTTTTTCATCATTAATGCCTATGAATCTTTGTTTGATATTTATGCATCTTAATGCTCGGTGCATTGCTTTAAGTTAAGAAAGTATGTCGGGACAGATATAAGATTAGCCCACTCACACGGGTAATTGCCTCTATTTCTTGTGTGATAAATAGAGATGAGATTGTTTTTAAGCTTATTATCTAGGTGATAATCGAGAGCTCAAGCTTAAAATACGTATATCGCCTTAATCGGGTGTTAAGATGAGGACATAATACTTACTATGTCCGAAAGTAAAATACCCCACATATTTTACTTTATCGTCTATGATGCCGAGATGTGAGTTCGATGAATTTTGTGAATGAGTAGATACGTGAACTCAAGTTAGACATTGGGTATGTTTGAACTATCATCGTACGGTATTGAAAGGTGTAGACATACGCTCCATGGGAAAGGAGTTAATACCGTAATACGTATTTCATACTACGTATGCATAAGACGACCAATAAGAGTGGCAAAAGTTTGATCTCAACTTTTATGCCGTGTGAGACTCTTGAGGAAAAGAGTTCCTCAATTTTAGTGCCCTCATGACTCTTACTTATTCTCAAGATTTCTATTTAGTGTTTGCTATCTTAGGATGTTGCCAATGGTCATGAGTTTGATTCGATCTAATGGGACATTTCTAGAAAAGCAAGCTAAACTGAAATTAAGAGTTTGAAGGAAAGAGGAAGATCGAATTTGAAGAATCACATTGTAGTTTTGTATTCCTTTGGTTAACCAATTATGACTGTCTTTGGGATAATCATAATTGTGAATACAATATATATATATATCATTGTTTAAAAGAGATCAAGAGAGATATAAATGTGATCGATCGATCTAGGGAACTGCATACTAAATCTACTCAGAGTGCGATGCCCATTATGAGCTGTTATATATTCCTACGAGATGTATAGCAACGAGCTCTCAAAGTATCTTTGATCGCACGGATTATTCACCGGTATGAATGTTGAAGAGAGGTAAAGAGAATCCTATTCAGCCCACCATGTGCGAGTGGGAGATAATGGTTTTATGTGATGGGCTTAAGGCCCGTCCGCCCATGTTGGGCCTAAAAGTGGCCCCAAGATTAGATGATGGTTTTATGTGATGGGCTTAAGGCCCGTCCGCCCATGTTGGGCCTAAAAGCCCGGCCCACAAGATTAGGGCCCATGGATGAAGGGGTACGTTCCTTTGTTGGAGGGAACGTATAAAAGGAGAAAGAGAGAGGGAGGAACACATCTGTTGGAATAACGAACGTACGTTCCTCTCCCTCTCTCCCACCAAAAAGAAAACAAACGCAAAAGGCGAATCCATCTTCCCTTCAAGGCTAATCAACGTCATCGGATCGAACGGGATCGGTTTTCTCTTCCTCTTATCGGCGTTGGTGTTTAATCGTGGCTAACAAGGTACGCTCGATTCCGTGGTGTGCTTTAGGATCGGTGATACGTGATTTTCCCGGGCTTGTCTTCCGCATTCGTTTTAGGGTTCGATTTAGTGTCGAATCCAGTTTTTGGGGATCCGTTATTCCCAACATGAACAAATATATATGATATCAGCTTGTATCATAATTAATTACAATGCATCTAATCTTGCGGTCGAAGTATACAATATGTCTAGGGTATCTATCTGGTCTCCAGAACCCTACCTTGCTTTGCTTCCATAGTATCATCTTGATTACTTCAGACCCTGCGTGTAAATCACACAACAGTCACCAAAATTTCTCAAAATCGAGATAAATCTACGGACAAATTGCAAGCAAAATAATGACCAATAGTCCGATCAAAGAACCAGCTACTTACTGTACGAATTCGACGTTGACGGACGACGCAGATGGATTTGCAATGTCCTCGAATGCAGTCTTTGACAGGACAATGGTGGCACGGTCCGACGAGGACCGGGAGACTGCGCTGAGTGCCCGGTCCACAATCCTGACCTGGACCAACTGGGCCGGGTTGCAGGTCTTTGGCCGGTCGGCACTTATGCACCTGACCCAATATTGCCTCCCACAAGCAGCACCGTTGTCCCAAATCCCTTCCCCGGCAGCTGCAAACAGGAAGCTCGAGGGAAATTGCAACGGGTCATACCCGAAGCAAGCGGTCGCTGTGATCATATTACCCGTAACATATCAATGTTTAGACAAACATGATATCATGTTAACACGGCCTGGTGATAGACTGCAAATTAAGAGCCGGTTCGATAGCTTCTATACTTACGTGTGTACGGAGGATCGTAGTGACCGGCGGTGCCAACATCTGCATTAGATTGCCGCGACAATAGCATGGCGAGGACAAGAATTGATGAGAGACGGACGAGTTGTCGCAATTCTGACATTGTGGAGAGCTAACCTGCAGAGAGTTTGGAAACATTGAGCATCTACTACATATGATGGAAAGATCACAAGCGACGGTTGATGGGTTATTGTTGCTTGAGATGGACGATACAACAAGGTGTACGAGGCACGTTGTTGGAAAGTTAAAAATGGAACTAAGCCTGCAAATAAGGAGAAGAATAAAACCAAGCTTCTATTTTAACCACATGCACATAATTATATGCATATGGCTTCGGATTAACGATCAAACCGAGATTAAATAAGAGATCGAATTCTATGCTCCCGAAAACTTTGGAAGTCGATACAAAAGTATCAAGTTCTCTTCTATTTTTTCCAGATGCCTGGTCTTTTCCGGCACCCCACTGCTCGATTCATTAAGTCGTAGATTCTCGTTTCTAGTAACCTTATTGCGTTCTGGAAATACCAGCCGAAACCCTCGACGTGACGCGATGCCAAACGCACTTGCGCAGAGCCAATCAAGTCAGCCTACCGAACAATAATATATGCAGCTGCGAAGCAGTTTCGCCCTAGGCTTCGTTATTACTCAAAAGAATACTATCACTAGCATGCGAAAAGAATGATATGAGATGAGTGCAGATAGTTTCTCTATATGAATATATGAGAAAATATTGGTACCGCATGGATCCACCCAATCAAAATCCCAGTCCGCTCACCGGACGACACGTGTTGTCCGGACCCCACCGCGCCAGAACCTCTAACGCTCTCTCACCGCCTCGCCTCTCTCTTCCCTCTCTTCTTCTTTCCTTTGTTTTTTCTTCTCCCCTTTCACAGCCTTCTTCTTTCTCTCTCTCCTCCGCCTGGCCCCTTTTCCCCTCTCCGACCTCAACCTCAAGCCCGACCTCAGACCTGTCGCCGCCTCCGGCACGTCGCCTCCATCTTCGCCCGCTCCATCTCCGACCTCTAGCACTGCCACCTCCTATCCAACTCCTCCGGCGCCCTATGTGTCCGCGCCCGCGTCAGCCAGGAGGTGGAGGCCCCATGCTACGTCGACGAACCACATCGCCACCTCCGCCTCGTTCGTTGCCTAAGCCAACCTGATCGACCTAGAATCAACTCAGATTCGAGTTCGAGCAAAGGTCTAGATCACAAATCTAGGGCTCGCTCGACCTTAGATCCAAGATCTAAGGCGCAAGTTCGCTCGCCGAACTCGAACTCGACGACGAAGGATTGAAACGGCAACGACGTGGTGGATTAAGACGTCAGTGAGGTGGTGGTGGGGGATGGGGACGAACGCTTGCTGTTGTCCCCATATAAGTGACAAAGGAAAAAAGGAGAGGGACGAGAGAGGCAAGGCGGTGAAAGAGAATCAGAGGGTTCCGGCGCGGTGAACACGTGTCGCCTATAAGTGGACTAGGATTTTGATAGGGTGAAATCCAAGGGGTACTCTATATGTTCATATTTTCTCATTAATAACTAGATCTCTCCGAAGTATGTGTACGCGTAACGTGAGCGTACTGGCGGACGAACGAAAAGACATTTTGCTGCCTGCAAAGGAGGGATCCGATCTTCTGTGAGATTCCCATCTAGGCCTATCCGTCTAGGTTGCTTGGTCTTGAGGTAGCGTTTGACGTTGGTGATCGAACAATGATGACGTCATACGCAATAGCCAAAGTAGGAGATCATTAAGAACGAAAATGGGAAGGGTTTCGTCGGGAGGATCGCTTGGCGTGATGATGAAGAGAAGTGAGATTGACGCGTGATTTGCAGGATGATGACTGGCTAATCGACCGCAGTTTCTCCTCCATGCTTTTGACCTCATCATGCCTGTTTACGTTCTCTTCCAAGCTGATAAGTCTAGGAAGCCATTTCCTAACTAAGATTCTGGCGTCAGCAAGCTTATGTATGGAAATTGCCCTCGTTAGTAAGCTCCCTATAGTCCACCTACCTCGGGTATGGCCTGACCCCGTGTAACTTTACCAGGGGTGGCCTCCAAGGTTGCTCTAAGGGGAAAACTAGAATTTGAATCGAAATCCGTCACATTCAGATGAAGCATTCGACCGCCTGATCTCAATTACCCCTTCTTTCTATGAATCTATTTTGTGAAAAAAAGCTCGCATTGTCGTCTATCTTTGGAGTGAGAATGGATGTCTAATATTAAGATAAAAAAAGGGTGGAAACAAGCGTTCGATGCTGGCAACCCTCTTGAAATTTATTATAGGGTTTCACACCTATTAAAAAATGTATGATCTGAGTTCTAACCATCACCCCCTTAAGGTCTAAATTTTATGACTTGAAGGGATGTGAAAGTTATTAGGCGCTCCCTACCTTTGGACGTGGGTCACGCATGTTCTATAAGTTCATGTGAAAAAAAATAAAAACTGGAGATGGCAATAAGCCAATCACTTCATTATATCATTCACAAGGACCACCATTGCAAATGACTCATAACATGTAATTACTATAGAAAGAAAAGATGGAAAAATGATCCTCAAGACATATCGATTAAGCCAGCCCCGGACAAATCCCTAGAGTTAAAGAGCAGAGAAATTCATATTTATACGGGTTGATTAATGGAACATGTCTCCTAGAATTCCCTTGGTTCCGTACGTGTGCCGTCTTAAAAATTTTTTGTTAATCTCATTATGAAAAAGCGGGATGATAGATTCACCATATTCTGGTTTACTACACACATAAAATAAATTGAATGATTTCAGGGGAGCAATGTTAGCTCTCAAAATTCCAAAAGTTAAGGACAATGCAGTTTTTGCCATTATTGTCCTAATAAAAATTTTTTTTACCAGGCTCTTGACATGCTTGTGAGACGCGGGATAATCAAAACCATGTTCTCCATTTCATATTTATACGGGTTGATTAATGGAACATGTCTTGGTACATGTCTTGTTTTCCATGACTCTTTGCAGTGATGGTTTGGAATCATTAGAGCATTTCGACGCTTTGGCTCTGGTGGTGAACTCTTCTGTTAGAAATAGTCAATAGACGGCGGACCAGGTTGGAGGAAACCATGTCTCGAAATGATGAGTTATGTGTTGTGGGCATCGCCCGCGTGAAAATTAAATTCATGTTAGCCGTGTGCATGTTTACAGCCAGTCAAATCGGACGATAAGGTTGGAAGGAAAACATCAACGTCATATTTCTAGAAGGATGAAGTTTCATGATTTCATATAATAATGAATGCAAGCATGTTCTGTCGTGATTATATTTATGGTGGTGTGGTCATATTAATATCATGCATATTGAAGCATCAATTTTCATGATATTCATAAGTAAAAGGTAATTTTCTCATGCACCAATTCAACAATATTAAGGCTCCATTTTGTTTTGCGAAAAATGAATTATTGAAAAACATTTTCGTAAAAATGATTTTTTGTATCGCATGAAATAATTAGTCAATGAAAATATTTTCATAATCGATAACAATTTATATCTAAACATTTTTATAGATGAAAAAAATATTTTCCATTTGTTCACTTTTTATTTGAATTAAGCCACTCAAAAACCTTTCAAAAATATAAATTAATAATATGTAGAATTGTATCTAACATTTTTTTCGGGCCAATACCCAAAGCAGGACCTTACCTTTTAGAGCCGAGATTTAAAGGGAAAAAAAAAAACTTCCCCAAAGTCCCAAAAATAAAGAGCTCAACCGGTTGCTATTGAGGCAACAACTTTTGATATGTTTCAAAAACGATCCTCATTACAAGTTTCTTCCGCTCTCCCCGTTACACCCCCATGTCCCTCAAGAATCCTATTCTAAATCCTCACAATTATGTTCGCGCCATGTTAGATATTCGAGGAATCGAGGATCAAGCTCGATCGCCATAGGGCTAGAGGCCCTTTTTTCCCCCCCAATTTCGGGCACCAAGTCTCATGTTCATGTCGAATAATAAAAAGGTGCAGAACAGTAATGATGATGACGATGATGATTCAACCCTAAGGAAAGAAGAGGGGGACCGAAATGTAATTCACCAACGTACCTGCTGAATTCACCAGAGAGATGGAACGAAATCAGCCCGAGTCGAAGCCCTTTTCTGCAAAGTTCTTTTGACAGATCAACGAGCTCTGATCCCGGACGAAGGGCGGCGCTAGCTTTTCCTGGAAATTCCCGATGTTCACGAACTAAGAACAGACATTCTAGGATCATATATACGTGCACGATCGCAGACGCAGCTTGCGCATGAGTAATTGCCCACCTCCGCACGTTAACGTGTTTTTGTAACGTCTGGAAAGTGTATGAAGCAACATTGCCCCTAAGCAAAAGAGACATTGATTGTCGGCAAAAGAATGAATTGCAACTCCTTATTAAGCGATCTTTTTTTTTTTTTTTTGGTCAGAAAATATTAAGCGATCTTGTCTTTGGCCTTCTAAGCAAACATAAAAATGCCACAATTTTCATACGGCGCTCACTTGAGTGCAATAACCTTTTTTTTATTCCTAATCACTCAAGTGTCATTTGACTTTTCAATTGATCACTTAGGTGACACAGCTTTTCTCTAAAACATTAATCACAAATATTATGCCACATCAGATTTTCATCACTTGATTGAATATTTTTAAAATGTTAATCCAATCGTGTGATTAAAAGTTATGACGCTTAAATAAACGTTTTTTATGAGTCATGGCACTCAAATGATCAGATAAAAAGTTATGACACTCAAATGAGTGCCGCACAAAAGTTATGACACTTGTGATGCTTTTCTCCCTTAAAATGGAGAATTTGGCATTGATTTAAAGTCAAATTGATTGCATTGCTTGTTTGTTCCTCCAAGTGTTGATTACTTAACTGAGGAAAGCTAATTGTATGGTAGCATATGAGATACCAAAAGGGAAATTTCGAGTTGGTTTTCAGGTAGATTAGAAAGATTCTATGTTCTTCATTAAATCAACACATGTCGAGTTTTTTACTCGAGGAGGTATGCCAACATGACGTCTATGAGCTCATTGATAGTGTGATCATATAGATTCTAACTAATTTTCCGGTGCCAATATAAGATACCAACATGTTTTTTGTAATGCACATGCATTGTTGACATGATATTCCGAGATCATTTTATCTAATCTAAATTGATCCAATCTAATAAAAATACGCATGAAAGAGGTTCTAGGTTCCGTGTTGGCCTGAGCAACATGCTCGATTTGCACCACGTGCGAATGCTCCCAGGCAATGAGCGAACATCCTCGTTTTCGACAAGCGGCAGTTAATTTTGTTTTACTATATAACTTGCTCATCTTTGTTACAGTCAAGACCAAGCATCAAATGACAATGAACAAACACCTATATAAACCTTAAGGTATTTGACTTCAAGTTTTTTTTATACTGATTATTCTTAAGACTGCCTTGACCTTTTCATAAAGGCGTATATAAACATTCCGTGATAGTAAACCCTCAAGTGGAAGGTATCAATCTGGTCTCCAAAACCCTACTTTGCTTTTCTTCCAAAGTATCATTTTGATCACTTCAAACACTGCATGTAAACCACACAACGATCACCAGGAATTGTCAAAATTGAGATAATTCCACAGACACACAAATTGAAAGCAAAATAATGAACACTAATAGTCCAATCAGAGAAGCAGCTAGGCTACTTACGGTTCGAATTCAATGCTGATGGACTTCGCGAACAGATCTGCAATGGCCTTGTACGCGGTAGTGGACAGGAGCATGGTGGCACCATCCGACGAGGAACGGGAGACTATGTCGAGCCCCGGTCCACGATCCTGATGTGGATCCATTGGACTGGTCTACAGGCCTTTGGCCAGTCGCCGACCTATGCACCTGACTATATTGCCTCCCGCAAGCAGCTCCATTGTCCCAAATCCGTTCGCCAGCAGACGCAAACAAGAGGCCAGAGGGGAATTGGGATGGATCTTATCCGCAGGTGGTCACTGCGATCAGATTACCCATGAAATGTCAGTGTTTAGACAAAGATCAAGTTGTAGTAATGGGGCCCGGTGATATACCGGAAATTAATGGCCAGTTCGACAACATATATGCTTACAGGTGTGCGGAGGATCATAGTAATGGGCGGTGCCGACATTTGCATTGCATCGGCAAAGCAATAGCGCGGCGAGGACGAGGATTGACGAGAGACAGCGAGGGACGAGTTGCTGCAATCGCAACATTGTCAAGAGCCAACCTGCAGAGATTCTGGAAAGGTGGAAAGTTTGCTAAGAATGGGTTACCTGCTTGATTTGGGAGAAAGCTCTCAAATCTCAAACAGACATTCTAGGATCATATATACGTGCACTGTCGCAGACGCAGCTTGCACTTCAGTAATTGCCCGCCTCCACATGTTAACGTGCTTTTGTAACGTCTGGCAAGTGCTAATTGTCTTTGGGTTCTCTATTAAGCAACATTCCGCCTAATCAAAAGAGATATTGATAGTCGGCAAGAGAATGAATTGCAACCCCTTATTAGGCGATCTTGTCTTTGACCTTCCAAGCAAACAAAAAAAATGGATGGAAAGTAAAAGTGCCATAATTTTTGTACGGCGTTTGTTTAAGTGTAATAACTTGTTTTTATTCCCGATCACTCAAATATCTTATGACTTTTCAATCGATCACTTAAGTAACATAGTTTTTCTTTAAAATGTTAATCACAACTATTATACCACGTCGAATTTTTGTCACTTGATTGAATTTTTTTAAAATGTTAGTGCAATTGTGCGATTGAAAGTTATGACACTTAAATAAACGTCATTTAGGAGTCATGGCACTCAAATGATCGAATAAAAAGTTATGATACTCAAATGAGTAATGTACAAAAGTTATGACATTTGCAGTGTTCTTCTCCCTTAAAAATGGGGGATTTGGCATTAATTTGGAAAGTTGAATCGATCGCATTGCTTGTTCGTTAATCCAAGTGTTGATTACCTAACTAAGGAAAGATAATTGAATTGTAGGATATGAGATACGGAAGGGGAAATTTTGAGTTGGTTTTCAGATAGTTTAGAAAGATTCTATGTTTTTCATTTAATCAACACATGTCCAGTTTTTGACTCGAGGAGGTATGCCAACATGACATGTGATCATCCGGATTTGATTCTAAGGCCAAATTTAATCCATTTAAGGCGATTAATCAAGATAAAATTAGACATGTGATCATCCGGATGGCAGTGATGCGTTGAAATTGAAAATCTAGATTGAATTTCCGATTCAGGCCTAATTAGGGGCGATTTCATAATTTCACAAAATCCGAGGCATTTCTGTAGTGAAATACACACAACAGGACACCTAGGTGCAGTTGCCGACCACCAAGAGCCGGCCAACAAAGGGCCGAACCGGCCTCCTCCTCCGATGGCCAGTCAAATTGGTCGAATCAGCCCGAGCGAGATTTCGAGGTAGGCATCGTAATTGTAAGAAGGATGTTGGGGTTCTTTAAATAAAACGAATACTATTCTTGCATCTCGAAAGCAGTCATCTTGGCAACGAAAATAAGATTTCACAATTACATAACTACCAATGGCATTGTTGTGCAGCAACAATTAGGATTAATATCATAATAAACTTTAAATTAGTATATCTGTGACAAATTTACTAAAATTAATTTTTTGATCGCAAAAAATCCCAAATGGGTACTTCCATAACATATTTATCCTCCATTGATTTTTGTTAAATTTTACTGTTAAATTATTAAGTTGGAAGACGCGTACTAGTTGACAGGTGTACCTATTGGTGATTTTTTTATGGTATTAATCCAATTTAATGAAACTAACATATTAGGATGCATGTGTAAGTGAGTTGTACTAAAAAAATTGATGTGTTGTTGAGCAGTTAATATTTCATAATTGGTACTTAACTCATTGGCTTAAACTTTTGAGTGAAGCTAGGTCCAACTAGATATATTGATAAGTTTAAACTCGGAATCCCTCTTAACGATCTCTTCAGATGAAAATATTGGGCTTCTGTTATGCTCTCCCAACAAATGATATCAAAGCTAATGGTTGCAGCTTATGGGCAAGTGTGCATTGTAATGTAGCAACGGCCCCATGAGTTGATATAAAAGTATCACTAAAATTAAGAAGGAGCAGACATAATATTGAATTCACACGTGAAGGGGAAACTATTAGGATACATGTGTGAGTGAATTGCGTTAGAGAATATCACATCGGATAATTGGTGTATTGTTGGACAGTTAATATATCATAGTTAATACATAACTTATTAGCTTAAGTTTTTAAGTGAAAATAGGCCTAAGTAGATATGTTGATGAGCTCGAATTTGGACTCCATTTTGACGATTTCCCTAGGTAAAGGTATTGGGTTTTTGTAATGTGCTCCCAACATAATTGAGGCAATTTGTCACAAATATGCCAGTTCGAAGTTTTTGATAGTCAAAAAATTTATTTGGAATAAATTTGTCACATATATACTAATTTGAGGTTTTTCATGATATTAATCCTAATAATTAAAGTGCGAATTTTTCCTTGGCCAAAAACCATATTACCAATAAGAGGGAAAAGTATACAAAAAGTTCTAAACTTATTATATTTGTGCTAATTTAGTCTTAACTCTTTTAATTGTACTAATTGAGTTCGTAAACCTTTGACGATTTGTCAATGTAATTCATTCGGCCAATTTTAGTTGAAAATCAATGATATTAATGTTAACCATCTTATGTGACACAACCAATGCTAATGTAAACAATCTATAATTTTATAATTTTTTTGAATTTTGTTCTTTTTTCTTTTCTTTTCTTTTCTTTCTTTTTATCTTTTACAACTTTGAGCCGGTGAGATTGCCGGCCAACTATCGCCAGCCATAGATGAGGGCTCAACTCCCTCGCTTGTTGGCCAAAAAAGACCACGATACCCTCACTTGGTCTAGGCAAGGGCATCATGGCCCTTGTCGGCCATGAGTTGCGATGCTTTCACTAGCTACAAGAGGGGGGTTTACGGCCCTCACCTACAGCCTACTAGGGCATCATGGCCCTTACCTAGACTAGGTGACGATCGTGGTCCTTTTATGGATCAAGGAAGGGCATGGAGGACCTCACCCTAACCTTGCTTGGAGCAATGACCCACGGTTGAAGGGGAAAAAAATAAAAAGAGAGAAAAGAACAAAAAAGATAATAAATAATTGTCCACATCAACACTAGCTATACTACATGGGACGGCCGAGGTCCTACATGACCTTCATCTATGTTAGCAATTTTTTGCCAATTGGCCGGATAAACTATATTGACAAATCACTAAAAGGTTCAAGACCCAATTTATACAATTAAAAAATTTAAAATCAAATTAGCACAAATACAATATATTTAGGACTTTTTTGGTACTTTTCTTGCCAATTAGTCTCTAGTTTCTATTTGGACACTTAAATTATAAATAAACACAAAATTAGGGCATTGATTTTAATATTGATATAATAAATCATATAGCTAGCAACTATGTTTCTAGCAATATCAATGCGGTCTAATTTTGATGTGATGGACAGAGTCTATGTACATTTCCTCCATTTGTGTCGACACAAGTTGTAGTTGAACGAGTCTACTAGAGTGAGTAGTAACAGAATAAATATATAAAATTTCAATTTGTATCGTAATTAGTTAGTGCGTATCATCTCTTGTCATCGAAGTATACAATTTACATGTGTTTGTGAGCTACACCATTGATGTATACTATAAATCATCCATGATAATACATCCCTAAACAAGAAAGTATCAATTTGCTCTCCAAAACCCCAACTTTGCTTCCAAAGTATCCCCTGGATCGCTTCAGACCCTGCATGTAAATCGCACGGCAATTACCAAAATTTCTCAAAATTGAGATAAATCTACAAAGACACAAATTGAAGGCAAAATAATGAACGATAGTCCGATCAAAGAAGCGGCTACTTACTGCACGAATTCGACATTGACCGACGAGGCAGATGGATTTGCGATGGCCTCAAACGCGGTCTTGGACAGGACAATGGTGGCGCGGTCTGACGAGGATCGGGAGACTGCGCTGAGCGCCCGGTCCACGACCCTGACCTGGACCAATTGGGCCGGGTTGCAGGTCTTCGGCCGGTCGGCACTTATGCATCGGACCCAATATTGCCTCCCGCAAGCTGCACCGTTGTCCCAAATCCCTTCCCCAGCAGCCGCAAACAGGAAGCTCGAAGGGAACTGCAACGGGTCATACCCAAAGCAAGCAGTCGCTGCGATCATATTACCCACAACGTATCAATGTTTAGACAAAGATGATATTGTGTTAACGTGGCCTGGTGATACACTGCAAATCAACAGCTGATTTGATAACAGCTATACTTACGTGTGTATGGAGGATCGTAGTGACCGGCGGTGCCGACATCTGCATTAGATTGACGCAACAATAGCACGACGAGAATGAGAATTGATGAGTGACAGAGGAGTTGTTGCCAAAGCGACATTGTGGAGAGCCAACCTGCAGAGAGTTCGGAAACATTGAACATCTACTACATATGATGAAAAGATTTCAGGCGACAGTTGATTGGTTATTATTGCTTGAGAAGGAGGATTCCCACAAGGTTTACAAGGTACGTTGGCGGAAAGTTAAGAAAGGAATTAAACCTGCAAATAAAGAGAAACTAAGCTTCTTTTTTAACCACATGCACATAATCATATGCATATGGCTTCCGATTTCGATCGAACCGAGACTAAATAAGAGTTCGAATCCTCTATGCTCCCGAAACCTTGGAAAAGAATCTAGTTCTCTTCTCATTTAACACGTGCCTGGTCTTTTCCAGCACCCGTTTCTGGACTCATTAGGTCGTGATTCTCATTTCTAGAATCCTTTTCGCTTTTGGAAAATATCATTCGAAACCCTCCACGTGACACGACGCGACGCCAAACGCACTTACGCAAAGCCAATCACGTCAGCGAACCGAACCGTAATGTATACAGCTGCAAAGCAGTTTCGCTAGTCTAGGCTTCGTCATTACTCAGAAGAATACTCACATGCGAAAAAATTGATAGGCGATATATCCAGACACCCTCTCAATATGAATCAACTATATCTCTACAAAGGTATGTGAACGTGGAGTGTAAACGTCCTGGCAGGCGAACGAAAAGACGTTTCGCTACCTGTAGAGGGGGGATTCGATCTTCTGTCAGATTCCCATCTTGGCCTATCAGTCTAGTTTGCTTGTTCTTGAGGCAGCGTGTTACGAGCAATGATGATGTGAAACGCAACAGCCAATAGGAGAGCATGAAGAACGAGAAAATGGGACGGGTTTGGCGGGGAGTATCGCTTGACGTACTGATGAAGTGAAGTGATCCTGACGCGTGATTCGCGAGATGATTACTGGCTAATCCACGGCAGTTTTTCTCCATACTTTCGACCTCATCGTGCCGGTTATATTCTCTTCCAAGCCTCAAAACAATTTCCTAACTTAGATTCTGGAAAGTGCTTTTGAAATAATGTAAATACTTTTAGGTAAATAAATTTTTCAAAATGTTACACTATTTAGTAAATTATAATCTCAAATAGAATTGAAATATAACTTTAGCATAAATACCGTTTGACAAAACTCACATTTATAATGGACTTTTGTTTTTTTTTTTAATTTGAAAATCAAATCCGGCAACTTGCTAATAGCCCAACCAACTGTCGGATGGTCAGATCTAATCACCTGGGGGCGCGACCTCAAGCGATGCCGTCGTTTAAGATCACAGATGCCTGATCTGGCCGTCGGATGGCCAAATTTGGCCTCCGAACTACTAGATCCGATGGCCTGAGGTTGCGGGTCGCGCCACCAGGCGACGTCGCCTTGGTCACGGGTCGCGCCACCCGAGGCGATGGTCACTGGAGATGTGCGACTGCCGGAGAAACCCGACTCTCAGGCGGGGAAGACGAAGACGAATAAGGAAGAAGATAAACAATGACGCGAATGACAGTAAACTTGCATTTCCAAAAATTGGGCTTTCAACATTAGAATGTTGATATTTGGCCAAGGAGCCTTCAAAAATGTTTATCAAATGCAAAATATTTTCCCTAAGAAGCTTTGTAGGCCCAAAGCCCTTTGAGAAAGTTGAACCAAATGGGGCCTAAATATAGAAAATACCCACGGTAGAATGCAAAACTAACTATAGTCTACCTAGCTCAGGTAAGGCTTCACCCCCGCAACTTGACAGGGGTGGCCTCGAAGATTGCCATGAGGGGAAAGCACGAATTCGAATCGAAATCTGTCACACTTAGATCAAGAATTCGACCGCCTGATCAAACTGAATCAATTACCTTTTTTTTTTTCTCTGAATCTGGTTTGGGAAAAAGCTAACATTGTGGGTCTATCTTTGGAGGGAGAATAAATGTCTAATTTTAGGAAGAAAAAGGGTGGGAACAAGCAATCGGTGTTGGTAGGGTCTCGCGCCTAATAGAAATGTCGGATTGAAGTTCTAACTACTACCCACGAAGGTCTAGGCTTTACCATCATGAGAGCTATAAAAATTATTAGGTACTGTCCATCTTTGCGTATGGGTCGCACATAATCAAAAAGTTTATGTGAAATGAGTTAATGTACGTAGGGAGTACAAGAAAAGAAGAGCTCGAGATGGCACTTTTGTATATGATTCATGAGGATCACTATCACAAAAATGATTTATAACATGCAATCACTATAGAAAAGGAGGAGAATGGATGTCTAATTTCAGGAAGAAAAAGAGCATGAATGGGCGATCAATACTGGCAATCCTCCTGAAAGTTATTATAGAGTTTCGCGCCTACTAGAAATGTTTGATATAAATTCTTACCATTAACACAAGGTCTAGAATTTACAGTTTCAAGAGATGTGAAAGTTATTAAGTACTTTCTATCTTTATGTGGATCGCACATGATTATATGAAGTACGCTAACATAGGTTGGGAGCATAAAATTAAAGCTTTAAATGGTTGGTTTGTATATGACTCATGAGGACTACTATCGCAAATGATTCATGACGTGGAATCACTACCATAAAGAAGGAAGAACAATCCCCAAGACATATTAATTAAGCCAGCCACTGACAAATCCCTGAAGCTAGAGGGCAGAAAGAGAAAAATTATGAAGTGGGATGAGAGGGTTTACCTGCTTGATTGGGGAGAGATCTCTCAAAGTCTCTAAATTAAGGTCGATGCTTTTGCCTCTTTTTTTTTTTTTTTTCCAAACTCTTGACATGCTTGTGAGAGACCATGGATTCATATTTATACGGTTTGATTGGTGGAACATGTCTCCTATATTTCCCTCTGTCCTACTGCCGTCCTTAAATTATTTTGTTAATTGCATGGTTTTGAATAAAAAAAGTTTAACAAGACGAGAACTAGGACTTTTTGTAGCCGAAATCTAGACCCGTCAAATGGGTGGGTTGGGTTGGATCGGGTTGAAAATGAGTCGACCCATATTTAATCCATATAACACATATTGACACATATTCATAGTGTAAATATAGTGATCCATACCCGATCCAACCCGTATTGCGAAAACCTATTAATCTTCTAGAAAAACCCACACCTAATATATGCTAATTGGATTAAAACTTCAAATTAAATTAAAAATAGTAAATAAAATAAAATAAAAGTTAAAAAAACCTATAAGTTGAAATATTTATAAAGAATTAGACCATGCACGTGCTTCTATTATTTGAAGTGAACATACTATTGAGTAACTGAAAACTATAATATGAAAAATCTTTAACTAAACCTAAGAAAACTTATTTTTACGATACTTTTTTATTAAAAAAAAAAAGTAATGCCAAAACATTTTTATGCAATACAAATTTAATGAAAAAATTTTATAATTCGTTTTAAAATATTTTTAAAAAAATCGAATTTTAATTATTTTTACTTTTTAAAAATATAATTTTTTTAATTTTTAAAATATAATGTTTTATTATTTTTTTTTTTTTATTTTTAATTTTTATTTTCTATTTTCTTTTCTTTTTTTCGGCCTGCCGCCGGTCACGACAATGGTCGACGACCGGCCACAAGGGAGCTCGAGGTCGCCCAACATCGGCGAGCTCGAGGCTCGAGCCTCGCTTGACGCTAGTGGGGCCTCGGCCTCACCAAATCGGCAAAATCGAGCCTTGCCAACGTGGGGTGAGGCTGCTCGATCTCGTCGATCTAGCGAGGCCGAGGCCCTACCGACGACTGGTGAGGCTTGATCTCATTGATCTAGTGAGGCTAAGGCCCTACTCGATACCGGCGAGCTCGAGTCTCACCAATTGTCGGCGACCATGAGCTCGTGTGCCGGCGAGCTCGAGCCTCACCAGGCCTGTTGCCGGCCGTCGCCGTGCCGGCCACTAGCTAAGGAAGGAGGCAAAAGAAAAGAAAAAATAGAAATATGAAAAATAATTATAATTTCGATTTTTTATTAAAAAAACATTTTTATAAAGTTAAAGAGGGAAAGATTGTATGGAGCTTGGGTTGGAAATTTAGAAATGAGTTCTAAGATTCTTACGCACTTGATATTTTGAATGGATCGAGAATAGGTCACAAGTTCTGACCCATTTTCAACCCATTTAAATCAGACTCATTTTTTAACCCATTTTTAGTTAGGTTTTTTAAAGTCTCTTACCCATATACAACCCATATAAATAAAATATGAGTCCAAAAATGAATCCATAACCCATTTTGACACCTCTACCAAAATCTTCATAAATTCGTTACATTATGAAGAAATTAAGTTTTCACAAGCACATGTATAATTGATTACATTATGCTCATAAAATAGAGTAAATCATAGTATTTTAGAAAAAAAAAAAAAAGCAACATTAGGAACATTAAGACTCATTTACGAAATTGATTCATTAAGTAATGCAACACTGCATAAGTAGTTCAACTTTAGTAGGCTGGTGTCGGCATGTCTAGGCATAATTGTCCTAATGAAAATGCTTATTTTTATCCGGGTTAGACCTTTTCCCTACATGCGACATTAATTCCGGTTAAGCAGCCAGCAGGCCAGCAAAATCTCGTTGTGTAAGGGGTAGATTAAGACGTGGGGGAATTAAAACAAGCAGATCTCAGTGTTCCATATGGGCTAAAAGTATTTCTAATCGCGCCATTTAATGATGGGTGCGTTGCCGTCTTCTATTCGATTCCAGATAATAATCCAATTCAATCACTAGAGCAACCCAAGGAACTGGTCTTGGCACATGTCTGGTTTTCCATGACTCTTTTGCAGCCATGATTTGGAATCACTAGAGAGTTTCGACGCTTTGACCTTGGTGGCGGATTCTTGTGCTAGAAATAGTCGATACTCAGTGGACCAGCTCCAAGGAACCGTGTCTCGAATTGATGAGTTATTGTCGTGACCTACCCCTCCGGAGAGGGAATAGGTTTAGAGGTATTGCTTAAAAGACGGGTTCACATCCCATGATTAGGTACGTGTCCTCCCAAGCTCATATCTCGAGCGACATTGGGTGTTCAAATTAAAGGTATGAAAATTTTCTAAAGAATGAGTCACCACTAGCCTATTAGGGTCGGCTAAAAACCAAGTGAGGTATGGGAGTATACCTCACTTCTTACGCAACCATATAATTTATGATTGAAGACTTGATTACACTAATTAGTCAATTAGTGCCCTTTCGGTACCTAATTTTGTTTAATTTTAAAAAGATTTCTCTTGCCAGTCAGTTTGGATTGAGTTTAGGCCTATCCACTAACACGTGAGGTAATCATGCATGTGTACAGTCATCAACATAATGATCGACAATCAAGGAAAGCATTAAATGCATATCATGGGATAGCAAAGATTTAACACTAAGGAAAATATAAATATTAATCTTAACTAGACTTAAGGAAACTAAACTCAATGTGTCAATATCGTGCATTCAAAGGCATTTGTCCCTAAGGACAATTGAAACCCTAAAGTAGAGCCCTAAGGGCTTAGTTAAGCTTAAACATAATTCCAAATTGAAAGGCTTCCTATTTTTTAGGAGAAAATTACTCCAAATATTAATTTTAACATTTTTGAGACATTTTATTTTTTTATATAAATTTTTCGGATTTTTTTCGATTTTTTATGGAAAAAACAATTTTTGAATATTTCCCAAAACAATTCTGGATTTTATTTTATTTTTTTTTTTTTTTTAAATTTCGATTTAAAAAAAAATGTTTTCTAAATTTTTGAAATTTCTGAAAGTTTTTTTTTTGAATTTTTATTTTTTCCTAATTTTTTTAAAATTTTTCTTGAAAATTTTTGAATTTTTTTCGAAATTTTTAATATTAAATATTATTATATTCAGGAAAACGGGTTCGAATCGGGTAAACCCAATCCGGCCCATTGACCCGACTTAAACCCGGATCCAACACTGTCGGATTAAAAAAAAAAGAAATTTTTCTTTTTTTTTTCATTTTTTATATTTTCAATGATTTTTTTTTCTTCCGTCATTTTCTCACTCCGTCCTTTTCCTTGCACCTTATGCTCTACAGTCCTTCCCGTTTTCTTTTTTTGAACAATACGGTCCTTCCCGTTCCCGAAGCCAGCTTTTGCCATTTTATAGTTTTCTATTTTTTTTTGTTTTGCTTTTTTCCCTTTTTTTTATTCTTTATTCTTTTTTTTTCCTTTACTTCATCCCTTTCGGTCTTCTTCCCCGCGAATTTTCCTCTCCGAGCGTCTTCTTTTCCCTTTCGTCTTTTTCCACTTTTACACTTTTTTTTCTTTTTTATTTCTTCTCTCTGCCCACCTTCTTCTTCTTCTTCTTCTTCGATGGTTTCCTCCTACGCCCGAAATTGGCCCCTCCTTCCGATGCCTCCATCACCGAACGCCCAACCTATTCTCTCACGCCGAGCACTATAAACAAAGCAGCGGCTGAGCTCGTCGTTTGCCGCCACCATCACCTCGTGAAATCATTGCCGGCCCTTCCGAGCCGCGCACTACTTACAACCACCACACCCAGGAAACCAACGGGAGACAAATAAAACACAGCGGACGTGCCCGGACATGATGCAAACGACAACTCGCAAACAACAAAAGGTTCATAACATGCAAAACGTACTTATCCGTGTTCAAAGACACATGGGAATCGGTGATGCACGCGCCTAGGCCGGCTTAGACATATCGTCGAACATGTGGTGGGCATGAAACGGAGGAACGATATCAACCCTTTTTGGACACGGACTCAGCGCCAAACTTGAAAAGATATCATCAGATGGACACTAGAAATTAACCACATTAGCCCACAGAAGCCCAATACGCGTGTGACTAACAGAAGGAACAAAACTCAACGTCCTGTCCTACCAAAATAGGGCGGAGCAGCGGGGGTTCACAGGAACGGGCGTTTAAAATGAGAGATCCCAACTCGGCTTCGGCAGCGGCGACGGGAGGGTGAACTCGACATGGATCGAGCGATGACTGGCCGTCCCGCGGTGTTCCCGAAGCGAGATCCTCGGGAAGGCGACGCAACTCGACACAAATCAAAAAGCTACGCACAAGACCTACCTGGTTCTGGGGCAAGCACTGCAAGGGCGGCGCTTGACGAACGGACTCTGGCGACGGTCGACCACCCTCTCGAGCTCCCTCACTGTCTGGTTCTCTCCCTCTCACTCGCTTAAAACTCTCCCGGGCTCTTCCAATCTCTCTCGCTCTGTAGCTCGAACCCAAAAGTACCCCCGAGCAAATGAGCGAGCCCCTCTCTTTTAAGGGCGACCGGCAGGCCCGCATGGCCCCTGCCACCACCAACTTGCCGGCCGGACTGATCTTGACCCGCGGATCACGCCGCCATCTGCTCCATGGCCATCCCCTGTCTCCTCTGCTCGTACTCTCTTATTTTTTCCTTTTTTCGCAGAAACGTGGTTGGCATGAGGGGAGGAAGATCACATGCACGCGGGCCAGGTTGAAATAAAAGGAGATGGGCCGGCCCAGGCGCAAAAGGGAGAAAAGGAAAAGAGATAGATGGGCGAGCCCACGCATGAAGAAAAATCCTCTACGCGGCCCCATTCGATTTCTTCTTATACCTTTTAATGAAAATTTTTACTTTTCTTTCCTTTTTTTACTTTTTTTTTTTTTAATTTTCGATTTTAAAATTTTTTAAAAATTTTAATTTTTAATTTTAATAATTAGTGATAGTTATGTAAATGCTCCTAATGTCTACACGTAATGGATTTTAATGAAAACACACACAATACATTTTAATGGAAGTTATTTATCTTACTCTTTACTTCTTTTTTTTTTTTTTTTTAGCTATTAATTCCTAATTTTACATTCGATTAAATTAAATAAAATAATAAAATTTAAGTTAGTTACGTGTCGTGGACATTGCTTGCATGAAAATTCAATTAATGTTAGCCACGCACATGTTTGTAGCCAATCAAATCGGAGATGATTGGAGGGAAAACATCAACATCGAAGAACAAAGTTTACTGATTTCATATGACAGTGAATGCTAGCATGTTCTGTAATAATTATATTTATAGTGGTGTGGTCATTCTAACTTGCATATTGCAGGATCGATGCACCAATTCAACAAGCTCCTTTTGTTTTGCTAAATATAAATGATTTGGAAAGTATTTTCTATAAAATGTTGCATATATCGTTTGAAATAATTAGTTAATAAAAAATATTTTCTTATTAAGAACAATTTATATTTAAACATTTTTATGGATAATTAAAATATTTTTCATATCGTTTTCTTTTTCTAAGCATTAGCAATTATTTTTCAGAAAAATATTTTTAAATTGTTTATTTTTTATGAAACAAATTCATTTTAATGTTCTAATAAAAGTTACCTGCTACTTATTCTACTTTTAAACTTTTGACTTTGTAAATCTTGGGGAACTCCCGTTTGACTTTAATTTGACATGAACCCCACAAAAACCTTCCATTTTATATACAATTAATAATGAGTTAATACCCTGAAAAACCCCAAACTGATGCACATGTGACAAATTTATCCTAAACTATCTTTTTGACCACCAAAAATCCCAAACTGATATACCTTTGACAAATTTACCACAAACTAGTACACTTGTAACAAATTTACCCTATGTTAGTTTCCATTAAATTTTAAATGGCACGCGACAGTTGACTGGTATATCAATTTGAGATTTTACGTTCCATTTGTCACAATTTACAATTTTTATAATTTTTTTAATCCAATTTAACAAATGGATCGGTTTTGGGTTTTTTGGTCAATTTGAGATAAATTATATTATTAATGGGTTAATAATTAAAAAACCCTAAATGTACATTTAGGGTTTTTTATCCAAACTAACCTTTGATAAATTTCCTAATCAATAGTCCTTCCTAATTAATAGGATTTCTATGGTCAATTTGAGATAAATTTGCTCGTCATAGGGGGAACTTCCGGTAAACTCTACTAGTCCTAGGGGGCCGGGCGTTATTTAAGGCATATACTATTGTACCGGGCAAAAAAAGTATTTTAAATTTCTAAAATTGGAAAAAAAGTATTTTAAATTTCTAAAATTGGAAAAAAAGTAAATCTTTGGATAGTTTTGTCTTTCTTTAAGACAATCTTAAAGAAAAAAAGCCAAATCATGGTAAAATTCAATTAGATTGAAATATAGATAGAACCCATATCGGTTTTGACTTTTTACACCTGAGATTCAAAAAAAAAAAAAAAAAAAATCCCCCAAAGTCCCAAAAATAAAGAACTCAACCTATTGTACCGGGCAAAAAAAAAAAAAAACCTATCGTACCGGGCAAAAGCAACACAATCTTTGAAATGTCTCGGAAAAGAAAAAAAGCCAAATCATTCGTCCATGAAACAAAAATGATACTCATTATAAGTTTCTTCCGATCTCGCAGTTAAACCGTCACATATTAGCATACATTGCTCATCATGCTGACATGTCATCGAGCTGCTTGAATTTCATTAAAAATAAAACCGATCATGTTTTCAAAAGACAATTATGAACACCAAATTATTAATCATTACTGCTCATATCGCATTATATATTCGAGGAATCGAGGATAAACGGCTTGATGGTTAAGAGGGCTAGAGGCCGTTCCTTTCTCAATTTTAGGCACCAAATCTCATGTTCATGTCGAAGAATAAAAGGTATGAAACAGTGATGACAACGATGATTAACGCTAATGAAAGAAGAGAGGGACCGAAATGTAAAATATCTACGTACCCAAAGAATTCGCCAGAGAGACGGAACGAGATACGCCCAAGTCGAAGCCCTTTTCTGCAAATTTACTCGACAAATCGACGAGCTCTGATCCTGGACGAAGCACAGTTGTTTGATTTTCCCGGACATTTGGGTATTTACATGCTAGGAACGGAATGCGGGAAAAGTACCAAAAAAGTCATAAACTTTTCAATTGAACCAATTCAATTCTAAATATTTTTTCATTGGTACTAATACAATCAATCTGGCTAATGTTGGCCAGGCGGCGCTGACGTGGATGCCGACCGATAGCCAAACGCCAACGTAACAATTTTTAAATATTTTTTTGAATTTTTTTGAATTTTTTCCTTTTTCTTTTCTTTTCTCCCTTCTTCCTCCTTGAACTGTTTCAGCGGTGGTCGGCGAGGGTCACGGCCCTCGCCCGACCTCTCCCAGGGCCGGCGGCAAGGAGGCTTTGCCCGGATTTGGGCGAGGCTGGCCTCACCCTGGCCTTTGTTGCCGGTGAAGGCGGCCTCACCCGCGGCCGATGAGGCCATAGTGGCCATCGCCAGGGTGGAGGCGAGGGCTTCCAGGCCGGAGGCTCGTCGGCCACTAGGTGAGGGCCGCTAAGCCCTCGCTAGCTGCCGGCGAGGGTTGTGGCCCTCGCTTGACCTTGCCCGGGGCCGCGAGCGAGGCGGCCATCACTAGCCGCCTCACTCGTGGCCCTGGGCAAGGCCCGCGACCATCGCTAGCGGTGGCGAGGGCTTCACGGCCGTTGCCCAATGGCCGGCGAGGCTTCTCGGCTGCCGCAAGGACGGTCCAAGGAGGAAGGAGGAATAAAAGAAAAGGAAAAATAAAAAAATTAATAAAAAGATTCGAAAAAAATAAAAAAATCATAAAAATTGTCACGTCGTCGTCCGACTATTAACAGACGTCCATGTCAATGTCGGCTGGCCAAAATTGACCGGATGAACTGAATTAGTATAAATATTAAAAGATTTAGGACTAAATTAGTTCAATTGAAAAGTTTAGGGTTGAATTAGTATCAATGCAATAGGTTTATGACTTTTTTTGTACTTTTCCCGAGATTTTGAATCCCTATATATATTGCACGATCGGAGACACGTGCGTGTGCATGAGTTATCGTGCGGCAACGCACGTTACGTACTCTGTAACGTTTGGCAAGTGTGAATTATCTTTTGGGTCCTCTTTGTTCTTGCTTTCTTCGACTCCATTAAGCAACGTCCTTCCTAAGCAAAAGAGATGTCGATTGTCCGCAAGAGAACGAATTCAAACCCTTACGAAGCGACCATGTCTTGACCCTTCTAAGCAAACAAGAAATTGGAGGATTTGGCATTGATTTGGCGATTCGGATCGATCACATTGCTCATTTAATTCTCTAATTATAAATTATACTTTTTCTCTCTCTTCTTTAGGGTTCTCTAGTCTCCCTCTCCTCTTCACACAGCTTTCTTCTTCAACCTCCATGGAAGGAGATCTCTCCCTCCCCTCCCTTTTTCCTTTTTCTTTGGTTGATTTGGTTCTTTGTTATTTTTCTTGTTTTCCTTTCGTTATGAGGGGTTTTTCTCTTCTAAATTAGTTTAAATCTAGAAGTTTCTTTCTCCCATTTCGAGAAGGTTTCTATCTCAATCTAGTTTAGCTTTTTAGTTTTTTGTGTATAATTTCGGAGTTTCGCTTTCCTTGGATCTCATTGGTGTACAAGTCCAGTTTTGAAGGAAATTAGAGGAGTTCCGTAAAGGTTTCACACTAATAACTATCATATTTGTGTGCGTATAACCTTGTTACTCAAGACGACGATCATGTTAAGATGTTAAACCTAAGCGCGCACTACCGAAAAGTAAAGCTGCAGTAATAGATGAAGATCTCAGTATGTGCTCGTTACTGAAGATGAATTCAGTGATCAGTCGTCAATTTTAGTTTGAAGAGTTCATAGATCTCTTTAAGCGTGTGACCCCTCACCTTCTTCTAATAATTTATTTTCTTATCTAGAGCTTATAGTTTGCTGTTGAAATCCCTTTTTCTATTGTGTATATATAGAAATGAATGAAATGTTTTTTTACCAAAAAAAAAAAGAAAAAAAGAAAACCAAGGAAAGATAATTAAATTGTCGGATCTGAGATATCAAAAAGGGAATCAAGTTGGTTTTCGGGTAGTTTGGAAAGATTCTAATATTCTTCGTTTAATTTGGTCGACAGATGCTGAGTTCTGCACTCTCACAGGTATGCCGATATTAGGTACCAATGGATATTATGTGGTGCGTATGTCTTGTTGACGTAATAATTTGAGATAATCTAATATGATCTAAGCTAGTAAAATATATCTTAAAGAGGTTCTAGACTCCGTGCCGGTTTGAGCCATGCACTCGATTTGCGCCACATGTGGCATATCCTGGCCAATTAGCAAACATCTACGATTGTAGACAATGTGGCAGTTAATTTTTGTTTTATTATCTAACTTGCTTATCATTGTTATAGTCAAGACTGAGCATAAAATGCCATGCGCAAACATCTACATTTAAGACAGAATTTTATAGGGCACGATACTAAGGACATAAGTATTTTTGTGGGGATTTATAGTTCTTTGGAACGATAATGCAAATTGGATTTATCCTTAACATTACTTTAGTTCATAAAGAAATAGATAATAGTTTTTATGGCTTTTTTTAAAGAGTGTCCCTAGCACTTTTATTCTAAATGATTAATGCTATGAAAAACCATAAATAAATACATTTATGATAAATTTATCTCAAATTAACTTTTTGACCATTAAAAACTCCAAATTAGTACACATATTACAAATTCACCACTAAATAATTTTTTTATCACCAAAAATCCTCAAACTATTATAGTTGAGATTAATTTACTCTCCATTAATTTCTATTAAAGTGGATTAATTCCATGAAAACCCTCACTCAACTAATATACTTGTGACAAATCGAAAAACCTCAAATTGGTACACCCATCAACTGCCGTGTGTCATCCAACTCAATAATTTGAAAATAAAACTTAACGTAAATTAACAAAGTTGAATTTGTCACGGATGTACCAGTTTTTGGTTTTTCATGATTGAAAACATAATTTATGATAAATTTGTCACAATAAACTAGTTTGAGTTTCTTATGATATTAATCTTGTTCTAAAAATAGACCTTTAAGATATCTTGTGCATTTAATTTTGTACGTAATTAAAGAGACTTTAGCACATCTAATGCATTCAACTTTTATAGGATGAGCCTTTTGTTTTAAACGAAAAGTAAAACTTTAAACTTGTGATAAATGAAAGTACAAAACAAATGTATGATATATTTTAAAATATCAATATGAATAGTACAGACATCTTATTACATTAACTAGGGTCTTATATGCATAGCAAAAATGAACTAGGATTGTGCGATAAATGAATATAGCTTGAGACGTATGTTAATTTATCATCATTTGTAATGACTGGTGAATGTCATTAGACCACACATAATGATATCTGTAGGAACCCATCTTTGGTCACTTAAGGTGAGCAACCGCCCTCCTCCTGGGGATTTATCCTTTCTAATTTGCGAGTCTGAATTTGGTAAAGTTAAATCAAATGGATGATAAATTTAGACCCTTCAAATGAATGGTTGATGTATTAATTTTTCAAAGAAAATTGATCTATGATATAAGTTTAACCCCTACAAGTAGAGCATCCCATCATTTTTACATATTGGTACAAGAAAAGATACTCTAATCGTAATTACTTGTCTCCAAATTGTAAAATTTTATTTTATTTCTAAATATCTGATAAAAAATCTATAAAGTAGTCTCTATATTCACTTTTGCAAATTGGATGCCGACAAGATAATCTCTCAAAAGTCACGAGAGATGGCTACAAGTGAAATTTCATAGACCACAATTACTTCATATAAATTAATTTTTTAATTCAGGAATGCTATTGATTTTATCTGAATTGAAATGTGAAGATGAAGAGAGATATTCTCACAAAAATTAAAATAGTTTGTGGGATAATCATATCCAATTCCCTTCAAAATTTTTAATAGTACATTAACTGGTTTAGTTGAAATTTATATAAGTAAAAATTACTTTAAAAATCTAAAACAAACGAAGCCATCGAAAAAGTCTTCAATTCCATTTAGTTCCATGAACATATATTTGATAAACCAAGATTGAAATTTATATAACTAAAAATTATTTTAAAAATCTAAAACAAATGTAGTTTTTCCTTCCTTTCATGGATAAAGAAATTTCATCATTTTCCAAAAATTATACATTTTGGGTCATAAATGATGATATTGAAAATAATTTTTTTTTGTTAAGTACGATTAATAAGTGATAAATAATAAAACAAATGGTCTTTAAAATTTGATTGAATATACAATATAACTCATGAACTTTTAATTTGTTTAATGTGGGTCATAAACTTTAATCTAAAATGCAATATCATTTTAGAATTTTTAATTTATTCAATATAATTCATGAAGTTTTGGTAAATATTTGCCGACTATATGAAAACATTCAATGTTATTCCCCGATCTTGAATTAATGAAATGATAAACTAGACATTTTTATTTAATCCACGAATCAAAGTGACTTGAATAAATCGGAAATTTTTAGAGGCCGTCGGTATCATTATCTCTATAGTAAAAGACAAAAGGCCAAAATTAGGAGGAGCATTCCTTTCTGCAACAGTCTCGATTCTCCAGCGACGCTCCATTTGTCTCCATCCCCTCTCTCTCTCTCTCTCTCTCTCTCTCTCTCTCATTCTCATTTTCAACTTCATCATCATCAATCATCACTTCATCTTCAACCTTCGTCGAGCCGGTCGAATCCGCCCACCCCGACCACTTCCTCGCCCGCTCGCGCTCTTCGATCGCCGCGGCGAACTTCTGCAAATGCTCTCTCCGCTCCCGAGCTCGCAATCCGCGCTCGATCGATGAGGCCGAGCTCGTTCGTCCGGCGGTGGCGCGCGGCGGCGGGGCGGGGGCGGGAAGTCCTCCTCCTCCTTAGCTGAGGACGCCGGGCGACCGCGGTTCCCTCGCGCGATGGCGGCTGCTTCGCCTCGCTTCTCCGCGCCCGGAGCCCGCGGCAATCGCGGCGGACGGCGGCCCGCGCGCTCGGCCTCCGGCACGGCGGAGCCTTCGGGGCTTCGGTTTCCGCCGCCGACCGCGGGGGCTTGGAAAATCGCTTCTGCGCCCGGCGCGACTCGCTCGAAGGTAACGGTGGTTTCGTTCGCGTGCTGAGAGGGCATTGATCTGGTCGTTGTATTCTTCTTCTGTTTCTTCGGAGGTTAAGTGATCGTGTGGACTGTTTGCGTACCTCGTGGAGTGATCGCTCGCCGTTCGAAAAGCGAACTAACTCATCTCGAAAAGTTTGTGTATGGTTGTTCGAGTCTCTTGCTCATAGTTGGGAAGTACGAGTGTTTTGCGTGTTTGTGAAGTGAGGCGTGATGTGGCGTCTACTGATCTGCATTATCAGTTTGGACCAGTTTCTACCAGTCAATTACGGATAATGTTGGGAATAAAAAATACCATCTTGGCGATGTTCTTGTCCCTGGTTTCTAGCAGACATGTACTTTATGGATTATACGGCACTGCGGTTCCTCTAAAATGCCACCTGACAGTGTCCATCACCATTTTGTGTTTGTTCTTCATCCTCATCAAATTCATAAGCTTTTCACTGTGGATTTTTCAAAAAATGGCGGAGGAATAACTGTTCACCATTATATATGTCTAGAATGATCTTGGCAATTGTTGCTTTGGGGTTTATGACTATTGGGTTTTCTCGACGCAGAAAGCTTCTAGTCAAATCAATTCTTTGCCTGATAGTGATGATTTCTTCTATGAGAAAGTACCGACACCCATGCTCGATGTCATTGAGAGCCCTACCAATGTGAAAACCTTTCCACAAAGGTTTGCTCATTTTTTTCTCTTTGATTTATGGGTTACCCCTCCTCAAGCTAATCTCACCTCTATCAACTAATGACTAGTTTTGCAGGAACTGCGGCAGTTAGCCGATGAAATCCGTTTAGAATTATCGTCAGTATTAAGAAAAGCACAAAAACCTTTGAAAGCTAGTCTGGCAGTCATTGAGCTGACGGTGGCAATACATCACATTTTTCATGCTCCTGCAGACAAAATTCTGTGGGATGTTGGGGAACAAGTGAGTAATGGATGGCAATCAGCACATGTTTGATCCTCAACATTATTGAAAACAAGTGCGCAATTGTATTTTCAAAGTATTAAATTGTTTATCCTGGTTACTTGGCAGGCATATGCGCATAAAATGCTTACTGGAAGGAGATACCTCATGAACACTATGAGACAAAAGGACGGTTTGTCTGGTTTCACTTCTCGATCTGAAAGTGAATATGATCCTTTTGGTGCGGGACATGGATGCAGCAGCATTTCTGCAGGGCTAGGTAATGTCTCTTGCAGTCAGTTCTCACGTGACATGTTGGTTCTGTAACCTAGCTTTCAATCACATGCATGTTGGTACTTGTGCGTGCTTTTCTTTGTCCACTAATGAGAAGGAAGCTTAACGCAATATGTTATATCATTTTAGGCATGGCAGTTGCACGGGATATGAAGGGAAAACATGAACGAATTATAACAGTCATAAGCAATGGAACTACAATGGCAGGCCAGGTCTATGAGGCAATGAGCAATGCAGGTTATTTGGACTCTGATATGATAGTAATCTTGAATGATAGTCGTCATTCTTGCACCCAAATGTTGAAGAGGGCCCGAAGACATCTATCAATGCTCTCTCTAGTACTCTAAGTAAGCTCCAGTCGAGCAAATCTTTCCGGAAGTTCAGAGAAGTTGCCAAGGTATGCAGTTTATTTGGATAGAACTATTTCATTGGCTGCTTTCAGGTCATGAAGAGGGAGTTGAAATATTTTACAGAATGACGATGCACATGTTGAAAATAGAAAACATGTTGCTGACTTTGAGAAATGAGTGGACCATGATTATGACCATCGCCAAAATAGCATATCCACCTTGCTCCTGACACCTTTTTGTTTGTCCTTGCCATAGCTTGTTTATTGTAACAGAAATATGACACTTACAGCTACTTTTGTTGGATGTGAAATGTTAATCATAAAGGCCTCTTCTGTAGACATCTACAACCTTTGAAGTAACCACACAATCCCTTTATTTATGTAGGACCTGATGATAGATAGATAATTCCAGTAGTTTCCCATTTTAGGCTCATCTTAGTGGAGCTTTAAGTTCCAAATTCAGTACAAAGTGTGCTTAGAAGAGATCAATAGATCAAGGATGTTTACTAAGGATTTGTCTACAAGATCCATGGAGTCAACTCAACTTAATAGAAAAAGGTTTTGATTAATGTCATCGTGGTGTTTAGTACAGAATATCTCTTAATTGTTTGCGAGTAGGTGCTCTTCATCTTTGTATAAAAGAATACGTTGTGATGCTAACTTTTTATATACAATTTGAAGTTTTGAATTGTCATTTTATAATCACTCAAAGTCAAGTACAAGCCAAACTATTTCCTTTTGAATTAGATTCTAGAGTTGTCATCTCTTTAGTCTCTGCAAAGTGCATTGTAACAACTAAGGTTGAAGTCATGTCAATGAGAAAGGGATAATTGCACTAGAAGTAGTAAAACTTGTTGTAAAAGTGTATTCAAGTCCAAGAACTTTTAATAAGTGCAAACCAGTCCTAAAACTTGTATGGTTGGTGCAATTGAGTACCTCTCTTAAGTCTGTCTAATTTGAATGGCGGAAAATGTTGACGTGCCATTAATTAAATATTTTTTAAAGGCATGCAACACTGGTATGGCGACGCTTTAGAGATAGAGAGAGATCTAAGCAAATTATATAGAAAAAGGGTTATTAAGGGTTGAGAATTTACAAAATGAAAATCGTGCTAAAAACAAATTGAATTGTTGATTTTATTAGGTAAAGAGTAACAGGGTGGGTTAAGGGGCGGTGCTGCCACACACTACATTTTCATCTAGGGAGGACCAATGACCCTTGCCCAGCCATAGGCGAGGACTGTTCACCCTCATTGCAAGTGGGCAAGGGCTGCAAGCCTGGCTTGCTTGGTCTCACTGCTTGCCACCATTGCTCGGGTGTTGGTTTGCCCTTGAGGCTGACAAGAGGCAGTGAGAATGTAAACATGACCGAGAACCATTGACATTGGGACTAATCTGTGAGGCGAAATCTGTTGTGACCACACGAACTTGGACTAAGTTGCTCTGGTGAGTGGATTCTCGAGAATGAATAGAAAGGGGTAGTTGAAGAAGAGCTATGCATTGAAGTCGCAGAAGTTGGTGGAAGAAGTTGAGACCTTAATTTTGGAGGGGTTAGTGAGAGAGCTTGCAAAAATTCCATGCTGTGAAGAAATTAAGGATGCTGTAGCCACAGGGTTTTGATCGTGCATTCCAAGCCAAGCCTGACTAATTGAGGAAGAGAAGAAAACTCAGGAATGTACTATAGGGTGATTGGTTCCCATTTCTTGTCAATCTCACCCAGGAATCGGGAATTGGACTAAGAGGACCGGTTCCCAATTTCCAGAACTGGAATCAGACCACTTGGTCCTGAAAAGGACTAGATCGGTTCTCAAGCAGTCCAATGGAACTGGTCAACACTGAGTGAAAGTGTCCATGGATCTCCACCGTGGAAGTGACACACCAGATAGCTGGTCGTTGGTGGAGACCAATTTGGCGATTGAGTAGCCGGCAATGAGTCCCCTACAGCAAGAAGTGACAAGAGGTGCGTTGGATTGCAGTGTCTCAGAGCAGTGGAAGCCATTGAAATCAGCACATAGATAGAGAGAGAGAGAGAGAGAGAGAGAGAGCAGTGAGGGGTTTTAATTGTGGGCTTGCTCTTGCCTCTTGTTTGCTTTGCCTTGCTGCTTCGAAGGGTTTAAGGAGATAAAAGAAAAAGGAAAGGAAAAAGGGGGGGGGGGGTGTGATCTAGCAAGTTTGTCATGAAATTATGAAATAGCAGTACGTGTGGAGGTGGAGACTCCATGGAGATGAAGAAGATGAAGAAGAGATGTGTACATTGATTTTTCTATGAAAAATTGATTCGATTTGGGCGGCCCCTAGAACTGAGAACTAGACTATCCAATTTTATGGAATTGGGAACCAGACCGGTGCCCTTGGGACTGCCGTGAACCAGCTGGTCCAGTCTGGTCTGGGCGTTTTCGTTGCATAACTCTAAATGCACTTGTGCCTGAAGTGAAAATTTGTTGTAGCTTTTTTTCTATTAGCCAAAAAAAAAAAAAAAAAAAAAAAAAAAAAAAAAAAAAAGAGGCTGTAGCTGGTGGAATGTTTGAGTTCCTTTTTTTTTTTCCTTGTGAGGGTTGGCTGAACCTTGCACAGTGTTGGCAAGCAGTGGCGCCAATGCTGTGCGAGGGCCAGCGGCCTTCACCAATGAAGTTATGCCCCCATCTGAAACAACCCTCTCCAAGTGATGTTTTTGTATCCCATCTGTTTTATTTTTTTTTTTATTTCTCTCTTTCTTTTTTTTTTTTTTTTTTCTTTGGCATTTTTTTTTTTTTTAAGGTGGTGCCCACATCAACACTGTGTCTTGAAATATGTTAGGAAAAGCTACATTAGTATTTTTTGTTACTCAAATTAGACAAAGCTAATGGAGGTACTTTACCAGTTGGACAAGTTTGAGGATTTGATTGTACATTCTTTTACTTTTAGGACTCAATTGCATTTTCACGATAAGTTTTAAGATTTCTAATGCACTTATTCCAAAGAGATATGAAGAGAAACCCTACCAAAGCCTTGAATATTATTTTTTTTAAGGACAAAAAGGAGAAACGCTAACTGCTAACTTGTCGGTGCTTTTCCTATAACTGGATTTTTACTAGTGATAACTGAACCAGTAGTGTACAATTAGTGGCAATTGTGTATGCTCTTATTTAACATGCAGCTTTCTTATTTTTCCAGGGTGTTACTAAAAAAATTGGCAGAGGCATGCATGAATGGGCGGCCAAAGTTGATGAATTTGCTCGTGGTATGATGGGTCCACCCGGTTCGACTCTCTTTGAAGAGCTTGGCTTGTACTATATTGGACCTGTTAATGGCCATAACATTGAGGACTTGGTTTGTGTTCTCCAAGAAGTGGCGTCACTAAATTCGATGGGTCCTGTACTGATTCATGTTGTAACCGAGGAAAATCAAGGGATCGAACGTAGCCAGCAGAGTGAGACTGGCGCGGATGTAGGCGAAGGTATGTCAGATATCATTAGGAATTCTGTGCTTTTTGTTTTTCAGTGGAATACTCATTGACTTGTGAAGCAGCCAAACGTGTCAATCGTCTCTCTTTGGTTAATATTTGGTCTTGTGCTACATGGTATGATTTCCCACTTTTGTCCCGTGTGTAGCTGCATATTTTATTTTATGATGAATCATTGAGTTCCATTCATTCTTGTGCTGTTTCCAAATGATTACATAAGGAGTAATAAATTCTGAACCCAGGACCAGCTTGATGGATTATGCTCAACATTTGAGCTGTTTGCTGTTTGTATAGTTAGCTTGTCATTTCCGTTCATTTGATTCAGAACATATGCTCACAGATCAGATTTTTGGGCGATGAAATGGCTGTCTGTGATGATTATTTTCATCACTCTTGAGAGACAACCATACAAATCATAAAAATGCTTGTGAGCTGAGAGTCAAATCCACTTTTGTTTGGCTTTGACATATGGTCCAGATGTCCCATGATGATTATCTGACTTTTTTAGCCTATTTTTACATATTTTCTGTCTAGTCATTGTCAGGTTTTGCTTCATGCTAGCCCTTCTAGTTTCTTAGTAACACCTATAATTATAGTATTAGAGTATGCAACTAGGGTGAAGATGTGTCAGTTTTCCCTAAATGCTGCTATCTTCCAACCAAAACTCCAGGGCTGACTGCTGTATGCAGCATATTTCATAGAAGAAAGTTCCTATATGCTCTAACTGTCCTAGAGTGATGTTTCACTCAAATATTTGTGGTTTGTATCTGTGGTGCTCTTCAGGTTCAAGCAGTTGTGATTCAATGGCATCTAATTATCAACCCAGGACATATAGTGATTGTTTTGTGGAGGCTCTGGTTAGGAAGGCAGAGAGTGACAAAGATGTTGTGATGGTTCACGGGGGAGCGGAGGTTGAACCATCATTTCAGTTGTTTCGCGAGAAGTTTCCAGACAAGTTTTTTGATGTAGGAATGGCTGAGCAACATGCAGTTACATTTTCCGCGGGTTTATCATGTGGAGGATTAAAGCCATTTTGTGTGATCCCATCTGCATTTCTTCAGAGAGCATTTGATCAGGTTCTTACCTTTTCAGCTGTATATTTATGGTCATGATAACTTTAAGACAGATTTCCTTATCGAGAATCTGTTGTGGCATTAGGTGGTCCATGATGTTGATCGGCAAAGAATTCCTGTCCGTTTTGTCATTACGAGTGCAGGCTTGGTAGGATCTAATGGTCCTGTGCAGTGTGGGGCTTTTGATATAACGTTCATGTCATGTTTGCCCAACATGATTGTCATGGCACCATCTGATGAAGATGAGCTAGTGGACATGGTAGAAACTGCTGCCATAGTTGATGATCGTCCAATTTGCTTCCGGTATCCACGGGGTGCAATTGTTCGGACAGACAAGTCTCTCAGTCAAGGGAACCCCATTGAGGTAATGCTTCAGCAATGTTACTCCCAGGTGATATTGTTTTCGACAGTTGTATCTCCATCGGGTGAAGTGAGGATCTCATGTAAATGTGTGCTTAAATTTCAAAAAGAAAAAGAAAATGTAAATGGCTCTAGTTATTGTTAGTTTGAGGTTTAGGTAATGCTTCAACAATGTTACTCTCAGGTGATATTGTTTTTGACAGTTGTATCTCCATCGTGTGAAGTGAGGATCCCATGTAAATGTGTGCTTAAATTTCAAAAAGAAAAAGAAATGTAAATCGCTCTAGTTATTTTTAGTTTGAGGTTGAGAACATTAACCACGTGGATGATGTGTTTCATACATTCCCTTTACTTCATGGAATTTCCTTGACCAATTTTCATATTGATAACCACCAATGTTCACCTTTTTTATAGTAGGAAGGCGAGAACACCACTTGCTGCCTGTTCTTAATGAGATATGAAGTCTATACCTTCCTTTTTGATTGTCATTGTGTTCCATTCTCATTAGAATTTCCTTCCAGGATTTGTTATAACTGAATATCAGTTTTAGGCCTGCATGTCGAATATCTAAAATCTATTTGCCAAATATCAGTTTTAGGTGAAATGCAAGTTGTTCCCTGCCATCTTACATCGCATTATCTACTATTGCGTACTTATCGATAATTGCAATCGTTTGCTTTCCTGCATAACTTGAAGTGCTGTGATGTCATATTCTAGGGCTTTGATTAAGTGTCTGGATTTGCAGAACAGATTGGAAGGGGGAGAATTCTTGCAGAAGGTAAAGATGTTGCTTTGCTTGGTTATGGGTCAATGGTTCAGAACTGCGTCAAAGCTCGGTCTCTTCTTTCAGAGCTCGGAATTGAGGTGACAGTCGCTGATGCAAGATTCTGCAAACCGCTTGACATAGGATTACTTAGGGAGTTGTGTGAAAATCATGCCTTTCTGGTCACTGTTGAGGAAGGATCCATTGGAGGTTTTGGGTCCCATGTTGCACAGTTCATTGCACTTGATGGACGGCTTGATGGGAGAATAAAGGTACAGCATCATCCTTTCTATAGTCCTTTATTTGTGATCGTGCCCTTGTCATGGATCTTTTCTTGAGGAAAGACTGGCCTGCCGTTCCTGTTGGCATCATCTGAATTTTGCATTTCAAAGCCATGATAAATGAAAGAATAACTACAAGTAGGGCGAATTATTTCTTTTTTATTAGTTCGATACCCGGTATTGCCCATAGTTCGCAGACATTCTATAGTTTTAGTAAGAGTGGATTTTCAGCTCCATAATACCAGGCATTGGCCACAGTACGCGAGGCCATTCTAAGTGTTGTGCAGTACCGATGCGGGAGGAAAATTTATTGACGTGTGAGTTACTCTTTCTAAGCTGTACTGATTAGGTTTGATTCCTCCAGTGGCGGCCGATTGTTTTACCTGATGCCTACGTAGAGCATGCATCACCAAATGAGCAGCTTTCCCTTGCTGGGCTCACTGGGCATCACATTGCTGCAACCGTGTTGAGTCTCCTTGGCCGGACACGCGAAGCTCTTCTGTTGATGTGCTAGGTTCCCTGCAATTCTTCCGCCCCAATTTCTCTCGAAATGGGCTCATGCTGATGCTGCAGTACTGATAGGCCAGACATGGTAATGGAGCTTGAGCAAAGATGGCTTACTCGCTGACTACCATTTGTCCAGAATGCTGTATTGATTGTTGGCATGCAGTACGTTCTATCGCCAGAGTACAGAACTCATTTCTGAGAAGCTTATTCGGAGATCGTTTCTGCTAATTTGTCTCACATACGAGAGCCAAAACGAAGATTGAAAAAACGTGTGGTCGCTTCGGTCTTTTGAGACCCTAAACTAGAAGTTACTTTGAATCAAAAGAGCTCTCTGAAGGTGATGTATGTGGTAAGTGACAATACTGAACATTTCAAAATTCTGTCGGGTGAATTTGGGGAAATTACAAAAAAGTAATTTATTGTACTTTTATTAATTTAGATCTAAACCTTTCATTTTGGTTTATTAAGTCATACATCTTTGGACAATTTCCTGATTTAATTATTAACTTGTGAATTGTGTCAATTTAGTCTTAAACTTTATGATTATGTATCGATTTAATTCTAAACTTTTTGAGGATTTATTAATTTTGTACTTCTGATCAATTTTTGTCGAAAAATATTAACATAGCCATCTAATTAGTGTCGACAGTCCTTCATAATATGGATTGCCCTGACATAAATAATTTTTTTAAATTTATTGTTGATTTTTTAAAAATTTTTTCTTCTTTTTCAATGCTAAGCTAGTAAGGTCATCGACCACATGTGAGGGCCAAGATGCTCTTGCCTGACCAGGTGAGGATTGTTGGCCGAAAGTTGGTTGGAAAAGTAAAAGAAAAGAAAGGAAAGATAAAAAGAAGAATAAAAAAATTAGAAAAATTGAAAAGGAACTCAAATGATTGTCATGTTTTTCCGGTCAAAATAGGTTGGAAATACTAAATTAGCAAAATAGGTTGGAAATACTAAATTAGCAAAATCAATAAAATCGTCAAAAAATTTAGGATTAAATTTGTATAATTGAAAAGTTTATAATTAAATTGGCGAAAAACGTTTAAGATTAAATTGGTCAAATTAAAAACATTAGAATTGAATTGGTATAAAATATAATAAGTTTGGAACTTTTTTAGTAATTTCTCCGTAAATCTGTGAGGGGTAGTAACACAATTGATAATTCTTGGAGTATGTTCGTGGTGACAATGATAGATCGTATACGGCCTTGTCGTGCCGGTGAGCATCCGAGAGGAAAGGATAAACATTTGGCGCCAGTAGTAGTATAGTATGAATACCGATGGCATGGCTGAACATTTAGTTTTCATTTTCATAATAATAAGAAAGAGAAGAAAGAAGTGCTTGTGTAAAGAAAGATTAACTGGCGAGAAAAATCTAATAAACCTACTGCAGTTTATCCCTCTTTCACCAACACCCCGTTGCTTAAGTGCAAGGACACATGCTATGGTTAATAGCAAAGCGTCCTTGATTGGCCATATCATCAGAGCATATGACAAGCCAACGTTTCAATGAAGCGCTCTTCATGTGAATTCCTCTAAAAGTATTTGGAGGTTTTGGCAAGTTTGGAAGGTTAAAGTTGTTAATATCTACAGAGTTTATGCTCTGCCCTCCCTCTTTCCAATCGGCGAACCACCGCACGGGACCGGCGAGAGGACGGCGACCTCCCTCTCTCTCTCTCTCTGCCCTCCCTCTTTCCGACCGACGAACCATCCTCAACGGCTGCCTGCCATGAATTCATGAATAATCTGATCCTGACCCGGCCGTTCAGGCCGCGCATGGTAATGTTTTTGTTTCTCTCAATTTCGTTCTTTTGTTCTCGAACAAAAAAACGGCGTAAACCCGTTTTTAACGCCAAGTTATTTTTTATTTCGGGGAATAGAAAGTTAGCCCATAAATAGATTTTGAGCAAAAATAATAAAAAAAAAAATTGCTCACGTTAAGAACAATTTCTAGAAATAAGTCAATTTTATTTTTCTTTTATTCTTCTCTCTTGTCGCGGCCACTTTCAACCGTTGACCGCCGCTCGCCCGTTGCCGGCGACCGGCATGACCGATTGCCCACATTGTCGGCCGCCGGTCGGCCGGCCCGCGACAAGCGCGGTCACGGCCGGTTGTGACGGTCGGTGGCCAATAGGTCTGTGTGGTGGCGGGCGGCCGACGACTAGCGGCGGCGGCGGCGGCAATGGCAATGGGCGGCGGCGGCGGCGGCGGTTGGCGGTTGGCGATCGGCGATCCGTAAGCAAGAACTATTTTTGAAAAAAAAAAAAAAAAACTCTTCCCCGCCTAAGAAGCGTTGTCATGCGCACCTTCATGTGCGTAAGTTCGCGCACAGGACTTGCTCATCGACACCCGCAACGATGCCTATCCCGAGCCCAAGTTCCGCGGGCCGACCCGGGACGGCGAGCGCATAAGATATGGCCGACACATTACCAGAGAAATACACCGCCAAGAGAATGTTAAAACCAAGCCGCGTTGATGTCTACCCGACGACCCGACCACTCTTCATCGGCTATAATCGTTCTTGTTGACACGTGCCCGATCACGCGATAAAGGTTCGCAACCATGGGTCTATCGAAAGAGCACTAAACATGAACTGACCAAAAAAAAAAAAAAAGCATTACTTGACAGTCGATCCAAGGAGCAATACTCTCCATTCGCGCCTCGTTTTGCGCCGACCGGCAATGTCGGGGACCGGAGTGGCAAATCCAAGTCTCGATTATGGAGGTTCTCCGATGGGGTCTTTCAAGCCGCGTTCCCGACACGCTTTAATGAAATTAAGCGAAATAAAAGTGAGGAAATAATCTGATTTCATCATGCTTGGAAACCCGTCAAAATGAAATATAAACCCGTTTCTTAACTTGGATGGATGTTGAATGAGTTAGTTATGTTGAGTAAATGGGTTTAAACACAAATATGAGTATTGAATGGGTTATGAATAGGATTACAACTTACTTAAACCTAACTCATTAACTCTCTCTTCAATCTCTTTTACTTTCACTAAATCTTGCACTCACTCACTCCACACTCTTAATTTAATTTGCATATGAGTCTTTGTAGATTAAATTAAGCAAAGTGTTTTAGTAATATGGGTCGAGTTTGGGAGAAGTCATTAAATTCGCATTACATGAAAACAGATCAAACGGGTTAAACGGCTCGACGATCCGATTCAAACCCGACCCACCTCACCCGTTTGACGAGCCTAGTCCAGAGCAGTGCCACGTCAGCAAGTGGACCGGAAACCAACCCGGCCCATTTTTCATATTTGTATCCGGGCCGGGCCGGGCCGGGTAGGCCCATCTATGTGCAGCCACACCGAGCCCACGAACCGATCCCCCGTTACCTCGAAAAACCGAGGCTCCGACGATCTTTCCAGAAATCCATCGTCTCTGGCAGAGAGATAGAGAAGAGAGAACAGCTTGGCGAAATCGAGAGGGAGCACGAAGAAGAAGATGTCGTCGTTCCTGCAGTCGCTGCTCGATCCGAAGAAGAACTGGCTAGCCGCCCAGCACATGAAGACCATCTCCAAGCGCCTCCGCCACTACGGTCCTTCCCCTTCCATTTCACCCCATCGATTTCGTCGATTTCGCTTTTTTTTTTTTCCTTCGTTTCTCGCGGTCGATTGAGGATGCGGTTGTCCGATTCGGCGGCGGCGGCTTTTCGATGTCCGACGGTGTTGCCGTCGGCTCGAGTTTTGTGATTTTTTATTTTCGGTCGAGTTCTGATCGTTCGAAATGAAAAAATAGGGCTCCGGTACGACGATCTTTACGATCCTTACTACGATCTGGACGTGAAGGAGGCGCTCAACCGGCTGCCGAGGGAGATCGTGGACGCGCGGAACCAGCGCCTCAAGCGCGCCATGGACCTCTCCATGAAGCACGAGTACCTTCCCGAGAATCTTCAGGTATGGGGAATTTGGCGGATGGGGTCTTCCGGGGTGCTCGAAGCTTGTCTCGGATTGCGAGCGATCTTTTTTTGTTAGTGTCGTGTGTGGTAGACTGACTCGAACGTTGTCGTCGGTGAATAAGAGATTAAAATTGATGATGACGAAATCGGGATAGAATACGGAAAACTTGCGGAGGCGGTGGTGTGCGTGCAATGCGAGCGATTTGCTCTTCGCGAAAGTGTTCTTTGTTGTTGGGTGTTGCTTGTTCATCTGCTGAAATTTGAGCATAAGAGTGTGTGTTTTGAGCAATGGCTTTCTAAATTGTATCTTCTCTTATGAAGAAAAGGTATTATATAGAGATGTTAATGTATCTCATTCATACCCCTGCAGGCTATGCAAACTCCTTTCAGAAGCTACCTTCAGGATATGCTTGCTCTTGTAAGTTTCTTTTACTGAGAGGAGAAGTTTTTATAGATTGCTTTGAATGGTGATCTGGCTCCATGCTTCCTTTGCAATAAGAGAGAACTTTTAGCAGCCTCAGGAGTCTCGCTGGGTCTCTTGTGAATCTTTGTTATTGCTACATTGGCCTATGTGATTAGAGTGGATCTTTAGTCGGGCATATTTATTAGTTCTTGTAGATTATATATGGAAATCAGACATTTTATCCAATGTGAAAAGGCGGAAAGCTAAAAATCAAGAAGTTATTTGTGGTGACAAGTTGTGGTATGCTTCTTAAGGTAGGTTCAGTTGAATACCATATTAATCTCAGGAATCAAGTAAGAGGCAATCCAAAGCTCAAATAGGTGGCTCGATTGTTTGTATAATGGGAAGCATCCGTTTGGTGCTCCTCAATATACTTACAACTAGGCATTTAGTTGTTTTTACTTTCTTTGCGGAGAACTGAATCAATACTGTGTTCCTAATCTTACCCCTAATATCTGGTCCTAAACCCCACCCCTTAGAGAACCCTAAAAATGGGGCAAAAAAGAAATATTTAAGAGTTCTGCTATGCTAACAGCCATTTGCTTCCATTTAATTTATAATTAAAAGTTAAAAAAAGAAAAAGAAAAAGAAAAGGAGAAAGTGTATTATTATCTCAAGAGCTCTTAAGTATTAGAATCTATATATCTTTCTGAAGTCGCATGGTATGGTTCTCAACACTTCTGGATTCTGTTATGGCTTAGATATCAGTTGCATATAAAAATTTTCTTTTAACCTTGTTAGCCGTGATTGTGAAGTTTGATACGTGTTTTGACTATTGGAGGAATAATTCCTATTGTTGATTTGAAGAGTGAATGAATGCCGTAGGAAGTAGCACATCTACAGTTTGTCTCACTAGCTGTAATATTATAGTTGAATGGAATACTTTTGTGGCAGTATTATAGGTCCTTGAGCTTATCTTCCTGTAGAGTCAATCAGCTGAGGCTTGCCTCATGCAACTTTGTATCTTTTAAGTCTTGCTTTCTAACTTGCTGAGTTTGGAGGTGGATAGTAGTTTCGGATGTTTCTATGAATTGAAGTCTGTTGTGAATTTTTAACCAATTATATTACAGGAAGTAACTGGACTCGATGCTTTCTGTGAAAAATTATTTTTTCTTATCTCAAGATTAATCTTCTGTTGTACAATTAGTGTTGAGTGATGTGTTTTTTGAGTGTGCGTGTGCTTATGTTTTTCTGGGTCTCTTTCATTCTATCTTGATTTGCTCCTCTCCTTGGGTTTAATAAAATGTACCTGCCAAATGATCCATCAAAGTCATGGTTGAGATAATAATCGGGAAGTGGTTTTCTTTGATTCACTTGGTTTTAGATGATGGCAGCTAGTTTTTTTTTTTTCAGTCTATATATGCACAAATCACTAAGAATCTCTTGTGTGAGATTTTGCAGGTTAAGAAGGAGAAAGCAGAACGTGAAGCTTTGGGAGCATTGCCTCTCTACCAGCGCACGATTCCTTGAGCTCCTAGCCTTTTCTATGACCGGTGGTTTTAATCTCATGGGCACCGTAACATGGTCGCCTACATTCTGTGGAAATTTTCATTGCACTTATACATAAGCGTTTCCTTCATCCCAATTGCTTGTATCGTGGGAAGAGAAAAATCTATACAGCTTGTCATCTAGTTGAATCTGATGACTAAGTGACATCGATTTTTGTAATAAGTTTATGTCTGGAATGTTGATGAGTACTAGATTAAGTCTGTTGTTATGCTTGCCTCTTTGCTACGGAATATAGAATGTTATTTGGACCATTTTGTCCTTCGAGTTATTTATTGCTGTGCATCTTGCCTTCTGCAATTCGCACCTTGTTTCGTTGCTTCACAATTCCTATTTGCTAAGTCCCAATAAACTGTCCACTGACGACATGATATCTGCTTATTGTCATTCTACGGGGGACGCACATTCAGCTGAAGAGTTGCTAATTGGGATGAATTTAAGTTTGCTTCAGTTGGAATTTTGATACCTGGCTGATCAAACCACAAAAAGGAGTAGTCATGCAGAACTACATCGTGTGTTCATATGAATCTGCTTTGAGTTGGGCCAGTGGAAAATCTGTTGAGGGTCAGTGTGCCATTACCATAGAGATGCCTAAGAGTAATAGACTGATCTTCTGCGTGACCTGCTCTGATTCAGTTTTTGGTTATTATGGTAGGTCTGCATCCAGATCATCAGATAGCCAAGGAATGAAAACGAAGTTTAGTTGAGGAAAACTACGGCGAACATGTTCGCCGCTTGGCTCTGTAGGTATTCTTGAACTTTTTCGATAAGAAAAGATGTCTTCGCGGTCCTTATCTGGAAGGGCAAAGTGAACCAGAGTGCTGCAAAGTTAAGCTGAAATGGAATTCCTGTTGTGTTACGCATTAGATGAGACTCTTGCGAGAACTCATGCCTGTTTGGCATTTCTCACTGTGATTTGTTGTCGATTTCCTCACCTTGGCCATTCAGGGATCGAACTTGGGAGATTCTAAGCTGATGGGTTTGAGCTCGCTTATGAGGACAAAAAGGCTCTTTAAAGGCTGGTCAACACGAGGGCCTTACCGACAAGCGAGAATGACTTCTCTATCGATTTTTTTGAACGTTTGCGGTATGGAGAAAGTAAATGATTCGATCTTGCTCGCTCCATTCACTAAAGGCGTCTTGATATAAGGGTGTACGATGAGGCACCTGAAATACCCGAATCACTGCATTATAATTGCTGGAAGTAGCAGAGAGATGGTAAATGAGTGAGCGAAATCCAATTGAAGTGGGTCGAACTCAGGCTCTGACTTTCTTAAGCTAATGACAGATAACTATGGCAAATCGTTCCTTGCTTTAGGTTTCGTTTGTTTTGAAAAAATATATTTTTTCATTTTCTGCTGTTCAGTTTACCGAGGAAAATGAAAAAATATTTTCCTTACTCAACGGAAAACTTATGTTAAAATTCAAGAAAATGATTTTATCTCTAAAAAATCAGAAATTATTTTATAAAATGTGATTAAATATCGACATTTGGACTCAAAATTCCATGCTTGGGCAAGAAATCTAATGTTGGTTCCCGATTCTCTAGTGTCTGGGCTTGGGTCCATCAAAGGCTGGCCTGTGCCTAGGATTTTAGAACTTGTGCCCAGCTCCCAAAGGCACATCCTCGGGTCCATCGAGCCTTGAGTCCAGGAGCCTCTGGCATCCATGCCTAGGTCCATCGAGGTCAGGCCTGAAGTCTTATTGCTCATGCCCGATGCCTAGGCACTCAAGCTCAATTTCCACTAAGGCCATGCTTAGGTTCCTAATAGCTCTGGTCCTGGCACTTGACTTGGGTCCACAAAGGCCATATTTAGGTCGTTGGTGCTTGGGCTTAGGTCCTTGGTGCTCGATCTAGGGACTATCGAGGTTGCGGCCCGAGACCCCAAATACCTGTGCCCTCATCCCCAACTCTTGAGTCGAAGTCCATCGAGGCGAGACTCACAACTTTGATGCCCATACTCGGTTCTCCAATTGTCCAATTATTGATGCATGAATAATGTATGTTTATTTAAAAAAATCATATCAGATTTTTCATATCATATGATAGAAAATATTTTTCAATTTATTTTCAAGTTTTAAACAAACATCAAAATATATATCTATTTTCAGGAAAATGATTGTTAGAGAATATTTTTCAAAAATATCAAATCTTTAGCGAACCAATCGGAGCCTATTGCATTGTGTGCGGTTGTGCATAAGTCAGGTGTACGAATGTCAATGAGCAAAATCCCTTGTTCTGTCCATCATCCCCGTCGCATTAAGTTCATCACGAAAGAAGAATGAATGTGCGGTGGAGGAAAATGGCCAAAAAAAGGTCGGTACAGACTACAGAGTGAGGGTACAGGGTAGGTCGGTGGGTAGTAGTGATATCTTCAATTGTGCTTGGCCAAGAAAAATTGGCCGTGTAATGAAACAGTGTGTCGTGCAGACTGTCCCCCCTTATCTCTTGGTCCTCCTGGAGCGAGCAAATCAGGTAAAAGAAGATAGATCCAGAATCTGCAATAATAATAATAATAATAATAATAATAATACTAATAAAGTTAATTCCATTTAAAAATTCAAACTAATACATTTATAACAAATTTTCTTGAATTACAAAAAGTCTCAAAATAGTATAAATTTACACCTAATTTTTGGTAACTGAAAACTCCAAATCATTATTTCTGTGAAGTAAGCTTATCATGTCAATTGAATTACAACAATTTCATGGTAAAACATAATAGGACCCAATGAAAGATAAATATGTCATGAGTGTACTATTTTATGGTTTTTAACGACCCAAATTAATTTTGCGCAAATTTATCACAGGTATACTAATTTTAAGTTTTTTGTGACCTAAAAATTAGTTTTGGATAAATTTATCACAAATATATTAGTTTGAATTTTTTTGTGATACTATCATAAAATAGTAAAAATCGCAACTTTGGAGCCACTGTCAAATCGATTTTTAAGTATCACTATAGCAACTTCTGATACTATTTATTGATTTTTAAGTATCGCTTTTTTATGAGAAATATGATTTAATCGTGTAGATAAAAAAATTTAAAGTTCAATTGAATTCTGTATAGAAGGCTTTAGTGTAATTTTCCTAAGTTTGAAAAAGAGAAGTCTGGGGCTTGCGCAAGCTGCATGGGGAATTATCAGCTGGGCATTTGCAGGTGCCAATCATATAGGCCGGCTTTTAATGGGAATGGAGGCATGGGGTTGCTGCTATTATGTGTCATCTCCCTCTTTGTCTCTCTTGCCCTGACCTCTATCTTGTGTGGATAGGTTTGAGTCTGAAATCCAAGTTCATCTTGATCTCTGGGCTCGTTCTGAATTGACCAGATGATTTGCAGAGAAACAAAAGATAGAACAAAATAAATGCTTTCTCTTAGCAGAACCGTCTTACCTTCATAAATATTCACTCTTTTCTTATATATGGTAGCCAATGATGTTAATTTTCTTATAGGCTGTTTGGTGTATGGTTTTTCTCCCAACAGCTTCATCTGTGTGAAGGGATGTCGCAACTTTTAAAAGTGTATGGCAAACGCCTTAACAGTTATAGCACCTCCAAAGCTAGGTAGCTTATGCCAGCTTACAACGAGCCCACAACACTTCAAGAAAATGAACTACCATTTGTGACATTCATCTTTCGGGGTTCGAATGCATAGATCTAACAATCAAGGTATCGAATCACCGTGTTAATCTAGCGGGTGCATTCTTCTTATTATTCCTGAAACCATCTCTCATTTCTCCATTTGCACTCACCCAAATGTGTCCAAGAAGCTCTTCAGAAGCTCCCCTTGTGGGGAGAGACTTGTCTGTTGGGTAGGTTGTCACTTTTCACAAGCAGCTTGGACGGTGACTTGTGCTTGCATTGAAACTGAAAGTGTTATCTTTTTCGTATCAAAATGAAAAAGCCCTTTCGCGGGGACGAGTTAATACAGTGAAAGTCCTACATATGATACATAAAATGTAATCAAATTCTAAAATTATAATCGACTCAATTAAGCTCTAAACCTTGTAAAAAAAAATACAATCAAATCCATGAGATGAATGGTGCCTAAAATTGTTTTTATATTACTCATAGAACATGGGATCCATAAATTGCAGTTTTACATATACTTTTTAAGATTTGATTGCAATTTTCGCAAAAGGTTTAGAATTAGAATTGATAAATTGAAAGGTTTACAGTTTGATTACATTTTGTACATAAGTTTAGAACTTGTGGTACACTTTTTCCATTCTTTCAAAATCATGGCATGCATCAATCATCTTCGACTCAACACATATTTAATTGAAAAGTCCTATGTTATAGTTTCTAGTATATACTCGATAAGGTGCTACCTACATTAAATATGTGGCCGAAACCCCAACGTGATATTATCTAGCAGTTGTACTTTGTTTGGATCGCAAGATAGACTAGATCGAGAGGACTTGAGGAATGAATATTAATTATTTGTACGTCCAAAGCTTTTTGACATTTCCCCCCTCACCAATTACCTCCATATTCCAGAGTGTTAGAAGATATCTCACATTAATTGATTATGGATAAATATGCTATTTATTTATATGTGATCTTCCTCCACCCATTAGAATAAATTTTTTGGATTAAATCTTCTAACAAGGTATTTGAGTTAGTATCTATCTCACTTTATTCCACGTGTACGTCTATGCCGTTGTTTTTTTAATTCGACTTGCACGTGAGAATAATGTTGAAATATCATATGCCATATGACTATGGGGGATTGTATGCTCTTTATATACACGTGATTTCCTTTTATCAACTTAAAAATTTGGATTAGACTTTCTCGTAAATTTCTTTTTTTTTTTTTAATCTTGTCAATTTTATTCCTTCTTATCTATGCAAAAAATTATTATGTATGTAGCCAACATTAGCCACACAAGTCCTTTTGAAGACAAGGGGTCGAGTCACCCGCGATCTCATCGGAAGACGAGTTCATTAATGCAGTTGCACTGTGTGCGTGCATGTGCATGGTCTCATTCTGATGGTCTATTTCCCTGTTCTTAGAAGGGTTTGTCCCTGAGAAGAGAAAGAGATCGGCACCGATTGATTTGTCCCCTCTCAAGCTTGGAATTCCTCAAGATATAATCAATAAATAAATAAAATCATGTCATACAAAACTCAAAGGGCTTGACCCTTTACTCCCTATTTCCATTTTCAGGAGACATTTCTCCATTTGTAGAGGAACTTCCTTTGTATCAGTTCAAAGATTGAGCTACAAGGAGTATGAATTCATGCATGGCCATGAGGGAATGGGTCTTTGCAGATATTCTCAAAATCTGAGAGCAGGAATCAGAACAATATTCTGGACAATCTCCCTTTCTTTTTTTGGAGTTTTTTTCTTATATTTGATTATAATAGATAACCGTGATGTTGTAAAATCAGAGATTTGAATTGTAGGACCATGTTGCGGCATGGTGTGTAATTACGATGATGTTGTATGGTAAATTGAGAGATGACAATTCTAGCATTAGTTGATCAAGTCTGGCCATGTGGCCAACATGTGAATAAAGGTGCTAATGTCATGGTCAAACGTTAAAATCAGTACTTCCAGTTCCATCTGGAATAGCAATATACATGAACCTAAAACTTAATCATGCATTTCTTTTTCCTTTTTTGTTTTAATCAAGCAAGGCAAAATCCTCCATGTCGGTGAAAACCCTTTTTTTTTTCCTCTTTTTTTGAGAAACAAAGGCATTAATGTTGCTCTCATGAAAGTATAAACAAATTCATTTCTGCCTTTCTTCAGAGTCATTTTACCATATTTATCCAGCACATTGCATAGACTGACATAAATTTTCTTTCTTTATAAAGTTATCATATAATTAGAACTTCTTCCCTTTTCTTTACCGTCATCATCCATATTAATATTATTATTATTTGCAAGAGAGTATCTTTTGGGCAGCAGACAATTTTTGATCCTTACAGCACCCATATAGCGGTGTTCCACACAAAAACAAAAAAAACTTTCAAGCAAGATTTTGCACTGTTGTGGCGTGGAAAGTGTCTAAAAATCTCACATGAGGACAATTGAAGTTGGGAAGGAGGCAACCCCCAATAATTCAAGCGGGCAGGAGACCTTGATTTTAGGGCCAATGAAAGAGAAAGTTCCAAAAGAAAATTGCAAAGAAAAGGGACGGGTAAATTGTCTCTTCAGGTCTTGGTGAAGCAGGGATTTCCGCACAAGAAGCAGATAAGAGAAGGGGGAAAGGGATGAGGTTGAGATTAGTGTTGGGCCACCATTTACTATTATTCAATTCAGCCCTTAGGCCCACCATGCTTCCCTCCTCCTGGCCCAGAAATTCAATTCAGCTCTCGGATCTGTTCTTTCACTTTATTTTATTTTTTTGGTTTTTGTTTGTTAGGTCAGCTGGGATTTTCTTGCATGCCCTAGCACTGTCCCCTTCAGATTGAGTCCCACAGCCTTTGGGGCCCCAACATTCCTCGTGATTCGTTTCATTGACAATTTCACAAAATTCTTGCTCTCGAATGGTTAACCTATCAGATGAAGCGTAGATTGTTAGATTCGAATTTTTAAGCAGATGGGTCATATTCAATTATGACTATAATTATGTGACATCGTTTAATACATCATTTATTAAATCAATTTTGGTATTTGGATCAGTATTTCAATCAGAAGTCCGCCATATTTGAATTGAGTGTTTAGGTTATACAAAAATATTTGCATGGAGAAATCTCCACCATTATAAATATTTAATTGAAATGACAAGCTCTATATAATCATCTGAAAAGAAACCTCCTCGATCAATGACAAATAAATAAAACCTCATGTTAGGTATTCTACGTGTCTCCTGACATCTATTCCATCAAGAATCTCCATATGACATCTCATCTTGTAAGGTTACGTTTGGTTGGGCCATTGGAGAAAACTTTTAGAGAAATGTAAAGGACATTAGGCTAGAGCCTTTTTTTTTTTTTTTTTGACAAAATTCAAATTGTGTTAGTAAAGTGTAATTTATAAGTGCATTGTGAAGCAACTTTGGTTTAAGTGCTGCGTCGAACAAACTACACTTAAAAAGGGACTCATTTTATTTTTATTTTCAAAAAGAACCTCAAACCCTTCATTGGCATCGAACTTAGGCTGTTAACAAGCTAGATCTACTATCGACAACACTCACTTGAGGTTCCATGACCCTCGGCAACGTTGCCAAGGTCGTGTGACCTTAGGTGACCGCTGCCTGAGGTTGTACAACTCCAGGCTGCCTCACCTGAGGTAGCATGACCTGAGACTCATTGGTGCCAAATTTGACGCTGACAATGTCACATCCAATAAGGGCATTTTAGAGAACTTCGAAAGTTTAGCAAGGGAAAAATTATATATATATATATATATATATATATATTTAGCATTTTAAAAATGCTCAAAACTCTAAGCTCCAACTTGCGTTAGGTTAAAAGGAATCTAGAAAGCTTTGGAGACCTAATTACATTCTCCAAAAACTCTTCAAAAAATTTCTCAAATGCCACTTGCATTTTTTTAAGGCCGAATGGACCTTAATGGAGCATCGCTTCACTAAACAGTTGTTGTCATTTTCTTGATGAAAGCGAAATAAATCTGATCTTTTATCTTTCGCATGTATCTCCATAAAAAAAAAGGATAAAAGATAAATTCTTGGATTGTTTGCATCCGCAAATATGTTGTCTGCATATATTTATTCTTGGGTTCAACAACCTTTGAAAAGCCCTTCGTCTGTATTGTACCTCCTCTCATGTTAAAAATAAAAATAAAAATAAAAAATCTGAGGTTCTAATCAGGATCTCCAATGCATAGTTTTCCCCCTTCCTGCCGACCTTAAGAAACAGTAGTTTTGCAACTTTTTGGGTCTGACATGTGGTCTGTTACCCTATAATGTCAGCGACTTCATTCCCATTCCATTTCTTAATGAACAAATCAATACTGTTATTTCTTAGGAACTTTCAGATCGAAGGCACCATCATTCCACCTGCCATGCACATGTGCACCTATCAAATCCTTCTCCCATCTGAGATTCTGTGATTTTTCTTTTGTAGAAATTCCTTGGAATAGTGATACCAGAAGTTAATGGATGTTGAACACCCTCCAAGCAAAGACGCAACAATGTCCATGTTCACAATTAAAAAACCCATGTGCATTAGCTCGATGCCTCTTGATGCTTGGGGCCCTTTTGCTCATTTACCTAAGAACCAAGACCCTCCATTAAGATTTATTGCCGCTTTTATCTACTGCTAATTCATTTCCTGTTTGCTTCAACTTTTCTTGGATATACATATTTCAGTTGATTCTACAACAAATATACAATTCATGCAATTCTAGAACTCTCACTTATTCATCAATTGTCCATATGATGTTCGCTACATGATATCGCATGTTTCATACATAAGATTTTCATGTAATTGCATTGGGAAGGGCTTTTTTCCTTTCGTTTTTCATAGCAAGACAAAGTATTTGAATTTTTCGACTTGATTTAGGCTCACGCACTATGTTAATAATATATGGGACAGAAATCATGCGATTCGAGGTATGGAGGAGGGTACATAAGTATTGGCATATTACTTGCAAAAATATGGCAAAAAGTCGGGCTTTGCTATAACTGTAGTGTTGGTCCAACTCATGACCTTAAACTGAGTCGTTTATCGGAGTCAACCCCAAATATAAAATGGGGTAATGATAACCAGGGGGGAAAATTTCACCAGAAATGGTTACTCCCCCTGCCTGATCCTCGCGATGAAGCCGCCGGGACCACCCGGACGCTTTACAAGGAAATGATGGCAGCTTGGTGAATTGCAAAAATATGGCAAAAAGCGGGCTTTACTATAACTGTAGTGCAAAATGATGTTAGTATGATATTTGGTCAATTGTATTTTAAACAGAAAGACTTATATATTAGGATCTGGCTATATAAACTACAATATTTTATGGAACTAGTATATTTAACAATGGGACTTTCCTACTAATTCGTTTTTATCAAATGAGAAAGCATACGAATACATGTTATATTATTTTATGGGAATATGAAATAATAATAAGCATATTTTGGGCACTTGACATGTTGCATCATTGATTGAAAAAAGAAAATACGTAAAATTAAGTTTGAAATTGAAGTTTTTTCGCGTGAGTGTAATACATCACAGGCGTAATTCGGTTTAATATTAAAAAGGAGTACTTTTCCTTAAGTTTAGTAAACGTGTGGAACATAGAAGTTTTATTGAAAATAACTTATTTTACATAAAGGTACTGTTATTTGACCAACATATATCCTCATACATTTACACGAATGGTCCTATGTACGTCGTATCCATATAAAGTACCACCTATAGCATGATGGGCATGACCTCCAAAATTATTCTGAGTGGGAAAAATCATATTTCAAATTCAAGATTTGTCGCATCGAAATCAAATGCTTGATCACCAAGCTAATCATTAAAGATGAGGGAAGAGGGGAAGTGTTAAGAAATATACATGATATACATCATGTTCCCGTTTCTCGATAGTTTAAGCTTTTAAGAAAAGTGATTACGGCATCTAATGTTGGCAATTAAACTTAATCCGGGAACAAATGAATAAATTAATCCCCCAACAAGGTTGTGCTTGAAGCATGGTGTTCCTGCATGCCTTGCAGCATCTCAGGGGCGGATGAAGTCATGTGATTTTTAAGATCAACCCCGAAAATAGGAACTATGAAATTTATTTAAGATCGTGTCTTGGACCTCCACCAGATAACATCCAAGAGCATAAATTTAAAAAAAAAAATAAGATAAAATACAACACGATTAGAGGGTCAAAAGTGTAAATCGGGCAAACCCCATGTGAAAGAGACAGTGGCAAATGGAGGTAATTTCCTCAATGTCACAGGGCTCTCTGGCAATGGCACATGCATATAAATAAGTGCCCTGCTCAATCTGCTTCTGCACAAACTATATTCTTCTAGTTCAGGCTGAAAACTCCTTTTTCTTCTCCTCCTTCTCCCTTGGAGCTGCAAGAAACCTTTGGCGATGAGAGGGTCGGCTCTAGCGGTGGTGGCAGTGCTACTCTGCGCTACCTGCCGCCTCGGTTGCGCCTTCATCGATGGTGAGCTCCCGAAACTTCAACATTCTCAATATAAGTGCACAAACTTTGTAGACATTAGTATCTGAATATTTGGTTTACCTTTCATTCTCTCATGAGTTCATCACCCACCAACTGATTCTGTCTATATTAGTGTGGCTTTTTTTTTCTGAATTTAAGCATGAGTAAGGCAAAATCAAGAGGGTGGTCAAATGAACTGTGGTATGAAATTTAGTTAGCTGCCAAATCCTTGAAACTAGCATGTACTGACTGACTTGAAAATTTAATAACTTCAGAGGTCACTCGTCAAGCAATTACTTGAGTAGCCAGTCTTCTTTCTATGTACAACTACATCCATTTGCAGTTAATGACTAAATGAAGATCTGGTTCATTATGTGCTGATATCTGTAATCCTCAATCAACATACTTGGATTAGTCTATATTGCTGGAATATGCTTGTAATATTCAACTCAAAAGATTTTCTCTGTCAAAGTGAATGATTTTGGTGAGAACCAAATTCCTCATTTGAGTGAATTTCCTTCATTCCTTGCATTGAATTCTGAATTTTGGAGATCGATGTCTCTGAAGCTGTTTTGTGATTAGTACAGACACAATGGGGGCCACTATACAGCTGACTTTTCAGGCTGGCAGAAGCCTCACATGGTCCTGAATTTAATAATTTTATGCCGACTTTACTCTTTGTACCACATAAAGAGCATTTAAAAAAATATCAAAAATTTCCCAGAAGCAGCAAATAGGACTACTTTTTTTTTTTTTTCCTTTTCCTTTTTGGCCCCCTGACATTTTCTGAGAAAACGCATAATAGTTGGGGTCATCACCACAGAAGCCATTCCAACTTATACTTAAAATGAGGAGGGAAGAAGAAGCAATCATAATACCCATAGGGTCATTGGTCGTCTCCTGCAGTAAACTGTGCAGTACTTAAGCTTTGCAGACCAGATGGTCCTTGAGTGAGAGCAATAAAGCTTATGCTAGGTCACAATTAATGCCCCATATGATGTGTCCCTTTTGTCCAATCTCTCTCTTCAACTTCGGCCTAATGAGTTAAATTTTGGACATGGTTGTGGACCCGACCAATTGATCATTCGTTAAAATATGCCCGATTCATTTCTGGTACAGGGCTAGTGCCGAACGGGAACTTTGAGCTCGGGCCCAAGCCCTCAGACATGAAAGGCACAGTGGTGATCGGTAAGTATGCAATCCCCAAGTGGGAGATCTCCGGCTTCGTGGAGTACATCAAGTCGGGCCAGAAGCAGGGCGACATGCTGCTGGTTGTCCCCGAGGGCGCATTCGCGGTGCGGCTCGGTAACGAGGCCTCGATCAAGCAGCGTCTCCAGGTGCAGAAGGGCATGTACTACTCTCTCACGTTCAGTGCAGCCCGGACGTGCGCTCAGGAGGAGAAGCTCAACATATCTGTTGCGCCCGACTCGGGAGTGCTTCCGATGCAGACCCTGTACAGCAGCAATGGGTGGGACTCGTATGCCTGGGCATTCCAGGCCGAGCTTGATGTGGCTGAGATTGTGATCCACAATCCAGGAGTTGAGGAGGACCCTGCTTGTGGACCCTTGATTGATTCGATTGCAATCAGGGCTCTCTATCCTCCTAGAGCAACTAATAGTGAGTTCTCTCATCTTTGATTTCACAACTAATCGCTTCTGGAACACGATTCTACTTACCGAAAGCTTAGGATTTCATGTGGTCTGATCGATCCAAAGGACGACTTTCTACATTAGTCTGCATGAAATCCTACAGAATCAATCTCATTAAATCTGCTTGATTGATACTCATTTCTACATCATTCCTCCATGATTTTTTGGTCAAAGAGGTCATTTTAAATGGCCATGTTTTCACACGCCAGAGAAAGGCTCTATTTCATGCAAGAGACTCTTCTGAGAAATGTTATTACTAGTCACTGAAGGAACTATAATCAATGTGGAGACTTGATTGACATAATCTACAATAGTAAAAGAATTACAAGAAAACTTTTCTCCTAGTCACATATCCAACTCTCTTTGTATTTTTGCAGAAACATGAAGATACATTAGATACTTCTACATAATCATCATTTCATCCTTAACAAATTTGGCAATGATTTTTAACTTCTCTTCCATTTATCCAGAGAACTTACTGAAGAATGGCGGCTTCGAAGAGGGTCCCTACATCTTCCCAAACACGTCCTGGGGAGTATTGATCCCTCCGAACATCGAGGATGACCACTCTCCCTTGCCTGGCTGGATGGTAGAATCCCTCAAAGCAGTCAAATACATCGACTCTGCCCACTTTTCTGTCCCTGGGGGCTATAGAGCAATCGAACTCGTTGCCGGAAAAGAGAGTGCAATTGCTCAAGTAGCCAGGACCATCCCAGGGAAAACCTACACCCTATTCTTTGCCGTCGGAGATGCAAGCAACTCATGCGAGGGGTCGATGATCGTCGAGGCATTTGCAGGGAGGGACACCATCAAGGTGCCCTATGAATCGAAGGGCAAAGGCGGGTTCAAGCGTGCTGTCCTGAGATTCAAGGCCGTGTCCACCAGGACCAGGATCATGTTCTACAGCACGTTCTACACCATGAGGAGTGACGATTTCTCTTCTCTGTGTGGTCCTGTTGTTGATGACGTAGTCCTCTTGAGCGTCAGGAACCCTAGGCTCATGTAAGAATTTGACCAGAATAATTGGTCGGATGTGTTATGGTATAGGAGCATTTTATGCTTTTAATGTGTGGAGTGAGACAAGGATTTTTCAGGAGTGTTATGCTTTAATTAGGCTTATAAAACCCCAAACCAGAATAATAAGAATTACATATACTGTAATGGAAGGTTAATATGGTATATATTACTAGTGTATTTACTCCAAGCCTACGTATTATTGATAACTCTGAAATAAAAGGTTCGTTTTAATCCCCTCTTTCCTATATCAGCCAAACAAAAAAATATACATAACATTCTTTGAAAACAAGAAAATTTGAGTTTCGTTTAAAGAGAAGAAAAGCATGTGGAGTTGTCTTCCAATAAATTTGTTTACTCAGTCAAAAGATTACAAGAAAAAATCTACAAACTCATTTTCAACCAATTTGGTCTGTCACAAAAAGAGAAGAAAGCTGGCTCCTTAAAACTAGGAAAGTAGCATTAACAGTAGAATGCAGTTACACATAGGCACACATACAATCACAAGCAGCTGCAGGAAGAAAATTAAAAATAACAAAATGGGAGGTGACAGAATTAGGATTCACTTAGTATGCACCAGACGGCTCATCTGAACCCAACAAGTGCATATGAGTTGGGTACGCACAGTAACAAGAACTACTATAGGCCAATATAGAGCAGACATTTGAGCTAATGTGGAAGTTTTTTTGGCCTATAGGCAATGTTTAATAACTCAATCGAGCATTGGACATATTTTACACTTACTAAGATTATGTGCATTTTAGTAACACTAACTGATTTCAGACTTAAATAAATCGAGAATTCATTTAATGTGTAAAGTACAGAAGGGGTTATTGGATTTGTTCAAGGAAAGAAAATTTGACAAATTGGAATGTCATCCGTTAGTATTATGTTGCTAAAATCAATCCATAATACCAACAATTTCATGGTTGGTAAGGATTAAGAAACTAATATTTGATTCTTGGACATTTTCGCGAAAATCTTTATTTCCAGTTTTAGCACTAAAATTTTTTTACACTCGGAATTCAATTACAATTCCAGATTCAATCCTCATGTTGCAACATTATCCGATAAATCCTAAATATTCAACATTAGCTTTTCTTCTTCTTCTTCTTCTTCTTCTTCTTCTTCTTCTTCTTTTTTAATGTTAATCTGGGCAGCAATTGCATTCATACTTCTCAAAAGTTATATGGAAGAATCCTTCATTGATGTTCCAGTAGCTTAATTTCTACAGCTGCTCGGGTTTCCCTCAATGGTTTCTACTTAATCAGTAAAGTCAGACCAGCTAACAAAACCCTAAAATTTGCCTTCAGTCTAAAGTCCCTTTATCACCCTTGGGCACACAAAACAGAGAATATGGACAACCGAGACAAACTTTTGGATGAATGTAGTAACTCAGAATACATCACCATAAGCACTGACAATTAATTTCGGGAAAAAGCTGCTAGCACCCTCGATGACCTCTAAGAACATTGCAATACGTCCATCAATTAAAGCTTTACAGGTCCAGGAAAACCTTACCTGAATGGCGCAGAGAAAGGTACAATCTATGCTCTAGTTACCAAAATGACTGTGTTCACTTAACCTGCACCAAAGGCTGAAAACAAGAAGAAAACAGTATGCCAAGAATGAATGATTAAGATTTGAAAACAAAAATTTTTATGGAATCTTGGCTGGATGTTCTGACTATAGTCATAAGTCTTGGTGCTCCTATGCAAATCCTAAATTTTGCATTCGCAATTAAATGCATATGCTCTAGAACCTGAAATTGTACTTCTGACTTATAAGATTATCAGTACCAAGTGAACGACGTTCTAGCTCAGGGTATTCAGAAAAAATGGTTATCTTGTTCACTGGAAGAATAGGTTCATTAATCAAATCATTCTATTATCAGCTCACATATCTTTTCTCAGTACAGAATATAAATTTTGATAACTATTTCAACATACAAGTCAACCTTAAAGTAGACAAAAGCTATTTCCTTTGGAATATACCACCAACAAACAGCAACAAGCTAAGGGTTTCTCCAGCAGGTGGTGGTACTGAAAGAAGAAGAATAATTAAAAAACGTAGTCATGGTAGAGAACTCATGAATTTTAAAGAGGAAACCAAGTAAAAGAACTTCTATGATGCTACCTCGGCAAACTTCACTACTCAAACCCCCTCAGATGTGAAATTAGTTCAATTGATGAAACATGAACATGCTGATTGAGACAGATTTAAGGGTAATGGATTGACTCCTTCAAATCTACCTAGTAATTGATATTGAAAATATTCACTAGCACTACTTTGATCTTAAAAAAATTTGAGCACACATTCAATCATCAAATGCAAGAAAATTTAGACCAGATACAACAGGTATTTTCATTTTTTACTAAAAGAATTGAAACAAAAGAAATGAAAATCAAACATTTTCCTACAAATAAAGTTATACAAACTTGACACAGACTATACAATTTAAAACTGCTACAAACAATTTAAATAAGGCCACTATCGTGAAACCTAAATATCCACAACACAATGATTTCATACATACAATGAGTAACCATTTATTTCTTTCAAACAGGATTCTGAGTACTTCAGCTTCTGTGACCTTTGAATTGGCACGAAAAATGAATGTAGTAGACTATGTGACATATTAATTTTCTAGAAGAAACTTTTCAAATATAAATTGTAAAAGAACATTCATATTGAAAATTGATCCTCCAAAAAAAATAGTTCTAGCAATTATTAGCACACATCTTCGTGGTGCAAAAAATTTACCTGCATGGAATGAGGAGATTTTGAAAAAAAAACTATCTTTCTTTTGGCCATTTGGCTGCCCTTTTAACTAAAACCTTTCAGAGGAAGAAAATCATTAGTGAAATAATCACAAGCTCCACCAAATCCAGGGAGACCAACCAGCAAACAAGTGGAGGCAGGTCTATTCACATTAACATTCATGTATCGAGAGGAAAGCAAGTTCCAATCTCTTGACTTCATTCAATTGCCGTAACAAAATATGTGATTCTGGGAAAGAGCAAATTAGCAATAACTTGACATCATTGTACTATTCAAATGACAAATTAATAGTCAATAGCCGTAATATCTGCAGAAGTAATAACCAAAAGTCCCATGGAAGAAAGAGATTGTCATGCATGAGCATTTCATAGAAGTTGATCAACCAAAAACAAAAAAAAAAAATTATCCTTTTAAAGAAAGGACAGAATGTAAGACTCACAATTTAAAATACATTGGATATTTCCACGTTGTTCCTACATAATGTTTAGTGATCATGAGACAAACATGATCACTAAACATGTGTTGCTTTGTATGTTGGATGGATCTACAATCTCATCAAGACTCTAGTTGGTACATGAGGTGCAATCAATGCAATTTCTCTTACAGCCACAATGAGTTTTTTAATGCTTCAACACTATAACCCTTAAATTTTCTCTGTTCTGTAAATTTCAATTTTCTCAATTCATTTTACTGTAATCCGAGAGAGAGAGAGAGAGAGAGAGAGAGAGAGAACCAGGTTGTATAACCAGTGCAACAGGGTCATTCTTTTAAATCCTTAACCAGCATGTCAGAAAGATATATAAACTATGGCTCAAAAACAATTCGGTTGTTTTAGATGGCTAAGATGGCTACCATTGCCATCATTCACAACCATGCAATGAAATTGCAGTTTATCCAAAGTAGTCATACACATAAATTATAACAATAAATGATGTAATTTGCAATTACATCATTCAAGAGAACGTAGTTCAGCATTTGCAAATTACATAATTTAAGAGATCTACAAATGACCTGATCCAGATCTCGGAATCTTCTTCAGGATACTCATCATTGCCAAAATCAACAGGAATGCAGATTGTTTCCACTCTTCACTGAAGTGATGGAGAGTAATGCATCAGAATATATCATTTAGAAAATTGCTAACTTTGCCATGTAACACTTTTTGTAGAAAGAACGCATTCAGATATTGCCCTACGGTACATGCCAAAAGCAATCTAACACAGCATCCTCTTTGGACCTTTGGAAGCAAGGACCAGAAGGCTCCAACTTCTGCCCCGCATAATACAGGGCGTGTTGTGATGCTTCTCTTTTGAAGAAGAATGGATGCAGATATTGTCCCATGGTCTATGCCAGGAGAGACCAAACGCAGCATCATGTTTGAAGTTTTCGAAGCAAGGAATTATAGCCTCTAACTTCAACCCTGGAAAATACAGGGACATTTATCAATAACATCCTCACATTTGGATTTCCAATGTTGCCATCAGGTTAGAGACAGGGAAATCAGAAAGATTGCTGGTTCAAAGTTTCAGAGCATAAACTAGCTCTATATGTTGTATAATTCATGAAGGTCAATGAGTGAGGCACCGGGACATGTTAGTATCATCAGGAACCTATGCTCCAGTCACACGTACATACACAGAACCTACCAAACAAACAATTTTGCCAAGATCCAATGTCTAATCAGGTCATATGAGACCCTTCTGCAATAAAAGAAGAAAGTCGACAAAGGATCCACGAACAATTTATTATTTAGTGATATACATACAGTCTACCAAGAAATAGAAAGATCCATCACAAAGGTCCACAAAGAAAACAGAAACTTGCTTTGTAGAGGTAATCAGAATAAGAACAATAGCGTTCACTTTTATTGTGGTAAAAAGACATGCTTTTAAATACATATCGTCACCATATAGTCATTGCAGAGATATTAAAAGAAGCAGAGGAACATATAATGTACTTTCCTTTCTTACAATTTTATGGTGCCATCTGCACAGCAAAGTGAATCCAATAAAAGATAGACAAAAGTACTGAATCTGACCATCAGCTAATATGAAGACTTCTTCTGGAAGAAATTAAGTTCCTTAGCTCTATCAAATGTTCATCATTTGATATGTTAAGAGAAAGACGAAGATTCGTCAATAAGGCTTCTTGTTCCCAACTCATTGGTCCAGAAGCATACAATGCCACCAGAATGCTGCGATATGCATGCAACTCTAAACTATGAACTCTAGTTGCAACAGCCTCCTCATTAGGAAGGGAGAAAGTCACGTCTTCCTCATCATCACGTCCTTGGAATGATTCAGCGCTACTACAAAGAGTATCAGCATCTTGACTAGGATCCCTCAAAGTTCGACTAGACAACCTATTGAAACAATCATCTACACCACTGCAACTACCGACAGAACTTGCGTCCGTATCGGAATCATTAGGTTCTAGATGACTGCCAAAGGAAGCATGCATGTTTCTTTCACCCAGAATTTCTCGTGGGTAGGCAACAGCATCTACCTTTTCCAATGGGGCTCTCAGGAACACATTATCTTTGATTGTTGCTTTCCTTTTGCGACTATGTCCAGCGTTCACTCTTAGTTGAGACGAGCAATAAGGTGAGAGTCTTTTCATCCCTGATGTTCTACTGGAAACAGCATTAGAATCCTGGAATCGGCTTTTGTTGGCAACTGACAGACAACCATCCTCTACCCGCCATGTTCATCTTTGGTTCCTCCTTGCACAGCAGCCGAACTTTATTTCCTTTAAGCTTCATGATCAATGCGCACGCTACACAGGGAAACCTGAACAGCCAACAAGCGAAACATATGATCATTCTCGTAGGCCATAAAAGCAACATAGAATGTGAAGGACAAACATTGACAAGTAATGCCAATATCCCAAAAGTAAATCAACAGGATCTCTTCAAGATAAAATTTTTCTCATATGCAAAAATTAATACCATTGTCAAACCATCCTAAGTACAAGTCCTAAGGCATCTGAATCAGACGAACCCAATACAGAAAGCACGATCGAAAGCCACCGATCAAGAGACAACAACCCATCTTCCTTTAATGAAAGAAAAATTAATGAATCAAACATCCAAAAAGATGCCTTTTACTCACAATCAGTGCGCAAAATCAATAATTTATAACGTCCTCATCATATATCAAAATCAAATTTCTAACCCTCAACTGAAAAAACAAATGACCCAGAAATCTAATCAAAATACCCAAAAACATGGCATCAGACCATTACATAGTAAGGCACAGATACACAAAAACTAGGCAAAAATCGTCAACAGGAATGCGCCTTCAGAGAAGGGGGTTGATTAAAAAAAAAAAAAAAACCAAAATCGATTCATCGTGCGATGAAGAGCCCAGAATCTTCAATTCAAAAATCATTGTTCATAAATTCACATCCAAAACACGGATCAATTTTTTACCAAAAAAAAAAAAACGGAGCAATACGGCAGCCATGAATTCCAATAAATCGCAATAAAAAATCGAAAATAAACTGGGGAAAAAATTGAAACTTACCTTCGAAACGAATGCAGCCGGAAGCCCTAATTTTCGATTCCGAGGGAAGCGTTTAGGTTTTTCTCCTTCGATTTGGAGAGAGAGAGAGATTTGGGAGATTGCGGATTTGAAGGACAAGGAAGGTAAACAATTGAAAATGGGTTTATAATGGGGGGGTACTTTTCTTGCTTACCAGAAAAAATAAAATAAAGTTAAAGCCAATTTTTTTCATTTTTATTTTTTTATCCCCAGCAACAATATATTTCCAAAAAAGTGAAAGAAAAGAAAAAAAGAAAAAGAAAAAGAAAGCCCCTGTTTTGCAGCTTGAACCCTGCAAAAACTTCATATATTCGACTCGGTACTTTAGAGAGGGTCAATTGTAATTTTACCCCCAGTTTTGAAATCTATCTCACTTTAAAAGCAATCAAAAACAATTCATTAATAGCGGAATTTTTCTGGTAGTTAGGTTAGGATAAACGTTCTAGAATAATTGTTACATGTATATAGTCAAATACTATGACATTACTAGGTCGAATCATGATGTCTAGTCAATTTCAACTTAGGTTATGTAGCTCCAAACAACAACTATAGGACACCGAGGCATGTATGTCTAATAAATTGACGCCTATACTAATTCATAATGGGAAATGGTATTTCATGTAATATTTATACTACATGGTATAACAGGCGGATCAAAGTGAGATATATGATATATGGGGTGCGCCTAATAGGAGGAGATTCACAGCATGCGTGCATTAATGATTGGACAATTACACCATATGTAACGTGGTGTGACCACCACATAAAATATTTTTTGTTATCAGGGGCTAATTTCTAAATACATAATTAGATGCATGACACCAACTATAATGGAGAGAGTGCAGGTAGAGGTAAAGTGGATGAGAGAGCGCTAAGGTTTTCTCAAATGAATCATGCTAGGTAAATCGAAATTGATTTTTTGAAATTGTTTACTGAGATGTAGCGGGGTCTTTTATTAGATATAGGATATATACCCCCACTCATCTTAAATCCCACTTACAATCCTACGCACCACCAATCCATCAATTCTGATGGACCAATCTTAATAGGACCATTTTATTCGTCGATCAGTACTCCAATTGGCAGTTTACTATTGTGGGCATCACCGCATTTATATAGCTAAATTGGTACATTGGGGATGTCCACGTCTTATCACCCATCAATCAAACGCGTGACCGAAGAAAGTTTCCGCCAACCAAGGATGGAGAAAAACATAGCCCATCTTGGTAAACTCAGCATTACTTTTCTTGGAATGTTGTCGGTTGTCATGTGAAGTGAACCAAATGTTAGTTCTCTTTAGATTCAATCGAAAGAGAACACTTTCTCTAAACCACCAAACAAATGAAAACTAATTATTTTTTCTTGAAAATGATTTTCATTGAAAAAGATTTTTCATTATCATGAAGTGTTTAAGGAAACAAATGTGTTTTCCCTCTTATTAGAAGAGGAATTCCCCCAATTTAAGATGCTTGTTTTCGATCTATGATAAAGTAAATCGATTAATTTTTTTGTCATCCAAACACTAGAAGTCGGAAAACAATTTCCATTTTCTTTAAAAAAAAAACAGACTCTAAATTAATTTGGTAGCACACCACTATAAGTACCAATGTCCTTTTCCCTTGAGCAATAGCTAATTGAAGCCACACGTTAATCGATGGATGATATCCATATTGGTGGAAACGAAAGTGATGTCGCACATCGTGCGCGAGGCATCTATCATATGTTGAAACTTGCATTCCTTCTTGTCCCCACAACGTTATCCTTTTTACGACAGAAACACTCAAAAATCTTCATTACATCGAGTTCTTACAATTGACCAACCAGTGGATTTTCTATAACAGGAAAGAAGTTGTTAACAAAACAATGAGTAAATTTCTCACAATGAGTAGTTAGCGATTTCGGTTTCTCACAATGAGTTGTTACCCTCAAAAGCTTCGTCCTTCGTCTCGAAATTGGAAGACAACCACTGGTCAGCGGAATGATCCTCATCATTTCCAGCCCATGTCGACGTCAACATGAAAAGAGAGAAGCAATTATTTCCCATGGCAAGACGCGGGCAGTTTCGTAGATGATGGTGAGAACTGAGAAGAAGTTGGGCATCCGATTGGGGTCCATCTCGTGCTTTCGGATGAAATGCTTGGATGATGTGTGGAAGCATCGTTCAGATCTTGCCGGGAGTGCAGTAACTGTGCAACGTTTGATATGAACCATGCGTGTAAGAAAGCATGGACCCCGGTTGGAGGAGTGGCCATGGGAATGATTATGGTGCAAATATTGCACAATGAGACAAGGAATCCACCATGACGCAATCATGCCCGAGTCGGACAAAGTTGCAACAAGGTTCTTATTCCCATGCGGACCCGTTAAAGAATGGCATCGGACCACAAATCCTGGTACCAACAATAAGGAAAGTTGCAGCAACAGAGACAAATTTGCTGAACTGGATTATCTGAAGATCCAAAGACTTGACATTAAACCAGGTAAAGGTAATGTAGTGAATAGCACACCCCCTTGTTTTCTGTGTGACGGCGAGCGTCGGCAAAACAGCTCATGACAGGTATCTAAGAGTCTCGACTGAAAAGCAAAATCTTCTCAATAACATTTGAGTGCTCTAACTGCCCGTGCCGGCTGACAATTAGAAAGAAGACAAAGAACTTCAGCAAATTGAAGCATCAAGAAATTGACAATCCGCATGTTTAGGTGACTAATTCGACCAGTACAGAAGTCTATTTCCATATGCCTTTCATTGAAAGTGATGAAAAGGTACATATTAAAATAATGTAACAGCAAGTCACCATTTCTTCTTTGGCTTCGCATGATGAGGACGTGAGTAAAATTTCCACATCCAGTCTATGTTTACATGTGACTGGCATTACCTGAGCACCATTAAATGGTTTCCCCAACAGAACTCAAGAGACAGGAAACTTCTCGATAATTCTCACTTCTTAAATGACTCAAAACTTTTCACTCTGCAAAGAAGATCCCAGATTCCATCTAAAATTCTTTTTTCTCATGACATTTTACAATCTGAAGACAAGAATGATGCCATATACTCATAAATGGCTCCCAATGAACAGCGCATACTTGTGTTATCCTATTCTTTGGGGGTTACAGAGGAAGTTACATGTTCATCTTTCCTCTAAATGGGACATCAAAAATTCCAGAACCTCTGCCAGCATGAAAGATGGCTAGGAAGAAAGATCTTCCGATGGCTTTTGTCAGCTGCTTGCTTTCATAGATTCAGAAGCGCTTTTGTCAGCTGCTTGCTTTCATAGATTCAGAAGCGCTTTTGTCAGCTGCTTGCTTTCATAGATTCAGAAGCCAAAACTTGCAATTAATATGTCATGTTCGAACACCCAATATCTTTGCACTGACCCTTTGCACTGACCCTCTAGGTGTCATGATGGTTCAGTAAACAGATAGTGAAGCAAAGGTGCCACAACAGCAACACTCAAACTGTTTCCAAGGAGAGCATATCTGAAGCAGAAGCAGGAAGCACATACATTAGATTTCGAGGGCCACAGAGAGAAAGAGAGAGAAAGGGGGGGGGGGGGATAAGGGAGAGACATCGGATTTCAATATCCCTAGGCACAAAAGCAGATCTATGATGGTTCATGAGCTAATCATACTTCAGGGGAGATAAAAACCTCAACAGTAGACAGCACCCAAAACTAGAAGGAGATACATTCTCACTTGTGGTTTTTAAAGATTATTCAGTTAGAAATATACATCAAAACCTTGCAAATGATAGAGGAAGCAGGACGGAAATGTTGAGAGGTGCAACTTTTCTTAACTTTTAGCCAAGTCATAATTTAATGAGTCTGCAAGCATGGAGACTTGAACCCACAACCTTCTAGTTGCTGAGCAACACACAACTTGAGCTTCATCCAATCTTCCGTCATTCGAGGCAACTTATTATTAACAAACACATTCTACTTCTTGGGAGAAAAAAAAAAAAAATCGTTGAATTTGACGCATGGAGGACTCAAATACATGGCCTCCTTTCATAGAAAGACAACTCTTCCATGGGGACATGTTGACTATAATATTACACGCCTAGCAGGAACTTCAACATTATATTGTATATGTCGAATGTGGCGAGTTAATCCTTAAAATTGAAGCCAGCCTTGAATCTGTTGAATTATATACAGGACATTCATCCGTTTGGTCTTAGATACAGTTTTCATAACATTACCTGGAGGATGTGTTCTTCTATACGGTAACAAATTCCTTCCATTGTCTCTCTTAACTAACACCTTTAAATGATTTACATGACAAAAATCAACAGTGAGCTGAAATGGCACCAACTATATTGATGTGACTATCTAATTAAGCCCTGGGGGGTGGAATGGTTACAGCATGAGGAACCTTGGAAGCCTCACCCCTGCTGACGCTTGTTGGTAGCTCCCCACTCTTTTCTCTCTCTGTCTCTCTCCCCCCCTGTTTTTTTTTTTTTTTTTTTAATTGTCAATTTCCTAGTGTTTCATTAGGTGCTTCAACTAGACGCCGTGTCAGCAACACGTCAATTAGTAATAGCAGGTGACGAAGGAAATTGATTACCAAAAGGATTTGATTAAAAACAGGCCGGGACACAAATTTACAACAAATACAGGACCAAAATTACAGTTAACCCAAAAGAAGGGATTGGAAAAAGGTAGCATAAGGATGATGCAAAAGGTGGAACGTATGAACTGATTTCAAATCAGTGAAATAAATAAATAAAAAAAAGCAGTGTTAAACTTCAAACAAACATGACTATGCTATTGTTAAACTTTACAGGACCACCAAACTATCTTGAGTGTGAAGCAACATACCTTTGCTTAAGGTTGACATGATCTGGAAAAACAAAATGCTCCGGGAAAGAGTGGAAATTTGCAACCTGATTGCCATTAGGGAAAGAGAGAAAAAATATTAACACCATCTGGGGAAAAATAAAAAAGAATCTCAACAAACAGAATGTCTTGGGAAGATATAGATACCTCCCGAGGGGTAAAATATCTAAGGCGCTGCTCCTTTAATGGGAATTCTTTGCCTTTCATTTCAGGCTGCATGTTAAGCATTATGAAGTGTCACAGAAAGAAATTTCCATCTGCCGGATGTTTAGATTATGTAGAATAATCAGATAAAAATGGCATCTCTAATGACGAAACTATGAATCCTTCAAAAACCGGAATTATAGCCTGTAGACATCTCAATTTCAACTCACTCTTAAATATGCACAAGGTTGTAATTACTAAGCCTGGTAGCAAAATATTAGATACATGGAACGGATTAATAATGTATAGAAAATGCAGATATCAGACTCCAATTATGCGGAAAAATCGAAAGTTATTCAATCCTTGCGAGAATCAGGGTATTTAAAAATGCTAGACTAGCTAACAAGCAAATTTGCAGATGGACAGTACCTAAAGCTCTAGCATGTGATGCAATTTATAAAACATGCCTCTCCAATTTTAAAGTTAGATTTTCACCTGGACAGTTGCCAAAAGAGACCCAGTACCCTTTACATATCGATAATAGCTTTTTGTAAAACAGCAGCACCGCCTCGAATCAGGATAAACAATGTCTACAGTTTGTTAAGGAATTTGTCAACGGATAATGAATATGTTTGATGAGTAAATGATGGGAGATGCTATTTCACAAGACAAGTAATAAAAGAAGGAAAGCAAAAAAAGGATACCCATAGCACTGCCCCATCTCTCTATCAAATTCAATGGAACATGGTAAAGGTCCAAATCAGTACTATTGAATCCATTTCTTTCATCATGACCCTTGAGAGGATCATTAACTTCTCTAGAAACGTTGTTTGCATTCTCAAAGCCATGTTCAGCTGTTTTAGGGTCAGCAGTGCTCTTGAATTCAAGAAAGTGTTCCACTGGGACACAAGATTCCAGCAGCTTATCCCAGTTGTCTTGTGGTCTCAAACACTCATCAGTGACTAATTCACCATTGTGCACAAATAATGGGCTTGGACACCATATAAGCTTATCATTAAAGCATGGGCTCGAGAAGGACGAGGGATTCCTTTTTGCCTGCAAGTCAGTGGACACAAGTTACACGCCTGAAGTGATAGAACATAAGAGATGTATGTGGCTAACACTAAAGCAAACATTCATATGAAATGAGCGTACATAGATTGTCAAAGTTAGTGCAAATAACTTATTGGCGAGGTGATCTGACAATAATACAATAGTCAAACAGAACTGGTAAAGTCAATGGTCCTTGCAACAAATTCATCAGAGCGAAATTAACCATATATCAATTATTTTTAGAAGAAAAAGGCAATCGTTTTCTCAGCGAATTTGATCAAGAACTCAAAAATCAAAATCCTGAAATTCATCAGAAGTATCAGCCATCAAGTAAAGACAATTTAATTCAGAAAATTCTATCTCATAGAAAGTTAAAGTTGTTTGTAACACCTAAGAAATATAGCAGAGGCAGAGAGAGAACGAGTACCAAGCAAAAGTACCGAGGCCTAGAATATGGCACCCCAAACTGCAGTGGACTCAAAATAAATTCTTGAGTAACAAAACCACTACTTTTCAATGTTTCAATCATTTTCGCATGAGTATCAGAAGTCTGCAAGAAAAAATAAATTCACAAATCAGCAAATCTTCTTGTTCGCTATAAATGAAGCAAGATGATAGATAAACAAACCTCAAATCCGACGACATTTTCCACAAATAACAATATAGGAGGCTGGGATAATTGTGGTATGAGTTCAAGAATCCTGAGAAATGAAAATGCTCGAGCATCACCAGATTGCTTTTGCAGACCTAATGACAACACAAGATGAGAATTCTCCACCCAAAAAGAAAAAAGCTAAAACCTGAAAAAGAAAACAACTAACCTTGTCGAGTATAGGGTTGGCAAGGAGGAGAAAGAAGCCATGCTTGTGCTTCATATCTGTCGAGATCAGCAGCAGTGAGACTTTGAATATTGCCCTATGGAGTACAAATATAACACACATGAACATGGTTAAGTTAAAAGGAAGCATGCAGAAGCATATGTAAGAGCTTATAAAAACATTTAAAGCAATGAATTCCTGTCTTGTAGTCCTTTGAGTCGTGTCAATAAAAAGCCCATCCTCTAGAATCTCAAGCACCAATCTTGCATAAACCAATCACAGCTATGGAATTCTAATTCCTTAACTCGAACGGCAAAAACCCATTTGGGGTGCTGAAAAACTTTTCTCGTTTTGTAAAAGACAGATATTCTGTTAACAGACAGATGCTATAAAAAGGCATTGATTTCAATACCTTTTTCCAATTCATGTGTCATTCAACAAATTCTAAGAGCAACACTCAAAATTCCCAACGTCCACGAAGAAACGAAAACACTATGTTTGTGCGATGTCTGCATTTCACGTCTTTCCAAATTATCGAAAAAGTGGATTTCTTCATAAACTGTGAGAATTAACAGCACGTACTTTTGTCAGTTTCGAAAGTGCAGATGAAATAAGTTGCTGCCTATTGGTGAAAAAACTCTTGACAAAACCAGTGAATTCAGATCCTCACCAACACCAAATCGCCGCGCTGACCTGCTTATCGCTGAAAACCCACATTTCTTTTTCTTTAAAAAAAAAAAAAACTATTTCCCATGAACCCGTCATCAAGCAACACACCAAGAGCAAATTTCCCCTACCAACAATAATCATCAGAGCACACATCTCTCGCATTCCCATGATGGTCACTAGCTAGCTTCCAAGACGTGTAATTTCAAAGGTCAGCCAGACCAACAGACTCTAGTAAAACCGCACGGAGAACTACTCCGGCAAATCCATAACAACCCATGAACCACAATCAGACAGCGAATGAAAGAAAGGAAAGGACAGGACAGGACAGGACAGGACCTGGTAAGGACGGTGACCGAAATTGTGCTCGTAAACGTCGTTGGCCACGTCGTTGATGTCGAACGCTTCCGCTACTTCCGCGTCCACGCCCGCCTTGACCAGCGAATACCTCTACAGCAAGCAGCAACGAAACCAATCAATACCCGGAGAAATGCGCGCGCGAACACGCACCGACCCAAGGTGGAGAAACTCATTAGGGTTTTCGGGGCAGAAGGGTACCATGCCGCCGATTCCGCTGTAGAATTCGAGGACCCGCCATTGATCTTTGACGTCCATTGCTTTGCTGCTGCAGATGCTCTGCTTCGCGCTCGCCCGCAACGGAAGAGACGGGAGCAGCAATTTGCCTCCTGGGTTCTGTAAATTTTCCTGGTTAAAAAGAAAATTCTGAAAATTTGTTTTGTAAAAAGTCAAACGAAAACAACAAATGCTGATAAAAGAAAATGAAGAGTTTTTTCTTTTTCTTTTTTTGAATTTCGAGAAAACAATTTATAAAATTCTAAAATATTGTCGTAAAATTAAAAAAAGGAAATTAAGAGAAAATTTAATATGATTTTAATATTTACTATCTAAACATCAACGTTCTTCGTATTAAATTAAACGCTTATTTTTGCATTCGTTCATTTTACACGATACATGTTGTAATATTATTCATAAATCTGATAATGGGATGGGCAACTTGAAGAGGTACTCGGACAAAGATCTTGTTGAAAATGGCCAGATCTAGGAGGAAGCTTCGCCACCTATGGCAACAGGCCTCGGCAAAAGTTCATTATGCCCAATTTGTATAATGTAACTTTGCCATTGTAGTACCATTTTGGTTCACCCAAGATCTGAGGCTCGTCAAGCTTGTGCGAGGGGTGCTTCCGCCGAATTACAAGGACGTTAAGCACCACCAAAACGCCAGGATTTGCAAGGGTCGGTACAAGGTGAAAAGGGTATAATTGATGCGGTTGCTATGATCGGTAACTTTCAAGTCTCATTGACAATTATGCCTATTGCAGCGTCCCAATTCACTGGTAGAGCCATCTTGGGTATTACATCAATGAACTATAACGTTTAAGAAACATTCACATAGACAATGTCTGTGCAGACATCATGAGAACGGTGAAAGTACATTCCACTACTTTGGATAATGCCACCATCGACACACCGGTTGCTAGGAACATAGTCATACGAATAAGGCCGGTTTGCAGCGGCGTGTGCCATGTCATCAGTTTTTGCTGGCAAGACGACCATAACGAAATGTTTCGATTCCGTAAGCTCCCTTTTAGACGTGAGAACTCGGTGGAACTTCGCCTATTTGGCGTTGAAGAAAAGGGCTTTGATCAGATGGTTGCTAGTAATTCAACCACTAACGCAGAGGCTGCTTGGATGGTTACCGAACTATTCAGGGACGTTTTCAAGGTGTCCAATGATGGCCAGGAGGTTCCTTCCATCCACAAGCGACTGTCTATCGACCACCTGAGTTTTGACTTCCTCTACCTGATTTCACATCAATCGGCCGACAGAGAGAGTGGCGACTTCTTCTGTCCGGTCATTATTGCCGTCGAGAAGAAACTGCTTAAGCATAGAAAAAGCGTCCATAAAAAGTCTAAATCTAAAGCGTTTTTATCAATTTAATTCTAAACATTTTGATTATATCGATTGAGTTATAAACATATTCACTGTTTACCAATTGAATCTATTTGACTAATTTTGATTGGACATTATTAATGTGAATGCCGACTATTTTATGTGTACGTTGACAATGACGTGAACAATTTTCAAGAGAATGATTTAAATAAATTCTTTTAGCTATTATTTGTCCATGACGGATGCAAGTGGCGAATATTTCATGATGGATGCCTCGGGCTTCATTAATAATGTCAGCCATGAGAACCTTGACTTTTTGTGTTGGTGAAAGGCCACCTTTTTGTCATGCTATTCTTTCCATGGTGGCCCTAGAGATGCTTACTCCACCGGCGTCAACTGTATCATCCGAGGCGATTTTGGATGCGTTCGGGTGAATCATTACGGACAAGCAGCTAAGGTTGTCCGGCAAAGTCTAGAGATAACCGTCGTCGGTAGATCCCCTGGCTAATGGAGATTCTAAAGCGGGAGGAACGTGCTCGAGTTGAGGCAACGAAGGAGGACGACACTCAACTTGTCCAATGACAGTGATGAAGGGAGTGGCCGGTGACATTAAGATTTTATTTTTCTTTCAAGATGTATTTGTTTATATAGGTACATTCTCATTTTGTTTTTTTAGATGAAAAGATGTATTTCCATCGATCTCTTCAATACACTGTTTTCAATTATTAGGTTGTAATTTCTTATCAGATGCATCTGTCTTAAGATTTTATTCATAACTCAAAAGTTGAGTTTATAGTAGCTTGCATTAACTTAGACCTGCAACAAATGATGCACCCCCTTGCATCGTTATAAGCAGAGAACCACAATGCCAATGGCTTCCTAAAATTCAACTACAACGCTCAGGGATCATCCATCAATTCATACACAAGTTCCATAACTCTCTCCCCTCCCAGCACTTCCGTAAAGGCATCCAGACGGAAGAACAGAAACCATGTAGAACAATGCATCAGATCCCGATTCGGAGATTGTTACGACATCAATTCCATCATAGATTCACGCCTCAAAGAAACTAGCGAGCAAGTACTCTATTCTCCGCTACTTTCATCGATTGAAGTACAAGGCCATGAAGGCTACAACTGCCCATACCCATACAGTCCAATGAAACTTCTGCTGCCCATGCACCCAGGCAACGCTTCCATCATCCTAAAAGCCAACACGCTCAAATCAGAGTGGATCAGATATACACGTCCTGTAATAATCGATTTGTGCAGGGTATTACAGGCCTACTTTTGCTTAATTTGTAAGAAATGTAACAAGATCTTGCGACCAAAATAGAACCTTAAACTACAAGTCATGAGTCAAGACCGCATTCTCAAATTCAAGTAGATTGTAGACATACATGTACATGACCACTTCCTGCATTTCAGCATCATCGTGGACTCCAGTTCTTCTCCTCCTCAAGAAGAATGGCCGCAACATTTGCACATAACCTCCATGTAGTAGCACAAGACTCTGCAAATCTAGGTGCAGAAATCTTGTACTTGGTTATGGAAGCTAAGAACGCTATCTTGTCAAAGGTGAATTTGGACGGAATTGAACCAAGAGGTACACAAATCTTTTATCTTTACCCTGAGTAGCATTGCTAGCATCTTTTAAGCATATCAGACCCAAAGAGACTCAGAGCAGCATAACCTCTTGAATGCACCACATCAAATTTGATCCCAACTCTAAGATAAACATGATTATCTTCATTTCACATCTCTTAGGTCAATCGATACAGCAATGAGTTATGAGGTCAATCAAAAAGTGACAGAAAAATGCCCAAATTAAAGCTCCAGCCAAAAAAGAAAGGAAGAAGAACTGAACTTTCTGAGCTAACAATAGTTGTGTATATTGTCACAAAGAATTGATTGAAATAACTTATCAAGGCTCCACTAAAAAGTACACTAGCTACTGAAGTTTCTAGACTCTCATCACTTTACCAGTAATCCCGGCAAGAGCATATGCCATCTTTAATATGGTGAAACCTCTTGGCATCACGCATGATAAACTCTCTGCCCACTAGCTTTGACATAATCTTCAGCGCGTTGTGGCAATCCCCACAAACACGGAGATTCTTAATGACCCGGATAGATGATCTGGCTGGACTGCTGAGAAGACCATAAGAAACTGCAAGTCTCTCACTGTGAGCTAGAAGGGCGTCCTCCTTGCTTTCCTGGTCAATGTCATGCAAGACAAATCGAGTCTCCGCAACATAACCAGCCTCTTTCATAAGTCCCCTCAATCCCCTTAACTGAGCGTAGATTCTCTGTGTCTCTGGATGAGACGTATCACCTGCTCGATATTCATGGACTGTGCTCCTCGCCTCTAGGAGATTTTTCTTTGCCATTTTTTTCTTCTCTTCCTCCTTAGCAATTTCAGAAGCTGTCACTGGTACAAGACCTGACCTTGACTGTTCATTCATGCGTGATGGATCCAACTGCTCAACAAGCTCAGCGCAGCGATCCCCGAGTTCTGTGTGCCCGTGAATTCTACAAAGATTCATCAAGGTCTCCCAGATTCCAACACTAGGCTCCAACGGCATTTTCTCGACAAACTCCATCGCCTCATCCAGATGCCCTGTTCTTCCCAGCATGTCTACCACACTTACATAGTGCTCCATAGATGGGACAATGCCATAATCCTTGCTCATCGATTCAAGATGCGACATCCCCTCATAAATATCACCCACTGCTGCACAAGCAGAGAACACTGAAATGAACATTTGTCCATCAGGTTTAAGCCCTGCTTCTTTGAATCGAGTGAACAGGTCAATGGCATCCTCTCCAAGGTCATTCTTCGCAAGCCATGTGATCATGATGTCCCATGTCGACAAATTACGCTCAGACATCTTGTCAAACACCGCAAATGCATCATCCATGGAACCGCATCGGCCATACATTTCCAAGATGCGGTTATAGGTGAAGACATTGATGGGAGACATTGATCTCACGACATGTTCGTGAACCCTTTTTGCTTCTTCGAGAGCTTTATTTTCACCACACTGGTGCATCAGTTGTACAAAACGAGGCAAATCAACAGCAACACACTTACTAACTAACAACTTCAAAACTTCCACAGCTTCCTTCACTTTTCCCTCTCTACAGAAACCATCGAACTCTTCGAGGGATCCAATGTAAGATGGACCTTCAGAAGCTCCATCCAATGCTTGTCCAGGCCTGGAATCACCAGGCATCTGAGAAGCGACCATCGAATCATTACTATCATTTGAGTTCACCCGATGCTGTCCCAAAGAAAAGTTTTGAGGGCACTGTCCGACACCTAGATTTTGGGGGGACGCGGTTTGTTGACCGTTTTGAAAGCCACCGCCCATCCCCATATTATAGCCAAAATTTTCCTGATGTTGCCCCATCATTTGTGTGTTCGAAGGGCCTTGGGAATAGGATCCACTCGTGTTGGGCCTTGCTTGAGTGTATCCCTCCCCATAAGAAGAAGCTCCGACGGTAGATGCATTTCCATAAAACATATTTGGATTTCGCTCAAACCCCGGTACACTACCCAAAGAGCTGTTCACATTCACATTTTGTGGAGACTGCCCTGCATACCGACTCGGATGATAACCCGCGTTCAGACTACCATTCTGCTGAAATTCACCCGATTGCCGTGCCCAACCGCCCGAGCCATTGCCATAACTGCCCGTGTTCATATTCTCCACGACCGGCCCATTTCCATATTCACCTCCATAACCCTCCCTATACACTCCACTATTCCAATTCGCCTGAGAGTCACCATAAGACGGCCTACCATGCTCGCTAAAGTTCCTACCTTGCACAGCCGAGCCATTCATTCTTCCGTGAACCCCATTAGGGTTCAAGTTCCCCAGAGCAGAATCAGCATAATTCCGGCCTTTCTCGCGAAACCCATTTGGGTTCTGCTCAAGCTCGGGCGCATACTCGCTGCCGGCACCGTTGGGCGCGCTAAAATCGTAACTTTCGGCGGCGGAACTGATGAGCCTCGACGCGTTCAGCGTCCTGATGGAATCGGAGGAGCAGGTTCGTGAAGAGCGTACCTTGGGAAGGGAAGCGAGGGAGCTGACCGCCACAACCGCCGCCCTCTTCGTACACATCTGATCTCGGGAAGGCTCTTGGGGGAAGAGTTCGAACGCCGGCGGTCGCCGGGATCGGAGGCGGCTGAGGATGGCGGAGGAGGAGGAATCGCCGGGGGGAGAATGAACAGAAGATGCTGGTGCCTATGCCCTTCTTAAACCCTATTGAGCTCTATGTAGAACTTTCTTAAGGCATAATAAAGAGATATAGAGAGAGAGAGAATGAAAATACATAGGTTTTGAACCTACCAAATGTATTTTCAGTCTTTGACAAAAAAAAAAAAAAAGTATTTTCAGTCTTCGACAAAAAGAAAATGTATTTTCAGTCACAAGAAAATAGATATCAATCATTCATTTGAAAAAAAGAAGTCTTTCAACATTTCTTTCTCACTCAATAATTTACGTAAAGAATTCTACAGAAATATTCTCTAACGACTCGTTATAACGATGAATCAATTTCTTAGGAGACCCTAAACCTCAATAGAAAAAAACACGTACCTATATATCTATTTTGCTATAAATGGAGCCGAAGTCGGAGTCAAAGCTATGGGAGTTTTCTCAATGAAGTAGGGGGTGAGATCCTTTGTTCTTGTAACATGGATATCCATGCACTAATATTGTGCTATATGATTTGCCATGTTAGCATTTTTGTTTATATAATTTGTGGAAGGTCCAATGTAAAATGAAAATTTATAATGTTTAAGGACCCAATTGATGAAAATTAGTATTTAAGTATTAGATCAAACAAATTAAAAAAGACTAAAAATTAATTGGAAAAATTCCAAATAAAAGCATAAAGGGTTCTCATTTTTTCAAATAAGGGTATGAAGTAAACACTTTTCAAATAAGAATCTAAAGTGTTCTCATTTTCTCAAATAATGGTCTGAACTCACTAGTTTTGAATGGCAATTTCGTTTTATAAAATTTTTAATTTTTTCCTTTTTTTGTTTTTTCATAAAAACAAAAAACTTAAAAAAAAAAAAAGGAAAACATAGGCAGGAGGGTGCCTGTGGCCACCGGCTCCTTTCAGCTTGTGTTTTTCCTTTTTTAATTTTATTTTTTTAATTTTAATATAATATAATTTAAATTTAAATTTAACTTATGTTTGGATGAAAATATCCCTGACAACCAGAATATTTTGTCAACCCGTAAGGTTGTCCTTATTTGAAACAACTATAGCTACTTGAAGCTCTTCTTTGGGATTGATAATGGCACTTTATGCCTTTATTTGAAACAATGTTCACTTTAAGCTTTTATTTAAGAAAATAAAAACATGTTGAACATTTATTTGAAATTTTCCCAAATTAATTTTACCCCATTTTGGCAAGGAAATTTTGAAGCATGGGTACAAGACCCCTTACATGTAAGACCTATTGCTCATGCAATTTGGGATCCTCATTTTGGTCAATCGATCATGCAAGCTTTTCCTCTTGAAATCCTTTTATTTGGTTTGTAGAAAAATAAAGAGTGTACTTAATAGCATCTACTTCATCTGGAGGTGGTAAAATGGGTTTAGAATTCATATTTTAACTCATATTTAATGGTGTGCGCTATAAATGAGTTGTTTTTTTTTTATCCCACTTTACTCTTACTCGAACTTTCACTCTCAGACTTTGGCCCTTCTTCCTTGTAGGGAGTGGAACTCGAAAACCACACTTAAAAAATTAAATCGCTCCCACCTTAAATTTCCTTAAGAATGCAAGGATTTGAGTCCCCCACCCCCTTCCTATATAAAAAGGGTGACCACTAGGACAAACTCTGGGACTTTGTTACCTTAATTTAAAAAAAAAAAAAAAAAAGCTAAAATTGGTCATAAATGGGTTATCTAACAACTTCTTAAATGAGTTTTAAATAGGTTATAAATGAGTTACTTAACAAGCTTAAATGAATCACATCATCTTTTAATTTTAATTTTTTAAATTTTAAATTTTATAAAATTATTTTATTTTCTTTTTTTTCCATGGGATGATCGATTGAGCCTTGCTGAATTTCATAAAAGAAAGAAAGAAAGAAAGAATGAATATAAAAAATTCATTTATTTAAAAATTATTTTTCAAAAAATTATAAAAATTGTCCATTAGATTATTATTGCATGAAAGTGTTTAACCAATGTAAGAAATAATTTTTTCTAGAATGGGTTAAATATGAAAGTGTTTTAGTAATATGGATCGGGTCAAATATAGATTGCTAGATTTGTGTTAAATGAAGATGGGTTAAAACAGGTGAAATTGGTCAATTTGGACCATACCATTTTCAACCTCATTTGATAGGTGTAACTTCGACAAAAGTGTATATCCTTTTGCTTAGTGTTGCCCTCCGAAGTGAACTTTTGAGAAGATTGGTTTATCTGGTCACTGAATTTTAGTTTAGCTACCCAATGATTGAAATTTGATTTGGAATCTATTTGTTTTACAAAAAATAAATAATTTTTGAAAAAAAAAACATTGATTATATTTTTTTAAATAATTAATCAATGAATATATTTTCATCATCAAAGGTAATTTACATCTAAATATTTTTGTAAGAAATACAATCCATCATTTTTATGAAATATTTTCTAAATCATTCATTTTTCTTAAAACAATTTGACTAATTTCAATCCATACACTTTCAACAATTCCATGAGATCATTGGCTGGTCTACTTGTATTGCAAAAAATTCATGTATGTGAACTCATGGAACCAATATGGGGTCCAAATGGAGTGACATTAGACTTACATTACGTATACCATTGCAAATTATATATTCATCAATAAGGTGATATTAAGCAACCATACTATGAACACCAGTACATATCAAACATAAATATAAGATAAGGTAATAACAGAAATTTCACATTTGCTAAAAGCAACAAACCGTAAAAATGAACACATGAGATGAGTAAGCAGAGGTAAGCAGGCGAGTGAGGCTGAGACAAGCGAAGAGGATTTTTAGTTTTTATTTTGGTTGAATTAGGGCTTTGTTTCTTTCTACTTTTTCATTTACATAGCAAACCGAACTATGAAGAGAGCAAAGAAGGAGGTGCTTGGGTTTAGAGTAGACAAAGGCATATAATACATAATATATGATATAACTAATATACCTAATATATATCTAATATATCATATAAATATATAATATATCTAATTTATATATTATATGATATATAATATATACATTGTTGGTCCGAATTGAATCAACTCTAAACTTTTAGGATAAATGATCGACCTACATAATGCGAGTTTAGGGTTCTTGGGATTGAGGACCGACCTGATTCCCCTAATAATAAGATTAGGATTGGCCAGATTGGGCCGGTCCAAGATCAGTCCAGGATCAGTCTAGAGTTGATCTTGGACCAATGCTTAGCCCTAGCTTCTAACACATCTTTCTCGAAAAACAGCACATATGTGACGCCACTAGGACACCTCCCCAACTTTAGACGTGGGTCTATATGGCATTTTTTTCGTCATAGGCGAAACAAATCATTGGTCGAAATAGATTGGAGTTCACTATATTCGATCACTGAAATTGAAGTGCAAATGATCCTGAGGTACGGGATCCGAGTCTAACGTCCCCTAGCAGAAGATCTCCCGAAGTCGCGTCGCAACTCTTGCATTCACCGTACCCTTTCGAACCCCGTTCGCTATGCGAGCATCGCGGGGTTCTTTCGTATCTCCATTGGAATAAGAATCAACCCCACATGGAACATAAAGCTTCTTCGCAACGTAGATACATCCAAATCATCCTCCCAACAATGCGAGCAAAGTCTCGTTTTCATGTTATCATATACCAAGAATCTTAGGAAGCATCGACGCAGCACCTAGGACAGCCCACCAAAGCCGAAACTTATTAGCAGCGAAGTGGCCAAGGACAGGGCTGAGGAACACCTCCTTGTTACAGATTTCTTTAAGGAGGAAGAGAGGATACCCACTTTGTGACAACTAATCATGAGAATCAAACTTTCGTTTCTTCTTATATAAAGTTTGAACTATCGAACCGAGATTGCATGGGACTTTTGAGGAATTAATTTCACGTTGTCGGATTTGTCCTAGCAAGAGAAGAAACATGGGCTCGGCTCCTTCTCCGTTTGTCCTCCCGGCGAATCTCATCCCCGATGAGGCGAGCCCCGGGTGGATGAGCAAAGGCGACAACGCGTGGCAGCTGACGGCGGCCACCCTCGTCGGCCTGCAGAGCGTGCCGGGACTCATGATCCTGTACGGGGGCGGAGTGAAGAAGAAATGGGCGGTGAACTCAGCGTTCATGGCGTTCTACGCCTTCGCCTGCGTCCTTGTCTGCTGGGTCCTTTGGGGCTACCAGATGTCCTTCGGCCACAGGATGCTCCCGTTCTGGGGCCGGATCAACTTCTCGCTCAAGCAGGACTTCCTACTGACCCAGGCGTTCTCGGGGATGCTGCCGAACGCAACGATGGTGTATTTCCAGTTTGTCTTCGCAGCGATCACGCTGATCCTGATCGCGGGGGCATTGCTGGGGAGGATGAATTTCAAAGCGTGGATGATGTTCGTGCCACTTTGGCTAACGTTTTCCTACACATTCGGGGCATTCAGCATATGGTACCCTGGTGGATTTCTCGCTCGGAAGGGGCTAATGGACTATTCGGGTGGGTACGTGATTCATTTGTCTTCTGGAGTTGCTGGTTTTACTGCGGCATATTGGGTAAGTGGAAAGCTCTGTAAAGTCGAATGCCTTATTTATGAATCGTGCCATCTCTGATCGACTCTTCTTTGCACACAGGTCGGTCCACGCCTGAGCAAGGACAGAGAGAGATTTCCTCCCAACAACATCCTGCTCATGGTGGCCGGTGCCGGGCTTCTGTGGATGGGATGGACTGGGTTCAACGGAGGCGACCCTTACGCGGTCAACATCGACGCCTCGCTCGCTGTCATCAACACCCACATCTGCACGGCCACGAGCTTGCTCACCTGGCTCGTGCTTGATCTCATCTTCTTTGGCAAGGCCTCCGTGATCGGTGCTGTCCAAGGGATGATCACTGGCCTGGTCTGCATCACCCCGGCTGCTGGTAAGTTTCACCGACCAACTTTGTTCTTGAAATCCTGTGCCGATGCAAACTCGAAAAGTTTAGGAAAGCAGACACTGGTAGATCCGAAAACAGCACGAACTTGAAGTGACGTCGATCTTTTAGCATGATCAGCCAGAGCAAACGTTCTCGAGACGGACACACAACCCCCATTCGACGAGTGAACAGGCGCAACTTCCCGGCATTTTGCAGTCGCATCTGCATTTGCTTTTAGCATGTTCTTCACCAAGGGAGCAACTAGTTTAAACTACTTGTGGGAATTAAAATGTGACTTTGCCTGCTTTATTTCGGGTCGTATCAGTCGTGTAGGTGATAAAACTAAATCGAACGGCATAATTTACGAGTCGTGCGGTGTTATTTTCATGCGTGTTGAGCTAGGTATAATCAAAACGCTAACCAAAAACACAAATTACTTTGCCTTTAAATTCAGGGTTGGTCCAAGGTTGGGCAGCTATAATAATGGGGCTCTGCTCTGGCTCAATCCGTGGTTTACCATGATGGTGGTCCACAAGAAATTGGAGCTGCTCCAAAAGGTGGACGACACGATGGCCGTCTTTCACACCCACGCTGTCGCCGGGAGCCTTGGCGGGATCCTCACGGGGCTCTTCGCCGAGCCGCGTCTGAACCGCCTCTTCTACGCCGCCCCTAATGACATGTATATAGGGCTCTTCTACGGCTTCCAGACGGGAAGGGTCCACGCGGGTTTCAGGCAGATCGGGGTCCAGCTGCTCGGGATCGTCTTCATCGTCCCCCTCAACGTGGTGGCGACTAGCCTGATCTGCCTTGCGGTGCGGTTCGTTGTGCCGCTGAGGATGTCAGAGGAGGACATGGAGATCGGCGACGAGGCAGTCCACGGGGAAGCGGCGTATGTCCTGTGGGAAGACGACAAGGCAACCAACGCCGTGCGCGGGGAAGGATCGGCGCCCAGCGATATAGAGATGACTGCGACGAAAAGAAGAGGACGGGGTCGAGCCGGGGTGGTATAGAAAAGGAGAGAGTTCATTTTAGTTTTGAGGATAAAGATGAGGGATACATGAATAAGGGAAAATGCTTTGTGTGGGTGATTTATTTCTTAGAGAAGCTAAAGATTGCTCTTATATTTGCTTATTTCTTGGTGGAACATTTCTCTCTCTCTCTCTCTCTCTCTCTCTGAAAAATAACGTGTTGGCTGAGTTTGCTTCTCCTCTCGTGGTATCGGGCTTGGGACTTGTTAGGAACACTCAAGGAGTAAAATCTGAAATGCACTAGATCACTATGAAAAAAGTGCACTCTTCGGACCGCCCACTGATCGAGGAACTCGAAAGCTGACAAAACGCCATCCAAATAGCATGTCAAGATAAAAGCATTAATGTCTATATATCTAGTAAGCTCCACTTAAAAAAAGTCTTAAGACAATAATCTTTCCTTATTTGAATTGAGTATCCGAGGCTCTCTTTGCGCACCGCAGCTCTTACTCATCGGATACGACATTCTCCCTGCACATCGAGTGATCACGTGAGACGTGCGAATATATACTTTTGAGGGTGGCTCCAAGGCAAATGCGGAGGTTTTTACGACAACAAAATTGTTCACCGATTCGGCCATTTGAAGTCTACTCTCTAGTGATCCCTTCCCTTGCGCCATAGGATCATATCACTAGTAACTAAAACCTATAAGACCTATCAATAAAATAGGCTAAGGTCTGGCTAAATGAAAAGGGTTTTGGCCCAAACTTCGTGTCATTTGGGTTCATTGCCATATAATACTTGTTTGGAATATGAAGAAGGCTTCCCTAATTATCTAGAGTCCTATATGTCATCCTCGAGAGTTGATTCCTTAAGAATATTGTATTGTTATATATTTACATAGATTTGTGGAAACAAAAAAGAGGTCGTGTTAAGCGGAGCCGTATCTCATTTAATGAGATTGACCTTTTTCCCTTTTCTTTCTAATAGTTTTAAACCCTAGCTCATAATACTCTCACCGATTTCTCTAGAACATTGTTCCAGTCGAAATTAATCATAAGAAAGACAAGCTTTAACCCTTTGTTAGACAATTGTGATTGATTGGTAACATTGCGATAAAAGATATTAGAATCACTAATAAGTGCATGCAAAACTAGATATGGGGATGGATTCGCAATGACCATGTACTTCATTGATGTCCAAAAACTGCATGTGATGCCACATGTTTTAGATTCTATTGGACTAGCACAAGATTGAGATAAAATTCGGAGTTGAGAAACTCCAAACTAGTATACTTATGACAAATTTATCCTTTATTAGTTTCTGTTAAATTTTAGCATCAAATTACTAAGTCGGATGACACGTAATAATTAACGGGTGTATCAATTTAGAGTTTTATCCTCCATTTATCACAATCATACTGGTTTGTTGTTTTTTGAATATCAATCTAATTTAACAAAAATTAACGGATGGTAAATTGGTCACAAATTTACCGATTTAAGGTTTTTAGTGGTTAAAAAATTAATTTAAAGTATATTTGTAACAAATAGGCTGCGCATGACAACATTTCTTGGCCGGGGAACAATTTTTTTTCAGAAATAGTTCTTTTCTATTTCTATTCTGGGGAACAATTTCTGAGCAAAAAAACCCGTTTGATAAGCGTACAAAATTTCTATTTCGGAACAAAAAAATAACAGAAACACGTTTGATAACTGCACAAAATTTCTATTTCTGGAATAGAAAAAGAACAGAAACACGTTTGGTAACTGCACAAAATTTCTATTCCAAATTTTATTTTTTAAAAAAATTAAAAATAAGAAAAATGAATAAATTAGATATTACATGAAAATTGACAAGATCAAAATATTATTAGATTAATAATACATTTGATTAGGTGTAAGCATTATAGTCGAATATGCTTGTAACATAGGTGGTATTGTAATGGAACGTGAGCTATTATTTTATATCTATGTGTGAGGATCTTTACTTATGTTTTATAGCGTATTGAATTTATGTAGCGCTTTGTTGGAATCAGTATTCACAAACTGATGTTTTGAACTATAATTCTCAATAATATATTTTCTTTTTGCGAATTTTAATGTTTGGTATAGCAAATATTGCGAAAAAAGCACACGTGATATTGTCAGCCAAATTAATTTATGCTCGTTTCCTTGGGACTAAGTTTTTACTCTTTAAAGAAAAAAAATTGTAATTCTAGTGCATGCGTGGCTTAGGGATTTTAGTCTCTTCTAATCTTGACATAGATGTCGGGTTGGGGTTGGAAATTTCCAACTGTTGGAATGGTGCATGCATGGCGTGGCTTTATTGTCATTATGCATTTAGTTCATAGTATGCTCCTAAAACACTTAGTAAAGACCTCGGTCTCTTGCATTTTGAACCGTCAATGCATCCCATCTTGATGTTACCTTTTACCTTGCTTCTTCCGAATTACCTTGCTGTCTTTATAAGGTTTTGGCTAATTTTGATAAAGGGAGGTGTTTTTCTTCTCCTCTTTTGCTTTTTTTCTTTCTTGACTAGCATACAAGCTTCGGACGGCGGTTTGTAGGTCTTGAAGTGTCAACTATACAATAGCTTACCATTTGCTTCTCTTCTATTTGTCCATATTTATGATACATTCAATGGCATTTATGCTCATGGAGATAGAATTGGATGACCTTAATACTATTAATAGAAATGTATTCATAATAGTTTACAAACACATCGCAAAAGTTTTCAACAAATAACAAAAAACACGTCGCAAAAGTCGGAAATAAAAAGTCATGGAATCTCTTGCATATTGTGATCCCTTGCCATCATATTTGCAATATTTTTCCTGATCATGTTTATCTCAGCCGCCTCATCACGTGATGCATCATCTACAACCTCGTCTTCTGTAGATCCAAGTGGATAAGAACCAGCAAGATCAGTAAACAAAGAACCAACAAAATCAGCAAAACAGAACTAGCAAAACAGGAAAACAGCAAAATCAGTAAACACAAATCAAGCTGAAACTACTGCAGAATTGACAGATTTCAAATGTGTTTTTCAGCAACCAAACGACATCCATTATGGGCGTACGACATATCAAATCGAAGCTCTAGAAGTATATTTTTTATGTCTAGAAGGGCTCGAGGTCAAAAAAATTCATCTAGCACTTCGTTTCAGCCAAAACAGTAAGTCCATCACAAAGATACGAAATTGCAGAGTAATACAAATCAAGCTCAATCAACCTCAAGTTCATAATCATTGATCGTCAATCCACAAAAAATCATCCAATAACATCATCAATCACCAGATCTAAGCATATTATGTGAATCTAAAGTCGAATCCTAAGCTCGATCCGTGAATCTAAACATAACATCCAGCAGAAAATCAGTTCCTCACCAAGCATGACTAAATCATTTGTTTGCACCAGCAACATCATATCAAGATAACCAGCTTTCTGTATTACTTGAATCCTCACCATACGAAAGCACAATTCAAGAGAAGGACAAGCAGGGAAAGCTTAATACAACATCACAGCAGAAGACAACCAATATCTCTAGACTCATAACCAAGATTCAAACAAAAAAGTACCAGATAATTGAACCACAAAGCCATTAGTGAGGACGGAAGTGATACAACAATAAGCTTTAATAGGCAAACTAATCACACATGATAACAACAAATCACAGCAGTGATTCACTTTACTCATTACTAACAGCAATAACCAAGGATCAGGTACAAGAAAGGAATCAACTAGGAATGAGCTTCAAATTAACGAAAACATGATTACACTGATGAGCAGAAGGTTGTCTACATATGACAGACTAACTACCTCTTTGCTTTCCTACTTGATGCAAGACTAGATGTTAGGAAAAAGAATCTCAGAAATACTTTCTAATTCCTACATGAGATACTCCAACAAGAAAGACAGTGAGCATTGCAAACTTGCAGTTAAATAAAAAATCAAAGCAATTATCAGCACATAAGGCGGCATCCTCATTAAGGTGCTCTCATTTATAAGCGTTCATCCCCTTTGCTTTATAGTTTTGTAAGGTTGGGCATCCCTTGCTAGTTCATGAACGAATCGAGATAGATATAACTTTGAATCTATGAGATATTTCTTGATCAGAAAATTGCCACAAAAAGTTTGATGAAGTACATACCCAAAGCTTCACACAAGCATCAATGACAACTAGAATCAGGCATATAAAAATAATAAACTGAACATGTTGTTCTAGTAATCAATACTTCAGCAGCATTGACAGATTACAGCAGAGTTTCAGGTATGCAATTGATAGGGAAAATAGAGAAAGAGCGAGCGTCATATCGAAAAGAGAGAGACAGATCGCATAGGCCTTATTCAATCTAAATCAACCATAAAATTCAGTAAATATATGTGCATAAGGCGCAACATGCTTATCTACATCCAAGAAATGAAGCTTTCCTTCATTTAACATGCATATCCCGAACCATTAGGTCCAGGTATCCACTCTACCTCCATTGATCAAGGGCGACACAAGCACGGGGGAAGCAACGTGAGAGAAGCGAGCACAAACGAGGCAACGCGACGGAGGCGACACGATTCAACTTCAGAAAAAGTGAGAATCACCACTAGAACAGGTACAATGAGAAGGAATCAAAGCAACAAACCTGATTTAGGGCAAGACGACCACGAGGCGACGCAACCAGAGGCGATGCGAGCCGGATAAAGGTGACCAGAGGCGACGGGACTGGACGCAACCGGCTCGGAGAGAGGCGACCCAACCGGAGTGTCGCGTTGTAATCCTCAACTGCCAATACCACAAACAGACGATAATAGGAAAAGATCTAATCAGTAGATGCGATTCAGAAACGGACATCAAACGTCGAACGGAGAAAACCCTCTTCAACATCTCCTATCCGCCGATTCGGCAGGCTCAAATCTCATTGACCTAACGTCCGCTAAAACAACGCTTCGCCTTTGCGCGACACGCTCCGGCGAAGCGGAACTCGGAGAGCGCGCACCGGACAATCCCAACCAGAGCAAACGCATGCGGACAAGCACCAGAGGCACAATCGAACGAAAATCCAGCCGCGAGAGACGACGCGAACGGAGAGGATTACCGCACCATCGGAGAGCGCGAAAACGGGAAAAGAAAGAAAGAACCGAAACAGCGGCGACGGCGGCGGAGGAGGAGGCAACGGGACTCACGGAAATCTAGAGGCGGTTCCGGGCGGTGGAGTGGGTGATGTACGAGACCGCTGACGACGGGATTGACGGCACCGAAGAGAGGCGGAGGCGACGGGACTGGACGCAACCAGCTCGGAGAGAGGAGACCCAACCGGAGTACGAGACCGCGACGACAGGACCGGCGACGACGGGACCGGCGGCGACGAGACCGGAGAGAGGCGACCGGAGATGAGATCGGGGAGAGGCAAGCGGACGAAGGGAGAGGTGAAAATGGAAGATCGTGAAAGTGAAATTAGGTTTAGCCCAATTTGTTTCTTATTTTTGTTCCTGGGAATTCTTGGCCGGGAACGAGAAGTAACTTTTTTTTACTTCTCGTTTCTCTTCCAAAACCATTCCCGGGAACAAAAAAATAATGTGCCGTTATCAAACGGGTTTCTATTCTTTTTTTGTTCTGGGGAACAAAAGAATAGAAATTTTTGGGCTGGGGAAGGTTACCATGCGCAGCCATATACCAGTTTTGAGTTTTTTTAGGGCGCGTTTGGTAACGTTTTTATTCCAGGGAACAATTTTTTATGTTCTAGGGAACAATTTCTAAGTATAAGAACGAGTTTGGTAATTGCAAAAAAAAAATTCTACTCCGGGAATAGAAACTCGTTTGGTAAACTTATATAATTTTTTTGTTTCTTTTAATTTTTAATATTTTTATTATATTTTTCCTTTTTTTCTTTTTTCTTTTTTTTTCTTCATTCTTCCTTTTGGCCGGTTGCTAGCCTTGGCCATGGCTGACGAGGGCCGGTCACCTTGCCGGCCCTCGGCGAGGCCGAGCTAAGCCTCACCAGCCTCGTTGTGGCTAGGCGAGCTCCAACGGTGGCCCAGCGAGACCGAGCCTTGCTGGTGGCTAGGCGAGCTTGGCCTCGCCAGATTCGCCAGGCCAGGGCGAGGCCGACCTCGCGCCGCCTGGGCGAGGTCGAGCCTCGCTGGTGACCTCGCCTGGCCACTGAGGCCACCAGCATCCCTTGATTTGTGGGATTATAGCTATATTATTCAAATTTGTTTTTTTCCTAGTTGGTACTCATAGAAGTCCTATTAATAGTTATGTAATCCTGGTACAAATGATATAGAGAATTATCACAATTCTTTTCTCTAAATTCTTCATGGTATCAGAGCCGTTGTATGGAGATAAGGTTCATTGATGGTTTCGGCACATGGAGGACATCTTTGAGAGTAAGAATAGGCGTAATATGGATATCATCAATTCCTACAATAGTGGCTAGAGAACTATTTGCCACCACTATTTTTCTATTGCTTGGACATGGGGTATAGGTATTAAAAAAATGTGAAGTATGAGTCGTGTGATCAGTGAACTTGAGTCTATTATCCAAGTTTCACTTGAAACTTTTTCTGAGGCATTTAGACTAAAAGTGAATGGAGGCTTACCTAAGAATGCTAAGGAACATGCACCAGAGGGATTTTCAAGAGACTCTAAAAGGCCTTTAATTCTTTCTAATTCCTCACTGTTGAAGGATTCTTTCACCTGTCCTTCACTGTGACTGATTTGCTAGCTGGTCTGTTCAATTAGATGAGCTTAGGGCCTTGGCTGCCCTCCTTTGTTTCCCTACTCTTGGCTTGAGGTTGTTGGTTTGCCATTCAGCTTCTAGCAATGTTGCTTTGCATGCCTTGGCTTCTTATAGTAGGTACACCACATACTGTCTCGGTTATCCCTCCATATAGGCATTGAAGCATCCACCCTTCCTTTTTCTTGTGTTGACGCATTGCGAGTTATTAATGTTGAGCCTTCCACAACTTGAGGCTCTGGCATTATTCCCCTTCGACTCTCTTCTGCTCGGATTAGAGAGATCGTCTCTGCCAAAGAAGGGATTTCTTCCTTTCCGAGTATCTGAATCCTGACTTCATCAAATTTAAAATTAAGACCTACAAGGAAATCATATACTTGATCCTTTTCAATGAAGGTCTTTAGAGTTGCGGCATCATCCACACACTTCATCTCAAATACTCGATAATGATTAAGTTCTTGCCATAGATTTTGAAGGGAATTTGCATATTCCGTCACCATTTTGCTTCCTTGTTTTGTTACACTTGTCTTTACCTTGATTTCATGTACTTGTGCTGCATCTTGAGCCTTTGAATAAGTCTTGCGAATAGAATCCCAAATCTCCTTTGCAGTTTTGAGAAATACACATGTATCACTTATGGTCGGATCCATTGAATCCCAAAGCCATGACATGATCATTTAATCTGCTTCATCCCATGCGTTGAACGTGAGATCTTTTGGTGTTAGACCTGTTCCGAGAAGATGGTTGAGTCTTCCTTTACCCTTTAAGTAGGTCTTGACGAATTGTGACCATTTGAGATCATTCTTTTCATTCAGCATATAAGTTGCCCTCACATTTTGTAGATCTCCAATCATATGGTTGGTGTTGGCCTCCTCAGTTTGACCAGAAGTATCTCCAATTAGTTTTGTCTTAGACATGGATAATTCGAGGCACAAAGAAAGTATTTGGAAAGGAAGAGCAAAAACAGAAACAATAAAGGGTGCAAGTGAATGAGGTTATAGGGCAAAAATTGAGACAAATTTAGAAGCGAAGAGGGAAAAATATAGCTAAAGGGATCACAACAATGATAGTACCGATCTGAACAAAGAAAAATCTAGCAGTGAAGGCTGTCATTGGAAGATAATTGCATCAATGAAGGATGCACTGCAACACTATCTAAGAAAAATTAGCCTAATGCTCTGATATCATGTTGAATTATCTTGATTTTTAGGACCTGATTATTAGGAATATTCAATCTTGATTTTTCGGGTCCTAATTATTAGGAGATAGCTGTAAATAATTAGTTCGAAAATGATTTATTAGTATTCCTTGATTTTTTGGATTATAGCTGTATTATTCAGATTTGTTTTTTCTTAGTTAGTACTTTTAGAAGTCCTATAAATAGCTTTATAATCCTAGTACAAATTTTTGGTCATCCATCTTTTCGTGTCTTAAATATCATGTTTCATTCTTTATTTGAAGGATTACATGTCACGCCCCGATCCTCGGGCACGCACCCATCCCTCTGCTTGGTCGATTTAATAGAGACGTCTCATGACGCATTGCCGACCCTTTTCCTTTTAATATACGCATGCGGAAGCATATAAACAATCCCCAGACAATAAAACAATGGGATAGGAAAGCAGGATTCCAAAGTTCCACTTTAAAAGCAACCACCCCTATATACATTGCAAACTATAGTGCAATTATATACAAGGCGAATTGTTAAGTCGGGTTTTAAACCACAAGTTCATAAAACAAGATCTGCAAAAAGGGAATCGACTCCCATCAAAAGATAATTGTCCTATGACTAACTAGTCTAATAGGATCGTCAATTCTTCAGGCTTCTCCTTCTACACTTAGGGCCTCCGGTCCTTCACCAATGCCAACCAAGGACCTGAAATTTTGGCCCACAACGGGGTGAGACATCGTCTCAGCAAGTTCAACCCCCTAAACCCCTATTAGAAAGAAAATACGCCCAAGGGTGGCCTAGCCACATCACATAGAGAACTTACCTTGCCTCAATAATAGGAACTTAAACAATTGGAACGCCAACAATTTCGTTTCAAACGACTACAGGAGTCCGGATTATAAGACCAAACCGTTATGACACGTCCCATACCATGTCACACGATTCCGTCTCATAATCCGATCCGTTAATAACACTCAGCATGCGTTCCAATTATTATTCACTGCCACACAAGGGCATACCCTACTCGCAGTTCGGCTATCTACTGGCATTAATGCCAGGCATTGCCTCCCCACCTTGGAGTGCGGCTTCGTCACTCCATCGACGGCGTTCCCGAAGGAGTATATGCCCACAATCAACTACAACCCAAGCCCGTTGATGTGGGGCCTCCCATATAGGGGCAAGTTCGGCTCAACAGCCCAGGACAATTCCTCTTAATTATCACACAACGAAATCATACTCGGCCCCATGACACTTTGCATTCCACTCAATGCTTCCACTTAAAATAGTGATCCCGGCAATTTTTCTTCATATTAAAAATATTCCAAAAATTATTCACGTGTGTGAGGGCAAGTTAATTTCGAACCAGAAAGCCGATAACTCACCTTTCAAACCCCATTATTTAATATAATCATTAAAATCCAATTTTGGTATCAAAACCCGACACTTGGGGTTTTCTGAATAAAATCCATATTTTTCACAATCAACACTCAATTTGCAATATCCACTCATCAAATTCATAATCTGACTACACAACAGTGATTAGCACGAAATTCTAAGAATTTAGGGTTTTCGAAATAATTTTCAGAATTTAATAAATAATTAAATTTATTCAGAAAATTAATTAAATAATAATAATATCCATATTTTTCACAATCCACACTCACTTTATAATATCCAACCATCAATTTCAAAATCCGAATATACGACAGCGATCGGTGCGAAATTCGAGAATTTAGGGTCCCGACAAAATTTTCGGAATTTATTAAATAATTAAATTTATTCCGAAAATTAATTAAATAATAATATTTTAATAATTTCGAATAATAATATATTATTAAATTATTTAATAATTCGAAATATTTAAATAAATCAAAAGTAAATTCATTTATGTCCAATTAAGGCTTATTCTAAATAAACATACTTACCCTTAATCAAACACACTTTAAATTAAAACATCACCTTAATCTAATCTACTCTTAAATAACTTAAACTAACCACCTAATAACACTTAACATAAACTAAATCTCCCTAAGCATAATTAACCCTATAATCGGAGTTTAGTGAGCTAAACTCACCCGATTAGCGAGCCGAGCGAACCAAAACGACGTGGACGCAACGGGGACCGACTTTCCCAAAGGCAGACCTAACCTTCAGGGTCGGGAAGCAGGCCAAAACGGGCTAAACGTTGGCTGCCATACCCATTTCCGTAGCTGCTGCTTGCGGTCGGTAGAGGGCGGATCCGGGGTCGGCTTGGGTGGGAAACGGGTGGAGGAGCTGCAGCGGTACCGTGCGGCCAACGGCGGGGTCTCACGGTGGCCGGAGGTGGGCTGGACGGTTCCGGACGAGCTTCACCGATCTGAAATGGTTATTGGACAGAGGACCTGGCGAGATGGAGGCGGAGATGGCGGAGCTGCTACGAGGCGACAGCGTGCGCGCGAGGCTTGGACGGCGAGCAACGGCGGCGTGCGGCTGCTCCGACGGTCTTTGCGAGCTTCGGCCGGGTCTTCGGCTTCCCTAGGTTCTTGGGCGTCAAACAGCGGCTGGGCGACGGTGGATGACGGAGCTTGGACGCACGGGCGAAGGGGGAGCGGAGCTGGCCGGTCGCGCAGGCGAGCGGCGCGGATGGGCGGCTACGACGGCGGCGACGGCGAGGTCTCCGACGGATGAGCGTGCAATCGAAGATGGCTGCTCGGTTTCTGCTTTTCCTCTTCCCTCCCAACCGGTTCCAAGGTTGAAGAAGAAGGTGATGTGACCTCTTCACTTTTTGGGGACCAATTAGCACTTGCCACTTGTCAATTTCTTCTTCACTTTGGCCCAATCACCATGACATAAGGTGACATCACTTCCCACTCACCCAAATCTTCCACCACAATCTTCCCAATAGGTCCAATCTCAATTTCTGCCGTGGCATACCAATTTTTAAACTTTGTACATCACATTCTTCAATTCCATTCAATCCACTTCCAATTAAGCCAAATTGAAGTCCGTAAAATTAATCCAATGTCACCACACTTCAATTCACATATTTACTTGACCATAGAACCATCTTAAGTCCCAAAAACACGACCAAAGGCGAGCCTACTAATTTCTCGAGCCAAATTAACCATACCTTGATTAATTTGCTGAAAAACTCAGTTTGCATGAAAAATCCTCCGAAGATGAGTCAATGATCCTAAAATGATTTGTGACACACCAGGACTTCCAATTTCTGAATTCGATCTCAATTTCACGGTTAATTTCACTTTGGCACAATACTAGCGCGTCCTGATCTACCGGGTAGTTTTTAGAAATTTTCGTGCATTCGACCTGTGGTTGATCAATTCAAGCCACAATGTACATCTTTGACACATTGGCGACTCTCGGTTGTCGGGATAATCTCAAGGTTTCAAACACGGACATAGGGTACCCAAACGACAGAAAAGCCGGTCTAGTGCCGATCGACAAGAATTGTGTGATCTGGTGGAATCATCCACACTTGATCACATGCCTCTGTCGAGTCGACCTATCTCCAGTTTCTAATCGATTTTCAATTGTGCCGTAATAACCATTGTAGATTAACTCGGTCAAAAAATCGTTTCCTGGTCAAATTCTCGAGTCCAATGCATTAGAATTTTGTTAACGGCTTCACCTGATAGACTAGTTATCCCATGAGTGATCAATTCAGGAAAAAGAACTATATGCGTGCAGATGAAATGCCCATTTCAATTTATTGAAAATAGAAGTGGAAAATCAGGATGTCACATTACATATGAGTCAATTCCAATGTGATACTTGTGAATTTGCTAAGCACACTCGTGTATCTTTTCCTATTAACAATAAAAGAAGTTCTTATCCTTTTGATTTGATTCACAATGACATTTGGGGACCTTCCACAATTCCAAATATCTCAGGGGCTCGATGGTTTGTTTCTCTAATCGATTATTGCACTAGGGCCACCTGTATATTCTTACTCAAACACAAATCTAATGTAAGTAGTATTGTTCCCAATTTTAATTCTATGGTTCAAAATGAATTTGGAGTTAAAATTAAGAGCTTTAGATCAAATAATGCTAGAGACTACTTTGATAAGATCTTGTCAACCTATTTCCAAAAAGGAATGGATCATTCATGAGTCATCTTGTGTAACATGTCACAGCAAAATGGGGTGGTTGAAAGGAAAAATGGTCATTTGCTTAACATTACTCGAGCATTGTTGTTTCATGGAAATGTCATTAAGTCTTATTGGGGGGAAGCCATCCTTACATCTACATACATGATTAATAGATTGCCATCAAGAATATTAAATTTCAAAATTCCTACGTGTTGACACCTAAATTTTGGCGACCCGTTTAATCATTTATTGCATTAAAAAATTAGGGGTTAATTTTATCCCTGAAAAAAAAATAGTTAATTGCATAACATATCATTTTAGATGCATTTATTTTTAATTTGCATTTTTTTGCATTTAACATTGGACCGACGGCAAGCATATTCAGATAGGATTCTTCACATATTCAGGTAATATACACCACTGGGTATATTCTTGGGTAGAAAAGAAATTTTTGGATGGAATATTTGAAAAATACAAAAGGGAATATTGCATGGGATGCAAAGATATATTTATGGGATTATGCACAAGCAAAATTGGAAGTGAAAGTTTCACCAAAATTTAATTCCCTCTCCTATATAATGTGTTGTGCGCGTACAATAAAAGGGGGGCCACGCACAATAGAATAGACGGCCATTGAGAGAGATACACATTGAGAAGAGAGAGTAGAAAAGGTTTTTCTGGAGGTCTTTCACGGCCCCAAGTCAGTGGAAGCACGGAGAAGAAGAAACCAAAAGAAAAAGAGAGGAAGTGAAGCTTTGAGACACCATTAGCGAGTGGAGATTTGTAGAGATTAAAACATGTGAATCGGGGGCATTATCTCTCGGCAATTCTCACATCTCAGAAGTCACTTCTCCAAGACCAACATCCACAACACCGGTCCTCGCCCACTCCGCAGCTTTCCGGTGTCTCATCCGACGCATCCTGCTTCTATTGCATTGATTCCAGCAACACCACAGCGAGTCTCGACGGCCTGCCGCACTTCCGCTGAGACGACGCGGCCACTGCTTCTCTTGACCCGTTGCCGGCCCTGCTAAAACAACAATGTTGCTGCCGTGAGACCATACGTCGATCTGTTGTCCAGCTGTTGCCTCGTTGACGCCGTCCCTCCCTTGCTGATCTGTTCTGAACCGAGAAGGCCCTGCACTGTTCGATCCAATCATGAGCCACCGCCATGATCCCATGAATCGTTTCAGATTCATGCCTCCAATTTGAGTTTTCTTTTTATTTATTTTCTCTTGACTACCCACTAACCAGGAAGAAAACTTTTAGGGGGACCGCACAATTCGATGGAGGGAACGTTGAGAGGAGATAGAGCGAAGGATCCAATAGAGAATAAAACCGAAATTCTTTTTGCTCTTTGGGTCCCAATTCTGAGATCGCTCTATCACCGCCTCCTGAGATCCACTAGCCATCATTGTTGCTGCTAGACATCCACGCTGTATCTGCACCGCGACGGTCCCCTCTTGGCCGAGTCTACACTGCAGCATCGCACTAGCTGCCCTTGAGTCGCTCTTGAAGCCGAGTCGAAGTCCATCCCGCGTTGACGTTTCTAGATCATTATAAGGCTTCCACAGCTACATCCTTGTCTTCGGTCAAATATTGCATGTCTTGATGGTGTGTCCAGTGGCGGCAACATCGCATGCAATTGTGATATTTTCAAAGCAACAGCTGTCCATATTTTGGCCATGACAATGACAGGATTCTATTGGTGCTCTTTAATTTTCCTTGTGCATGTGTTCTGACTATTCCTCCTCATGCTTAGCAATTTTCCAGAGTACTTGGTAATTCACCAAGGGAGAACAATATACAAGCGAATATCGTGGAAATTCCAATCGCACTTGCGTGAAGCCACCATGAGCAGCCGCTGCTATGAGACGATCTTCCTCATTGTGATTCCCGTGACCCATCATCCATTCGAATTTGGAAACGCCACCCGCGTGACATCGTGAATTAGGTAAGACTCTCGATTAATCTGATTTTCATACATGACGCCGCCTAATTCGTAATATCGAATCTTATTTTGAATATTTGTTTGTTATTGCCATATCCAAAAGATCTCTTGATCCCTCATGAATTAGGAAATTTTCCTAATTTCGCAACGTACATATGATTGACAGTCCGATTTCACGCTCAAAATACGACTCGCAATCGCACGGAAAAATCGCCATTCCGATCTCACGCTCGAGATACGATTCGCGATTTTATTTGAAATTGGCCAATCCGATCTCATGCGCGAGATACGATTCGTCAATTTATTTCCAAAATGGACATGGATGATATATTGCCTAATTTGTTGCCGTGCTATTCTTGATGTCTTATTTTGATTGCTCCCGTAAAAGAAAGGAAAAATCCCCGTAAAAGAAAGGGAAAAAAAAACTGAGTTAGATTAGGTTTGTTTTAGAATATTCCTCGTTTTAGGGTTATCTTGCATGTTTAGAATAGGAATTTTAATTTGAATTTAAATAAAAAAATAAAAAAAATCAAATCAATCAATATAGGTTGCTAGTTTTTAACTTAGGTTGCATGTTTAATTATTTGACAAATTTTAATTTCGAAATTAATAAAAAAAAAAAAAAAAAATCATCATGCATATGTCATATAGAATTGCACGTCATTGCATGTTAGAATTGCATGTTTATTAGTTATAGATTTAGATAATTTCTCATAGATAGATTGCATGCTTATTAAGAAAAATAGAAATCATGTGCACGTCATATAAAATTAGGTTTATGAAAATGCATGTCATTTAGTGATTGTTGATAGGTTCATTTAATTAGAAATTACCCGTCATTAGAATTAGGTCATTTGGTTAATTTAGATTGCACATTTAATTATTGCATTACTTTACTCATGTCATATAGTTTAGGTCATATTGCCATGCCATATCATATTAGATTAGTAGCATGCATTGCATGATTCTCATCGAATAAGTGAAAACAAAAAAATGAGTGATTGCTTGTTAATTAGAAATCATATCTAGGACCGTTGATGTGAATTCTAATCTAACAACGCAGATGCTTTCGTTGCTATGAGGTAAGTTCTGTAATTTACTCATCGCTTTCTTGGGTGTTAAATTGGTGGTTTGCGCACCCGCATGATCGCCTCACATGTTAGGGAAATAGATTTAAAATCAATTTAAGCTGCCTGCAAAATCATTTTTGAAAAATAAAAAGAATGGTACCGAAAGGGCATTAGAGAGATCTAGTGTAACCAAGTCCCTGTTACCCATAGTCTCTAGTTCGTAGGAGTAAAGTAAAACTCCCGTTACTTTACTTGGGTTTCTAATCGACCCACCAAAAAATAGATTAGTGGCGACTCCTAGATAAAATCTATATGCATGCTAAGAATTTGAATTTAAGTCGCGAATTGGTATGGGTTTGGGAGAGCCCAAGTTAAATCTAGGCTTAACAATTCATTAGCCAAACCTTAGGTGGTTCGCACCCGAAAATTTGGTCGCGACACTACAACAGTTCTTTCTAGCTTTTATCCCCATTTCAGGACAACAAATAATCTCACACCTAGAGTCTCCGATTTCATCTCATTTGTACATGTTCATAATTAGCAAAGGGGAAAACTAGATCCTAGAGCAATCAAGTGTGTCTTTCTTGGTTACTCCTCTACACAAAAGGGATATAAATATTATCATCCTCATTCTCGAAAGATCTACATATCAGTCGATGTTATATTTGTAGAAAACAAACCTTACTTTCCACAATCTTATCTTTAGGGGGAGAAGTCATTAATTGAAGATGAAGACTTTGATAGTCTTAATCTTGACTTACCTCTTGATAATCTTCCAATTCGAGCGCCTACTTTTGATCAACCAATCCGTGATCAATCAACTCCTGACTAATCAGCCTCCACCTCTGATCAACCGACTCCTCATGAATCAATTTTTGATGAATCAGTTCATGCTACTTCAATCCTGAACTCACTCTCGACGATTGAGTCTATTTCCAAACAAGTGTCCACTCCCATATCTCCCCGTATATATGACTCTATGAGATTTCCTCAGGTATACTCAAGAAAGACAATTGTTCCAGACCAAACACAAGTTCAAGATTCCAATTCAACGTTTGCAAATAAATTTCCGGTAAGTTCCGACTCACCTTTGCATAAATAGTCAATTGATATGCCAGAAAATGACTCGCATCTTCCCATTGTTGTTAGAAAAGATACTAAAGAGTGCATAAATAGACCCTTATATCCACTATCTCACTATGTGTCACTTGACTGCATATCACCACCTCATAAAAATTTCATTATGAGTTTAAACACCATTTCTACTCCAAATACTTTATTTGAAACATTGTCTAAAGAAGAATGGAGGAATGAAATGAGAGAAGAAATATATGAACTACCAAAAAAACTAGACTTGGGAGATTGTCGAAAAACCGAAGGGAAAGAACCTTGTGGATTGCAAATGGGTTTTTACCTTTAAATACAAAGCTGATGGTTCTTTTGAGAGATTTAAAGCACGATTGGTGGCAAATGATTATACTCAGACTTATGGAGTAGATTATCAAAGGACATTCGCTCCGGTGGCAAAGATGAACACCGTGAGAATTCTACTCTCTTTGGCAGCTCACTTTAATTAGCAACTTCAACAGTATGATGGGAAGAATGCATTCTTACATGGAGACCTAGAAAAGGAGATCTGCATGAGTATTCCACCGAGATTTGAAGGAAAAAAGACAATAAAAAAGCATATAGATTACGGAAAGAACTATATGGGCTCAAGTAATTGCCTAGAGCCTGGTTTGGGAGATTTTCCAAAGTTATGAAAGTTTCAGGCTACAAATAAAGCCAAGGTGATCATACCTTCTTCATTAAGCATTCGGCAAGAGGGAGAGTGACAGCACTTCTAGTGTACGTCGATGATATTATTATCACAGGTGATGATGATGAGGAGGAGCTAAAGAGGTGTTTGATTAAAGAGTTTGAAATAAAAGAGTTAGGAAGACTCAAATACTTTCTTGGCATTGAAGTTTCTTACTCTAGACAAGGAATTATTGTTTTACAATAGAAGTATGTGACTGATCTCTTGAAGGAAGCTGACAAACTTGGCTGTAAACAAGTAGCTACACCTAGTGAGCCTAATAAAAAACTTGGGGATGCAAGGGAAGAACCTACTGTAGATCGAGAAATATATCAAAAATTGGTCAGGAAACTCATCTAAATGGCTCATACTGGGCTTGATATTGCCTATTCAGTAAGTGTGGTTAGTCAATTTATGCATGGCTCAAGAGAATCACACTTTCAAGCCGTCAATCGAGTGCTACATTATTTAAAAGGAAGTCTTGGAAAAGGAGTCCTATTAAGAAGAAATCAAAAATTGGTGACACAAGCTTATACCGATGCTGATTGTGGAGGATCCATGGTGGATAGAAGGTCAACATCTGGTTATTGCACATATCTTGGCGGAAATTTAGTGACTTGGTGGAGTAAAAACCATAATGTAGTTGCAAAATCAGGTGCTGAATCAGAATTTCGAGCAATGGCCCAAGGAATATGTGAGTTATTATGGCTTAAAATCATCCCAGAAGACTTGAAAATCAAGTGAGAGGATTCTATGAAGCTGTATTGTGACAATAAGCAATTAATATTGCTCATAATCCCGTACATCATGATTGGACGAAGCATATTGAAATTGATAGGCATTTCATCAAAGAAAAGATGGAAGAGGGGTTGATCTGCATGTCCTACATACCTTATGGAGATCAACTGGTTGATGTGCTAACCAAAGGACTTAATGGTAGGATATTTCACGGAATAATCTCCAAGCTGGGAATGGAATACATCCACTCCTTAGCTTGAAGGGGAGTGTTGAATTATTCTGATTTTTAAAACCTGATTATTATGAATATTCAATCTTGATTTTTTGGGTCCTAATTATTAGGAAATAACTATAAATAATTAATTAGGAAATGATTTATTAGTATTCCTTGATTTGTGGGATTATAGTTGTATTATTCAGCTCTGTTTTTTCCTAATTGGTACTTGTAGAGGTCTTATAAATAGCTTTGTAATCCTGATACAAATGATATAGAGAATTATCACTATTCTTTTCTCTAAATTCTTTAGTGGAGCAAGGTGCTTTCTAGTTTAGATGACTCGATCAAGATCAACTTGGCCAATAAGGAGCAAGGTGCTTAATTTCATCAATCATGACACCTTCATACCTTGTATATGTTCTCCCAATGTTCATGCTTGGTCTATTGGCCAGGATGTTAAGTGATCTTTGCAATTCCGATAACTTTTTTTTTTTAATAATTACTATTACTTTGTCTACATCTTCTCACGAAAACATGTCTTATTAATTTTCCGCGTGTTTTGATTCAATTCTAAATCCTTGAAGGCCACATTCATAAGAATTTTGCAAACTTTCTTTTATGCAAGGGCGACCTGTCAAGTTTAAAGGATTCCATGTAAGTGGCAAAATGTGAATGTGCAAATTTGTCATTCATTGTATTAGATTTAAATTTTAAGAAGAAAGATACATACACATACATATATCATTCATTATCGCGATCGCTCAAATTCACTAAAAAGGGTTTAGCCTCACGGATTTATTAGAAAAATAGTTTATGACACAACGGTCTAAATCGAACTGTTCATTAGTGATAGGATACTATATTATCTCTATGTTCTTGCGATGATTTAGAGAGTTTGACTTCATGGATTTGGAATGGAACTCGTTAGGAAGGGCCTCGCAAGATTTATCCCTAATATTTTCTAGTTTGTTTAGTGCAGCCCGGGTCCTTCTAATACGTGGTCACCTATCAATGGCACCATGTCCTCGTGACACGTTGGGGCGCACCATTCATCGATCTCCCCATGATAAGATTGCCACTTGATAAGATCTTACACGCTTACCATATTGGCAACATCCCTATAAACCTCACTTTATGGTCTTCTTAAATTGGACGTCGACTCACAAGACATGTTAACTCCTGTCTACCATAGACTCACCCTTGCATATGGAGATAGGTCCTTTTGGAATGTCAAAGTTATATATAATGTAAACAACAACCATCTAATTTGACACTAGAGTATAAGTTAATAAGGTTGAATCCTTACATCCTCTCTCATTCTTATTTTGTCTATTTTCTTCATCCAATTGGTTGTTTAACATGTTTACATCAGTCACATTCTTCTCCTACTTCAACAATAACGCTTTCAGGATTAATTAGGGCAATGCGAGAGTGGGAGAGCTTCACTTCACTTATGGCATCAATTGGCGCGGTTGAGAAGTCCTCCCTCGGAGGGAGGCGAGTGAAGGTGGTGGCCTCGGGCCCAAAGCTTGTTGGAGTGACGAGTAGGGGCGATGGCTCGTAACGAGTCCGGAGACCTGGCTCATTGGTCCACCTGCAAGGACGTGGAGGCTTCCTATTGTTGGTGGGCTTTCGGGACATGAAATGGGCTTGGGCTCGTAGGGACAGTTGCAGAGTCGAAAAGTATAACGATGATGAGTTGCAGAGTAAAAAAGGATTAGTTTCATTTGAGTTGTCAAATATATGTACAAAACGTAATTCTTCGTTTAAAAAAAAAAAAAAGCATGCAGTTCAGATTAGTTGGTTGTTAGCTCAATTATAGGAATCACAATTTGAGTTTTAAATTCCATCTCCATGCTATGCCCCTACAAGATAGAGGATCCATTGGATATGCTAATTTTGGGCCGAAAATTAATGAGCTTTTGTTTGGACATGGCCGGTTTGCCAATAGATCTTTCATGGAGACGTGTGACAAATTCATGAGAGGCCCTTGGCAACCCGATATTGCACAAAGTGAAGATCAATGGATATATGCCTCTTACAAGAGTGAAAGATAAGATTCGTGCCGAGAAAAGTGGCTTTGATGTTGTCGTAGTAGATTGATGGTGATAGTGGCGTGGTGGACAAAAGACCAAGTTCATTGAGAATGGACTGAACCCAAGAAAGTTCAATGGCAGCAATGGCAATAGCTCGAGCCTCACCACCCTCGGCCGAGTGGCAATCGCCCAAATTCAAGCTTGCCGGATCCTGGGCTCAAGCCTTGCCCAAGATTTGGCAACCAATGAAGGAGGAAGAAAGAGAAGCAAAAAAGAAAAGAAAAATAGAAATTAAATATACAAAATTTAAAATATTCATTTTCTAATAAAAATAAAATATTAAAAAATTCAAGAGGAGCAATTCCGGAAAGTATTTTCATCTTGAATTCACTTTTCTAATTTTATGCATGAGTCTTTTTCCTTAACTGAAAAGTGTTTTCAATTGACTAATCATTTTCGATGAATCAAATTGGTGAAAGTTTTGAAAATTAATTTTGAAAAAAAAAAACTTTCTTTAATGATATTTTTATTTGATTTCATTTCACTATAATGAAAACTATGGACTATCCCAAACCTATATTAAATCTAAAATTAACACGCATCGCTCTATATATGAAAGCTCTAAAATATGAATTATGAATGTGTCCTAAACATGTGATGCATGTGACAATTAATAAATTTCATGAAACATTAAAATATATGTAATTCACAAGATTAATTAATGCAATTCGAAGACATATCATTCCAAGTAACCAAAATTTATTTTGCCCATTACGTAGAATAAACCATATCATGAATCACGCATGAGGCATGAGACGATATTAAGGATCTCAATAATCCGATGCCATAATAAGTCTTAACTGGGATGATAACACAGTAAAACAACCAAGGTTTTCTACCAAGTAACATGCAATTAGCACTATAGAGTAAAAACCGAATTACCACATAAGATTGCACAAACTTTGACTTCCTTGGAATATCAAGTAAACGAAGGTTGGCCGAGACTTGCAAGGACCGGTGGCGATGGCAAAAGGGCCGGTGAAGTCAGCGAACTTGCTGGGCTGCAGCCGGGAAACTTCTGGGAGTGGCGGCAAAGGGATTCGCAGGGAATTCCAGGCACAGCAACGAGGGCTGAACTGAAGTGAGTCGTGGATGAGAATCTGCAGGAGGTTGGTGAGGCAGTGGTGTCGAAACGGACTGGTGATCGCCTGAGGAAACCTGCAATGAAAGATTTGAGGTGAGTAGGAGAGCTGGACTGAAGTGACGACCGGCTGAGCAACAACATGGGCTGGACGTACAGCAGCAGTGATGCAGCAGGGCAGTGCGTGGTGGCTGGTCACAGTGACGGAAGGGCCAAGAAACACCGGAAAGGACCGGGCATGGACGCACCACTTGTAGTTGAACCGGGCAGCCTGCCGGAGAGTCCCCGAATATCGCTGAAATTTTGCTAGATCTCTGAATGGCCATCACATTTTCTTTTCAACTTTACTCGCGTGTCCACTCAATGCTTCAAACCTTCTCAATCGCCATCTCTCACTCGCGTGTTGATTTCGACTTGATTATTTCCTTGCTCTGATCACTCTCGATTGGTACCAATCGAAAGAAAGATTATGCGTGCACTAGCTCACATTATGTGGGCGCCAATGATGAAGAAAAATCCTGCGTGCGCTAGTCCATGGGAGTGACACAGGAAGATCATATGGCTTGCATGTGTGAATCCCTGCAGGTACTGAAACTATACAGGACTTAGATCCAGGCTCGACCAACATGTTCACTCATTAGATTTTGCATGGTATTAGCGTTAGTATTAGGATTAGTATTGTCACTGTCTGTTCGATTTTTTGCTTGCCAGTGCTTGACAAGTGCACCGACAAATAGGCTGTTGACAGTACTTGACCATTTCATTCAGAAAACAGTACTCCAAGTTATAACAGATTTGCTGTACACCTCAAATTGTAGCGCGTCCATGAAAAGAATCTTTTCCATTTGCATTTATGCTGGGCGTACAGAGCTTTTGGGTAAAATTCTACCAGAAATATGCATTCTAAGTATCGTTTGCATACTCCTTGATGATACTCTCCATGTGGCTGATGGTGAAGTTTCCGATCTCCCACTCCATGTAGCTGTCATTTCTGCCCCAAAGCAATAGAAAGCATCCCACTCAGCCAGAGAAATTGTCAGCTTTTCAACCACCAACAAAGTGAAGTTACCTCTGGTCTCTTGTAATATATAAAGAAGTATGAATGGCCTAGAAAAATAATGAGTTCAAACACTGAAATGGTAAGATCAAACAATCACAACGTGATTCCGTGTATAACATACAGATTTCCTTTATATGTTAGTGTCCGATCCTCAGCTCCCATGCACCATAAGTGGCCTTGCAATTCCAAGACTCCTTTCGTTCCTGCTGTCTCCCACACAAACTTGAAAAGTCCAAGAACCTTATGTAAATGTTTTACCCCATTCCAGATGATATTTTCCTCATCTGATGCCAAAATCCTTCCCATGTGCAAACAACGTTTGCTACCTTCACCTTCACCGTGTCCCCAAATCCCGCCAGAAAGGTCTACCTCCAAGTCTCTGACATATCCATAGAGATAATTCAAAAGAAGAGTAAACAAGCATGGGGATGAGTATCCTAGTGTCTTGGTAAGTTTCTTTTGCACTAAACTTTCCTGGTGTCGAGCATCTTTATACCCAATACATCTGTCAACTCCAACATCCCGGATTTGTGACAGCCCTTCCTTCATTGCCTCAAGCTTCTTTAAATGAAGAAGCAATTCTTCTTCATATTTTATACATCTAATAAGGTCATCAAACATCTCAAGTACATCTTCCCACTTTCTTGAGGCAGTGGAGTCAGCCTTTGCAGCTGCTGAAACACGCATCCATGAAGAGGAGTCAGGATTAAAGGACGTAAAATTTTCTTCTAAGAACTTCAGGCAAACAGAAACAATCTGCTGACCCATCTTAGTGGCGTGTCTTGGGCATCGGCCATTCAAAATCTCCAACTCATATTTCAAGCCATTTAGTACCCCCTCGAGCGTAGCAGTCCATATCTGTTGTCGTGTCACCTGCGGGCATACAGTGACACGCACTGATTTCCTTTGCTGAGCAGAAATGTTAAGGATGTCGCTTATCTTAGTCAGGGAAGTTATGACCATGGGCTCTCTTTCACTCACTTCACCAAAACAAACATGGGGTGTCGACTTTGCATCGGCTGAAGATGCCAGAATACTTCTCTTCAGCGTCTGCTGGATCGATGGAGACCCAATAAAAGCTCTGGCAAGCGATTTAAAAGTATGCACTTTATGCTCCATAAGATCATCGATGACAATCGAACCATCTTTAACATTTACGAGCAGTCCGTCGACTGACTCCACATCCTTCAAGGAGTCGCTCAATTTTGTCATTTTGCGAAACGCTTTCTCATACCATCTGGCGGGCAAAGTCACCCCACGGGTTTCACCAAAGCTATGATAAAACATCACATTGTGGCGCACGAACCCATTTCTTCGCGCATCAAGATGCTTTTCCCAGCAGAGGCTGTTCCACAGATGTTTGCGAGCCATTGATAGCTAGCTCTAACAACTCCTATCGATCCTTGGACTATTCACCAGCTGGATTCTCAATTTGATCTTCAAGAAACCCCATTCAAAACAGAGACTTGATCGGTGGGTTCATCCATACCATCACTTCACTCAGACAAATGATCGAACAGGTGGTGGATGTGGCCACGCACTGAAAACAATTCCTCTAACCCACGATCACATTTAATCGTGGAATGAATCTCGTCGCAGGCTTGCAAGTTTCGGAAACTTGGCAACGATAGAATTAGAGAATCACTATGACCAACGTCGATGAGAAGGATGCGGAAAATCTGGGGGACACCCCTGTTCGAGCAAAGTAGAGGCGACCCTCTCGATCCTGGTTCTTCATATGAAATCAGAAATCTCTGGGGCACAACAAAGTTGCGATTTTGACAGTCGCCTAATTAACAATTCTCTCAGGATAGTGGAAATTGAGAGATTTGTAATCAACGGGGGTGCGATTTTTGCCTGGACTTTGGTGTGCTTGAGTTTTGTCCAAAATGCAAGGCGCTTGCTTTAGAACGAAGTTGCCATCTTTTTTAGGGATAAGTTCTTGGGACCTAATTTAAGATCCACTCCCAATTTTGCCTAGAAACCCAAAATTTTAGATTCGATCTTAAATTTACCCCCAAATATTTTTTTTTATTTAAAAAAAAATTCACAAACTTTAACTCTAGTCCTAAATTTGCTCCGACTTGTTTTTTTTTTTTTTTTGAAAATAAAGATAACCTATATTCCATCTAATTTCAAATTTGCCCTCATTAACCTCCATAAAAAAATCGCAATTTGTTGTTTAACGTGGTATTTTCATGGTGATATAGCAAATTGTATTCAAAATGTAATGAATATTTAACATGAAAATTAGGGAAATTATGAACGACTAACGGCGATTTTTGGACGGAATTCTAGTGGGGGCAGATTTGGAACTAGAGTTAAAATTAGTGATATTATGTTAGAGAAAAAATGTTTGAGCATGATTTGGGATAAAACCTAAAGTTGGGATTTCTTTAGATTAGGCAAATTTAAATTGGACGTAAAGTTGGGTTTTTGTTTAGGTAAAAATAAAAACCGGAGTGAAACTAAGATCAAGCCCAAAGTTTGGGGTTTTTAAAGGGATTAGGCCAAGTTCTTGGTTTTAAGTTTAATGATAAAACAAAAACGTGGTTCAAAATTGGAAAAAAACCACGAAAAACTCTGAATTTTGTCCAAAGTGAGACATTTTCCCCAAACTTTTTTTTGTGACGTGAAAAATCCTGAACTTTGCCAAACGTGACACATTTACCTCAAACTTTTTTTTTGTGACACAAAAAACCCTGAACTTTTGTTATGTGACACATTTACCCCAAAATTATAGGGCATTTTGGTCTTTTCATTTTTTTTTAAATTTTTTTCTTTTTTTTTCTTCTCTCTTCCCTCCGCTGGCGTCTGGTGAGGGCCGCCCTCGCTCGACGCCAGCGAGGGCGACCCTTGCTAGACGCCGGCTTCCCTCCGCCAACTCCGCCATGGTCGGTGGAGGGAAGAAGAAGAAGAAGAAAAAAAAAAAAGAGGAAAAAATAGAATAAAAAGACAAAAATGCCCTTGATGGGGGTAAGTGTGTCACAATTTGAAAAGTTTGGGGCTTTTCCCGTCACAAAAAAAAAAGTTTGGGGTAAATGTGTCACTTTGAGCAAAGTTTAGGATTTTTCGTGGCTTTTTCCCTTCAAAATTTAATCTAGTGTCCTCAAACTTTTTAGGGATCAGTTCTTAGTCATAAGTATTAAGTCCTTAAACTATTGTGCAATATGCAATCTAGTCACTATATCATCGTAAAATCTGCAATCTAGTGCTTAAACTAATGTGAAAGTGCAATCTAATCCTTAAACTTTCAATTTATCGAATCTAAACTCTTAATTTTCCATAATAAAGTCAAATCATTCCTTAGGTATTGTTCACAAGTTTTCATAATTACACTATGGCCTAGATTTTATAATCTCTTTTCATTTTTTTTATTAATTTCCTAAATCAACAAAAAAAATTTATAAATCTTTTTAAAACATTTTTACCTTTTCTTTTCTAGATATTATGATGGGAAAATAACAATAATATTATCTAAATTTTGGCCAAATGTATTATGTCAACCTTGGATTTTCAATTTGTTTGGTGTGATATTGAACTATTATGAAATGTCCAATAGGGAAAAAGTCACCACAAATTCTTAAATTATTATGAAATGTGCAATCTAGTCCCTACACTTTTAATTTGTTCAATCCAATTTCTCGATTTTTCAATACAAATTTAAATCAATCATTTGATAGTATTCAAAAAATTTTGTAATTACATTATTGCCCAGATTTTTGCATTTCAATTAATTTCCTAAATCAATAAAAAAAATATGGTGTCTTAATTTTTTTTTGACCTTTTGACCTTTTTGGTCTTAATAAATATCAAATAGTTCCATTTGAGTATATTTTTAGCTCATGATATCTATAATAGTCTAAGTATACCTCATTTAAAGTTGTATCTAATTGATATTCCTTCTATTTTAAGTGTAAATGTTGTCACAAAAATACACTAATTTACTAGGAAAATTTCAAATAAGAGCTTGAAGTATCCTCAATTTCTTAAATAAGAGCATAAAATAGACATTATTTTAGAATAAAGGCTTGAAGTGTCCTCATTTTCTCAAATAAAGGTATGAAGTGAATTTTGTTTCAAATAAGGATCTAAAATAGCTATATAATTTCCCAAGAAGGGCTTACTTGCCACTTTATCCAAGGCATTATCATCCTTTACCTTTTTTGAGTTTTCTTTCTTGTTTTCCTTTTTTCTTGCTTTTTTCTTTTTCTTTTTTCTGATAGTCTTCTTCATCGATGGCTGGTCTCAAGCAATGGCTAGCCACCGACCAACACGATTTGTTGAGGGTTGGCCTTGCCTCAATGAGCTGACCCTTGCCCTAGGTGAGGCCGCACAAGGCCAGCGAGGGCCGGGGCGAGGCAATTGTCCCTAGCGGCTAGTGAGGGCTTGAAGGCCCTCACCCAACAGTGAACAAGGGTTGTTGGGCCCTTATTGAAAATAATAACAAAAGGAAAGAAAAAAGAGAAAAAAGTAAACAAAAGAAAAAAGAAAAAATAATTTTAAAATTAAATTATATTTTGAGATAATGCCTTTTGACCAACCGAAATATCTAGTCGACTGGTGACCGGTGATGTTATGCCCTTGTTTGAAACTATCATGGTCACTTCAGACCTTTATTTAAGACTATTATGGCTACTTCAAACTCTTATTAGAAATAAAATCTATTTTAGGCTTTTATTTGAAATTTTCTACTAATTTACCTTTGGATACTTGTATTTATATATACCCTCATGAATATCACAGGAAATAATGCTATTTATTTCTGTCCAATTTCTAGACTTAGGATGAATATGTTTAGAAATTTGACCCTCCATAGGAAATAGATTATCGATTATTGATTTTAAAATTAGTTTAGGGTAAATTTCACACAGGTACATAAGTTTGGAGTTTTTTGTGGTATTGATGCTAATTTATAATATATCATTCAATGTGACATGTCAAAAAGTTGAAGGTAGCACTTGAGAATGCAAATGATTTCGTTTTTGCATATGGTGTTGAAGAACAGCAGAAGTTCCAATAACTTTATGGATGATCGTTTCAGTGCCATAAATTTTTAGAAGTGAACATTTAGGTTCATCAACTTTTTAAAAGTGGCCACTTAAATTTCTCAATTTTTTTTAAAACATCCTATAGTAACTTAATCAAGATTGCACAAGTCTCTCTCATTCTTTGTGATCCTATTACAGCTTATAAAAAGCATTATTCCACAACGTGGGAATCAGAAAAGTATAATCCTTGCACCAGCAGAACAATGACCTTTTTACATTAATAGCAAGATGACGTTTTTAGCATTTAGACTGAACAAGATTGTTGCTAAACATGTCATTAGCCAGAAGGCAGCAAAGACATTAAAAACCTGAGGACATAAACCTAAAACAAACATGCCCACCTAACAGCAAAAACATAGATAGATATACACCCTCGAATCGGTCAAGTTGGACAACTTTCTCCTTCTCATTTCCTCTTCTTTTTTTTTTTTAATGGACCCTTGACTTGATACATGATCCCTGCGCAATTCCTAACTGGAACTATATGCTTTGGGGGGAAGGGTGGAGGAGGAAACCAACTTGAACGAAGTGCGTTCGATTTGGGCACTACATGTTTTGGATCATTGCTCAGGTTGTGAACACATATACACCAAACATGTTCGGGTCAGTTTGAGTATCATGGAAACTTGAATTGACCTGAATAATTGACGTCCCTAGTTATGGGACATTAATGGGCTTATTTTATAACTATCAACACAAAATTTTAAAAATTAAATTAAGAATAAACTCAATTTGATTGAAAACGGGGGAAAAGGAGAAAGAGAAGGGAAAAATGAACACCATTAGCTCTGGAACATGTGATTAAATGAATATCATTTTAGAATACTACATCTAAAGATTGCTTTGCATTTTCATATTAATTATCCTTATGTCGTGATTTAGAAAAGGGGTTAATATCATAAAATACTCCAAATTGATATACATGTGACAAATTTATTCAAGATTAATTTTTTCACTATCAAAAAGTCCAAATTGCTATATGTGATAAGTTTACTTTAAACTATTTTTTTTATCACAAAAAACCCCAAATGGGTACGCTTGTGATAAATTTACTCTTCGTTAACTTCCGTCAGATTTAATCGTTAAATTTACTGACCTAGATGACATATGGTGATGTGGTATGGTGATGTGGCACGTCCACGTGGAAATTTATAAGGTAGATATCATGAAAAATCCTAAATTAGTACATTCATGACAAATTTAACGTTACTCTTATGATAAATCTAACACACCTATGATAGATTTGGGATTTTTAATGGCATTAATCCTTTGGATTTCCATGTCATCATAATATGTCATAATGTGTTATTCACATTAACAAATTATAGTAAAATTTTATAGAAGTTAATAGATGGTAAATTTGTTATAGTTTTACCAGTTTTGGAGTTTTTAGTGGTAAAAAAATTAGTTTGGGTAAATATGTCACAAGAGTACCGATTTAGGGATTTTGATGGTTAAAAAAATAATTTGTGATAAATTTGTCATATATGTACTGGTTTGGGATTTTTGATGGTTGAAATATAAGTTTATAGTAAATTTGTCATATATGTACCGGTTTGAGGTTTTTATGCCATTTTCTTTTAAAAATACACTTTTTAATATGGGGTTTTGCTCATGTGTATGTAAATGATTTTTACCAAAATAGAGTATATAAATGATTTGTGGGTAAAGAAATGAGGTCTGTTTTTGTAACAAGCCAACTGATGACTCTTTACCGACCAAAAAAAAATTTTGATAACTCTTTTTTTTTTTTTTTGTGAAAAGTGCTTCTAACTTTTTATCTAATGTTAACTTCATCTCCTATCCGGTGACTTTTATTATTTGTACAGTTGTGTACTCTAAACTCTGATTTGCACAGTCGAGTCCACTCACTTGTGAGAATTTCTCTAATTACGTCCTTCTCATAACTTTTGTTTCAAAATTTCAATGATTTTGCTGTTTCAGCAATCCATAAAATTTTGACAAAACTTTTTTAACTTTCCATTAGTCAAAATTTACCTTAAATATGGGCTTAAGTTTCGCCTGTATTCTCTGCCCATTTTGACTTCTCAAACGCATATTGGAGACGAAACAGCCTCTCAATTCCAACACAGGCAAACAAAATTTATTAGACCTCTCAATCTTAATCGCGTTTCACTTTCTCAATTAGAGATGAAATAACCTCTGGACTCTAATCGCGTTTGACTTCTCAATACTTGTTGGTCCTTCGATATTTTGAGCTATTGACATTTGACATTCGGAGATGATTTATCAGTTAGTATGGTAAACCATAAATAGATATATTATTGAAAAAAAAAAAGCGACGTTCAAACACCCAATACAATAAACTAAGAGTGAATAGCGTAAGAAAACCCTTAATTATACTTAAATACTTGTACCCGAAATATTTTCTTTGTGTTGCAAAAGACCCTAAATTATGCTCACTATAGCACTAATATTTTAAGCTTCTTTTGTGTCAGAAAAAATCCTAAACCATGTCTATTTTACACCAATACCCTAAACTTTTGTCGTATTACTATAAGTTTGGAGTATTGGTAATGAAAAAAATTCGGGATAGTAGTATGGTAGTGGGAAAACTTTTGGGTTTGTAGGTTGTAAATGTAATGTATTTTTTGTCATATTGGCACAATTTGAAGGTTTGATGACATAAAAAAAATGGATTATTAATGTCAAAGTCGATAAATTTGCACTTTTCCATAGTATTTTCCCATAAATGAATCCATCACACTTTTAGGTTCCATTTGTTTCACATAAAACATCTCGCTTTTTTGGCATTTGGATCGCTTAGAAAAATGAGTCAATGAAAAAAAAAAAAAAAATTTCAAACGGAAAACCTATACTTAATTTGAGAAAATAATTTTTCCTTTTATAAAATTGCAAATCTCTTTTCAAAATTTGACTAGTTATTGGCATTTGATCCAAAAACTTTGCACTTGGGCACGAAAACCCTAATGATTGTTCCCAAGTCCTCAATGTCTCCTGAGCCTAAATCCATCAAGATCGAGGAGCAGGATGCTTGTGCCCGTGCTTGACTTGTCGATGCTCCCGGTTGGGTCTATCAAGGCCAATCTCAAGACCCTAGTGTTCATGCCTGATGCCCCTACACATAGGCTCAGGTCCACAAAACATTGTGCCCTGTTCACTAGTGTTAGATCTCGAGTCCTTGACATCCTATCTTGGGTCCACGAAAGCTATGTCCAAGTCCAAACTCTTAGGCTTGGGTTTCTAGTGCCAATGCCCAAATTCCCTATGCTCGAGCTTTAGATCTCGATGCTTGTGCCTAGGTCATTGAGGTCAACCTCGAGACCCCAACACTTATGTTTGGGTCCCCAGTGCTCGATTAGGTCCATTGAGGCCAAGCTCCGCACCCTGCACTTGTGCCTGGATCCCTCACTTGAGCTTGGGTCAATAGAGGATGAGGCTTGAAACCCTAGTATTTGTGGCCAAGTCCATATGTCTAGGCTTGATCGGCAAGATCCCAAATCTAGCCTCGATGGACCCAAGCTCAATTGCCTAAGAAATGGGCACTAAGGCCTAGAGCCCACCCTCGAAGGACTAGGGGATGGGCATTGGGGTCTCGGGCTTGCCACTGATGGACTTGGACTTTGATGCCATGGTCTCGAGCCCTTTCTCAATGGATTTGGGCATGGGTGCTAGGGACCAAAGTAGGGGCACTTGGAATCAACCTTAATGGATATGAGCTTGGACATGGGGGATTTAGGCATAGGCACCGGGGTCTTAAGCTCGGGTGCCAAGGATTTAAGCATGGGCCCTAGGGTCCTAGGCTCAACCTCAATGGGCCTAAGCTCGAACACCAAGGCCCTTCACCTGGCTGTCGGGACCCGGGCATAGCCTTGATTGATCATGGCTTGAGCATTGTGGACCCAAGTGCTTTTCTCTCGGGGGTCCTCAGCACCCGGGGCAATGTCCATCAAGGGAGGATCTAGGAATCCTCATGCATGCCCTTATGTCGTTCCCGATCGTTTATAACAAGTCATTTACACCCCAATAACGTTCTCGAAAAAATCATCCAACTCTCATTGAAACAAACGGGGGTGTTTCCTTTCGCCGCACCAGCATCGATAGACTCTCCCACAGAGGCCGAAACTGGCGAAATTACCGGAGCCCCCAACTCACAAGGCCCAGACGAACGCGACAAGCGCATCACCCGCGGGGACAGCGCCGTAAATTCACCCGGCATCCCAAGAGAAGGTACTAGGCCCGGGCTTATTAAGGCATATTGCAGCCTTATAGGTTTATCTCCCTCTCGCAGACCCGCAGAATCGTCGTCGCTCGGTAGCTGCTGCTGCTGCTCGTCCTTCCTCCCTCGGTCGTCGGCCCGGCGTTTTTCTCTCAGGTCGGCTCTAGGGTTTATCCTCTCGCCTGCCGTTTCCGAGCTCTCGGATTCTGTCTCGATCGCTGAATTCCCTTCGCCGCCGCTCCTCTTCGATCCCAAAACCCTCGTTTCTCGCCGAACGTTTCCGTTTTTTTTTTTTTGGCGTCCCGCCGGTCGGTTTCTATTCGGTTCGGCTTCGTCGGCGTTTGGCTAGGATTTTGAGGTCCGATGTCTGTGCGACGGTTCTTGATTACTCGATTCGAGGTTTCTTTTCGGTTGAGCTCGTTCTGAGTGGTTACGTCGTGTGGCTTTCTCGGATTGGTGTCCGGTGCTGTGGTGGAAATGTTGAGGCTTGCCAATCTCGGTGTGTACTTGACTGTGTGCAGTCTTGCATTTGATGTGCGGTGCTGGGGGATTGATTTGTTGATTTGCTTTAGTGATTTGTGAGTGGCACGGGGGATTGATTTGTATCGCCTTCTTTTCAGATTAGGTTGTGAGGGGTGACCGCTCCCAAGTCTTTGTCTCGATATGCTCGTAAGGCGAAGCTAATTTGGATGGTTTAACCTGGAGAATTATGCTTCGTGGGCACTTGAGTTGGGTTCTTCAGGTTGGCGGTCGCCATTTGCATTTTGCTTTGTGATTTTTGTTTTGCGATGAGGCATAACTTGTCTAGTTCGTTGTCTAGTAGATCTGATGGGACTTGTAATACCTATGCGATCTGATTAGACTTGTTTTTTGATGAAGCACGTCTACGGGGTGAGCTGTTGATGCACCGCCCCTTCCTCAAATCAAAGGATGGGATGTGTTTTTAAGTCACGAGCAAGCAGATTTGCTCGTCTTGTACTGAATTTTCATTTTTTAGGGAAGGGGCCCTTGTTGCTGATTTTGCATCCTGTAATCGAGCCATAACTACTTGAGAATTGGTAGCTGACTTGATTAACAATCTGTCCGCATCTCTTTTGATTTTTATGCTGTTATTTTTTGTCCTTCACACGATATGTTTGATTGATATCTAGCATGCAGTTTGGATACACAGAAGCGTTTGAGTCGCATTATTTACCTAAAAGATTTCGGTACAGTAAATGTATCGAACCCTTGAGAGGATAATGACATGTCTTCTGTTCTCTTTTCTCTTATGAAATGTCACTCTAGCTTTTTACTATTCTATTAGGTCCTTGATTGTGAGCTGTTTTAGAGTCAGAGTAGATGATGAAGAAGAAGGATCTTTTGGTTTTTATGGATGTCTCCATTGATGGGGACCCTGCTGAAAGAATGGTTTTTGAGGTACTTATTTGTGAATGCGAATCTTAAATTTTTTTAACATCTGTATGTCCTCAGTTATTGCATTTCTTTTGAAATTTGCTGCGGATTCTTCACAATCCTTATCTGTTGACTGGCTTTCTTGTGAATCCGGTTCAACAGCTTTTTCCTGAAGTCGCTCCAAAAACGGCAGAAAATTTCCGAGCACTCTGTACTGGAGAGAAGGGAATTGGTCAGAAGACAGGGAGGCCACTGCACTTTAAGGGGTCATTTTTCCATCAGATCATTAGAGGCTCTATGGCTCAGGTATGTTTGTTTGTTCATGTAGAAGCTTTGTTCTAGAGCAAGTTTGGCCTTTATGGTTGTGTAAGGCTAAATAGGTTCTTTTGGTCAGTTACCTTTCTTTATGCTGTAGGATACAGGGCTGATGCTCACGACTGCTTTTCTTGTGATATAGTTTTAAGGTTGTACTTACCATGTTGTCCACCCTTTGATCTTTTCTTTGGTTAACATTTCACATACATTTCTTTGAATATTATCTTTCTCACCATTGGATTTTTCATTGATTTTTTGTTATTTTTCTTTTTCTTTGCTTTTTGCAGGGTGGTGATTTTCACAAAAGAGATGGTGAGAATTTTTTTCATGGCTGTCCAATTTGTCTGTTTGTTTGTAATTTCACTCGTCTTCCATGGTTGCTTTTGAGGCCTAAACTTTGGATTTGCTTGTTACGTGGTAATTTATTGAGGTTCTTCTTTCTTTTTTTGTCTTTGGTTTCTGTTATGTGCATCTCGTTGGTCAAGATGGACAACGCTACAAATTGCTACAGGTGAACAGGCCAATGGCCATAATATGTGATTATGTGCATATACGTGACCTGTTTACTTATTAGTTAGTTTGGATGAGTCTAGTACATGTCACTACACATTCATCACACCAATGCTTTCGTTGAAATCTATGTTACCTTTGAATTTCAACAAAAATGCTGTTGGGTTTTGAATTAATAGTCTAATGTTTTTTTTTGGGTTTGTTGGGGATGCATACCTTGAAGGTGTTTTTCTCACTTATAGGGCCTAAGTATGATGCTTTTTTGTGTCGGCGGATTGAATATTATCTATTGTTTCTTTCTAACTTGTTCATTTAGTGAATGTTTAGATACTATCTGATATTTGCATCCAGATTACGAATAGATGAATTACTGGCTTTTGTGTTTATACAACTCTTTCAGGGCCTGTAATGAGTCTGATATAATTGGAATGTGTATTCTAGATTAAACTTGAGGTGAGTTGATGGTAATTGATGATTATGAAATGTCAAATGATAACGATAAAAGATATTTGGTGCTCTTAGTTTCGGATCTGAAAATGAGGATGGTGATTAGTTTGTTGGTTACAATGAATTCAAATGGCTCTTGGGATGCCAGTGTGCTGTTTCAGTTTTGTTAATTAATTGTAGCACATTCTCTCTAAAATTATCAGCTTGGCTGAGGTAGTGTCTGGGTATGTAAGTTGGAGAACATCGTGGTTCCAAAAGCACATGCAGATGCCATTGAGCTAATATTTGTTTATAGATGATCTGAAAATTTGTTTGCAATCTTACTTTTCTTCCTGCTCGTACAATGATTTAGATACAAAAAAACGTGTTATGTCACAATATTTTCTGGTGAAAAACCGAATGGCTTTAGTTATGTGAAAAAAAGTAAGGATGGATATTCTCTTCTAGTGCCCGTTATAAAGGTTCTCATGGCTTGACCGTTTTTGTGGCTGAGTTGTGCTCTTTCCTTTCATTTAAAGAACTGATTGGGGTTGTTTGCAGTTTAATGAAGTGATAATTTGTTGTTCACTGTCAATATCGTATGTAGCACTTCATGTTGTCGTACTGTTCTGAGTGTTCGAAATTTGCTTCATGTTTGGGTATTTGAATGATAAAATTATGAATATCCTCATTGTGTCCTACATTGTTTTATGCAAATTGGTTAGCTGTTGAACAGGCCATCTTTGATCTTCAATTCTTGGTTAGGTGATCTATGATAGAGGATTTCTCTGAAAATGTAGGACTCTAGATTTGTGTGGATAATGCACAGTTATGAGATTTCCTTTTGGGTGCAAAACCTCATTTTGCTTCTTTGACATTACCTAATGAAGTGTATTTTTTTTGGGTCACTGTTTTATAGGAACCAGTGGAGAAAGCATCTATGGGGAGAAGTTTCCAGGTCAGACTGTTGAATTTGCTTGTTGTCCATGTAACATTATAATAGCATTTTTTTTTTAAGTTCCAATTCTTGCTTCAATTTACCTCTCAATTTTTGTATGGATTTGCAATTTTCTGTAACAATTACTAGTTGTAGACTTGTTGATCATTTTAAAAAGATCAGAGAACTTCATTGATTTTGTCAACCTCATTAGCATTGTATAGTGTCTTTCACATAAGTGGAGTATTTTGAGGGCAGAACAATGGGGTTCAAACTCTTCAACAATGTCGTTTGCTTTAAACACAAGCATTTTCTCTAAATCATTGGTCGTTAAATTAAAGTATTCTTGTGGCTATTCATCTTAATGTCATCAATCAAAATTGTTCTTATACCTTTTACTGAATCGAATGGTTTAATTATTTGGAAGTCACTATCTCATTATTAGGATTTAACTCCCTGAATTGAATATTGTGTTACTCTAGAACACCTAGAATAGTGTGCTCAATGAAAATAAAAATGTGATACCAGCAGGTTCTTTTACTGTTTTTCTATCTTCACATGAGAGAACTGATCTTTATCATTGTCTTTTGAGGAGATATATTTAAAGTCCATTGTATTTACAATTTTAATATATAGAAACTTAGATGTGTACGGTGCAGCTTGGTTTGGCAATTTGTGTCAAACATGTGCATTGGCTACATTTCTCATGGTTGGATCATGAAATGTTCCTGAACAATTTTACCACGTTTTGAGATTAATAATTCCAGCTGGCACATTGATGCTGACATCAAGTTGACTATCTAGTGCAGGCCTTCTTTATGCCCATAAGTGGAACCATACTCGTACTCCATACACTTTAGAAATTTGGTTGCAGCTTAATCCCTCTATTTTGACTTCTCCAATTGATGAAACTTATGGAGTTTCCTGCTGGTGATAAGATGTACTGTGTTAATAGGGTTGGCTAGATCATGCTTCTGGTAATTGAACATGTAACATGAAACAAATTTCTGGGAAACTGTTGGTCCTATGAATTTGCAAGAGAGGAAATGAAACTTCTTTGGGGCAGGCATTCAGCTTTTTAATTGTTTTTTATGAATGCAATCTTGTGTGCTAGAAATAGCTGTTCCCTCTACTTTTTCATCTCTCATTTCGCTCATTGTGTGGTACTCATCATATTGATTTTACCCATGGCTGTTAGTCTTTTATTTGTTGGGATTCGTCGCACAAATTTTCTTAGAATAATGAGTGTAGTTTTCCTTTTTGCTGCCATCAACAAGAACACTGCAAACACATCTTAGATCAATATGCATGCTTTTTTGAAGTGCTTTGAAAAGTCGTTTAGTTCATTTTTGGTTAATTGGCTTGATCAACTGGCTTTATTACTGGTGACAATTGCTTCTCTAAATTTCTTCAGATGAGTCTCCTCGGTTGAAGCATGATGGACCTGGTCTTCTTTCTATGTTAGTTGCTGATCGTGATGCTTTAGGTTCTCATTTCCTTATTACCTTCAAGGCTGATCATCATCTTGACAGGTTTGTCTAAATGTTCTCACCGTGTCTTTGGGGCTTACCGGAAGATATTATGATGTCTAGCATTTTATGGTCTTCTTATTCATTTTAATATTTTGGTGTACATGACAGGAAGTCTGTGGTCTTTGGGAAGCTTGTGCAAGGGCTTGAAGTATTGAAAAGAATTGAAAATGCAGGTGATGACGAAGGCAGGCCCACTGTTACTGTGAAAATAATTAATTGTGGCAAATTTTCAGAAGGTAGTGTGATTTGAGAATTCTAACATGAATCAATCTAAGTTGAGGATACAATCAATTTATGATGAAGTCAAACTAAGTTCTTCGGTCATGTTTTTATGTTTCATATGTGGGTTTTATGTATAGATAAAAAGAGAGCGAATAAGTTGAAAATGGGCAAGGACACAGCTTCTGAGGCTAACAGTCATGAACCACGGAGAAAGAGTAAACGCAAGAAATCTTCCAGAGATAGAAGGAGGAAAAGAAGAAGATATTCATCTTCATCAGAGAGTTCAACAGATATTGATTCTGAGTCATCTGAAACTGAGAGCGAGTCTGACTCATATGATTCTTCATCATCTTATGTTAGTTCCTCAAGCGATGACAGGCGTAAAAGGAGAAAGAGATCTTCCAAAAGGGACAAGTCTAAGCGTGGTAAAAGAAGGGATAAACGGCGTGATAGAAAACGAAAGAAACGGGATAAGAGATCCAAGCGTAGATCCAGAAGGTGAAGCACTTGATTGTCTTGGTCATGTTTTTACTTGCATGGATAATTGACTTCATACTGGACCCTTCTTTTTTTGTTTTTTCTTTTTGGTGGAACTTTGGTGATGACGGACAGCATGCTCCTGTGCTTCTGGGAAACAACATTAGAACGTACTTAGCTCTAGAGGTTTCTGTTGGAGCTGTTAATTTGCTTCCTTTATAATCTGCCTTTATCAGATTCAGTTGATATGATCTTTTAGGTTCATGATATGTATCCTTTTGAGGCAATTACTCATCTTTTGATGCATGACAACCCTGTATCTACTTCACTGTACTCTATTGACTCACTTCACCTGACAGTAGGCTGATTCTTTCCCTTTGTTAGGGTTTTGAATGGTTCTTCAGACACTGGAAGTGAGACTGAGAGTGGGAGTAACTCTGAAGATGACAGTCTGGATGCTTTCGGAAAAGATCGGAAAAGGAAAGATCCTTCTCAAAATTCTGGTAAGTTCTAACTTATTTTGCGTAGTTTCACATACATGAATGCCATTTCAGTGAGATTGAGATGCTGTATCATCCATTCTGTTGGGTGATTATTCTGATTCATAGTCAGAATTTTGTTGTTGGTATTGCTGTAAAAGCCATACTTGATGAGTTATAGAGTACTCACTCATTGAAATTTGCATATGCTCATCGTTGGTGATGCCAATCTAATGAGGTCCATAATATTGAAACTTCTTTTGTCTTGTTGCTGGAAGGAATTAAAATTCTTCTGGGCCTTCTTCTGGTTTTTTTCAAGAAAGGGGAGCGGGGTGCATGGGTACTGTTGATTGTGGTTTCTATACTGCATTTAAATGTTTGGGCATATGCATTTGGCTGAAAATGGCTTTCTTTCTATGAATTGCAACGTTATAAGCTATAACAAGTTAGCTTTTAATATTACAGAGGCAGTTGTATAGTTAGAAAGCAAAACTTTGTTATGCAGTTACATAATGAATCAAAATGTATGTGTGGTAATAAGTGGAATGTTACTTTTTATGCTGTTTTCTTTTACTTTTTATAGATTATCCAGGTGGTGGTAGTGTGGAATATTATATTTTGTGCTGTTTTTACTTAATTTTTGGAGATTATCCAGGTCCTGGTCTGTCTCCTGAGTCCATCCAGAGAGAAGGTTCTGATCATCACAAAAAGAGGGAAAGTGCAAAATCGCATGGAAATGAAGCAGATGCATCCCTAAAGGAGAATGGAGATCGGCGAAGTAATGGTATTGAAGACGATGCTCACTCCAATGGGAGTCCAGATAGACGACCTGATGTGGTTGATGATCATCCAGGAAAATCCAGGTATTCTTGACATCTCAGTTGCTTTTTTTAATGGTTTATAGTTCTTCCAGAGTCTGGGAATTTGTCATGTGTGAAAACTGATGGAGCAGGAGCAGGAGCAGAAGCAGGAGCATGAGTCCTAGTAGTATCAGTCCCCACAGGAATATGAGCAAGAGCCCTGATGCAAGTCCAAAGAGGGCTATTCACAGGAGTCCAAGTGTACCTAGTAGGAGCCCTAGCCCTCGTGGTGGGTCAGGCAGAAGCAGGAGTATAAGTAAAAGCCCTGTTAGAAGTGGTAGCAGCAGGAGCCCAGCTAGGAGTAGCAGCCTGAGCCCAGCGAGAAGTGTCAGCCGGAGCCCAGTCAGGGGCAGAAATGTTAGAAGTGTCAGCAGAAGCCCTGTGAGAGCTCGTTCTCATAGAAGCATCAGCAGGAGTCCTGTAAAGTCCATTTCTCGTAGGAGTCCAAGCCAGAGTCCTCCAAAAACATCAAGAAGAGCGAGGGATAGTAGCCCTGTCAGAGCTTCAAGGAGCGCAAGCCGAAGTCCTGTTAAGTCTTCCCGAAGAAGCATGAGCAGAAGCTCAGGGAGGGCCCCTTCAAGAAGAAATGGTGGCAGGAGTCCTGTCAGAGCACCAAGTAGGAGTGACCGTCGTAGCTATTCTCGTAGTCGTAGCCCTCCTTTGCGTCGTGTGGCTAGATCCCCACCATCTGTTCGTAGAAGGAGTTATTCTCGAAGTGCTTCTCCGGACAATTCTCCCAAGCGCATTAAAAGGGGGCGAGGTTTCAGTGAGCGGTACTCTTATGCTCGTCGATACAGGACTCCATCTCCTGATCGTTCTCCAGTGAGGTCCTACCGTTATGGTGGCAGAGCTGACCGTGATAGGTAAGATAGATTCCGATCAAGTTTTGATTCTCTCTCTCTCTCTCTCTCTCTCTTTTAAAAATGTTTTCTGCTTGATGTGGCAAGCGGATTTTACATTGTCTGAGCATGCCTTCAATTCCTTCTAGGTATCCAAGCTACCGGAGGTACTCCCCAAGGCGTTACCGAAGTCCTCCTAGAGGAAGAACTCCTCCGAGGTGATGTGCACCAAACTCTTGTTAGAACTCAAAACCTTCTATTTCTCTACTCTCAAGCCCAGCCTAAGAATTATCGTGAGATGGAAATCAGAAGAGTTAATATCATTCAAAAAAGTTCTCAATCAAGCTAACATACAATGGAAGCTGGCTAGGATCTTCCTTGACTTTAATCTGTTTACAAGCTATGGAATATACAGACACAAATGCCTATTATTTCCTGTTAACGATCTACTTGCTGGACCTGCAGATACAGAGGCAGACGGAGTCCTTCTGTTTCACATAGCCCTCGTTATCGAAACCGTCGATATAGTCCAAGTCGTAGCCCCGTTCGCAATCGTTCCCCTGTTGAGGTGGCTAAATCTCGTTCTTCCCCTCGTGATGAAAGGCAGAAATCATCTTCTCGGAGTCCAAGCCGTTCAGCATCAAGGTCTTCAAGGGATTCACCACCTCCTAAGCGTGCAAGCAAAGACAGATCCCAGTCATCATCCAGGAGCCCAGATGGAGGGGGTCTGGTAAATTATGAAGATGGTTCTCCAGATTCTAGTCGAAGATGAACCTGTAATATGGGTGGTTGTGTCATGGAGCTTGAGCTGTCATCTTATATCCGTGTGTGAGGATCTTTACTCTTGTAGTTTATAGCCTATTGAATTTAGGCAGTGCCTTGTTGGAATCAGTATTTGCAGACTGAAGTTTTGAACTATAGTTCTCATTTATGTTTTTGTGAATTTTAATGTTTGGTATGGCAATTATTGCAAGAATAGAACAAAGGATCTTGTTGGCTAAATTAATTTGTAGTGTATTCATTGGGACTAAGGTTTTTACTCTTTAAAAAGATGTAACTCTGGTGCATGCGTGACTTGCCAATCAGTCTTCTAATCCGGAGATAGATGTTGGTTGGGGTTGGGAATTTCCGGCTGTCGGAATGGTGCATGCACGGCATGGCTTTGCTGTTATTATGCGCTTAGTTCATAGTATGCTCCTGAAGCACCTAGTTACGACCTCGTTCTCTTGCATTCTAGCCCTCAACGCATCACATCCTGATGCTGGTTTCTACCGTTCTTCTTTCTGAATTGCTAATTATTTCCTCTTCGTGTTTCACATAAGCTTACAATTTTTTGTCTCGTCCTGATGACGAGAGCCGTTTCTCCTCTGCTCTTTTGCATTTTTCTTTCCTGATTAGGATGCAAGCGTCGGACAGCGGTTTGTAGGTCTTTATGTGTTGACTAGACAATAGGTTACAATGTGCTTCTAGAATGTGTGTCCGCATTGATGATGCATGCAAGGGCGTTTTTGCTTTGTTCGTGCTTTTTGCTTTGTTCGTGCTTGTTACAACAAAGCATGGAGGTACTTCCGAAGCTATCACGCCTTGGAACTATCTCCACCTTAATCATCATCACCTAGGTTTGCAGGAGTCTTTTCTTCTATGGCCCATCCGAGCGCCGCACCCCCCATCTTTCTTTGCAACAACTTCGTCTCCTCCAAGAAGACGCAAGACATGTCCACTGCCCGAATTCGCGACACCATCTCCGAATGCATCTCCCAAGCTCAGTCGGGCTCCAACGAAGCAAAGGAAAGAGCCCTTCAGACGCTCGCTAAGATCACCAAAGTCAGCCCTCTGAACCGGAGCTTGCTTGCTCAAGCAGATGGAGCGATCCCTGCTTTCCTCAGGCTCGCCGAGTCCAACTCTCCCGTTGTTCGACACCTGTCGCTCTCCATCCTCTTCAACCTCTCCCTCAACCCGGACCTCAAGCGGCCCCTGGCAGACATGGAGACCATCAACCGTCTCAACTCCATCATCCTATCTCCTAGCTCCCCTGAATCCAGCAGGCTAGCTGCCTCCCTCGTTTGCAGCCTCGCCATGCTCGACAAGAACAAGGCCAAGTTTGGGGTCGCAGGGACCGTCCAAGCGTTAATCAAGACGATCTCTGGCCCAAACAGCGCGGCCTCACACCACTTGCTGAGCTCACTGGCTGAGCTCGTGCAATTCCACGGCAATTGCACCCTGGCCGTCCGATCGGGCGCGGTACCAATGCTTCTCGGGTTGGTGGGCAGCACTGATGGCGAGGACGTGGCCGGGACCTCCTTGGCCATTTTGGGCCTGCTAGCCCGGTTCGATGAAGGACTGAACGCTTTGATACGGACGGACAAGATCGTTGTCTCGATGATGGACGTGCTGAAAGGGAGGTGTATGCTGAGCAAGGAAGGCGCGGCTGAGATCCTCGTCCGGCTCTTCGACGAGAGCGAGGGTTGCACTCGAGAGGCTCTGAGATTGCTGGAGTTCTTGACCGTTTTGGCCGATCTTTCGGTCCGAGGGTCGGCGAGGGCGCGGGAGAAGGCCGGCTTCTTGATGAGGAAGATGATGGAGGTTGACGCTTATGCTGATGGGAACCAGTTGCTCCTCCAATGGTAGCTGAGGTTGCTTTGCCCTTGGCTTGCCTAGTGAACCTACTGATTTATTAGGAATGGTCAGGTGCAAGCAATAATCAGTTTGTTCATTTGATTTCAGCTTTTCTATTCTGGTCGATTATATGAGAATTGTTGTTCATGATTTCAAACAAATCTTGCTAAATTAGGACGGCATAAATTCAATTAAAAGGTACTTTTTTTTTAAAAAAATTATCGTTAAATAAAATGTGAATTCATATTACTAGAATAAAAAAGCACAAAAGCAGGAGATTAAACTCCCAACATTAATAGATTTCGATTGGAAGTCTCAAAATTATTTCTCACTTATATACCTTTGTATTTCTTACATAAAATATACGTCGAATTGGGAGTTTTGAAAAATTTATAAAAGGGCAAGAGTCGAAAATAGAAGTCGCCCCGGACATGTTTTAATTAAATAAATAAATAGATAATTAGAAATTATTTCTAGATTCAGTCATTACTTGCATTTCTATTGTCAGTATCCTATGTTTCATTAAAGTAATCTCCGCCTGCGAAATCTCTTTCTTGCCGCGGTACAACATCTGCAGCAATTTATTATGGCAATTTCATGGCAAACTTCTCCTGCCACCGGAACAATAGGTATCCAGTTGCATAGTAAAACAATTTCTAATATCAACTTATCTTCAATTGTTAACGACTTACTAGGCGTTCCAATAAATTACCAAGTTACCAACTTTTATATGAAATCACTAATCTTAATTTGAGAGGGCTCCCGATTTTTTTTTATGATAAAGTAACCAACTAATTTGAGATTATTGATTTTTATTTGAACTGCTTATCATGTTACCAATGTTGATTGTACTGTTTCGCAATTACCATTTTCTCTAATGACATGCAGAATCTAGTGGAACTACCATGTCCTTCATGGTATCAACAACTTTATTTGAAAGTACTTACCGGCTCTTTTTCTCGAATGAAGTCACCAAATAGTTTTTGATTATCTACTTATAATCGAATTACTTACTTTTTTCCTTTGATCAATGTAATTCATAGTTGAGTTGCAGCAAATCAAAAAGTTGTTTTCACCTTTCAAGAAAGCATTTTACATATCGTTTACACAGCTGACGTGGTGTAATCAATCCATGTAGTCTACATGGTATGCCTCACAACCAACGATATATTTGAATTTGAAAATTTTCACACGTCACCTTGCTTCGTCACCACATGATAATCTCAGACACACGAAACACCTCGTGTTTTAAGGACGGCTTAATTACAAGTTGCCTATATCGTTCGGCCGTATTTGGGATAGAATCAGGGACAAAATCATTTATTAAGTAGAAGGAGAATTAGATTGCCTTCCTTTAACCCAACCTAAGTTTGAGATTTTTCTTTTCCTCCGCATTACTACATCTACATCAATTTATTATGGCAATTTCACGGCAAACTTCTCCTGCCATCGGAACAATAGGTCAATCTAGTTGCATGGTAAAAAAATTCTATTATCGACTTATCTTCAATTGTTAACAACTTACTAGGCGTTCCAATAAATTACCAACGTTCACTTCCACAACATATTAACATGTCGAAGTTACCAACTCTAATACGAAATTACTATTCTTAATTTGAGAGAGCTACCAATTTTTTTATGATAAAATAACCAACTAGTTTGAGATTGTCAATTTTTATTTGAGCTGCTTATCATGTTACCAATGTTGATTGTATTTTTTTGCAATTACCATATTTTTTAATAACATGCCGATTCTATTGGAACTACCATTTCCTTCATGGTATCAACAAATTATTTAAAAGTACTTACCGGCTCTTTTTGTCGAATGAAGATATCAAATAGTTTTTGATTATCTATGTATATTCGAATTACTTACTCCTTTTCATTTGATCAATGCCATTCATATTCTTGAGTTGCGGCTAACCAAAAAATAGTGTCCACCTTTCGAGTAAGCATTTTACATATTGTTTACACAGCTGACGTGATGTAACTAATCCACATAGTCTGCGTGGTGTGCCTCACAACCAACAATGCATTGAATTTGAAAACTTTCACACATCACCTTGCTTCATCACGTGACATTGCCACGTGATGACCTTCGGCACAAAACATCTCGTGTTTTGAGGACGACTTAATTACAAGTTGCCTATATCATTCGGCCATATCTGGGATAGAATCAGAGACAAAATCATGTATTAAGTAGATGAAGGATCAGATTGCTTTCCTTTAACCCAACCTAAGTTTGAGATTCTTCTTTTCCTCCACAGCATCCTAGCAATAATTCTGAACATATTTATCCATTTTTTTTCCTTATTCAGTTTTTTTTTTCTTAGAATTTTTTTGGGCCGTCCTTTGCCTATTTAACTAAACGGCTATATCAATCACCGCGGACATATATCAACTATATGCTTCACCAAAGTCCCATAATTTTCTCACAAGTTTTGCCTAATTGCAAGATCAGTGAGTTTGACTGACTGTTTCTTGCTCGTTCTCTTTGATTCCTAGTACCGTCACCCGGTCCGACGAGTACCATGGAATCGCTCTCCTGTATCCTTCCGTCGGATATCATGGTGAAAATCCTTGCTTCCTTGCCGGCCCGGTCTCTCGTCCGGTTCCGGTGCGTCTCCAAGTCGTGGCGTTCGCTCTTGTCTGAGCCATACTTCTTGAAAATGTGGATGAATCGCAGCGGGACTACCCTCCTGGTGGTCCCGCTGGAATGGGGAAATCGCGATCGATGCTCCTTAGTGTTTGAAAACGTGTCCATAGGAGTGAAGAATTTGAAGCTGCCATTTGGGAACAGATGGTTCTCCTTATCCGTGGTTGGTTCGTCCGGCGACGGCGCTCTAATATGCTTGACGGGGCTTTCGTACGTACGCCGTCACGAGAGCAAGCAAGCGGTTATCCTGTGGAGCCCGTACACGGGCAAAATCAAGGCCCTTGGCAACGAGGGTTGCGTCCAATGCCGTCGGTGGCCCGTTTGCACCGAATCTCTAGTTCAGGGCTACAATTCGGCATGCTGCCATCGATATGTCGTCCATGGTTTCGGGTACGAGCCGAATGCCCGGGACTACAAGGTCGTGAGGATTACTTATTCGTACGGCGATGTGAGACAAGTTTATTCTCTGGTAAGGTCATGGCATGTCGAGGTTTACAGCCTAGGCAGGGACACATGGAAGAGCCTGGGCAGGCCCAATTTCACCTGGACGGTTCGTGGCAATTCGCGGGCATTTGTCAATGGTTCCGTGCATTGGCTCGCGTCGCCTTATGCGGACGCGTGTTACAGCTCAATCGTGGCCTTCAATATGAAGGAGGAATCATTTGGAGATTTCATCTGGCTGCCCCGATCGGAAGATCTCTTCCAATTCTCTCTACACCCAAGAGGCAACGCGACACTCTCGGTATCATGCGGTTCACTGGCTCTGATTGCTTTCGGCAAATGGAACCGAGAGGAATGCGGCATTTGGGTGATGAAGGAGTACGGTGTGGCTGAGTCGTGGACCAAGCAACATCACATTGTGCTACCAATGGGGCCGGTCCGAGCGGTGTTGGGACTTACCGGGCGCGGCAAGATGTTGCTACGCATGGTGGATGAGAAGTTGGTGTATTGCGATGTTGAGGATATGCAGATGAGTGAGGTTGGAATCCAGGGAGACAGCCCTGATTCATCTTTTGATGTAATTGATTTGGGAGGAGCAGATCCTACTCTCAGGAACCAAGCCGGGGGACGTTCAATGTTGACCATAACCAACCTCCAATAAAGAATTAGGTTTCCATACATTAGCAGAAAATCTATATATGCTTTTTCAAAATTAGATAATTTTCTAGTTTTTGTTTCGGTAGTTTTGATGTTGTGCGCATTTTGAAACCTATCCGCAAAAATTTGGTAAGAATTATTATGATTAATTAAGTTATGGTAAGAGTTATTATGATTAATTAAGTTATGTATTCTTATGCATCATTTAGAAATAGTTGTCGTTGCAAATTTATAAGTTCTCTCTTATATATATACACACACACACATTTATACCGTGAATGTCACAGGAAATAATGCAATTGATTTCCTATGGGTAGTCAAATTTGTTTACTCAGGATGAATATGTTGTACCCTTTTTTTGTCAGCACCAGAAGTTTATCTATTAATTATCTATCTCCTAATTAAAGGACGATCTATATAAATTTATTCCTTTGCAATCAAACTTTGTTCTTCCTCGTATTGTTCATTTCAAACGCCCGTCACACTTTCACTCGACAATAAACTAATTCCATCTGCTTTAATGGCCGCATATATGAAAAGATAAGTGATAAAAGCCACCTCAGAGTTTTCCATCACCAAAAGCTAAAAAAGCTAAGGGAAGAACTAGCGGGGAGGATGACGGGAGTTTTAAGACTTAAAAGCACGAAATAAAAATTTGAAGGCTCAAGATCTGAATTGATAAAAGTTTTAGGAATCCTATTGTAATTGTCCAATTCAAAGTGATAGTGAGTTCATGTGTTCTAGAGATGAGCCCAAGAAATCTAATTTATTGGCATCTTGAATGACGATGCGCCTATGCAAATTAACTGTCTTCAAGATAACCAATTTTCAATTATTTTGGACCGATTTTATTTTTATATGGTAATCTTGAAAATATTCACGCATAAAGTATTTGAACTCTTGGACATTAAAACTCAATGTGATTTGTTATAGTGCGGCTCATGAGTTACATAGACGAGTTCTTAAAACTTGTACCAAATCCAACCTCCGTACAAGTCTTTGTACACTCATTTTCGCTAAAAACACTCCTTTTATTATTTTTATTTTTAAAATGGGCAATACTGGTATGCCTGTCTTCTCTCTCACCCTCTTTTCTTCCTCAGTTTTCTCCTCATTATGGACAGTTTTTCAGATACTTATCAGGAACTCATCCCCTCTTGTTAGCTTCTTGCCGCCATCTCTTCCATTGATCTTGTGTTTATCGATGATTTCATCCTCCCAATATTAAAAGATGACAAAGTTTTGTTTGTTTGAGAATATAAGTAAAGTAAGATAAAGTTTTTTTTTTGGGTAAAAAAAAAAAAAACAATGAAAAACAAACCAGATTAGTTTTTTTTTTGGTCGAATCCCCTACATTAGTTCATCTGTCATAAATTTACCCAAAACAAACCCTAAATTGGAACATCTATAAAAATTTATCTTTTGTTAGTTTATGTCAAAATTTATCGTCAAAATGCTAAGTTTGATGGCACATGATAGTTGATGGGTGTACTAATTTGGAGTTCTACCCTCCTTTTGTCATAAATATATAAGTTTGTGATTTTTCGTGATATTATTCTAATTTAACATAAACTAACATAAGGTAAATTTTTCATAAATGTACAAGTTTGGAATTATTACATTAATGGTCCAAAAATTAATTTGGAGTAAATTTATCATATGTGTACTAGTTTGAGATTATTAGTGGCCAAGAAATTGATTTGAGGGTAAATATGTCATAGGTGTATTGGTATAGAGTTTTTGTGGTAAAAAAATTAGTTTGAGATAAATTTGTCATAAGTGTATCAATTTGGGGTTTTTTGTGGTATCAACTCAAAGTTAAACTTATTTTCATCTGTTTTATCTTGGTTTATTGCTAAAAAGAAATTGTTAGTTAGGTGGTAAAAGTTCATCTCTAGGGTCTCATCAAAGCCTCTGTTTGTTTCGTAAAAAATTAATCGTTTGAAAAATATTTTTCTAAAAATGATTGCTTGTCCATCTTAAAATAATTAGTCAATAAAAAATATTTTTATCATTGATATCAATTTATATCTAAACATATTATTCAGTTTTTAGCGATATAACACAATCATATTTAAAAAACATTTGCAAATTATTTATTCTCAACGAAAAAAAATCAAGCCGAAGTGCTTACTGATTTTTTATGAGCAAATCAACTTCATGGAGAGACTAGGAATAGTTTTTTTTTTTTTTTTTTTTAATCTCCTTGTTCAATCTTTTGTTAATGTGCTGAGAATAATGCCATTTATCTTCCTATGTTAAACTATCAATATTTATTTAATTATTAATACCATAGTAAGCGTTCCATTAAATTACCAATATTTATTTCCACAAACTTTGCAGTAGATGAATAACTAATCTCAAAAAAATTAATTTCTAGATTTAGCAAATCATTTCAACGACAATCAAACAATTTCTAGTTATTATCGTGATATTATTATCTATTTCTTCCCTTGAGTATTTTTATATTTATATCCATTGTTTCATTAAAGTAATCTAAGTCTGAAGTCTCTTTCTTGCTGCAATATTACATCTACATCAATTTATTATGGCAATTGCGGGACAAACTTTTCTTGCCACCGGAGGGATAGGTTAATTCAATTGCAAAAAGAAAAAATAAAAATAAAAAAAGGAAAAATTCCAAATAAGGGCCTAGAGTGCAATTATTTTTTCAAATAAAGGCTCGAAGTACTATCATTTTCTCAATTAAAGCATAAAATGGAGTTTGTTTCAAATAAAGTTCTAAAGTGACTATATTAGTCTCAAAGAAGGGTTTGAAATCACTAGCTAGTGAAGGGAAATTTTATGTTTTAATTTTTTATGTTTTTTTCTTACTTTTTTATTTTCATAAAAAAACCAAAAAAACTAAGATTTTTAGAAAAGCAAAAATATGGGTGGGAGGGCCCCCTTCCGCGTGTGGCCACCACCCCATTGTCGATGGGGTAGTGAAGATGGCCAGTGGGATTGTTGGCGCCCGTTTCTAGTGAGGGCCTGTTGGTCCTATTATTATTATTATTATTATTATTATTATTATTATTATTAATATTAATAATAATATTATTATTATTATTATTCTGATCATCATCATCATCATCATCATCATCATCATCATTATTATTATTATTATTAGTATTATTATTATTTAATTTAAATTTAAATTATGTTTGGACGAAAATATCCTTGATCAGCTAGGATATTTTGTCGGCCAGCGAGGCTAGCCTCTTATTTAAAATAGCCATGACTGCTTCAGGTTCCTTTTTGATATTGATATGGTTATTTTGGGTCTTTATTCAAACAAAGTTCACTTCAAATTTAGAAAATGAGGGCATTTTAGGTGCTTATTTGGAATTTTTCTTGAGAAAAAATGTGTTCCGACACTATTTTTGTGTTGAGAGTCAAGGAACTATCACATACGCATCCTCCTATATTAAATTACCAAATTTTACTTAATTATTAACAAATTAGTTAGCATAACAATGAATTATCAAAATAATTTCCTAAGCATATCAATGTGCTGAAGTTACCAAATCTCATGTGAAGTTAGTAACTTTATCATGTTACCGACTAGTTTGAGATTACCAATTTTGTTTTAGCCACTTATCATGTTACCAACATTGATTACGTCGTTTTAGATTTATCTAATTATGCGTTCTCCTTTTCAGGAAGCATTTTACATATCTTTTATATGACTGACGTGGCGTGACCAATCCACATTGTCTACGTGGTGTGCCTCGCAACCAACTATGCATTAGAATTTGAAAATTCTGATAAGTCATCGTACGTGGCATTGCCACGTGATATCTCTGACGCACAAAGTTCATTCTCATCTTTTAAAGACGGCTTAATTACGAAGTTGCTCTTATTGTTCGGACGTATTTGGGATAGAATCAGGAACAAAATCATGTATTATTTAGATGGAGAATCAGATTGCCTTCCTTTGAACCAACCTAAGTTTGAGATTTTTCTTTAATCCTATCTATATCCATGTTTTTCCTTATTCAGTAATTTTTCTTAACTTTGGGGCCAGCCTTTTGCCTATTTAACGGCTCAATCAATCACCACAAACACAAAGCAAGAGTTTGCTTCATCAAAGTCCCACAAATTTTCTCACAGGTTGTGTAATTGCAAGATCAGTGGGTCTGACTGGCACTTTTTCTTGCTTTTGTCCTCTTTAATTCCTAGCAGTCTGTCTCCCGGTCCCCGAGTACCATGGCATCGCTCTCCCGCATCTTTCCATGCAATGTTGTGGTCGAAATCCTCGCTTACTTACCAGCCCGATCTCTCGCCCGGTTCCGGTGCGTCTGCAAGTCATGGCGTTCGCTCTTGTCCGAGAAGTACTTTGTGACGATGTGGTTGAATCGCGGCGGGACTTCCCTCCTGGTGGTCCCGTTGGAATGGGATAATCGCGACAAGTGCTCTTTAGTGTTCGAAAATGTGTCCATTGGGAAGGAGAATTTGAGGCTGCCAGTGGGCAACGAATGGCTTTCGTTATCCGTGGTCGGTTCGTCCAGCGATGGCGCTCTAATTTGCTTGACCGGGCTTTCTTTCGTTCGCCGTAGTGCGAGCAAGCTAGCCGTTATCCTTTGGAGCCCGTTCACGGGCGAAGTCAAGACTCTTAGCTACCATGATTACATCTATTGCCACCAGCAGCCCCTTTGCTCCGAATCCCAAACTCTGGGCTACAGTTCGGGATGCTGTGTTCGGTATCATGTCCACGGTTTCGGGTACGCGCCAAATGCCCGGGACTACAAGATCGTGAGGATTACTTACTCGCGTGGCGTTGCGAGGCGATCTGCTGCTTCGATAAGACCGTGGAATGTTGAGGTTTATAGCCTCGGCAGGGACAAATGGACGAGCCTGGGCAGGCCTAATTTCACATGGACGATTCGCGGCAATTCGCGGGCATTTATTAATGGGGCTGCGCATTGGCTCGCGGCGCCTACAGAGGATGCGCCTTACAACTCAATCGTGGCCTTCGGTATGGAGGAGGAATCATTTAAACAAGTCATGGCGCTGCCCCGAAAGAGATATATCTCGCAATACTCTCTGCATTCGAGAGGCAAAGCGACACTCGCAGTGTCATGCGGTTCACTGGCTCTGATTGCTTTCACTATATGGGACCGAGAGGAATGCGGCATTTGGGTCATGAAGGAGTACGGCGTGGCCAGCTCCTGGACCAAGCAGCATCACATTGTGCTTCCGATCGGATTGACGTGCCGAGCGGCCTTGGGACTTACTGGGCATGGCAAGATTGTGCTTCGCATGGTGGATGAGAGTTTGGTGTGTTGTGATTTGGGGGATATGCAGATCAGTGAGGTTGGAATCGGGGGAGGAGGCAGTGAGTCATCTTTTGATGTCATTGATTTGGGAAGAGGAAATCCTACTCTCAGGAACCAAGTGGGCGGAGGCTCCCCGTTGACCATGCTCAACCTCCGATAAAGAATTAGGTTGCAAAACATTTTACAGAACTTAGAATATGCTTTTCGAAAATAGATGATCATCTATCATTTCTGTAGTTTCGATGTAATGCGCATTTTGTTATAAGTTACTTATCGTCCAATTTCGGCAGCTATCGCCAAAAATGTAGTAAGAATTATTATGATTAATAAACTTAATTGTATGTGTTAGAAATAGTTGTCATTACAAAGCTAAAGACTTACTTATACATATATATGCGCGCGCGTGCTTATGTGTGTTTCACTAGAAATCAGGACTAGTTCCAATTAGTGTTATACCTTTACTAGAGGTGGCAAATGGGTGAGTCGGGTCGGGTATGTGTCGGGTCAAAAATGGGTTGACCCATATTTGACCTATTTAACCCGTTTTGACCCATATTCTTGTAGTGTAAATTTAGTGACCCATACCCAACCCGACCCGTACTTGACCCGACCCATATTGCTAAAACCTATTAATATTCTAGGAAAACCCACTTCTACTATATGCTAATTGGATTAAAACTTCAAATTAAATTCAAAATAGTAAATAATATAAAAAAGTTAAAAAAAACTATAAATTGAAATATTTATAAAGAATTAGACTATGCACATACTTCTCTTATTTGAAGTGAACATACCATTGAATAACTAAAAATTGTAACATGAAATTTTTTTAACTAAACCTAAAAAAGCTCATTTTTATGATTTAAAAAAAGAAGTATTGTTAAAACATTTTTATGCAATACAATTTTTTTTTAAATTTTTATGAAATAAAAATTTAATGAAATTTTTTTATAATTCCTTTTAAAATATTTTTAAAAAATTGATTTTTTTTAAATTTTTTAAAATATATTTTTTTTAATAATTATTTTTTCTTTTTCTCTTTTCTTTTTTCTTTTTTTCTTCGGCTGGCCACCGGCCACAACGACGGCCGGCGACCGGCCACAAGCTAGATCGAGCTTGCCGGCGAGCTCGAGCCTCGCGATCGCCAACGAGGTCGAGCCTCGCCAATCGTCGGCGAGGCCGGGCCTCGCCGGATCGGGCGAGATCGAGCTCGCCGGCGACGAGCGAGGCTCGATCTCGCCGATTTGGCAAGGCCAAGGCCCCGCCCGCGCCGGCGAACTCGAGCCTCGCTAGTCGTTGACGAGGCCGAGTCTCGCGCCGTCGTCGGCTCGGCCTCGCCAAATCTGGCGAGGCTCGAGCTCGCCGGCGTCGGGCGGGGCCTAGGCCTCGCCAGATCGGTGAGATCGAGCCTCGCCAGTCGTCGGCGACCTACCAGCGAGCTCGAGCCTCGCTTGGCCTGTCGCCGGCCGGCGGCCGGCCATCGCCCTACCGGCCATTAGCTAAGGGATGAAGAAAAAAAAAAAAAAGAAAAAGAAAAAAGAAAAAGAAAAAAGAAAAAAATTGAAATATAAAAAATAATTACAATTTCGATTTTTTATAAAAAATATTTTATAAAATTAAAGAAGGCTATGGCCCATGGGTTGAAAGTGGGTCTAAATGGGTTATTACTAAAAACCCATTTAGACCCATTTATTTTTGTGCTTTACTTTCTCAAACTCATTTTTGACCCATATTTAACTTTCACTTGATCCATATATGACCCATTTAACTAAAAATGGGTCATAATATGGGTTTATGACTCATATTGCTACCTCTACCTTTTACCAAATGTTGATCTTTGGTTTTTTGTTAAAGGGGTTTAGTGGCGATTGTGATGGGAATTAACTTGTGCAACAAAAATCAAGAACAACAAGGCTTAAGGAAGGGAATGCAAGTACTGGAAATTAAAATATTGATAAACTGAAACAACATGTAAGTTTTTGTGATGATGTTCGTGTCTTACAACAATTATACACGGCTTTATAAACTACAAAGTATAATCACTAACAAGCAGCAGCTATTCTAATGATGATTATCCGTAACTTAGGCTCCATCGTTGCACATTAACTTATCCATAGGGGGTTACAACTTCTCAAGTCACTGGGCTCCTCTATTGATCGGCATCTTTATCTTTAGTCGATGTCTTCATTCTACCTCGTTTCTTCTTTTCCCTCCAATGCTTAGCTAAATCCGTTGAGTAATAAATGTCGACCAATCATTGAGGTTATCAACAAGTGTTTTCATTTTCGGCGACTCACTAATAACTAAATTGAACTTAACACCGATCTCTCTACTCATGCAAATTGGCGTCATGTCGATTTCAAAGATATAGTTATTTGTTAGTGTAAACATCTATTACCTATTAAATATTGGAAAAGATACAAATGATTACTTTTGGTGAATCGATTAGACGTGCATTAATACCCCTAACATTTAGATTTCCACAAACTGATGGTACTTACGTGACCAGCCACACCGATATGTACGATATAAATACTTGATAATTTTTTGTTTAAATTTTTGCGTTCATCTTCAACCTTCAGCCCACAGGCTCTGTACCACGGACTCCTTTCTATTTTAAACCTCCGTTGTTGTCCTCTTCAAGCTCATTTCACTTGCGTTTCAGTGGCTTTCAAGACTCGAGCTGCATTCATGCCCTCGACATATCTGTCACGCTTCGATAGACTGAAAGAGGAGGGTGAAAGCAACGATCTTCTCCAACTCCTCTACAAACATGGTGAAGGTGCCCAGCAGCAACTTATTCTTTGGTCCCTTAGGAACTATTTTCCCCGACATGCTGAGGCAAACTTGCCCATTCATATGACTTTTATTATTGATAGAGGTGTCAAAAATGGGTCATTGACCCATTTATAGACCCACTTATGTTTAAATGGGTCGTTAATGGATCAAGTTTTGTTTCCTAAAGCACCCATAATGGGTTTTAATGGGTCAAGACTGAGATATATGAGTCTTAAATGGGTCAAAGCTGACCCATTTATCAACCCATTAAAAATGAACCCATTTATTTTCACCAAAAACCTCACAATCTCTCTCTTATCTCTTTAACTTTACAAATTTTTTTAAAACCGAAATTATAATTATTATTTTTTTTCCTTTTTTTTTTTTCTTTCTTCTTCCTTCGATCGCCAGCACGACCATGGCCAACGATCGGCCGGCGGGTGAGCCTCGAGCTCACTGGCGTCGGGATAGCTCGAGCTCGCCGGATCTAGCAAGGCCGCCGACGCTCGGCGAGACTCAAACTTCGCCGGCGTTGGGCGAGGGCGAGCTCGAGCTCGCCGGCATCGGGCGAGGCTCGAGCCTCGCCGATCCGGGCGAGCCTCGAGCTCGCCGGGTGTCGGCGAGTCGGGCGAGCTCGAGGCTCAGGCCGGCCGCCGACCGTCGTTGTGGTCGGCGGTCGGCCGAAGAAGAAGAGGAACAAAAAAAAAGAAAAAAAAAAAAAGAAAAAAGAAAAAGAAAAAAAAAAAGAGAAATTATATTTTAAAAATAAATAAAAATTTATTTTTAAAAAATAAAAAATAAAAAAAAATTTATTTTTTAAAAAAAAATAAAAAATAAGTAAAAATTTATTTTTTAAACAATAAAAAATATTTTTTAAAATAAAATAATTAAAATTCGATTTTTTAAAATAATTATGTTAAAAATTATAAAAATTGTCCATTAAATTTATGTTGTATAAAACTATTTTAGCAATACCATTTTTAGAAAATAATAATATATATATATATATATATATATAAGAAATAAGCTTGGAAGTATTTTAGTAATATAATCTTAAAAAAAGACATAGGAATAAGTTTTTCTAAATTTGGTTAAATATGAAAATATTTTATTAATATGGGTCGGGTATGGGTCGGGTCGGATATGGGTAAAAAAATTTACATTATCCTTAAATGGGTCATTAATAGGTTAATGGGTTAGTTTGGGTCGACCCATTAATGACCCAACCCAAACCCGACCCGACTCACCTGTTTGACACCTCTAATTATTGAGTATGCATTCGAGTTTGAGTTTACATACGAAACCTAACCCATTCGGAGAATTTGTAATTGTTAAAAATCTGGTGTGCCCTTTGATCCGAATCAAAAATTGGATTTAAGAGGACGGTGAACTATAATGATTTTGAAGGTTTGTTAGAATCCTTTTCTTTGTTGGAGAGTAACCAAGTGGACTCTTACTTCCAGAGGATGGATTCTTCATTGGCAGAATATCACAAAGGGACCACATATTCCATATATAAACTTTTTGGAGCCCGTATAGCTTTTGCTCGGGCTTAAATACATAATGATTTGTGTTTTGAGTTTTACATCAAAATCCAAATTGTATTGTTTATTTTTAAATAATTTGGATTTGAGCATTACTTAAGTGTGATAAAACACTCGAACATATGAGCAATTGTAACTCTAATTCTTCAATCATAGTAGATTACTGATGCTGACTCTTGCTATGGATATAGATACCGATATTTGAATTGAGCCACGTAAATCGTAAATCATTCGTATCATTTACTGCTTCTCATTTATTTCTTTAATGAATTTGCGTTGATTTAAATTGCAAGATCCTACCGATTTCTGCGTTAATTTTATAATATGGTCCATTAGGTCTGATTGATTTGATGCTATTTCTTCTTTTGACCTAAGGTTTTATCTGTGGTATCTTAGGATGAAGTCCCATATGTATTTGAGGAAAATGCCAAAATCGATGTGACTGTTCAATCAGTTTTTTACGACTTAAATCTGGACCTTGGCCTTCCGGGGCTATTGTCAGCTTTTCGTCTCCATAGATCAATTGCTTTTTCTTCCGGATGGGGCCAACTTTCGATCACCCCCCTTAATCTATTTGGTATCCCTGGCCTTCGTTCGTATGGGGTTGGAGTTGGAGATTTGAATCTTCCCAGCCGCAATATTTTAAGCATGTCGCCGATTCTGACCTCTCTATGACACATTCATAATCAATTTAATCGAGAGTCTGATGAAATCCCCTATACTGAACACACTCATTTCTTATTGTATTGGTTTTCTCGGTATATTTTTTTCATCCATCGCTCAAAGTCTCCAAGGACTTTGTCGACATCGCTTCCTGCCTGGTCGAAGACATACCAATCACACTGGGTCAGCTCGTTCTTGCTGCCCTTTACATGGGCATTACCCCCCTGTATGGGCCAGTAAATCCTTGGCCGTAGGATAGCCGATGTGGCGCTTGGCAAGTCGAGAAGACATCGGGCCAATCTTCATCCTACAGTTGTTTCAAAAACAGTACAGCGAATAGTACCCCGGTATGGAGATCGTTCCACACCCAACTAGCTCAAGCATTCAATCCTTCTAGTGAGACACGTAAAACACTTTAAACACAATAATTGATTTTGGTCTACTATAACCTCATCAATTGAGTGGCATCGTTCCCGATCAGTTTGTGGATACGATGCCAACCCTACTTTTCGAGTTTCATAAAGATACAACCATTCTATCCTAGAATTCTTAGCACAAATTCTCCAACGCTACTCGTATCTCTTCTACATCACTCGCTTTTTACTCTAGTACTCACAAAGGTAAAAAAGTACGGGAAGATCACAGTCCATGACACTTTTCTATGCATGGATATAGATATGGTGTATCCTTTGCCCCATTTGAGTACTCCAAGCTTGGGCTCTTACTATCCTTTCCATTTTTATTCTCTGAGTAGGTATACGCCCTGGCCAAATCTATCGAATTAGAGTTCAACCATATTTTCCCGATGTTTATTACCGAAAATCTTTCCCCTTTCAAGTATTTCCTTAAGTTATTCTGCCATCACCCTACTCAAGGATTAAGTTTTTGTCCCCTTTATTCGGATGTCTTTGATTCCTTTTTTTTTTCCCAATTTAACCGTCCAAACAGAGCCAAAAAACTCTGGCTCAGCATGATTACCCCGTCTATCTCCCTCAAAGGATATCGATAATGGGTAAATTTTATCCTAAACTTGAAATCTACTCTTCCTAGCTTTATGCCGGACAGTTTGGGCTTATCCAGGGTATTCATATTTTGATCATCTACTCTCTCGTATATCCCTTCACCAGGAAGAATAAGTACAAAGAAAGTGATGATGTACCTTTCAAGTGCTGTTTCGAGATCATTGAGAAGCTATTTGATCGGTATACTATATTTGCCTTTAAACCGATTCCTCAAGCGGTATTGCAATTCAGCGATAGATGGGCCCCTTATACCATCGATCACTTCAGTGAAGATTTTGTGTCGATTCAGGCAAAGGTAAAGGAGGATAACCCGTTTGCTAAACCCGTGGCTACTGACGAAGTACCCGTACGGACCACTGGATGCTCACCGATTCAACCCTCTCCGATTAGATCCCAAAAGAGCCAAAGAAGAAATCAAGTAAGAACTGTCTTGACGGCATTTGTATTTCCTTTACATATATTTCGCTCTTTTATTCTTGCAGCGGCAATCAAACCAGCACGAGTGGCCCCTATCAAGACTAGGACAAAACGATCAAGTGGGTTCACAATGATGGAGTGGTTAGGGGGAGAAACACGTGAAAGACCTGCGCCTTCAGTGAAGCTCAGAAGGTTGGTGCTGTAGTCCTCCCCAAGTGCTGATGTCATCGCAGATGTCGACGATGGGAGAATGTACCCAGCCCCGAGGACATTGATGCTCACATTGATGTTGATGTCAGCTGAGATTTGTAAATAAAGAGAAAAATAATATTTTTTCATTGACTACTGAATAATATACGTACCTATTTATCGGATTTACATAATGATTATGAAAAGTAACAAATTAGGATCAATCAAATAGAATATATAAAATTACAGAATCACATAACATCCTAAATATATCTTTAATATTCCCCTTCAAACTCAAAATGATTTGAAAGATGTCAACTTGAGTTTGGAAAATAGATCTAGAAAACGCTTGGGATGGACAAGTCATGCAATCTAATCAGTGAAAGAAGTAGAGACAAGTCGAACAGTGCCACGAAGAATGCGATATCTGATGAAATAATAGTCTATTTCAATGTGCTTGACGCGTTCATGAAAAACATCAATTTTTAGAATAATTGGTAGTGATCTCACTAAAAATATTACATAATATTAAAACTAGGAGGTTCTGATTTCAAATCTTCCAAAACTCTATTTACCCTCTAGTTATATTTCCATAATTAATATTGGGCAAAAAGATTAAACTAAATGTGAATGAGAGTATTAGAATGTTGAAATAATAAGTCACGTATTTATTTAAGAGTTTAAACTTATTTTTTTAGAATAGTTGGTGGTTATCTTGTAAAATCTTACAATGTTGATGGCATGCAAAATGTATCTTACTCGGGTAGGGAATAAACATGAAGCAGTTGGTACCAACATCAATGTTGATGTCGGCGAGCATGAAGTCGTTAGTACCAATTGATGCTGATGTCTCTGAGCATGAAGTGGTCAGTTCCAACAGCGAAGTTAATGATGTCGATGTCAGGCTAAACCAGCCTGAGGGAGCGGCCAACACAGATCAATATTTTTCTGGCAGCCTGAGTACCCATAACTCGGGTGCCGGTTCTGGCAACAGAACCAGGTATTGACTGTGGACTACGATCTTGAAGAATAATATTACTCCTGTATACCACCTAACTCCAACAATGAAAAGAAAATATCATCCAAGGAGAATTCCGAGGGCTGGGCTTCCATGTTTCCTCATCCAAAAATTCCCAAATAAACAAAATCATTTTTCAAGCCATTTCCAAAAAGCACGCATTAGGTTAGCCATGTTTAATTTTCTAACTCATTTACTTCATGCTTCGTAACATTACTTTCTTGGCCTAATGAGAAAGCATATGAAGGCACATTTTTCAACAAGTTTGAGAACACACTTTCAAAGGGATTAAAAGAAGACCATCCATCTTGAACACTACATATTCTAGTAGTATGTTTTGAAATCTCGATCCAAGCCAAAATGGATGTGGAGTTTGAATTCACTTTGATGCCGCATAGTATTCTATTCATGCATGCGCAGAGCAAAGGCGGATTTTAGGATGAGGATTGACATCCATTGCTGAGGCAATCCCATTGTGAAATAATCCCCACGTGAATGTTTAAGACCATTTTTTTTAGTGTGGTATATTGTTTTGAATTTGATTTCCTGCATCAATCTTCAAGTAGTTATTACCCTAGGTCATGGTCATAGGCAACATCTATTTCCTATTCGGGCATCAGAATGGAAATGTCCCTGGAAGGTAAATCCCCGTTTAGGCGGCCGTAGAATGGTACGGGTCCTGGAAAGTAAATCCCCGTTTAGGCACCGTAGAATGGTACGGGTCCTAGGTAAATATTTATTTCCCTATTCGGGCGGCAAGTCAGAATGGTACGGGTCCTAGACACAACGGCTAATCGCCATACCGGGCGACCGTAGAATGGTACGAGTCCTGGGAAAGCAGGTCTCTTTACAAAGCCATGTTACTATTACGATGCAGTAGAATGGTACGAGCCCTGGATAGGTAACACAAACTATCTCGAATTACTCTATCCTCCTTGAAGGTAAGTTGTTCCGAATGTATGTTCCTTGACATCTTAGTTTGGATCTGGATGTCTCAATTATTTTCGTTGAACATTTCACTATGGATGTGAATGTTAGGTCCATCGTTCGTTATACGATCGGATCTAGGTATTTCGAGTACAAAAATCTTGACCTGTCCCGCTCCGGGGCCCGGATGTCTTGATTCTTCTCGTTGAACATTTCACTCTGGATGTGAATGTTCTTCGATCTTCCTCGTTATGCCTTAGATGCGGGATCTAGGTATTTCGAGTCTCCAAAATCATGGCATCTGCATGTCTGGACTCGGATGTCTTGATTCTTTGTTGAACATTTCACTCTGGATGTGAATGTTCTCGATTTTCCTCGTTATACCTTAGTGGATCTAGGTATTTCGAGCTTCAATATCTTGACATCTCGGCCTGGACCCGGGATGTCTTGATTCTTTTCGTTGATCATTTCACTTTGGATGTGAATGTTTTCGAGCTTTCTCAAGTTATCTTAGGGCTGGATGTTAGGTATTTCGAGCTTTTAGAAAATCTTGACATCTCAAATCTGGATCCTGGGATGTCTCAATTCTTTCCGTTGAACATTTCACTTTGGATAAGTCACGTATTTATTTAAGAGTTTAAACTTATTTTTTTAGAATAGTTGGTGGTTATCTTGTAAAATCTTACAATGTTGATGGCATGCAAAATGTATCTTACTCGGGTAGTGAATAAACATGAAAAAGTTGGTACCAACATCAATGTTGATGTCGGCGAGCATGAAGTCGTTAGTACCAATTGATGCTGATGTCTCTGAGCATGAAGTGGTCAGTTCCAACACCGAAGTTAATGATGTCGATGTCAGGCTGAACCAGCCTGAGGGAGCGGCCAACACAGATCAATATTTTTCTGGCAGCCTGAGTACCCATAACTCGGGTGCCGGTTCTGGCAACAGAACCAGGTATTGACTGTGGACTACGATCTTGAAGAATAATATTACTCCTGTATACCACCTAACTATGGTAATCTTGTCGATATGTTTTAATTTTTAATATCTCTTACCGATAGATTTAGGATTTCCCCCAGTGATTTCTACTCCCTAGGTCATCATATTCGACTCCTCGAACACTCGATCTAGTGTTTTAGCTTTAACAGTTAGGTAGAAATGGCAGTCGATGACGAACCTAAAGCTGTGGGATTGGAGGTGGCCGCTGAGGACGAACTCGAGGCTGTTGAGGCACAAGAGCCTGCAGCTATTGATATAATCAGCATTGCATTTGCTAAGGAACCTGCCCCAGATAAGGATGCAATGGGAGGGAAACCAGCAAGAGTTGCCAATCAACTTCGCCGGAATTGTTCCCCCATCAAAATATCTTTTATCGAGAGTCGTTTTTCGATTTTATTAAGGGGACCGGGGTTGTGCTTTAACTCCAGACAGAGGAAATCTCATGCAAGAAGAAATCAAACCTCTTTAATCCAAACAACACTATACAATCTCAGACCGAGTAGGAATTTAATTAATAACAAGACCCAAAAGTTATAGAGCCAGTATCAAACTATGTTGGAATCCAATTGATGACACAAGTTGAACATATTAAGATATAACGTTGGAATTTGATGGACGATAAGGTATCAAGATAAAGACATATGCCGAAATCTAATCGACAACGCAAATATGATATTTATAGCTAAGGAAATTTAAAGTGCAACGTAGGAAAAGTACAAATAATTGAAACATGACATTTTGTTTGATTTGTATAGGGCTCTCTTGTTAGATAGTTAGTGGCATTTACAGTGAAGGTACAGTAACCGCTCTTTGACTATGCTCAACGGTTGCGTTTCTCTGAATAACTTCCATTGGTTTGGCCCACACTCCTTTATTCTCACAAGCATCACTTGCCCACGTTTTTGAGCAACTGTCCTAATTATGTGATGATGGTTTTTGCAGTTATCGATGATCATTCCATGACTGGATGTTTGAATGGTAACTGCTTCCTCCACAATGTGCATTCTCAATGTCAATCGTTTTGAGGGTTTCAAGTTTTAAATAGTATTTGAAATACTCTTGATGAAAACTTGCTGCCGTGCCCATATAGGTGGCCAGCAACCGTCCGCTATCATATTTCAACAATTGTTGTTGTGGTATTAAAGAACGTTGTCATTGATCACTATGGCTACGTTTGGTCGTCTGGATTTCTAATCGGGATAGGATTAGATGGGATATGATATGAAATCCTGTGATTTTTTTATATCATATTTACTGTTTGGTGAATCGTAGTATTAAAATCGGATATATTTATATCATATCAATTACATTTTTTTGATATAAACGGCATGTCATTGTAAATGAACATAAATATTCATAAACAGAGACGGTGAAAATCTCTCGTAACACTATTCCTTAATTTATTTTTATTTTATTTTTCCTCTTTTTTATATTATTTTCTTTATTATTTCTTTTTCCCCCTTTCATCATTCTTTAATAAAATTTTATCAAATAGTAAATTGTACTAACATATCTAAAATACAAAAATACCTAAAATATATAACAAAAAAAAATTAATTTATAGATTGAATGTTTATTATAAGATAAATTAAAGTTGAATATATAAATTAAAATTAGATTAATTAAAAATATTTTTTTATTTTTAATTTCTTAAATTAGAATTCAAATATTGTTTACATTGAAATATAATTTCAATTTTGTTAATTTAATAAGTTTGTTATTTGAGAAAAATAACTTTCCTATTATGGACATTAGAAATCCTATCCACCTTTATCCCACCTCTCCCATGGGATAATTTTATCCTGTCTATATCCCCCTTATATCCGACTTTACCCTGTCTTGAGCGAGCACCAAACGTAGGATAATCCCAAATTTTATCCCGATTGCCAAACGCAGCATATGTGTTAATTTCTATACTTGTCGACAGCTTAATATGTGCAAGATGATGCCGATGTGTTATGCATGTCACCGCTTCTCATCCTTGCTCATATGTCACCTAATTCTTACTCCTGTGCCAAGCACGTGCGTGTAAATGACCGAATAAATTTTTGGTGTTAACAACTAGATTTTCATCTGTCTTATTTGGTTTATTGCTAGAAAGAAATTGCTGGTTAGGTTTTAGAAGTTTGTCCTCTAGGGTTTCATCGAAGTGTTTCGTGATCTATTATGAGCAAATCAAATTCATGGGAAAACTAGACTATTTTTCAATGGGGAAAATACATTGCAAGTGCCAAAATTTGATACAGGTAGATATTTAAGTGCCACTTTTTTTGAAAATTGGGATACTCAAGTGCCAGCGCCAGTAAGGGTAGCTAAAAATCTGAGGTGGCTTATTTTAGTAATATAAGCGGTCTACGTAGCTCGTCGGAATGCTTACTCAGCAATGAACATGCAAAATGACGTCATTTTGCATGTAAATTTATTAATTTAGTATTTGTTATGAAATACATGAATGAATAAGATACATGAATGAATGAGATATATGAATGAATGAGATACATGAATGAATATTCATTATATTCATTTTATCTAATGTACTTATTATGGTACATTTGTATCATACTTTCTAAGTACATCTCCCTATACAATGAACGTTCATCTCCCTTATCCAGTACATGTATCATTCGATATATTGATATTAATGATAAGTACATTCTTGTTCTCCTATAAATAGGAGTTTAGTTTTGATGTGCAATAACAACGATCAGAACAACAATCACAATACAGTGAAATATCTTGCTTTTCTCTACTATCTCTGGTGTTCACTTGCTTTCTCTTCTCAATCTCTTCTCTATTATATATTCGCAACGCAATATTTTACAAAAATATTAATTAAAAAAGTAAATTATTATAAAAAGGAGGAGGCAGCAACATCTGATGAGGATTGTTGTGAGGGCCTCCACAGCACTCACTACCGTCGTTGCCACACCACCACCGGAAAGGGCTAGCAATGGTGGGGCGAGGGTCGGCTGAGGTCACGAGGCCTTGGGTAGTGGTTTGTAACCTTGGCCAACCATCGATGAGGGCTTGCAGGCCCTCACCCAGATCTAGGGTGAGGGTTGTGGCCTTGCCTAAGATTCGGTGAGGTTTGTTGGCCCCCGGCTAGAGGGGCCAAAGGTCGCTGGCTGCTGGTTGGCTCGGTTCGGTGATCGGTGGGTCGCTGGCCATTGCCTAGGGCTTGGCGACACTAGCTGATCCTTGCCCCACCTCGTTGACCCTTTCCGGCAATGGTGAGGCGGCGGCGGCAGCAAGGGCCGTGGAAGCCCTCGCCGAAGCTGTGGCACCCTCCTCCTCCTCTCTCTCTCTCTCTCTCTCTCTCTCTCTCTCTCTCTCTCTCTCAAATTTTTTTATTTAATTAATATTTATGTTAAAAGTTAATTTTGGGGGCTTACTACGTCATGTGGACATTTTTTTTTTAAATTTCCACGTGGATAATTTTTTTTAAAGAGTTGCCACATATATATGTTAAATTGCCACATTAGTAAAAAAAAAAAGGGATAAGTGCACCAGAAGTCCTAAAACTTGTCACGAAAATGCATTTGAGTCCTAAAACTTGCAAAAAGTGCAAATAAGTCCTAAAACTTATCAAAATGTTTCATTTGAGTCCTAAAATCGACGCCGTTAGCCTTTTCGTTAAAAATGCTGACGTGGCATTTAAAATTAATTTTTATTTTCCACGTGGCTTTTTTTAATGATTTTTTGTTATTTTAAAAAATAGATTTAAAACTAAAAAATTAGATTTATTCATTTTATCTTATTTTCAAAAAATAAAAAAGAAAAAGAAAATTTATTTAAAAAAAGAAAATAGTTCAAAAAAAAAAAAAAAAAAAAAAAAATGGCAGCCTCGCCGGAGGGGCCGCAATCGTCGCCGGAGGGGCCGGCGACGGTCTCCGGCCTTGGGTGCAGGTGGCCGGCTCTCGTCCGGCCGGGCGAGGCCTCGCCGGCCCGGGTGAGGGCCGACGACCCTCGCCAAGCTCGGGCGAGGGTGCCGTCGCCGGCCCCGAGCAAGGGCCGACGAGGCATCGCCCGTGCCAAGCGACGGTTGTCGGCCCCCGCGAGGGCCGGCGACGCTCGCCCAGCCGAGCGGCGCCGTTGGCCCTCGCTGGGGCCGGCGAGGCTCGCCCGCATCCGGTGAGCCTCGCTTGGGGCCGACGAGGCGTTGCCCAGCTGAACGACGGCCACCGGCCCCCGTGAGGGCTAGCGACGCCTTGCCCGGCACCGCCACCGGCCCCGTGAGGGCCGAGTGCCAGATCCGGGCACCCTCGCCAAGCTTGGCGAGGGTCGCCGGCTAGAGAGGCCTCGCCCGGCCGGGCGAGAGCCGGCCACCCGTACCTGTGGCCGGCGACCGTCGCCGGCTCCTCCGCGCGATTCTGGCCCCTCCGGCGATGCTGCCATTTTTTTTTCTTTTTTCTTTTTAAACTTTTTTCTTTTTTAAATAAATTTTCTTTTTCTTTTTTTTTTGTTGAAAATAAGATAAAATCAATAAATCTAATTTTTTTGTTTTTAAATCTATATTTTTTTAAAATGAATAAAAAATTATTGAAAAAAGCCACGTGGGAAATAAAAATTAATTTTAAATGCCACGTCAGCATTTTTAACCGAAAATGCTAACGGCGTCGATTTTATGACTCAAATGAAATATTTTGACAAGTTTTAGGACTTATCTGCACTTTTTGCAAGTTTTAAGACTAAAATGCATTTTCATGACAAGTTTTAGGACGTGCACTTATTAAAAAAAAAAAGGTTGTTGGAAATTGTCAAGTTAGCAATTTGGCCATAATTTCTTGCCATTGGCACTTAAGTGTTTCATTCTTCTCTGATTTGGATACTTAAGTATACATTTTAGAAGTTTTGGCACTTAAGTGTCCTTCCGTGTCAAGTTTTTGCACTTGCAATGTCCGCACCCCATTTTTCAATCTTCTCGTTCAATCTTTTGTTAATGTTACCATCGCACACTTATCATCCTATGTTAAATTACCCACATTTTTATAATTGTTAAAACCTTCATTAGCGTTCCAATAAATAACCAGTATTTATTTCCACAAACTTTGAAATAAATGAATAAAATAATTTCTAGATTTAGCAAATGATTTCAACGCCAATCAAACAATTTGTAGTTTTGTCCTGATTTCTATTTCTTCCTTTGATTATTTTTATAATTATATCCTTTATTTCATTAAAGTAATCTCAGTTTGTGGAATCTCTTTCTTGCTTACAGCAATTTATTTTGGCAATTTCAAGACAAACTTCTGCACCCACCGGAACAATAGCTTAATCCAGTTGCGTGAGAAACAAATTGTGGTCTGACACTGTTATTGTGCTGAGAGTCAAGCAACCGTCACACACGCATCCTCGGACATCAACTTACCAATAATTACTTAATTATTAACAACTTAGTTAGTTACCAATAAATTATTAAAACTATTTCCCCAACATATCAATGTGTTGAAGTTAACAACTCTCATACAAAATTGCTAACTTTATTATGTTACCACCTAATTTGAGATTACCCATTTATATTTTAGCCACTTATCATGTTACCAACGTGGCTTCGGAATTGCCAAATTGTCTAATAACATGCCAATTCTTAGGGGTGTCCAAATAGGACCGAAAGTAGAACCGATCCAAATTCTCATGCATTTTCAATTCGGTTCGGATAATGAAAAATAACCTTTTTTTTTTTTTGTTTTTTAAATTTCAGTTTTGTTAGAATATATAAATATTATATCATGCTTTCATCTAACAGTTTAAACTTTTAGAACAGTTGGTTATGGTCCCACCAAATTTCACATTATATCTGAGTTGGAGGTTTTGAGTTCAAATTTTATCAGACCTCATTTGCCTTTCTAATTAAATATTTTCATGCCTAGTACTAAGCAAAAAAAAGACTAGATTAAACGTGAGGGGGAATGTTATAATATATAAATATTAAACCACGCATTTATCTAATAGCTTATGCTTTTAGAACAGTTGGTTGTAGTCCCACAAAATCTCAAAAGTTCAAATAGTTTTGGTTCGGTTCATTTAACTAAATTGAAAATCGCTAATCTTCTTAATATTACAATTTACACAATCTTTCTCTTTTTCCACTAAACCTCTTTTTAATATTTCAAAAAAGAAAGTGGAAAAGCTAAACTGAATCAAACTGAGCCAAGTTTTCATTTTGGGTTATATTTGGTTTGAGGTGCAGTTTGGTCCAAAGCTAATGCATACCCTAATGGTTCGGTTTGGTTCGGTTCGGGTTTTCAAAAAACCCAAACTGAACCGAAGAAAACCCGAACTAAACCGAACCGTTGACATCCCTACCAATTCTATTTAAATTTCCAACTATTTTATGATATTACTCTTTATTTGAACTGTTTACCATTTTTCTTGATGAAGTTACTAACTAGTTTCTATTACCTACATTTATTCGAACCACTTACTAATATTTATTTGATTAAAGTCATTCATATTCTTTTTGAGGAAACATTTTACGTATAGTTGACATGGCCAATGTGGAGTGACTACCCACATTGTCCACATGGTGTGCCTCGCAACCAACTATACATTAGAATTTGAAAATTTTGACACGTCATTGTCTTAGTTCGTACATGGCATTGCCACATGATACCTCCGACACATAAACTACCTACTCATCTTTTAAAGACGACTTAATTACAAGTTGCTCTTATTGTCCGGGCGTATTTGGAATAGAATCGGGAACAAAATCATGTATTGTGTCAATGGAGAATCGGATTGCCTTCCTTTGAAGAAACCTAAGTTTGAGATTTTCTTTTCCTTCACTGTATCCTATTTACATCCATGTTTTTACTTTATTCAGAAAATTTTCTTGATTTTTTGGCCTTCTTTTGCTTATTTAACCAAAGCCCCTCAAATTTTCTCACAAGTCTTGTCCAAATGCAAGATCAGCGAGTGTGACTGCCACCGCTTCTTGCTCGTCCTCTTTAAGTCCTAGCAATCCATCTCCCGGTCCACGAGTACCATGGCATTGCTCTCCGGTATTTTCCATCCAATGTTATGGTCGAAATGCTCGCTTGCTTACCAGCCCGGTCTCTTGTCCAATTCCAGTGCGTCTCCAGGTCGTGGTGTTCGCTCTTGCCCCGGCCATACTTTGTGAAAAGTGGTTGAATCGCAGCGGGACTTCCCTCCTGGTGATCCCATTGGAATAGGAAAATCGCGACAAGTAATCTTTAGTGTTGGAATGTGTCCATCGGGAAGAAGAATTTGCGACGGCGCTTTAATTTGCTTGACCGGGCTTTCTTACATACGCCGTGGTGCAAGCAAGCAAGCCGTTATCCTGTGGAGCCCGTTCCGGGCAAGGTCAAGGCCCTTGGCAACGAGGGTAACATCTATTGCAACTGTAGGTCCCTTTGCTCCGAATCTCTAATTTAGGGTTACAATTCCGGATGCTGCAATCATTATAATGTCCACGGGACTACAAGTTCGTGAGGATTATTTATTCGGGTGGCGTTGCAAGGCGAGCTGATTCTCCGATAAGACCGTGGCTTGTCGAGGCTTATAGCCTAGGCAGGGACACATGGACGAGCCTGGCCATGTCCGATTTCACGTGGATGGTTTCTAGCAATTTGCGGGCATTTGGTAATGGTTCCACGCATTGGCTTGCGGTGCCTTATGCGAATACGCCTTACAAAACTAAAGATTTTCTTGTATGTGTGTGTTTCACTAGAAATCGGGACTTATCCCATTTCACCAAAAGTTGATCTTTGGATTTCGTTAAATGGGTGTGGCGGTTGAGTATTCATCAAAATTAATTTCACTTCGTGGAATGTCTTTCTTTCTGCGATTTTGTGCTGAGAGTCAAGTAAGTGTCACACTTGCATCCTCCTATATTAAATTACCAACATTTATTTGATTATTAACGACTTAGTAAGCGTATCAATAGTTTATTATTAAGACTATTTCCCCAACTCTCATATAAAATTGCTAATTTTCTTATGTGACCGACTAGTTTGAGATTACCAATTTGTATTTGAGTCACTTATTATGTTACCAACGTTGATTATGGCGTTTCAGATTTACCAGATACTCCATACCAATTCTATTGAAATTACCAACTATTTTATGATATTACTCTTTATTTGAAGTGCTTACCAACTTTCTTGATGAAGTTATTGACTAATTTTGTTACAAACTCATATTCCAACCACTTACTAATGTTTATTTGATCGAAGTTATTGACTAGTTTTGTTACAAACTCGTAATCGAACCACTTACTAATGTTTATTTGATCGATGTTATTCATATTCTTGAGTTGTGACAAATTAAAGAGTTATGTTCTCCCTCGAGCACTTTACATATTGTTTACATGGCCAATGTGGGGTAAATAATCCATATTGCCCCCGAGGTGTGCCTTGCAACCTAGTATGTATTAGAATTCAAAATTCTCACATGCTATCGACTTGGTTCGTCCTGTGTCACTGCCACATTATTCTTCAAACTCATAAAATACCTTCTCATATTCTAAAGACGACTTAATTACCAGTTGTTCTTTTTGTTCGGACGTATTTGGGAATGAGTCAGCAACAAAATCATGTATTGTGTAAATGGAGAATCAGATTGCCTTCCTTAAACCAACCCAAGTTTGAGATTTTTTTCCCTCAATTGAGTCCTAGCAATAACTCTAAGAATTTCCATATTTTTCCTAATTCGGTAAGTTTTCTTAATTTTTTTGCCGTCTTTTGCTTATTTAACTATTTCCATGTTTTTCCTTGTCAATCACCATAAACAAATACCGTATTGCTTCACCAAAGTCCCACAAATTTTCTCACAAGTTTTATCCAATTGCAAGATCAGTGAGTCTGACTGCCCCTGCTTCTTGCTCTTGTCCTTTTTAATTCCTAGCAATCTGTCTCCCGATCCACGAGTACCATGGGATCGCTCTCTGGTATCTTTCCATCCAATGTCGTGGTTGAAATCCTTGCTTGCTTACCAGCCCGCTCTCTCGTCCGGTTCCGGTGCGTCTCAAAGTCGTGGCGTTCACTCTTGTCCGAGCCGTACTTCCTGACGATTTGGCTGAATCGCAGCGGGACTTCCCTTCTGGTGGTCCCGTTGGAATGGGAAAATCACAACCAGTGCTCTTTAGTGTTCGAAAACACGTCCATCGGGAAGAAAAATTTGAATCTGCCTCTTGCCGACAAATGGTTTTCGATATCCGTGATCGGTTCGTCCAGCGATGGTGCTCTGATTTGCTTGTCCGGGCTTTCGTACTCACACCGTCGAGCGAGCAAGCAAGCCGTTCTCCTGTGGAGCCCGTCCACAGGCGAAATCAAGGCCCTTCACAACAAGGGTTGCGTCCATTGTCACCGTTGGCCCGTTTGCACCCAGTCTCTAATTCAGGGCTACAATTCAGCATGTTGCAGTCAATATCTTGTGCATGGTTTCGGGTATGAGCCGAATGGCCGGGATTACAAGGTCGTGAGGATTACTTATTCTCGCGGCGGTGTGAGAGAAGCTGATTCTCCAATAAGGCCATCGCTTGTCGAAGTTTATAGCCTAGGCCGTGACAGATGGAAGAGCCTGGGCAGGCCCAATTTCACTTGGACGGTTCGTGGCAATTCACGGGCATTTGTCAATGGGGCCGCGCATTGGCTCGCGGCGCCTGCAGTGGAGGCACCTTACAACTCAATTGTAGCCTTCGATATGAAGGAGGAAAAGTTCGGAGAAGTCATCGAACTGCCCCAATCGGAAAATCTCACACAATTCTCTCTAAATCCGAGAGGCAAAGCGACGCTCTCAGTGTCATGCGGTTCACTGGCTTTGATTGCTTTCGGCATATGGAACAGAGAGGAATGCGGCATTTGGGTGATGAAGGAGTATGGCGTGGCCACGTCCTGGACTAAGCAGCATCACATTGTGCTCCCGATTGCGGCGACAGTCCGAGCGGCCTTGGGACTTACCAGGCATGGCAAGCTTTTGCTTCGCATGGTGGATGAGAAGTTGGTGTGTTGTGATGTGGAGGATATGCGGATCAGTGACGTTGGAATCCAGGGAAGCGGCATTGATTCATCTTTTGATGTCATTGACTTGGGAGGCGGAGATCCTACTCTCACGAACCAAGTGGGTCGAGGTTCACTGTTGACCATGCCCAACTTTTAATAAAGAACTAGGTTTCAAACATTCACAGAAATTCACATATGCTTTTTCCAGAGATAGATAATCGTCTATTGTTTTCGTAGTTTTGATGTTGTATGCATTTCATTATATTCCCCAAGATCTTATCGTCTAAATGTGGCACCTATCAAAGATATATATATATGTTATGTATTGTGTCATTAAGATATAGTCGTTGTTGTAAAATTTTTAAAAAATTGTCTCTAAGGATTTTTTATGTTGTGGAAAGCGAGTGTTTAAATAATTAAATAGATAGAATAAGAAAATATATAGGACATCAGATTTTCGTGATTCAGTCATAATGACAAGGGGTGAGTGCAATTGTCACGCTCGAATCCTCTGATCGCGTCCCCATCCCTCCATGGTCGATTAAATAGCGATGTCCCATGATACATCGTCGACCCATTCATTTTAATACGCATGCGGAAGCAAATAATAATCCCCAGACAACAATTCCATGGGGTAGAAAAGTAGGGCCATAATTTTGAAAACTGAAACCACACTTACATATACATCATAATAAGTCATACACAACCAAGCTGATATATATGCCAAGTCTACAAAACAATGAGGGGGGGGGGGGTTCAAAAACTACGGATCTTCGTCCTCCTCTTCATCTTCATCCTCGTCCCAATTGGAGCTTGTAGCTAAATGCACAGGGGATTCAGGTTCTGACAGGTTTGGGTCCTGGTCCACCACCGAACCACCTAGAGGGTCGGCTGTGCCTTTTCCAAAAGCGACCTCTAGCACATAAAAAGGGATCTCAGACTCCGATATGGGCCATTCTCTCTAGCCATTTCACTCCTGGCGATACCATGCTTTGTATTAACGAGGCACTTTTTTGGGTAGACTCGCATCAACCCAGACTATGGATTTCACTAACTCATACACCCATCCCCTAGGGTCTCCATGAAGCGGGATGAAGCACTTTTATCCTGTCACCTTCTTAGGCTGACCAAAATGTTATGGAGGAGCTGCTATCTATGGGCCTGAAAATATTATCCCACAATAGGGTGAGACGACGTCTCGTCCGAGTTCACTCCTTAAGACCCGACTAGGAAGAAAATATGCTCGAGGGCTGCTTAGGCACAAACATGAATAAGAGGACTTACCTTGGCCTCGGTCCATTCCTGCAAGTCAGTACAATTCATCACATCACATCAATAAATCAAATTATCACACCCAGTCGACTCGTCGATTAGTCGATCCAGTCGATTGATGTCAACAGGACCATTACATGGTCATTTCAATTACTCAATCCAACTATTAATTACGGCCACACTCGGGCACGGCCTACTAAATGTTCAGCGGTGAATTTCGGCCCAACAGGCACAGCCTGTTCCAAGTTCAGCCCAACAAGCACAGCCCGTTCCAAGTTCGGCGGTAAATTACGGCCCAATAGGCACGTCCATACTTTGGCAGTTAATTAGGCCCAATAGGCACATCCATACTTCGGCAGTTGATTACAGCCTAATTGGCACGGCCATACTTCGGCGGTTAATTATGGCCCAATAGGCACGACCATATTTCGGCGGTTTTTCTTGATCTAACTCATAACATCACGCACAACATGCATCATCTTAGCTTCGATAGTCATCTTCCTACAACTATAAACCATCACACGTTTTCACCATTTTTATCATACCCGATGAAAATAATCGTGTATGGCTACATGGTCGGCCTTAGTCAAAATATAATATTTTCCTCTTGAAAATCCCACTAATTTCATTGATCCATAAACACATTTTTGGCGTTGTAAACTGACACCCTGTGATTTTCTAATTAATTAATGAAAATAATAAATTTTGGGATAAATATCCAAAATTACAAATCACACTCAATTTGCACAAAATAATAGTCAATTAAATAAATAGATTACACCACTGTAATTAGCATAAAATTCCAGTCACCGGCTATCTCGGTCTAATTTTCAGAAAATAAATAAATAAATAAATAATTACGGAAATTAATTATTAAATACCAAAAATGGCAACTTAGGCCGGAAAAGCCTAATTAAAAGCCAAGACGGGCTCGGAAAATTTCCGAACCACTCTAAATAATTACTAGAGCTTATCTAGGCTCTAATTACACTACTCTAACCACATAACATGCGATAATGGTTAATTAAATTGCTAATATATTCTAACTATCCTTCGAATCTATGCTTAACTTAAACTAATCAACCCTTAAGCGTCATTAACTTACTAAGCATGGATTAGTGAGTTAAACTCACTTGATTAACAATCCACTCGGATCAAAACGACAGGGACGTGGAGAGGAACAACAAACTCCAAAGTGGGATCACCAAGCGAGGTCGGGAAAGCCACCAAAATGGGCCAAACAGTGGGCTGGAAACCCACTTTGCTTGATCCTGGTTAGTGGCTGCAGGGACTGCTTTGGTGGCTGGTTGGGCTAGAAACGGCCAAGGACGGGACCGACGGAACCGTAGCAAGCTTGGCGGAGCTTGGTGGGCTTTTAGGCGGCTCTAGTGACGGCAAGGCGAGCTCGAACAACTCCGGGAATGGCTTGGGCTCGTAGTTGAGGCGAACGATAGCTAGGGGTTCTCGGTTTCGGCGTGCGAGCGAGCATATGGCGAACGGCTCTAGGGCGCGACAGTGGCGCGAGCGGTGGTCCGGCGGGGCTTCGATGGGCTGGCTGGCTGGCTGGCTTGCTGGTTTGATTCTCTGAGTTTGCTAGAGTTTCAAGCAAGCTGGAAAAAGCAGGGATGGTCGACGGTGAGAGGAAGGGGAATGGGAGACCAGTTTGCTGCAAGGGGGGCCACTTTGGTCTCTCTCTCATCCCTTTGTCCCCTAGGCTGGTCCCACCTTGCTTGCTGTCTTCCACATCAACTTTTCAAACAAAAAACTCATTCTAGAAGCCTTGGAGTGGTCCAAATGTTAGGTCCAAGGGGGCACACGAATTTGCACAACATTTGGCTCAATTTCCATTCAATTTCTCATTGAATCGACTCAAATCTGCTCCTAAAAATCCCATCATTGAGTTCACGATCCAATTGGCATTTTTCCTCACCAACAGATCCTACTTGCATCCCAATTTTGCGATCGAAAACAATCCTCGGAATTTCCCAGTCGAAAACGACCCTATATCGACTTTTTCCGCCAAAACCTTGGTTTACAGAAAAATTTTCGAAGACTGAGTCAACGTTCCTAAAATAACTTGTGACATGATAGAACTTTCAATTTCTGAAATTTGATTCAAATTCACGGTTAATTTCAATTCAGCGCGATTTTACCGTGATCTAGGCTGCCGGGTAGTTTTCAGACATTTTTAGTGCAAATGATTCGTGGTCGATTTTCTTCGAGCCACAATGAACCTCTTCAACACATTGGCGACTCTTGGTGGTCGTGCAAATCTCAAGATTTCAAATATGGACACAAGGTAGCAAAACGATAGAAAAATCAGTCTAGTGCCGATTGACGAGAATTTTTCAATTTAGTGGAATCACCCACATTTAGCCACACATCTCTATCGAACCGACTTATCTTTGATTTCTAATCGATGTTTACTATGCCGAAATGATCTCTGTAGATGAGCATGGTTGAGTAGTCGATTCCTGATCGAATTCTCATGTCTAATGCGTTAAAATTCCTTGATGACTTCCCCGAGATAGTTATGTTATCTCACGAGTGATCAGCTCTGAGAATAGCACTATAGACACGTTGATGAAAGGCCTGATTAATTTAATTGAAAGAAGAATTGAAAATTCAGGATGTCACAGCAATTCCTAGGTAGAACCTGAAATCGAAGAATCGGATTTGGTGGTTTCGACTCGAGTCCAGTTTCAAAGAGAGAGGTTCCGGTTTCGATTCATTTTTTTTTTCGGAATTGGTAGTTCCCGGTTCGATTCCTGGTTCTTAATCCTAAAACCCTAATTTTATTCCAAATTCGTTCCTCCTCTCCCTCTCTGCTCTACCCCCGACCTTGACTCCTGACTTTCCTCTCTCTCTCTCTCTCTCTCTCTCTCTCTCTCTCTCTCTCTCTTCGCTCGGCGACGCCGTTTGCCCCCCTCGGATGCCACTTGTCTTCCTCTCGCTCCGGAACACCCTCGACTAGATGCTGCTCGGCCCCCTCGCTTGGTGACGCCCTCAATGACGACTCATTGCTGCTCGCCCCCTTCGCTTGGCGACGCCCTCAAAGTTGGTGACAACTCATTGCCACTCGCCCTCCTCCGCTCGGCGATGTCCTCGATGACGACTCGATGACGCCACTTGCCCCCCTTTGCTTGGTGACACCCTCGACGATGACTTGATGCCGCTCACTCCCCTCCGCTTGGCGACGCTCTTGATAACGACTCGACACCGCTCGTCCCCCCTTCGCTCAGTGACACCCTCAACGACGACTCGACGCCACTTGTCACCCCTCTGCTCAACGACACCCTCGGTGACGAATCAATGCCGCTTGCCCCATCACTTCCCTCAGCTTTCATCCTCCGTCTTCTCAAGCTCCTAGCCTCGCAAAAGATGCTCTCTCTCTCCCTCCTTCCATCCCTCCCTCCCCCCTCTCGTGCTTGGTTGTGCTGAAGGTCTACTTGAGGCTTGGGGTTTGGAAGCAGGTTACCTAACATCTGGTTTTCTAACTAGTTTGGAGGGGTTGAGCTTGACCGTCCATTTTTTGATTTTTTCATCTCGGTATGCTTCATGTTCTGATCTTCTCACTTTGTGCCGCAAGAAGATTGTCATTTCCTTAGGATTTAAGGCCGCATAAATGCTTTTCCTCATCACATATCATTACCAGCTTAGAAGCATATAATTCCCTAACTTCCTTTAGTGGTAATATACTATATGCATACATTTAGCATTTTCTTCAAAGATGAACAGTGGATACTGGACGGGCCTGTGGATTTTTTTCTCTAAACTTAATCCTAGATTCATTAGTAATATTCTGGCATCACCCGTAATGAATCTTGTAGGAGCAATGATTATGGTCTTTTCATGAGCATAGTTTATTGATCAAATTAAGCCTGATTAGTTTCAGGTTCTCATGAGCTTATTAGGGTTGACAATGTGGTTGCTATTACCTACTTTGACATTATCTGAATCTAAGGGGCTTAATTATAACAAGGCTGAACGTGAATTAAATGGTGAACTCTTATCTGGGCAAGGGGGATTTTTGACACATCATACTCCTATTTGATTATTGAGCCTATCTTAAAACAGGCTCTCTGCTTCTTACTTGCTGCTGACTGGAAATTAAAAAGAGTGGCTTTCAAGTAGTCAATGCTTTTCTTTGACATTTCCCCTTCATCCTGTGTGATTTCTTCTTTCTTGTTGATCATATGTGAATGTGGAGTAACTTCTTCTGCAGCAATATCTGTGAAGTTAATGTGTCAAGATAACATGTCAATAGAGGTGGAGGAATGTGAGGAGATAACCGATCACAGAATTGGAATTGTTTGGCGATGAAAATTAAGAAGAGCCATCCCCTATCATAAGTGCCATAAATAAGATACTTGGTTCTCATCTTCTTCCTCGTGATAAGAAATATACATTCGAATGCTAGAATCATTATGCGAGAATCAATGATAAGGATGGAAGATCATATCAAGTGAAGTGCATTTATTGTGGGTTTATATTTAAGTACCGTGTTACTAACAGTACTTCTACAATGAGGAAGCAGTTGACCACGTGCAAGAAGTTTCCTCGCAATGTTAAAAAGAAGCATATATTCTTTACACCACATAATATAGACATAGTTGGCCAAAAAAAGAAAAGAAGATATAGCTGGCAAGGCAGGGGGAGATTTTAGTACTGGTAGCGTCTTATCAATATGGTCATTTAGTCAAGAACATTGTAGAAAAATGCTTACTCGGTTCATCATAATTGACGAATGACCTTTTCCTTGGTTGAGCATGTTGGATTTCATGCATTTGTTAGTGAGTTGTAATATCTCTTCAAACATTTATCACATATTATAATGTCAAAAGATTGCATGAATCTGTGTTTTTGTGAAGGAACTTATCGAAGACTTATTTTGGAAAGATTAATTCTAGGATCGCACTCACTTCCATTCAAAATCTAAATTATTTGTGTCTTACTACACATTTGATTGATGAAAATTGGAAGTTACATAAAAGAACTATCAATTTTGTGGTGATGCATAGTCATAGGAGTAGGGAGATTGGGAAAATGATGGAGAAATGCATCCAGGAGTGGGGAATAGAAGAAGATGTGTTCACAATCACCGTGGATAATGCTAATTCGAATGATGTTGCAATCGGTTACTTGAGGGAAAAACTTTTAAGAGAAAAGTTATTGACATTAGATGATAGTGTTTTGCACATGAGGTGCGCGGCTCTTTTATTAAATTTGATTGTGATAGATGGCTTGACTACAGTGCGTGACTCTATTGCACATATCTGAAATGTGGTTAGATATGTGAGGAGTTCTCTCACGAGAGCTAAAACATTTCAATCTTGTATTGAGAGTGAACGGATCACTTATAAGAATTTGGTTATTCTTGATGTTACCACTAGATAGAACTCCCCTATCTCATATTAGATATCGCCATAAAGTTCAAAAAAGCTTTTGAAATAATGGAAGAATATAATATATCTTTGGCAAGTGAGCTTAACTATGAAATTCCTAAAGATGATGATTAGGAAAATGTTATTATTCTTTAAGAATTTATAAAATATTCTATGATGCCACCAATCGGATGTCGGAGAGTTCATATATTATTTCAAATGATTATTTTGAAGGGATAGCTCTTTTTTATAGATATTTGAAAGGTGCGACGGATGTTTTGAGTTCTAAGTTTCAAGTTATAGGTATAAAAATGAAAGAAAAATTTGACAAATATTATGGAAGCTTGGATAAAGTGAACATGATGGTGTTGATTACGGTTATACTAGATCCTAAAGCCAAGTTGAATTATGTGAGTTTCATGTATGGACAAATTTATGATGATGAATTGAAAATTAAAAGGATGCATTACAAGGTAAAAGACGCACTAGAGCATTTGTATGAATTTTATGAGCAATTTTCTCTTGTTTCAAGTGATCAAAATTTTGGTAGCCACAATTTGAGAGCAAGTAGCAGTGATTCCAATACCGATGTGGGTGGTAATGGAGGTATAAAGAAGTATTACGGCCAAGCTTGGAAGAAAATGTTTTTGCACTCGAATGAACAAGGGTACGATGACAACAAATCCGAGCTTGATGGTATCTTAAAAAAAAGAATGAAAGAGTTCTTGATTTTGACCTTTTGATGTGGTGGAAGACTGTTGGCTCAAAATATAAGATCTTTTCTTTGATGGCTCGAGATATTTTATCTATTCTCGTGACTACTGTTGCTTCAGAGTCAACTTTCAAGGGTTGTATGCTTGATGGTTTTCGAAGTTCTTTAACTCCTAAAGTAGTGGAAGTTTTGATTTGTACTCAAAATTGATTGAGATCTGTCTGTATATCTCTGTTTTTTTTTTTTTTTAGATGTAGATTGTCTTAATAAGGAGATTATCATTGGTAAATAGAGTTTACTGGCTAAAGCAGAATGAATATATGTGGTAAGGCAACTAATACTTATTTTAGTTTACTAGAATTTCTCGTTACACTTCCATTTGATGGCTTTAGTTCTTATATATGGGTTGATTATATGGTCAAGTTGAGCATCGTGCTATGCTATTTTCTATATGCTCCAAAAGATGTTTGTTCTCATCATGTCCAAGGAACACTTACTCGAATTGCAATGCTGGGTTACCCTGCGTATGGTGAACTTTCAATTGCAAATAAAACATTGTAGTTGCAATTGCAAATAACCAATTCGCGACACTTATTAACTTTAATTGTTGTTTCTTTTGATTTCGGGTGATCAAAATTTGGAACGATTTTTTTATGGATGTTTGAGGACTAAAAACTCATCTTTCTTTTAATGTCATATCTACAATTTTAATGCTCTTGTTTTTATGGTCTAGTTTGTTCTATTGTGTTATAAATTCCATAATACAAAGTTCCAAAACAAAATTTATGGTCTAGTGAATTTTGTTCCGTTTTAATGCATACTTTTGTTCCATTTTCTCTCTTTTATCTAGTTGAATTCCCTACCAATAATTTCTTTTCCTCTGTTGATAATTTAGTTGAATGGCAATCTTGTTTATTACTGTTGTATTTGTCACGCCCCGATCTTTGAGCGTGTGCCCATCCCTCGGTGGTCGATACAAATACGACATCCTAGGACCCATCGCCGACCCATTCATTTTAATATGCATGCGGAAGCGAACAAATACCCTTGACAACAAAAGCTTATGATAGGAAAGTAGGGCAACATTTCGCAAAAGCTAACTTTTATAAACAACGAGGTTTAATAACAAAACAAGTTTGGTCAAAATTCTACAACAGGCCAGCCCTAAAAAAGAAGCTGTCCTATGACATACTAGTTGGACACATACGTTGATCCTTCAGACTCCACCTCCACAGACTCCGGGATTTCGGTCCTCCTCAACCACCATCTAAGGACACGAAAAGATAAGCCCACGATAGGGTGAGACATTGTCTTAGCAAGTTCACCCCCTAAACTCCTATTAGGAAGGAAATACACCTAAGGGTGACCTAGCCACACACAACAGAGGATTTACCTTGCCTCAGTTGCTTCCTGCACGTTAGCGCAATTCATATTTCATAAATGTGCAATCATCACTCAATAATTGGAATGCATCATACTATATCTCAATCAATCACTCATTCCAACTATTAATCACGGCCACTCACGGGCACAACTTATTTCATGTTCGACGGTCTTCTAGTGTAACTAGGTTAATCACGGCCCAATGGGCACAACTTATGTTAGGCGGTAATTACGACCCAATGGACACAACCATACTTTGACAGTTAATCACGGCCCGATGGGCACAACCATATTTCGGCGGTTAATCATGGCCTCAATGAGCACAGCCTATTCCAAGCTAGGTGGTTTTCTAGCTTAGCCAGGTGTCTTACACAATTGCTTACAATTCACAATCAATACACAATTTCACAACCCAATCATCAATTCACAATTATCACACAATTGCACAAAACCTCACTTAATTGATCAATCCAGCAATCAATTGCACATTCTAGCTATACCACAGTGATCAGCTTGAAATTCTATCGAGCGACTCTCCCGGCATAATTTCCGAAAAATATTAACTAATTAATAATTAAATAAATTCCGAAAATTAATTTAATTTAAATATTAAATAATATTTAATTTATAGAAATAAATAAATAGAATAATTAATTAAAAGGCTAATCATGATTACATTAATCTAATTACATAATTAGACTAATTAATCTATCCACTAAACTAATCATTCATCTAATCTAACCACCTAAACATACTTAGCATAATCTAAACATCCTTTAAGCATCATTAACTCCCTAAGCGGAGATTAGTGAGTAAACTCACCAGTTTAGCGTTTTGGTAAGTCCACGACGACAGCAACGAGGAGGCGGCCAAAAATCCTCCTAGCGGCGACACCAAGCGATGTCGGGAAGGGCTTGAAAACGGGCCTCAAAGTCTGAAGACCTTTGTTGGTTTCTGCTTCTGTTCTTGGCTGAATTGCAGAGAGGAAACCAGCGGCTGCAATGGCGAAAACGGGCTGATCGGAGCTCCGGCGAGTGGTGGTTAGCAACCGGCGGCTCCCGGGGGTCAAGGGGGACTTGCTGGTGGTTGGTACTGGTGGAGGTAGGGTCGAAATAGGGGATAAAACGACTGAAAATTGCGAAACAGGGAAAACAGTGCAGGCGGGTGTGCTACCCGATGGACTGGTGAGCGGCGACTTTCGACAGCTAGGCGGGTCGGCCGGCGGCTCCGTTCGGTGAGCGGCAACCACCGTCCGTACGGACTGGGTCTCCTCGTCATGGTGGTGGGTGGCACGAGCGCCGATTCGCATGGGAAGACACCTTTTAACTCAGATCTTTGGCGAAAGGTCAGCTGGAACAGAAACTGGAATAAGAGAAAATAGAGGGGGAAAATGGTCCGGCGGGTGTGCGACGGTGGAGGGGAAGCTGCTGCTCGGTTTTCCTGGTTCTCTTGAGCTTTTTCTAAGCCTCACCAATGGAGAAAGCCATGCTTCAAGGAGAAAGAAGGCTGCTAAAGAGAGAGGACCCCAAATGGCCTCCTAGGCTTCCAACACTTGGCCAAACACTTGAGTGGCTGCCCCACCACTTGCTCAGCCATCCACAGCCATTTTCTCTCTCCTAAAGCTTCCTCAACACACCATTGAAGTAGTCCAAATGTTCCTCCCCCCATGGCATACGAATTTTGCACATTTGTTCCTCAAATCCATTCAATTCCACCACAATTCAATTCAATTAAAACCCAAACAATTCAGCCAAGGTGTCCACACTTATTCCATGATTTTTCCTCATCAATTGATTCAACTTGACGACCAAAGATGCGATAAAAAACGGTCTTTTGACTTTCCCGATAAAAAAATGACATTACTTTGCTTTTTCGCCAAAAATCTCGATTTGCGTAAAAATCTTCTCGAGGATGAGTTGACGTTCCTAAAATGAATTGTGACATGACATAACTTTCAATTTCTGAAATCAGGTTTAAATTCACGATTAATTTCGATCTGGCATGATTTTAGCGCGTCCTAATCTACCGGGTAGCTTTTAGGAATTTTCAGTACAATTGACCCGTGGTTGATTATTTTTAAGCCACGACATAAATCTTCGACACATTGGCGACTTTCGGTTGTCGTGAAACTCTTGAGATTTCAAATATGGACACATGATACCCAAAACGACAGAAAAATCAGTCTAGTGCAAATCGATGAGAATATTAAAATCAGGTGGAATCACCCACACTCTTATCACATATCTCAGTTGAATCGACCTATCTCTGATCTCTGTTCGATTCTCAAGTCTATTGCATTTAGATTCCTTAACGGCTTCACTTGATAGACTAGTTATCTCGTGAGTGATAAGCTCGGAGAATAGAACTATAGGCGCGTCGATGAAAAGCATGACTTATTTAATTGAAAATAGAATTAGAAATTTGTGATGTCACAAGTATTCATTTTCATTTTTAGCTAAAAAAAAAAAGAGAACCTGTTGGACCTGAAATCGACACTATAACCTGTGATAAGGTAAGTTCTAGGTTCTTGGTTCTAATAGATAGGTTTCAGGTTCTAAAAAATAAGGAACCTATACCCAAGGATAGATTCTAGGTTCTAGGCGGAATCTAGAAGGAACTTGGAACCGCTCACTCCCAATAATGACTATTTGTAAAATTTTAAATGCAAGCGAATGTGTCAAACAAGTAATACAATGATAAGAAAAAAAATATCGTCGTATAGAGATTGATGAATAATAGACCAATTAAATATTAAAAATATAAAATTTGAAATTTATCTAATTGATCAAAATAAAATTGAGAATAAATTAAAACTAAAAATCACAAAAGAAAATTTTTGGAACTAAATGTAATAAATCAATTAAATAAATGTGTTAAAGCATTCGATTTCATCATAACCACTAGATATACATTCAGATTGTTACGCGTACAAGAATGATATCAAACTTGTGATTGTGGAATTCCTAATATATTTACTATCCTATCTATAAGTATAGCAAGCCTACTTAATTTATATATCCACTATATCTCTATGTGAATTTAAATAAACATAATTGCATTAAAATCTATGAATATTTTCAGCTTACAATGAGTCTTTTGGATCACTTTATCATTGAAAGCTATACAAATAACGTGATGTATCTCTATCCACGTTTAATTCATAGTTATATATTATAAGGAGCGATTGCATATTATTGTTTCTCAGTCTCAAACATATATATCGAATTATTCAAGTGGTGGCTAGTCACTTAAAAGTATCAAGGACAATAATATATAACTCACATGAATGAAATCACTTGCGCACAAAAATTAAGAAGTTCATATCATCATGGTTAAACTACATCATAGCCCTAACAAAAGAAAATTAGAACATTGTAGAAGAAGAAACGAAAATGTAAATTAAACCTAACATTTTGAATCAAAGAATAAGAATTCTGTTACCACTTTTGTCTTTTCTTCAAAATATTTTAAAAAACTCTAGAACAATGAAAAACAATATGAAAATAAAAATCTAGTTGTCCCCCTGAGCTCTCAATGTTGTCCTATTCATTGGATACATCCAAGACTCTTATATCTAGATAATTGTTTATTTTTCGCATACAAATATGGAGTGAATAAGAGAATCTTTAATTTGATATCTATCTTCCAATACTTGCAGGTAAAATTAGGGAACAAAATCAATGATATCTTGATATGATATCCACCTTCCAACACTTTCTTATTTGAATTCATAATTTTTGCCAATTTTTTCCTAATCTTCTCTATATCTCATTATACTGTATAATTAGAAGGAAATTCAAATATTTTCTCATATATATTGCATTGCGTAAAATAGATAAAATAATTCTATTTTTATAGAGTTATCAGTGACCCACATCTACGGAGAGAGCATCAATGAACCCCATTATAAATCAAGCGATACAACAAATATTACTACCGCACTCGAGTCACTCAAACATTCGTAGTGTTTCCCAAGTCTCAATAACTCATGCAGTGTTTGGTCCGTAAATCCTTACGAAATAACCTCTTAATCTCATGAAGGAACTATACACAAGTTCTTATGACAATAATTTAATTGAATTGAATACTAATTTTACGAATGTAATTCACGAGTTTCCTTTGCACCTCTTTTTTTTTTTTTTTTGATCTGAAAAATAGAAAATATATTCAAGTAGGAATGTTAAGTGGACCCATAAAATGGGCTTCAGTACATAAAATGTCTAAAAGATACTGAGGAGGTGAAACAACCCAATTTAAAGATAAAGAGTTGCGTCCATGGGCTGGTGACCCAGTCCGCGATAAAATTAGCCTCTCTTCTACAGTGTTGGACGTGGAGCTTCGGGAATAAAGGGAGCAGTTCAGCACACTCAGCCAAGATCTTTGCACCTCTTTGCACACCAAGATCTCATACACAAGCGGCCCTTCAAGACTTCGCATCAACAATGGCGCATTAAACAAACCCTCGGAATTTATATATATAAGCCATCGGCCCACCGTCATCAGAAAGTATATATTGGGTCGGTTAAAGTTGAAGTCTACGAGTCAAACAAGAAACACATGGTTCTCCTTCTTGACCTGGCAGGATCAAATGTCAAATTCAAAGTGCATGTTGGACTTTCCAACCTCAGTAGCCGAAGGCCCCAAAGCATACTAAGAAAACTGATTTCCCAAATTTGGCCTTGGATTCTTTTCTTTCGCTATTTAGCTTTATCCACAATTCAATTCAGATTGATTTCTTTCAATGGCTTAAACTTGAGACATATCTAATTTTATTTTATCTTTTATTTATATATAGACTGATGAATGTCACAGGAAATATGCAATTTTATTTCCTATGGATGGTCAAATTTCTAAACTGAGGATGAATATGTTATACCTTTTCTCTGTCTGTAAAATAAGTTCTTTCATTTGGTTCTTGACGGAGGCACAATCTATAGAAGTTTATTACTTTGTCATCAAACTTTGGAATTCTCAATTTGTTCACTGGTTACACTTTCATTCGACACTAAAACTAATTACATTTCATGAAGAACAGATCTTATTGTCTGAAATGAATTAAGATGTACATACAATGGCACAGATCACCGGAGGATGACGGTGGAAGTTCTAAGTCATGTGCTAATTAGTCACTTTCATTAGTAAACTTTTTTTTTTTTTGAGTCATTTAAATCCTAAAACTTCTAGTTCTTCTGTTAACTTTGTCGATCTTTCTCAGACAGAAAATCTGTGTGGCTAAAATTAAAGAAAAGACTAAAATTAAAAAGTCAAATGAAACTGGCGAAGAACACAGAGCACAATCTAACCCTAATCGACTGAGCTGGCATTACGCATAGAAAGGTCTTCAGTTTGGGTGCAAAACGTATCATCATATATGTTTGGCTTCCGTATATCATAAGATATTTTTCTAGGTCTTGTCCTTGTTATTTCCTGATCCATTCGATTACCATGGAATCGCTATCCCATATCCTTCTGCCGATGTTACCGGTAAACTACTCGTGTCATTGCCAGTCAAGTCTCCGGTCATAGATTCATGTGCATTTCTAAAGCGTGGCTTTCTCCCTTGTCCAAACCATACTTTGCGACATTGTGGATGGATCGCGGACGAAGCGGTCTCCTAGCAATCCAGTCGAGTACATCCCGACATGGAATGTGTTCTTTTGTATGCGCAGAAGTGCGAATGGGCCCAAAAATTCCGACAATCCCGTTTGCTACCAAGGTCCCTGCCGATCCATTATTTTGGAGACTTCATCAAATTATGGAAAAAGTACCAAAACAGTCCTAAACCTTTTGTATTAGTACTAAGACAGTCCTAAACTTTTCAATTGGATCAATTTAGTCCTAAACATTTTCATATTGGTATCAATTCAGTCCATCCGATTAATTTAAGCCGGAAATTGCCGATGTGGCCGCCGACGGTCTTACATGGCGCCACGTGGACAAATTTTATATTATATATATATATATTTTTTTTTTCAGATTTTTTAAATTATTTTTTCCTTTTTTTCTTTTTCTTTTTTTCCTTAGACCTTGGCGGTGAGGTCGCCAGCCGGCCGACCATCACCGGCCACAGTTGGTTGGGGCAAGGGGCCCCGCGCCCTTGCCGCCCACGGGCGAGGGCCACCGCGCCTCGCCGCCACAAGCGAGGGCATCATGCCCTCGCCTGGAATTATAAAATTTGTCCACGTGGTGCCGAGATAAGACCGCTGGCGGCTACATCAGCAATTTCCTGCTTAAATTAGTCGGATGGACTAAATTGGTACCAATATGAAAATGTTTAAGACTAAATTGGTCCAATTGAAAAGTTTATGACTGACTTGGTACTAATACAAAAGGTTTATGACTGTTTTGGTACTTTTCCCTCAAATTATAGTGCTCTAATTTACTTGATCAAGTTCTCATCTGAAGGCAATTGCATGACTAAGCAAGTTGTTACTATTGGCAAATTCAAGACTCCCGACAACGAAGGTTACGCCAATCGCAGTTGGCCTTAGCTGCACCGTATCTCTTATTCAAGGCTACACAGGGAGTGCTGCGGTCAATGTCTTGTGAATGGTTTCAAGTATAGGCTGATTCCTAAGGGTCACAAAATTATGAGCGTTAGAAAGCCCAATCCACAAACTTAAACTAATGGTGAAGGGAGACCATATAAATAATAAAAACATTTAGGCTATCAAGCGATGTAGAGTAATATTTCAACACCTCCTCTCACATGCAAAGCTAGATTATGAGCAACATGTGAACTTGTGACTAGTCACATTCGCGAAATGGATAACACTTGCTCTGATACTATATTATATTTTTGTGAGACTACTATCAACTGTTTTAAAAGCTTAAACTATTTTCTAAATATTCCAACACTCTCTCTTATGTATAGGCTGGCCTTTGGTCTAAGGCTAAAGTGTAGAAATATGTAACCAGGGAAGCAAATTGGGGCCTGGATGTTGGGAGTGCACAACAAAAGTTCGATACCTTCACCTAGGGAGATTGCCAAGAGGGGGCCCAAGTTCAAGCCCGTTAACACATCTAATTGGACATACCTTTACTCAAAAGCTTATGCCAATGAGTTATGAGTTAACTAAGATATATTAACTGCTATACACAATATCTATTCTCTAACAATTTTTTCCTCATGTGTGAGCTCAATGTTAGATCCGCTTATTCTTAATTCAAGCATCCTTTTGAATCAACTTCTTACGAGCCTACATTGCTATACCACAACGCCCACCTGTCTACTTATCCTTAATTCAAGCATTCTTTTGAATCAACTTCTTACAAGCCCACATTGCTACACCACAACGCCCACGTATCGGGAAATCACAATCATAGGCTTTGATACCATTTGTTTAGAATGTACGACAAAAGTTTAATACCTTCACCTAGGGATATCACCATGAGAAAGCTTATGTCCAAGCCCATTAATATATCAAATCGGACTCACCTTTAGTCAAAAGCTTAAGCCAATGAGTTATAAGCCAACTAAAATATATTAACTGCTCTACACCACATCAATTTTTCAATGTGAGATTTATCTAACACAAGTCACTTGTGCATGCATCCTAATAATGAAAAAAATCGAACTTGGTATCTCTAGCTTCAATACCATATAAAAAAGTCCAACTCAAAAGCTTAAGTTAATAAGTGAAGAGAAACCATATGAATATTAAAAGCATTTATGACTCATTGTCAAACAATGTAGGACAATACATCATCGATGAAGATTGCTTATTCCTAGAAAAATACAAGAGGACTTTATGCTCCATTGAGAACATCTGACGTCGAGATTTATAGTCTAATCAGGGACACAAGGAGAAATTTGGTGGAACCCGATTTTATGTGCTTAGTTTTAGGCAATTTGCAGGCATTGTTAAGGATCAGTGCATTGTTGCCAGCACCCGTAAAGCACACGAGATTCTGTTCCATAGTGTCGCCTTTTTCAGAGGAGGAAGTATTGGGGCAAGTCACGATACCTGTTTCCAAGTATCTCTTTAGATTCCATCTAGATCCAAGAGGCACCGTGACGCTCTCGGTGTCGCAAGATTCACCGGCTCTTGTAGCTTTTTCTGTATCACACTATGGAGACGTTTGCGCCATTTGAGTGATGAGAGAGTATGGCGAGGATGAATACTGGAGCAAACAGTATCACATTGCGCTACCAACAGGAGTTGTGGTAACAAAGGAGATGGTACGGATTTACTTTGCCGAGAGGATGACAGGCTGGTGTTTAGCAATATAGAAAATACGCAAGTCAGTGAGGTAAGAGTCTGGGGAGGCTCGTGGTCACGATTCGGCGTCATTGATTCTGGCGAAGAAGGAGAACCTAGTCTTACTCTCGGCAATACGTGGGTTGAGGCCGTGGCTGGCGATTGATCATATTTTACCCTACACATTCTGGTTGCTACTAATTACTACTGGTCTACCTCTCATACTCTGCATTGTCTCTCTTTCGGAAGTCTGCATTGAACTTTTAAGAGGATTCACCAACTGTCCAGGGCTTCCCTGCCTCATTCGGGTTTCGGTCTTTCCCTTCTTTTGACAACTCTATACAGGAGTCCTCTCTTGTTGAAAAAGTACGTATTTCATCGTCGACGAATACCTATAAGACCGAGCTAAAGATTTATTCGACTTATTTGACACGGGTGAAATTAAACAATAATTATAATTAGTAAACATAAGTTCGATTACATAGTAAGCAAATTATCATTTAGCTTTATTTTGTCCTGTGCTGGTGGCAATAATGGAGTTAGATGTCTCAAAATCGATAATAAGTTGATGTACGACTCAGATGATATAATTAGGGTCAATAACTGTTGACGCCTCAATTTTGTTTTTTTAATTAGGTTTTTTTTATTATCAATTTTGCCATTTTCGGGTAATAAATAAAAAAAATAAAATAAATAAATAACAAAACAAAACAAACAAAAACGAAAAGAAAAAAACAAAAACAAGAAAAGTAAAGCAAAAGCCCAGCCCAGCCCAACCATTTTCCTTCACGCGGGCCCTAGGCCCACTCTCCTCCTTCTTCACCCTCGGCCCGGCCCTTTTCTCCCTTCTTCTTCCTCCTTCCCTCTCCTTCGCCGCTGCAACTCACGCACGCGAGGGAGGCCGATGTGCGCGAAGGACGGCCTACGGCTGAGGAAAATAGGCCGACGTCGGCCAGAGATGACAGATCTCGGGCGCCATTAATGGCTGCTTTCAATGCCGAGCACGCCTCGCTGGAAAAGCTCGAATGGGACGCCGGTTCAGCCGAGGAAGATCGGTCGACAAGCCAAAGGCCGGCGGCCGAAGCTCTCCGTCGACCGGGCCCCCCCTCGCCTATAAATAGGCGGCAGCAAGCTCCGTCGACGGCTATCGCAAGCTTGGAAACCTTCTCCTGAGAGACTTCAGGAGGAGACCGAAGAGCGAGCGCAGGGGAGGACTCGAGTCGCGAGCTGCCCACCCTCCACCGAGAGACTTCGGGGAAGGCCGGCGGCGAGTGGGTTTGAGAGGGTTAGATCTGGCCGGTGGAGGCTCGGATCTGGCTGGAGGGAGAGAGAATCAAGGTTGAGGAAGGTTCGGCCGAGATCCGCACCTCGGATCTGGGGTGGCCGAGCCCTTCCACGACCCTGATGCCGTGCCGCCGTCCAATCGTCGTCGCGGCCGCCATCGCGAAACCCTCGCTGTGCTCCGATCGTCGCCGCCCGGAGGGAAGCCGTCCGACGCCACTTCCGTTGCGCCATCGCCGCGAACGGGTAGCCCATCTCCTCTCGTCGTTGTCGTCGTCGTCCCCGCCGTTCATCGCAACCCCATTTCGTCGCCGTCGCCGTCGTCGTAGTCGCTATCGTCGTTCTTTGTCGCCGCCGTAGCCGTCGTCGCCACCGTAGCCGTCGTCGCCGCCGTGGCGCCTCGGTTTCCATCCCCAAAGACTGCGGATTCGCAAACCCTAGGGTTTGCGATTTTTCGGGTCGCGAGCGGATCCGGACCCGGAAAATCGGGTAGGGTTTGCGATCCGGGGGCGGCCGGGAGGACGGGTCGGGTGCCGAGCCGGGTCGGGTAGGGTTTCTCGGGAGCCGAGCCGCTAGGGCCGGGTCATCGGGTTGGGCCGGCGTCTCCCAAATGCCCGGCCGCGACGTCGTTTTCATAATAAAGTAAAAAAAAAAAAAAAAAAAGACGAAAAAAAAGCCCGAGTCGGGCTCGCGTCCGTGTTCGGGTCGCCGGCCCAGTCGAACCCAGCCCGCGAACCCGACCCAGGTCGGTTTATTTTATTTTAAATAATATTTTAATAAATAAATAAAAATAAACAATTTATTTAAAAAAAAAATCAAAAAATGATTTATTTTCAAAAAATATCAAAAAATAATAATTTTTTTTTATTTTCCATAAAATCAAGAAAAATATAAAATACTTTATTTTCCGAAAAATATTAAAAATATTAAAAAATATTTTATTTTCCAAAAAACAAATAAAAAATATTTCATATTTTCCAAAAAATGCCAAAAATCCAAAAAAAAAAGTCAAAATTCATAAAATGCCAAAAATTTTCATAAAATGCCAAAAAGCCTTGTATTTTCTAAAAATACCCCAAAAATCCAAAAATCCCTTTTATGTAAAAAAAAAAAAATGAGAAAAAGACTCAAAAAATGTTTTTCCTCCCAAAATGCATGGAAAATCCCTCAAACATCCAAAAAGCCTTAGGGTTTAAACAAGATTTGGTACTGAAAAGGCATTAGTGATTAACTAGTGTAATCAAGTCCTCGATCCTAATTTCTCTGGTTGCGCAGGGGCGAGTATTTCTCCTGATACTTCGCTTGGGTTTCTAATCGACCCACCTCAAATTGATTAGTGGCGACTCCATTTTAAAAATTGACTTACAGGTTCAAAACTTAGACTATTAAAGTCGTGAATTGGTGGACTTGGGAGAGTCCGGGCATAATAAATTCAGCCGAGCCATTAGCCTCCTTTACGCGCCCCCCGATCAGCGCCAAAAAAGAGGTCGCGACAGCTTGGCGACTCACTGGGAAGTGAGGATTTAGGCCATTTTTATCTTGTTTAAATGCTTTACTAACTTTGTTTTTTTCTTTCGTGCAGGTTAGTATCTTAGTTTTTCTTTTTAAAATAAAATATCTTGTGATTATAAACTGTTATGCATGCTTTATTGTTTTAACACTACACATGGCACACACAACCCGGCCGCCGGACCCGGGCCGCCATAGGATTTCTAGGATGGTGTTAAGAAAGATACAACCTCGAACGCATGATTTAGAGCTAGCAACTATAGTGTTTGCCTTGAAGATATGGAGACACTATTTGTATGGGGAGAAGTTTGAAATTTATACGGACCATAAGAGTTTGAAGTATTTGTTCTCACAAAAGGAGTTGAACATGAGACAAAGGAGATGGATGGAGTTGTTAAAGGATTATGACTGTGAGATAAAATACCATCCAGGAAAGGCGAATAAGGTAGCGGATGCTCTTAGTCGTAAGTCGGCTATGGAGATGGCTAGTTTAAGAATGGCGGAATGGAGCTTGTTAAAGTCTGTTACAGACTCAGAATTTAAATTAAAGGTAGATTGTCTTACCGGTATGCTTAGTGCATTAAGGATTGAACCGGAGATTATTCAGAAAGTTAGAACCCTGCAAGAGTTTGACCCGGAGATTTTGAAAATGAAAGACGCTGTGTCTTTAGGAAAAAGACCAGAATTTCAAGTCTCTGATGATGGAATAGTAAGATGCCAATGACGACTTTGTGTTCCCGACAACGAGGAATTAAAGAAGGAAATTCTATCGGAGGCACATAAGAGTAATTATAGTATCCATCCAGGTAGTACAAAGATGTACAGGAATTTGCGCCAGCAATTTTGGTGGAATGGTATGAAGGCGGATACGGCTAAGTACGTTTCTCAATGTTTGACGTGCCAGCAAGTAAAAGCGGAGCATTGTAAACCCGCAAGACTCTTGAGACCATTAGACATTCCAGAATGGAAATGGGAGCATATAACGATGGACTTTATACAAGGATTACCAAGGACGTCAAGCAGTCATGACTCTATTTGGGTTATAGTGGACCGTTTGACTAAATCGGCTCATTTCCTAGCTGTTCGCATGGACTACCCAATGGACAAATATGCAGACATGTATGTAAGTCAAGTAGTACGCTTACATGGTGTTCCAGTGACTATTACCTCGGATGGGATTCGAGATTCACTTCGAACTTTTGGCGAAGTCTTCAAATTGCATTAGGAACTAAGCTTCAGTTTAGTACAGCTTTTCATCCTCAGACAGATGGACAAACAGAAAGAGTAATTCATACATTAGAGGATATGTTAAGGGCTTGTGTAATTGATTTCAAAGGAAATTGGGATGAAAGATTGCATTTGGTGGAGTTTGCCTATAATAATAGTTTCCAGAAGAGTATAGGCATGGCTCCCTATGAAGCATTTTATGGAAGGAGATGTAGGACTCCTGTCTGTTGGAATGAAGTAGGTGAAAGGAAATTGACAGGACCTGAATTGGTACAAGTTACCACTGAGGCTGTTGAAGGCCTTTGGAATTTAGCGTGGGAGATCATGTATTCTTGAAAGTATCTCCAATGAAAGGGATATCTCGATTTGGGATGAAGGGTAAGTTGAGCCCTAGATTTGTCGGACCTTTTGAGATACTTGAAAGGATAGGGGATGTAGCTTATCGTTTAGCGCTGCCCCCTAAGTTGGGAAATTTGCATGATGTGTTTCATGTATCGATGTTGAGGAAGTACCAGCCGGATCCTGGTCACATACTCAATCATGAAGCCATCAAAGTGGATGAGAAAGTGAGGTACATCGAAGAGCCTGTACAGATACTGGATCGAAAGGAACAAATTCTTAGGACTAAGAAGATCCCATTGGTTAAGGTATTATGGCGACATCATGATATGGAGGAAGCCACATGGGAAAGTGAGGATCAGATGAAGGAAAAGTACCCTTACTGTTTCAAGAAGGCACGAGTGGTGTCTAATTTCGAGGACGAAATTCTCTAAGGAGGGGAGAATTGTGGCATCCCAAAAATCCAAGACAAGCTCTAAGGTGTGTTAAAGCCCATGATTAGGTAATGAAATTACCTATGGTTTATGCTTTAGCCATTAGTCTCCTTTTAGGACTAAGTGATATATGCTTGTGTTCATGAGATTTTAAATTTGATAAATTAATGAGAATAATCTATGCTTGGCTATGCACTTTATAGACTAAGTTTCTATAAATAAAATGTTACAAGATTTTGGCCATGTGGAATTTAGTAATTTAAATTCTTAAAAGAAAGAATAAGAAAGGGTAAAATTGATTTTTATTTAGGTTGGGCCTTAGGCCCAATAGCTTGAGCCTTTGGTGGGCCGAATGGCCGGCCCAATTAGGCCCAAGGAGGAGTGGCCGTCGACCATGAGGGGGAAGGAGTGGCCGGCCCACTTCTTCCAAGCCCAAGCCCATTATGCATGTGTCATGACAAGTGGCAAGAGGAGGTCTTCATGCAATGGCCATTGGAGAGGCAAGTGATGATTGCAAATGATGAGGATTTGGGGAAATAAAAGGAAGAGGAGAGAGAGAGGGTGGCCGGTTGGTGTCATTCGGCCAAGTGAGAAAGAGAGAGAGAGAGTGAGTTGCGAGAGAGAGAGGGAATCGCCGAGAGAGAGGAGGAGTCGCCGTCGCCGCCCGCACGCCGTCCGTTCGTCCGCCGTGTGCCATCCCTTTTGCTGCTGTTCGTTCGGTCTTTAAGGCAAGTTGGGATTGATTTCCACCCTTGCATGTGTGCCTTGCATGTATGATTTGTTAGTGGTAAGTTTCGGATGTTAGGGTAGGCGAAACCGAAGCAAAAATGTGCTTTGTTCTTGAATATGCTTGCTGTTTTCGCATGAACCGCCTGAACCAGAATCTTGTGAGAGCTTGCATGCATGTTTTGAGTTCGATTTTGACTTTTATTTCTTCATAAAAGTTGTAGCCAACATATTAAACTACAACATACTAAAATTTGGTACAGAATGGTGGAGATTTAAGGGGTCAAGCCCTCATCCTACGGAGACACTAGATCTGGAACTGTTTTGCTGACCTTTTGGTAGATTTGTGGTTGCATGTTGATTTTATTAAGAATCTCTCTTTGACTTCTTCATGAAACTTGTAGAGAACATATTAAGGACTAACATACTCAAATTTGAAGTAAAATGAACAAGTATAGCCTAGTGAATCGACTTACTCTTGAAGACGGAAAATCTGGAGACGCGGTACTGGACACCCAAGACTTCATGGACCCATATGATGACTATAATCTGGAAATTTGACTTAGATCCCTTAATGAAATTTATAGGGGACCTCTTGAAGTAAAACATATCCAAATTTCAGAAGAAAAGAAGAAGAATAAGTGGGTAAAAACTCGATATTTCGGAGATACATACACTGGACGTTTCGGTATGAGAACCAGAAGCTTCGTACGACTATAGAAAATTATCTAAAAAGAATCTGGCCTAGAAGTCTTAATGAAAAATATACTTCAGTATCTTAGCTATAATCTGGTAAAATTTCATAATTTTCGGAGGTCGTTCGGATATTTTAATTGAATTATTTCGGAAACTGTGCATTCTGTTTCTATCCGAAATTGCATGCTGTTCTGTGAGAATTGTATTTTCTTCTGTGGAACTCTATTGGGCATGTGTTTTTCATGGAATTGTTATCTTATTGTCTTATCTATCACATGCCTTGATTTCATGATTTTTGAGAAGCTTATGGATATATAACTTAAATATTTTCTAAAAATGGTACATGCTGGAATTTTGTAAAAAGGGCATGAAATATGGACCATTTTAAATTGCATGGACTCCATGAATTGTATTGATTGGGTGATGGTGTCTTGATGCATGCATGATAATGAATTGAGATGCATGTATGAATTCAATGATGAATATGATCTTGAATGCCGTCACATCACATGCCATGTTAAAATTGAGCTATAATTGAAGATGAGAATTGAGATAAATGAGAAGGCCGTCGGAGGTGTGAGCCGACGATGCCCCGGGAGTGTCGGGATGCCTGGCTAGAAGGGTACGGCCGGTTGCCCGGTGGTCATGAATGGCCGGATACCGAAGGGCCTCGGGAGTACCGAGAGGTGTCGAGATGCCCGGAGAGTGGGGAGCCGGAAGCTCGGCATGGTAATTATGCCGAGGGATACCTCGCGATGCCGGTTTGGGTGCGAGATGTCCGGCTAGAAGGGTACGGCCGGTTGCCGGTGGCCTTGAATGGCTGAATGCCGGAGGGTCCTCGTGATGCCGGTTGGGGTACGAGATGCCCGGAGAGTGGGGAGCCGGATGGTCTGAATTGTATCTTGGATACATGTGGGATGCAAACATTGGTCCCGGGAAAGAGAAATGTGGCGGTCCAAGATAAAAAAATTGAAATTGAATTATGCATGATGATATATGCATGATATGATGCATGATGATATATGCATGACATGATGATATATGCATGACATGATGATGATGTTACATGCATGGATGCATGACATGATGATGGTACATGTGATATGATGATGATGTTACATGCATGGATGCATGGCAACGATGATGGTATATGTGATATGATGATGATGTTATATGCATGGATGCATGACATGATGATGGTACATGTGATATGGTGATGATGTTATATGCATGGATGCATGGTAAGGATGATGCCATGAGTGACATGATGATGGTAAGTATATGATATGATGGTGATGTCTATATGATGATAATGGTATATGAGGTATGATGACATGTGCATGATGCCATGGTATGTTGTGCATGGATGCCTGTATGACATGTGATGCTATGATTGTGATGATTGCATGGCATGATGCGTTGTGTGGTTTATTGGTCCTTTACCCGCCGAGTGGTTGTACTCACCCCTTCGGGGACCAACATTTCAGATTATCAGGATGCCGCTCCCTGCTGTCACGCGGGGCGTCTTTTACGGTCTTCCTTCCTATGTAGAGGTCGAGTGTGTGGAGATCGACTGTCCCACCATTCCTGGACTGACATTTATTCGAGTTCGCGCCTTAGTGATGTATGATGTGGGCCGGGCCGAGGGTCCCGTCATCCAGGAGTTCATATCCGTCCACGTTCGACGAGATGGGGCAATGCGTGGGATGTTGCCGCCGCCACCGCCTCGATGCACCGGGATGGGTGTGAGGGCCCGTGCGTGTCAAGTAGGAGCTGAAACTTCTTGGGATGGTTAGCCGACACTAGTGATGGGGGATCTTGTACGTTAGTCGTAGTGGGTCGAGTGTTTCTTTTTGGGTTTATGGCCGAGTGTGGCTTCATGTCCTGGCCTTTCTTTTGATGTACCGACCCAAGGAAACCCATCTTGAAAATATGTAAATAAAGTGTCGTGGCTTTGTCTTTTCTCATGATGATTAGTGGTGTGCAATTGTATCATGGTTGGTGGAGGGGGAGATGGTGATGTTATATTTTGCTTCCGCTAATGAGTAGCGCCGGGACCGTTTTCAAAAAAAAAAAAAAAAAAAATGTCCATGATTTACGACGCTTCTTCTAAGAGATGAAATTAGGTGTAGCATTAGGTGCCTGTGGCGACCTAAGGGGGTTCGGGGTGCCACATTTTCCCCGAATTTCTTAGCCGAGGTTAGGAGGGTATGCTGCTGACTCGAGACTGCGACAAGCGGATACCCTTTTAATTTCAAAAGCCTTCTCAGTTAGAAATCGAGCCGCACGTCCCATGTGCATGTCTCTGTGCTTGCCATTTTCTTTAAAAGCAAAGTAATTTCTTCATTTTTATTCGGTCCTTTTATTGGCTCATGGCATAGGGTAAGGTCGTGTAACTCCCTTTCTCATATGTGATAGGATGAATCGATATCCAGTTTATTCCTACTCCTAAGAAAGAGGTCCTCGAGATGGTGGAATCGTTAGATCGGCTCGGCCGGGGAGCGTGTCAAAGCAAGCATCGGTCATCTCCTTTCGTTGCTCCAAATCAATATCCACTCTGGAGTCATGCAAGCACTGCCACATTTCTGGTGCCCTAAAACATCCACCTTCATGTTCGGCAAATTTGAACTGACTCCGACCTTGGAAGAATACAGTCTCGCCATAGGAATGCCTCTGGTGAGAGAGCTTGCCAAGCCACTGATCAGCATTGATCCTATGGTTAGTCTATCACGGTTTTTAAAAAATCATTCGGTAAGAGAAATTGTTGAAGCCAACAACAATGCTTTCCCGCTATCATCTTTAACTGAATGTTTTGAAAAACAATCAATGAACCAAAAAAGCAAGATCTTCCTCTTAGCGTTCTTCGGATTTATTATCTTCCCCTATAGGAAGAATGCCATAAATCCTTCAATGGCAGGGGTGATAAATCAAGTCACTTTTGGGGCAGGATATGTGAACATGGTTTTAGCTGAAACATTTTTACCCCTTAATCGTTTTAAGGAAAACAAAGAAAAAATCATGAGGGCCGCCTCGGAAATTTTACAGATGTGGTTCTTTTCCCATATCAAAGGATTTGGGCACCTCATGCAAATATTTGAAATCAACAAATTCAAACATCCACTTCAAAAGTTTCAAAACTTGGAAAAATACTCTCCTAGCAAGGAATATTCTTGATGGATTAACCTATTAAAAAAACCCGTCCCTGAGACATTCCTATGGCGAACTAAATGGTTCATTGTAGGAGAGGCGCGTTTTGCGCTTGATTATTACGACCCCATTCCACTGCTGGGCCTCTCCGGAGCTACCTCATATTATCCACATAGGGTGGCTTGTCAGTACAGGGTCCTCCAAGAAATCCCACCGCCGCTCAAACCAGGATTGTTCCGAATCCTTTTCACCCATACCGGTTATGACTACTCAGAGGAAATTTGTATGATCCAAGATGCATGGAGTAGATGTCACCTAGAAAAGATTATCGTACCCAGAAGATTGAAGGGGCAAGAAAAAGCTCATCATGCATCCACATTCTACATCCTCAACCACATAATTCCCGAGGAACCGCAACCAGCAATCCCCGATGTGGCGACAAACTTACTCGCAAGGACGAATTAAATCTCTTGAAAAAAGTTTGGAGACAAGCAGGAAACACATATCAAAGCTAGCATGAAAGAGCAAACGGCCTCACAAGACTGGAGCTTCCCATCGCATATGAAAATGGGCAGTCCGGTTTTTTTTTTTTGTGAATATGTCTAAATGTGAATAGTTAGGATCGCTCTATCTTTTGTGCCCTGTTTGAAGAGCCCTTTCGGCATTGTATATTTCCCCTGTTAATAAATAAAAATGACTCGACCCTTGCCATGGGCCAATGTTCCGTTTGTTTCTCTCGCTTATGTTCTTTCCGTTTTGCGCAAATACAGGTAATCACAACATAGTCGTATTCGCCAAATCCAAAAGCTAGAATGGCTGAAGAAAATGTGCCAAGCTGTGTCGAGATTATGGAAAGTGAAATGAAGCAAGTCTTCAATGTGCTTCAACAACTCTCAAAGCAGATAGATTCCATCCAAGGCAAATTGGCTCCCTTTGACCTCAATCGAAGTATTGTTACCGCAATCGTCCATCCGAGGTGATCAAGGAAGAGATACCGATGATAACATGCCCGAATTGGAGGATGATACGCACCAAATCATAGTTGAAAAAGCAAAGCCCAACAGTTTGTCTAAGACTGAGCATGAAAAACGCCTTGAGAAACTTGAAGAAAGGCTAAAACAAGCTGCGGGGCCTTCAAGATCCTACTCCAACAGACCTCTCCATCTACTCTAAGGTCAAAATGCCAGAAAAATTCATAATGCCCGAGTTTGAGAAGTACGATGGCACGACGTGCCCAAGGGCTCACTTACAAATGTATTTAGTTCGAATGACCCAAAGACGTTAATAATGTACCTTTAATGATCCAGTTGTTCCAGTCAAGCCTGGTAGGTCCCGCCCTGAGGTGGTACATAAAAAAGAACATAAACCTCATCGAGACATGGAGTGAAGCAAGTGAGGCATTCCTCAAGCAGTACAAATTCATAATGGACATTACCCCTTCTCGTGAGGATCTCGATCACACGGAAAAGAAAAAGCAGGAATCTTTCAAAGAATATGCTATTAGATGGTGGAATCTCGCCGCCCAGATTAGTCCTGAGCCAACTGACTTTGAATTGAGAAAAATGTTCATCAAAACCCTCCCCTATGAATACCACAATCGGATGGTGACTACGATCGCTGAATCATTCAATCAGCTCATTCCAGTGGGAGAGCAGATTGAGACAGTTTAAGGGATGGCTGGTTCATCGAGCGCACTGTCGCGAAGGCTCAACATGAAAAAAGATAAAGAACCCCTGATTGATGTCAATGCCACCTACACTGCAAACACCGGTCACCTCCCGACCGTTAAGACAAACACAGGCCAACAACAGACTAATAGCTGTCCACCCCAACGCTACAACAACCGAAGACAATTCACTCCGCTTCCCGGATCTCCCTCCTGGTTTTGGCAATCCTCCGAAACAAGAGCCTCCTTTCAACCGAGCCAAGACGACCCAACGCTGAAAACTTCTCCAGCTATGACCCGTCCAAAAAATGTGACTATCACATGGGAGAAGTAGGCCATTCAACTGATGATTGTTTCATCCTTAAGTATCGGATCCAGAACCTACTGGATACTAAGGCCTTCTCATTCTAAACTGCAAAGCCAAATGTCCAAAGCAATCCGCTCCCTGATCATGCTGACAAAGTAAACATGATATCCAGTTTTGAAGCCGGTCAATGCACATATTGTTGACATCTATCGAGGCTAGTAGAAACCGGGTATTATCCGAGTAATGAAATACCACCCTTTGCAATAATGAAGGAAAGGGTATTAAGAATGATAGAGGCCGGAATAATCATGTACGTCGGCCATGCCAGCATAGTTTCTACCATATCGCAAGTCCTCGTCAACTGGGAGGAAGAATTTGCCGCGCTAAACGCGGAAAAGGAAAAGAAGAATTCCACCTCACCTGAGAGCGTCTTTGAAAGGAAGGAAGCCATTGTTCAAGCATCAACAGCAGAAGCAGCTATAGTCATCGAGATTCCCCAGCCTTACAAATACGAATACAACAATGCAGTACCATGGTCTTATGACCTTGATGTTGGTTTAGTCACAAGATCTGGGCGAACCTATGCTCAAGCAAATACTCGTCATGCTAAGCCCGTCCGACGAAGAAGCCAAGGAGTTTTTGGCCGTAGTTAAGGCCGTGAATAATGTGGTGGAACAACTACGAAAATCACCAGCACGAGATCTCTCTCGGAATTGCTTCAAACATCGTCAAGCACCGTAAATCCCTCATGAAAGTACTAAGTGAGGTACATGTCCCTGAAACGATTGAGCATGACAAGCTCGAGGAATTTGTCAGTACCATCCTTTTAAAAGATCAAATCGCATTTTCTGATGAAGAAATTCCTGAGGAGGGTAGAGGACATACCAAGGGCCTCTACATATCAGTCAAGTACAACGCATCTCACGTCGCTCGAGTGCGATTGACAACGGATCTGCTCTTAACATATGTCCACTAGCGACACTCGTCGCCTTAAAATAGAGAGATCATGGATCTAGGTACCCAAGACTTCGTTCGAGCATTCGATGGAACAAAGAAGGAAACAAAGTGGGAGAGATCGAGCTCGACATTCAAATTGGCCCAACCATATTCAAAATTTTGTTCCTGGTGATGGATATCCCCACTTGCGTTCAATTTCCTCTTAGGGCGCCCATGGATCCACGTCGGGAGCAAGTACCTTCAAGCCTCCACCAAAGTGTGAAGTTCGTGGTTGGAGGAAAACTAATCATGGTCCGAGTAGAAGAAGATCACCGCATCTACCACGAGACGGCCATCCCTTATGTCGAACCTAGTGACAAAAGCGAAGCCAGCTATCAATCGTTCGAGCTCGTATCTACTATACACGAAACTCGAGGGACTTTGCCTCTCGTCAAGCGCTGCAATCATGATAGGAAAAATCATGGTTGGACATGGTTTCATTCCGGGACGAGGACTTGGTAGGAGAGGCCAAGGCATCCGTCAGCCTATTGAAGCCTTGAGGAGACCCTACACTATCGGTTTAGGATATTCCCCGGATAGAAAAGCAAAGAAAAAAGTCGGCCTTGTATATCCCCGTCTCGAGGAAACCTTCCCAGGCCCAGCCAGGATGATGCATGAGGAAGAGAAAGTGAATACTTCAAAATGGTTCAACCCCGGAAGCGCGAAGTTGCCCATAATCCAGGAAGACACAACTCGGCCCTCACTTATAAAGAAAGAGGGGCCAGATGACATGACCACCATGTTCGGGGACATTTTCATAGGTGCCATTGAGGAAGAGCAGTTAGAAGAGACATGCGATAACTTCTCGTTCATCCAGCTTCAACACCAAGTCGAAGAATTACGCGAGACCGTACACCACCTGACAGAAAACTTCGATCAAGCTACCCGTGCATTCTGCTCTCGTCACAATGAGGAGCTGGTAGTAAATGAAGAAGACCCTACTGACACGACCTGGCAAAGGGCACGGCTACCCTTGTCCCAAAGAAGCACTCGGCCATATTCGCCTCTTCCTAAATCAATGGCCATTATTTTCCCCATCCTCCTAGAGCAAGGGATAATCGGTAGGGAACTGAGCCATCCTACTCCCGAGTACTTCCTTGATTATGATCCATCCAAGCAATGTGATTATCATTCGGGGGAATTAGGACACTCGCTAGATGACTGCACCATCCTGAGAGACAAGGTTCAGGATCTTTTAGATGCTGGGGTATTCACGTTCCGCTCTCCGTGGCTGTGTTTTGGCAAGGATCACCTCCTCGTGGTACCCAGCACCCGTACCATGTTCCCTGAGCATGCTAAGGAAGTGCGTAGAGGAGAGGCAATCATGGATACTTTGGGCCAACCAAGTGGTAAATTTGACTACTATGTCGATTATTCAATCCCCCAAAGTTTCTATGATCATCATCACGACATCATCCCTGATGGATGGGAAGGCATGGATGATCTGAAATCCGCAAAGCCGGGAGCACAGGAAGACGTGGCTGGCGACTGGTATGAAGACTTCTTCGTGGGCGCTATCAACAAAGGACCGTCAGGGGAAATGGGTGCAGACCCGTTCGAGTAGAATCCTTTTTAATTCCTCTTCATACTCCCCTACGTGGGAGCCTGTACATATTTCTTAAAGTCTGGCTTGTTTCGTTTTCAACATCACTTCCACTCAAGGAACTATTTTTGAAATCACCCTGTAAATCCATCTACTAATAAATAAAGTTGAAAACATTTTGAGGGCATGAGGAGACACACCAAACCGGCCCGTTGATGATAGCCGGCCGTTAAATGAAAGAAGAAATCTAAGGCTCGGGTCTCCTCATGTTTCCTTGTCCTAAATCTTCAAGAACAATTTATCACCTTTTCAAAAGAAGGAAGCATGCATGCTACTAACCTTATTGGTTCCCTTAGCCTATCTATTCTATGACACAGGAATAATCTAGCGGTAGGCGAGGGTATGGGAACGGTCCAGACCAACACCGTAAGTAGTCATGATAACAATTCTGATGACTCAGATGATGATTTTGATGATTCCGACGAAATTCAACGGAATTGGAAGCGCCACGAAGAAATAAGACCCCCTACCGCTGAAGACACCGTCATTGTCAATTTAGGCAGCATAGAAGGTCCAAGGGAGATAAAGATTGGCGCGAACCTTCCTAAAGAAGAAGCTGCAAGCTTAATTGCCCTCCTAAAGAGGTATCAAGACGTATTCGCATGGTCATATGCCGATATGCCAGGCCTCGATCCAATGATCGTGGAGCATAGCTTGCCAACCAACCCTAATGTAGCCCCTAAAGCAGCGGCTAAGAAGAACTAAGCCCGAGTTGTCAAAAAAGATTGAAGAAGAAGTAATGAAACTCCGGAAGTAGGCTTCCTCGAAGTCTCACGATATCCTAGTTGGGTAGCAAATATTGTACCGGTGAAGAAAAAGATGGTCGAATCCGAGTTTGTGTCGACTAACGCGATTTGAACAAAGCAAGCCTAAAAGATGATTTTCCGCTACCTCACATAGACGTTCTTGTGGACAGTAGTGCTGGATTCAAACTTTTCTCTTTCATGGATGGATTCTCGGGATACAACCAAATAAAATGAAAGAGGAAGACAAGGAAAAGACGGCATTCATTACTCCATGGGGGACTTTTCACTATAAGGTCATGCCCTTTGGCCTGAAAAACGCTGGAGCAACTTACTAACGTGCCATGACCACCCTTTTCCATGATATGATGCATAAAGAAATTGAAGTATATGTCGATGACATGATCGCCAAAACCAGACACGGAAAGGACCATGTAAAGACCCTAGAAAAATTATTCAATCGACTTCGCCAGAATAAGTTGCGCTTGAACCCAGCAAAATGTGTGTTCGGGGCAACTTCTGACAAATTACTTGGATTCATTGTGAGTTGTAAAGGGATAGAAGTGGACCCATAAAAAACTAAAGCGATATTTGAGATGCCTCCTCCCTCGATCGTAAAAGAAGTTCGGAGCCTCCGGGAAGATTAAATTATATTGCGCGATTCATTTCCCAGCTTTCCGAAACGCAAAACCTTTCTTTAAACTTCTCGGGAAAGGTGCACAAATCAAATGGGATGATGACTGCCGACCGGCGTTTGAAAATTTAAAGCAAGATTCGATGAAAGCCCGATTTTAGTACCCCCAACTCCAGGACACCCTTTGACCCTCTACCTTACCATCAACACTGAATCCCTAGGTGCAATGTTGGCACAAAAAGGACCCCATGATGGGAAGGAGTGAGCCATTTACTATCTGAGTAAAAAGTTCACCGCGTCGGAACAAAACTACTCCAAGTCAGAAAAAACATGCGCTGCATTGGTATGGGTGTTGCACAGACTCCGGCAGTATACCTTGCATTACCAAACATTCCTTGTAACTGAAAGTGACCCGATCAAGTATTTGCTCGGTTGCCCGGCCTTGGTGGGAAAATTGGCCAAATGGCAAATCCTGATCTCAGAATTCGACATCCAGGTGATGCCGCAAAAATCAGTTAAAGGTCGGGTGATTGCTGATATGTTAGCAGATTGCCCTAAAGAAGTACGCGAGGATCATTCCCCAGACGACCGAATCTCAACAGTAGAAGAGGACACGTGGACTATGTTCTTTGATGGAGCTGTAAATTTGTCAGGTTCCGGCACCGGGGCGGTCTTAATATCCCCAAATGGACAACATTATCCTGTGGCTGCAAAATTGATGTTTCCGTGCACCAACAATATAGCCGAATATGAAGCATGCATCCTCGGCCTGCAAATGGCTATCGAAATGGAAGTAACGAAACTAAAAGTGTTCGGTGATTCCACCTTAATTATCCGTCAAACTTTGGGCAAGTGGAAGACAAAAGACGCCAAACTGGTGCCTTATCACGACTACTTGGAAAAATTGGTGGGAGAATTCCAGGACGTCTTGTTCGAATATCTACCTAGAATTCATAACGGTTCGTTCGATGCACTAGCAACGCTATCATCTATGTTGCAAGTGACAAAGGGGTTGGAAATAGAGCCTTTGAAGATTGAAGTCCGGCAAGACAAGCCTCCGCATGACTATATTTCGAAGAACCCGACGGGAAACCCCGGTATTACGATATCATGAAGTACGTCCGTAACAGGAATTCCCTAAAGAAAGCACTCCCTCCGATCGAAAATACCTAATGAAAATGGCTTCGAGGTTCTTCGTCGTGGTGAAAATCTGTACAAAAGATCATATGACTCGATCCCGCTAAGGTGTGTTCGACGCAACTGAAGCCACACGGATAATGCAAGAAATACATGAGGGAGTATGTGGCCCTCACATGAATGGACGCATGTTGACCAAGAAAATAATGAGATTAGGTTATTACCGGCTCCCTTTAGAAGGCGATTGTGCCCAACATGTGCGAAGCTGTCATCGTTGTCGATTCACGGGGACAAGATAAATGTCCCTCCAACCGAACCGCATCAATTATCTCGAGCCATGGCCATTTTCAATGTGGGGCATCGATGTAATTGGCCCAATCAACCCGAAGGCATCAAACGGGCACCGGTTCATTTTGGTCGCAATCAATTACTTCTCAATCGAAGCCACATCCTATGCAAGTGTAACTGCACGAAACGTTATGAAGTTTATCAGACGTGACATAATCGCCTGTTATGGCGTACCGGAAACTATCGTCATCGACAATGGGTCAAACCTGAACAACAAGTTGATTGATCAATTATTTTTTGAGTTCAAAATCCGACATCTGAACTCGTCCCCTTATCGTCCACAAATGAACGGAGCCGTGGAAGCCGCCAACAAGAACATCAAGAGAATCCTAGCCAAGACAGCTGAAAACTACCGCGGCGGCATGAAAGGTTACCCTTCGCACTAATAGCATATCGAACCTCGATTCGAACTTCCACTGGAGCAACCCCTTTCTCCCTGGTTTACGGTATGGAGGCAGTTTTGCCTGTGGAAGTAGAAATCCCTTCCCTACGGATCTTATCCCAGGCACGATTGTCTAAGGAGGAATGGACGCAACAAAGGCTCGAGCAGCTGAACATGATTGATGAAAAGCGATTGAAAGCCCCTGTCACGGTCGGTGTTATCGCGAGAAGGTAGCTCGATCATTTAATCAAAAAGTGCGACCCAAGCACTTCAAGGTAAACGAGCTAGTCTTGAGAAAGACGCTGCCAATCTTTCCAGAGCCCGGAGGCAAGTTCGCCCCAAATTACAAGGGTCCTTATGTAATAAAGAAGATACTCCCCGGAGGAGCCTTGATCCTAACTGAGATGAATGGGCGAGAATTCTCTAAACCGGTTAATTCCGATGCTGTAAAAAAATACTACCCTTGAAAGATGTCCATCGTCTGTCATTGCCAAGCACACCTCTATCATAATGAAAATGCCTATGCACCTTTATATATGAGTGATGTATTTACACCATCATAAAAAATGTGTGTTTGGTTGACTCAATGGAGAAAAATGAATGGTAATCACTAGCATTTAAGGAAGTTTCAAAAATCAAGTGGCAAACTCGATGGCATAACTTGAGCAAATCGACGTTACCCAGGCGGATGCGTAAGAGTAATCCATGTCAATTTCGCCCGGCTCGGTGTAAAGGACACGTCATTCGGGGAACGATCTGGTTGAAAGGAACCTTCTCGTCCCAATCAACAATCTTAGAATCGAAGGCCTCACTTCTTGTTCTAGACACATGCTCTTGCAAGAAGTAATAACCATGGAGAATTGGAAGTTTTGATTGTCCATCTCAAATTCCATAGAAGCTTGAGGTATATGACTTTGCCTAATACTGCTATAATCAAAGGCAGAAGGAGAAATTCCACAGAAGGAAAGCGTTGAAAATCGATCAACGACCAGCAATCATGCGTATGTGGCCACAAGTAGGAAAAGGCATCGAAGGAAGTATTGAAATGTAAAAGAGGCCGTCAAAGCAACTTCCCTAAGAACCAGCACAAATAAACTCGGAGGAAAGGTAACTTGGCATCATTTCTAACACTCACTCTACGAACTCATATTGACGGGAAGCATTGGGATTCAAGGGCCAGATTAAATGGTTAAATAGGACAAATCAAGTGATCCAAGCTCGGGGCAAAAACAAAGACGTCTGACCAAGCCATCAACCTCTAGCTGATTATTCATGTGACATCTCCCCATTCAATAGGAGCAATCTAGCGACACCCATTTGTAAATAACCGTTTGTAAATAACTCTTTTGATGTTCAACACATTTGTGAATACCGTTCCACCAAGTAAACACCCCTAAAGCTGTTAATAAGTTTTTCTTGAGTAAAAAGCCATTCATTTATTTTAAGAATACAAACTCTATCACATCATACACTGCATGCCTTTTTTCAGATAAATTCTGCATGATGATTTTGTCTGTCTAAGTCACTGATTCCATTAAGGATTATTAGAATAGACAGCTAAGTGGAGAATACAAGATTGATTGAGCATGTTGAATGAGGTGTGTCAAAACGATGACAGGCAAGCCATATCCTACATACAGTCCCCCATCTATACACTTGTGAGATGAGTGCGGAAGATTCCATGACTGCAGGATAAAGAGTTCTCTCGCGAATGATACGATAACCAAAACAATGAGAGGCATTCCATCGCTCACTCCTTTGAGCCCCATACACTGGTGAAATTTCTGTCCCACCCCTGTAAAAAAAAACCGCCCCACATTGGGGCAAGTCGAAGGCAAGTCAACATCACGAGGTGAGAAAGGGGATAGTATTTCTCTTACTTGCACTTGCATCAATCTTCGAGTGTCTTTATTGCATATGAACACTCGCGTTAATTTAAGTGCCATAGAGTCATGAAGAGCAATTCTTTCTTTACGCACTTGTATTCATTGTACAACCCAATTGAGTCTGTAAATTTACCCTCACATGGAGGCAAAACAGAAGTTACTGCCATTCGAGCAGCATAATCAGAAGTGCCGGCAAAAGATGAAGACTCAATAGTCTAAATAAAGGCATTTGCTTGAACTTGCCTAGATTAGTTCCTCAAGTAACAAAGAAAAAACTAGGGGCATAAAAAAGCAGTGTACCTGGTAAAAGCAAGGTCAATGCCCATGAATGAAAAATTGGAATAAAAACTAGGGGCATGAAAAAGCAGTGTGCCTGGTAAAAGCAAGGCCAATGCCCCCCAACTTGTATTCTCAAGAAAAGTTGATGTTGTGGTTCAATTGATAGAGCCTCTATTTGACAGTGAGAAGAAAGACCGGTGACAAATGCCAAGGCAAACACGAGCTCTCATCCTTTTGCACATGAGTCAAGCCTACATTACGTCCCATTGTAAAAGTCTCTTCGACTAGGGCACTTCAATTAACGTAGGATTTCATATGTTTATAAACAACGCTCGAAGAAGTACGAGCAAGACTATTCTATCTCTTTTCGCAGGATTCCTAAACTTGCAAACCCGGAGATGATCGTGCAGCGTTCTATTCATAAGCCTTGACCGTGATGGTCCCCATTGATGAGCCAACAACCAAGCCTACATTACGGTCTCAACAAAGACCTCTTACACTGGTAAAATCGTATCACTTGCGAGAATACTCGGACCCCTGCTGACATGATGACAGTGAGATGTGTGGTCCTTATAAATCCTACATCAATGGTCAGGATAGCCTTTTCCGTGAGAGTGAGTGGAAAGTCCTTTCAAATTGAAAATCCCTCATATGGCATGCTCAAGACATCTATATTCCGAATAAAGGTTGTCTTTCAAAATCTTCCCCAGTGGAACTCAGATGATGTAAAACTGACAAAATTGTCATGCATAAATCACATTTAAACTCATAAATTTACAGCATATATAACTATGTGCATACTGTGAAATAGTAGACATACTTCTTGAAATCAGAGATATTGCCAGGTAAGCATATCCCTATCCCTTTGCCTTTGAGTACCCACCATTTGCCAGGTACTCCCTCTTATCGACATTCGACCCGTTCGAGTCATTCCCAGAGTATTGGATGCTTGTGACTGTCCAAGTGTCCCCTTTATCTTTGAGTACCAGCCACTGTTCGGATACTCCCTTTTCTTGACACTCGACTTGGTCAAGTTGTCATCATAGCTAGGATGCCTGCAATTGACCAAGTATCCCACTACCCTCCAATGCCTATGATTAGCCAAAAGCCCTTTTGACGCCTGCAAAGGCCCAAATATCCTTAAGGTTAGTACTTGTGAATATCCAGGTACTCTTTGATATGCCTGTGAATGTCCATGAATCTTCCAAAACAGATGCCCCGAGAAAGGTCGGAAACCATCCGGTGTCCTTGACAGAGGTCAGGCACCCCCAACAAATCAATGCCTTGAGAAAGGTCGGCACATCTCCTGAGAAAGGTCGGGTACCAACCGGTGTCCTCGACTGAGGTCAGGCACCCCACAAGCAGATGCCCTGAGAAAGGTCAGCGCATCCCCCGAAAAAGGTCGGGTACCATCCGGTGTCCTTGACGATGATCGACACCCCACAAACAAGATGTCCCGAGAAAGGTCGGCGCATCCCCGAGAAAGGTCGGGTAAACAGCTTATTGCTCTAACAGCGGATCGAAGAATGGTTCGAATCCGAGAAAGCAATTCCCGTTAAGGCGACCGAAGAAAGGTTCGGGTCCTCGACAAACCACGATTGCTCTAACAGCGACCGAAGAATGGTTTGGGTCCCGGAGAAGCAACCTCCTCATGTCACCGGTAAGATGACACCTTGATACTTGCCAAACTCGGGGTTCACACCCTATCTCACTCACTCTCGGTAAGTAACTACGGGTATCTCCTTATCTGTCTTAGTATATGTAAAGTTATATTGCTCTTTTTTGCATAGAATGATAGGTCCCAAATAAAATATAATCTACGCATGCATAGATAAAATTTAGGCATCGGTTTGTCTTTGAATGCAACCTCGCGAACTCACCTTCAAAGAGGGGCACTGTTGACGCCTAAATTTCATTTTTTTAATTAGGTTTTTTTTTATTATCAATTTTGCCATTTTCGGGTAATAAAAAAAAATAAATAACAAAACAAAACAAACAAAAACGAAAAGAAAAAAACAAAAGCAAGAAAAGTAAAGCAAAAGCCCAGCCCAGCCCAACCATTTTCCTTCGCGCGGGCCCTAGGCCCACTCTCCTCCTTCTTCACCCTCAGCCCGGCCCTTTTCTCCCTTCTTCTTCCTCCTTCCCTCTCCTTCGCCACTGCAACTCACGCGCGCGAGGGAGGCCGATGCGCGCGAAGGACGGCCTACGGCCGAGGAGAATAGGCCGACGTTGGCCAGAGATGACAGATCTCAGGCGCCATTAATGGCTGCTTTCAATGCCGAGCACGCCTCGCTGGAAAAGCTCGGATGGGACGCCGGTTCAGCCGAGGAAGACCGGTCGGCAAGCCAAAGGCCGGCGGCCGAAGCTCTCCGTCGACTGGACCCCCCCTCGCCTATAAATAGGCGGCAGCAAGCTCCGTCGACGGCTATCGCAAGCTTGGAAACCTTCTCCCGAGAGACTTCGGGGGAGGAGACCGAAGAGCGAGCGTAGGGGAGGACTCGAGTCGCGAGTTGCCCACCCTCCACCGAGAGACTTCGGGGAAGGCCGGCGGCGAGCGGGTTTGAGAGGGTTAGATCCGCGTGGAGGCTCGGATCGGCCGGAGGGAGAGAGAATCAAGGCGAGGAAGGTTCGGGCCGAGATCCGCACCTCGGATCCGGGGTGGCCGAGCCCTTCCACAACCCCGACGCAGTGCCGCCGTCCAATCGTCGTCGCCGCCGCCATCGCCAGAAACCCTCGCTGCGCCCCGATCGTCGCCACCCAGAGGGAAGCCGTTCGACGCCACTTACGTCGCGCCATCGCCGCGAACGGGTAGCCCATCTCCTCTCGCCGTCGCCGTCGCCGTCGTCCCCGCCGTTCATCGCAACCCCATTCCGTCGCCGTCGCCGTCGTCGTCGTCGTAGTCGCCATCGTCGTTGCTGTCGCCGCCGTAGCCGTCATCGCCACCGTAGCCGTCGTCGCCGCTGTGGCGCCTCGGTTTCCATCCCCGCGCGCGCGGATTCGCAAACCCTAGGGTTTGCGATTTTTCGGTTGCGGGCGGATCCGGACTCGGAAAATCGGGTAGGGTTCGCGATTTGAGGGCGGCCGGAGGACGGGTCGGGTGCCGAGCCGGGTCGGGTAGGGTTTCGCCGGGAGCCGGCCACTAGGGCCGGGTCATCGGGTTGGGCGGGCGTCTCCCAAATGCCCGGCCGCGACGTCGTTTTCATAATAAAGTAAAAAAAAAAAAAAAAAGACGAAAAAAAAGCCCGAGTCGGGCCCGCAACGCGGGCCGTCCTTGTTCGGGTCGCTGGCCCGGGTCGGACCCGGCCCGCGAACCCGACCCGGGTCGTTTTATTTTATTTTAAATAATATTTTAATAAATAAATAAAAATAAACAATTTATTTTCAAAAAAAATCAAAAAATGTTTTATTTTAAAAAATATCAAAAAATCAAGAAAAATAAAAAATACTTTATTTTCCGAAAAATATTAAAAATATTAAAAATATTTAAAAAAATATTAAAAAAATATTAGAAAATATTAAAAAATATTTTATTTTCCAAAAAAAATCGAAAATATTTCATATTTTCCAAAAATTGCCAAAAATCCAAAAAAAAAAGTCAAAATTCATAAAATGCCAAAAATTTTCATAAAATGCCAAAAAGTCTAGTATTTTCTAAAAATACCCAAAAATCCAAAAATCCCTTTTATGTCAAAAAAAAAAAATGAGAAAAAGACTCAAAAAATGTTTTTCCTCCCCAAAATGCATGAAAATCCCTCAAACGTCCAAAAAGCCTTAGGGTTTAAACAAGATTAGGTACCGAAAGGGCATTAGTGATTAACTAATGTAATCAAGTCCCGATCCTAATTTCTCGGTTGCGCATGGGCGAGTATTTCTCCCGATACTTCGCTTGGGTTTCTAATCGACCCACCCCAAATCGATTAGTGGCGACTCCATTTTAAAAATTGACTTACAGGTTCAAAACTTAGACTATTAAAGTCGTGAATTGGTGGACTTGGGAGAGTCCGGGCATAATAAATTCAGCCGAGCCATTAGCCTCCTTTACGCGCCCGCCCGATCGGGCTCCAAAAAAGAGGTCGCGACAATAACAATGAATTTTAATTGATTACACGGTGTTTGGATGGCGAAAAACTAATTGATTTATAGAAAACGTTTCCATAAAGTGATATCAAGTTTAGATTTGGGAAACATGACTTCTCTTTATATCAAGAAGGAAATCACTTTCCATAAACTATCAAATATGTGAAAACTAACCATTTTTCTTGAAAATAATTTCTATGGAGAATATTTTCTTTAAACGCGTAATTTTCAGTAAAACAAATGTACCTATAATAGAGATATTTGACATTGATTATTCTTTCCAAAATAAAGCCAACTATAGACTTAGCATGATTGTTTTATTATTAGACACATACGTGTTTTAGTTTGAGCGTGGACTATTTCCGTTCCTCCCTTATGCGACTAAATTCATCCCACTTTCGATAGACAAAATCAACTTCGGACGATTTCCATATTTTCACGGTTTTCTTCAATTTAGTTATTTTCCTATATCAGGTTCCTTCACAGCTTAACTTATCACTGTTTAAAAAATACAAATTCACCTCTTCTTCATCATTGCTCTTATCTTAAATTATCCATTCTTCGTCACTCATACATTGAAGGCTCACTTTTGTGGTCGATTTGTGACTTGTTATGTTAAATTATATTTCAAGTTTTAGCCCGTGCGCGAAATCTGAGCCGTTTGGAGGATTTTGGTTTGTTCAAATTTACTGTGCCCATTAATCTAATTTAAATTTGGGTTTTGTTGGGTGGTGGTTTTGTTTTTGATTATCAAAATAATATTAAATTATTTTCACAGAATTACGAAAGAGAAATCACACAGTCCAGCAACAAATCAAGACAAATTCCAGACAACTTTAAAACAAAATAAATTCCAGATATCAAGATGAATCATCAAAATAAAATGGTTTTGTTGAAGATAAATAGTGAAGCATCAATCGGCTGCCGGCCGTGCGGGGTTCTTGGGTTACCAAAAAATAAAAATAAAAAATAATAATGAAGCATCAACAGGAAAAGGAACTTGGATGTTCGGTGGATCCCCGTCAAAAGTGGATTGGCTGACTTGTGTAACAGGAAAACGAAAAGGGGCACACAAAATCCTGTAGAGTGGAATTCCTTTCTTGGTCTCATAGAAGAATTCCTTCAAGCCGCATGGTGAACTCCCAAAAACAAAAGAAAAGAGGGCGGATGAACAGCCAAGAAAGAAAGGGGTGGCGCGTTGACGCTCTCTTTGATCGCAATTAGGAGTCCTAAACACGGTGAACTTTTTACTGTGAGTTTATATTCAGTTGAGCTGTTTTATTGATAAACATTGTAGACTTACATGTAATCTAGGTATTAAATTCTCAAGTGTGTGAACGACTGTAACTCTTTTATTATTCGATTATTGATAGATTATTTGTTACCGGCTCTTCTTATGGAGTAGGTACCAACACTCTAACCAGATCATGTAAGTATTCTTTATCGTTCCTCATTTATTTCTCCAACGATTTTTGAATTGATTTAATTAGAAAATTGGTTAGCTTTTTTGCATTATATCACAACAATTGGTATCGGAGCTAATGATAGGGTCTCTAAAGCTAATTTCAGGCTTTTGCTTGTTTGATCACTGTTTGGAAATTCTAGAAATTCTGTTGTTGCAATAATTTATGGAGCGAATTTTGAGAGAAGTTCAACATGAGGAACGATTTTGGGTGGTAGAGAATTAAGATGCGTGCCGTGTTACCAATCCAAGCTTTGGCAAAGGCATTGGATGGCAAGAATAAATTGCCAAAAACGATGAAAGAGGCCGACAAGGTGCAGTTGATGGAGAAAGTAAAAAGTATAATCCTATTGAATTTGTCAAATGAGGTATTGATTGAAGTGGCCCAAGAGAAGGATGCTGCGGCATTGTGGGCAAAACTCGAGACGCCTTATCTGATGAAGGGTTTGAACAATTGCCTATGTTTTAGTTCCGAATGGTTGAAGGCACATCCATGAGAACCTGCTTAGATGGGTTTAACAAACTCATGATGAATTTGAAGTATGTCAATGAGGTCTTGCCTGATGAGAAACAAGGTATGATGTTATTGGCATTTTTATTGAATTCTTTTGAGTACTTTATGGACTCACCACTTGAGGGGAGCACTAAGATTATTTTGGAAGAGTTAAAGTCTGCATGATTTTCTAAGGACCACGATGTAATGAATAAAATTTATCCATAAATTTATAAAATAATCAAGCCTCGACTGGTCCAAGATAAACGGTGAGGATACCCTTGTAACCAAGCTAAGGATCCAGAAACTTATAAATGAATTATGATATGATTCACGAGTCGATCTTTCATTAGTCGATATGGATCAAGTACTAAAAGATTTATATTGTGCTAGGATATGCTCGCATTCTTTCAATTCAAAGAGTGAAATTGACATTGAATGGACCTGCGTGCGCATCTTCCTTTCAATGCAAACGTAGATGACAGGCGAAAGAGTTCTAGTGCGGAATTGCAGTGCCAAGAGGCCGACGACGACCACACTTTTCAAGTGGTGGTGAGTATTTACTGCAAGAGAATTATGGGGAAAGGCTAGTTAGGGTTTTCTACCATTAGGAAGGGAGGAAAATATATAATTCATATGGGCGTGACATCGGTCATGAAACACGAATTTTATTTCATGACATCCTTTTCAGAGTAAAAGGGATAAGCGTCCGGTTCAATTTGCGTCCTCATCAATATCCAATCTGACCCAAACATGAAGGGTATGTAATTTTTCTTTTTGGGTGATCCAACCTGAGACCCAATCTGCAGAGTTCGTACCCAAAAAAGGGTATAAATCTAGAGGATCTCGATCATTTGCTAAGCTTATAATAACCGTATTGTCTTAGTGGATATGATCTGACTTCAAAGGTGTTCCATGCGATGTCACGAATCGCTTCAAAACAGTGCATTACAAGGAAGAGCTGCATCAAGAACTTTTGTTTGGACCACTTCCATGGAAATGTCAGTCTGTGTACGTATGTGAGAGAGAGAGAGAGAGAGAGAGAGGTTTATGCCTAAAAGAGAGAGTTCAATAAGATGAACTGGTTACGACAACGGGCACTTTCAAAGGCACAACAAACAAAATCTAACCAAGAACTTAAGCAAGCTCCAAAACCCTAACAACTGTTTGTCCCCCTTTCATTTCAGTCATCATCTTCAAACATTTCTCCAAACATCATATGTGAACCGATTAATTTTAGAGTTGAAGGGCCAAAGACTAGCCGTGGCTCGATTGGTCTTCAAGAGATTTTCTTGAAAGTAACCTGATAATAGAGAAATTAAGTAACTGGAACATGTTAGGTCAGAAAGAGAGAACAAAAAACACTTGGTCACATGTACAAGACACTACTCTTCTTATTAATTACCTTTATTAAGTCGAATGAGGCTACGAAGAAGAGGAAGACATTCCACCAGATTCTCTTGGGGCATTGCACCTGAAACATTCTGTCCTGCTTGCAAAGTTGTGCTCCTTGCACCCCGACCTGCTCATTTCACAGTTTGACCTATCAAATTCAAGAAATCAACGAGGTCCTTTTCTTCTCTTCTTGGGGCTTTTTATGACGTAAAAGGACGGCCAATGTCGAAATTTCTAATGGAATGTGTAGAAAGAAAGAAAGAAAGATCGAAACAAGAAAGATGAGTTATTATCTAAACTCATTATACCCCCTTAAAAGGTGTGCATATAAATATATCTTGTACATTTCATGCCAGTACATCTATGTTTAACCCCCTAGAAGAGTATCTTATATATTATTTAATTTTAGATATGTATAAATAGATGCAAAGTTCCTTTGGGGGTGTAGAGATACATGTAGAAAGGCATGCATGCGAACTAGGTATTTATGTAAACTCGGCTACTTTATGATTAAGAAAAATTTACCTTCCACATATCCAATCGCCAGGCTTCCACCCTGACCGGTTCGCGCTAGTGCCACTGCTGTACCCGAAACCTCGCATCCGAGGCATGTCGCCGTCGTACCCACCCACGGTTGGTGTTTCATCCTTTGCCGCGCCACACCTGAAGCAGCTCGAGCGGCTGGCAAAATTGTGCGTTCCACAGCCCCCGACACCGCAATACCAATCACCAAGCCTCACATCCATGGCGGTGCCGGACCTGAAAGACGAGTTGCTCCTTCCTCCACCTAAACTGCAGGGGCGTGGCTCTCCGCATCTCTGGCACGACTCTCGCCTTTGGAAGTTCAGGTGGTGGCACGACCGGCAGTTCCAATCTCCAGGCCTACTCATTTTCTTCAAGAATAATGAAAGGGAGGGGGAAAATAGTCACTTTTGAATTCTTTTTTTTTTTTTCCGTAAAAGGGAACAATGTTCACATATCATGAGCTACAATATAATAATAATGTCAAATAATATAAATGGGACTCATACTTACCTTGAAAGAAATCACAAATTGGAAGAGAGAGAGAGTTTGAAATGTAACCAATTGAAGAAGGGTTGTACCAATGAACTTTAGGTGATGAAGATTTTGGAGATGAGAACATGGTCTTTTATACTTGTCTGGGTTACGAGAATCCCTTTTGATTTTACAATTTGATGGTTTGAGGGTTCGCAGGATTATCTTTTTCGATATATTCCTCACTTTACCTATCATTGGACAATGGATTCTACAAAATCAAGATTGCGCAAAAAGGAAAACCCAAACAAAAAAAAAAAGAAAAAAAAAAAAAAAAAAGAAAATGGAAATCTAAACGGAAGATTCTGAAAAAGACATCCTCCCAAGAGGATTGGATTTTGATAAAGCTGATTGGTGCATCTTCTCTTTACGGGTTCTTTTGGGTGAAAACGATCGAATCAAATCCTCTTTCCAGGTTAGTTTCATCGATGCGCCTCCTAGCTAGCTCATATATTCTTCTAATCCAGACCTTTTTGTTCCCAAATATTTTTTCCCCAATAAACACATCCCCACTGGGTCCCCTTCTTAGCCTTTAGTTTTGCATTCATGACATCCGTAGATCCACATCAGTTGGGTTGGAGATACGTTGTGAAGTGAGTCATAAGTTAACAACCATTTTAAATGATCTCCTAATTGGTTTGGCCCATATGCTAGTCACTTTTAGCATCTGCATAAGTTTTGCATCTAATAATTGATTATCTGCATCATTGGGGCATGAAAAAGGTCTGACGATCAATTAAGAGAATGTCTTAATTATTTACACTAAGCATAATTGCTAGTTTGTATTTTGTAAATGGGAAGAAGTATTAGAGGACTTCATGGAAGTTAATAAAGGGGGGGGGGGGGCAATTCAGAAATAAGTACTAAATATCTATAGCATGGTTGGAAAAAGTTAGTACAAGACTACCTCTCTGAGAGAGAACTCTAGTCAATTCAACGTCTTGTAAATCCCATCTACAGCCCGACAAATAATTCAATACCTCAAAAAGAAGAGGAAGAACTTGCCCTAAAATCGAAAGCTCTCGTTGTCCGTACAAATCTGAAAGGAAAAAGAAAAAGAGAGAGATCTCCAGAAAAGAGTCATGTATATATTCTTGAAATTAATAATAATAATGAGAATTGGATAAGGAGGAACATATTCGCTGTTTCCCGCCAGACAAGATGAATATCCCCCCATGTTGAATAAACTTTAGAGAGAGAAGGATCCATTTGCTATCTTATTCTTATCTCTTTATAAGTCATAGGAATAAGGGGCCATCTGCCTTTTTATTTTTTATTTTTTATTTTTTTTGGGCTCAACTTCATATACTTTGAAAATTACAGGCCAACGGCCATTGTAGTTGCCTTTTCTTTTAATTTTTCTAATATTCTTTTTTGCGTCCAAAGGAACAAGTCAAAAGTATATATGTACATGTATCCCTATATGTTGTTTTGCTTAAGCTCATAAAAAAATTGTGTACTTAAACCTTCAAGTGGCATGGACTTTTGAGAGAATTACGTAGTTAGTTTAAACTTATTGAACATACATTAATTTAGTTATTAACTTTCCAGTTTTATGAATGTAATCCTAAATTTGTGTGTAAAATTCAAATGCAACCCTTCCAATTGCATGTGGATTGGCCGGCCTGATTTCTCCTTCTTTAATGATTTTTTTTCCCTCTTATTTTGTGGTTGTTCATCTACTTCAGCACTTTTTCAGCCAGCAAAGCCATATCTGCAGCTCTCTCTTGTCGCTCGTATCACAGGCGCAGCGTTGGTGGCAGAAGCGTCGAGGGCCGTCGTTGCCCCCATGCTAGAGTATTGCAGAGGCGGGGAGGGGAAGGAAGGAGAAGAACGAGTGGTTGACCATTGAAAATTTGAGTATTTCGGGGACGGTACGTCACTACTGGCCACCCCGGTCACAATATCGATGCCGGTGCTCGCGGACACCTTGATTATCATCGGATCGGTGACGTACAGCTTGACCTGCTCGATTGTCGTCGACTGCAGCAGCTTCACAGTGGCTGGGGGCAGCAGGATGTTGTCGGTGACCTGCCTGTAGTTCACTCAGACAAACGACTGCGAAAATGTAGAGAAGGAACAGAGGGCAAAAAGAAATACTTCTATTGGACATATCTTTTAGATTCCTTACACGACTCAATTCGGTCACGCTAGACAATTTCGAGCAAACAAATGGTGTGCCACAAGAGAGAATGAAGAAGCCGCTATCGTGAATCAGGACTCGATTGGCTAGAAGCTGCATAACCATTTCTCTGTGGACTCGATTCACTCGACAAAATTAGACAAAATTCGGCTCAAAATTTAGGAAGTAACGAATTGGAGAGCCATCTGGTACCATAACCAGCACGCCCGGTGGCGGACGCAAATCCTCAAGCTTGACCTCAGTGCCCTCCACCTTATGCTCGACGATGCTCGCCAACAAAGAAGAAGAAAGAGGGGATGACGGAAATAAGATGAACAGTCACAAAGAAAGAAAAAAAAAAGAAAAAAAAATTTGGAAATTAAAAAAAATTAAGCAAAACGACATTGAATTACTTGAAATTATCCACATTAGATGCCAACCATCCTAGAATTCTAATTATGAGCTTTGCTAGCATAATAGTCTTTAGGTTATTGTGAAAATAACAACTTGCTGTGAACAATAAATTCTTGAAAAAATAAACCCTACAATAATTTATAATTATTTACTATTTGGTTTTTGATGATTCACAGTAATAAACTGTTAATCTCATAGTAAATTAAATCACCCAATCATTTTTCCTAAAATTATCTATGTCAAACGCTAGTTGTGCCATATAGAACGACTTGTTGCCATGTCTTCATTTTCTAGTTGAAAATCGGCTTGAAGGTTTATGTTGGAAACTTTGTGCAATAATTTAAGATTACATTAGTAAATTTGGAATGCTTAGGATTACATAGGCATCTATATAATAGATTTAGAATTGATTGAGTGTTTTTTCTCCAACTTTTAATTGGTGTTTTTCTCTGCTGACTTCATGATTCTTGTTCTCCTTCAGGAAAAAAACATATGCCGGTCTGATGAAGTCCAGTAGCCGAAGCAGCTGGGCGTGGCAGGATGACCAGCATGCTTGTTAGTCCAGCAGCTGAGTGCCCAGGGCAAATTTGGTCAGGTGCCCTTCCTCTTGCCTGGATGACCGGTTGTGCTACTGGTCATCCGGCCGGTGTTTGGCCCATTCTGGTCATCTAGGCTGACATCCGATAGTCGCACGGACCTCTTGAAACTCAGGTTTGAATTCTATTTATGACTTATTTTCACAAGTTACACATTAGAGCAAACAAGAGGAATGTTAGGATTTTCTCTTTTTGAGTAATCTAAGTGAGTTTTATATGAGTGATTGTGAGATAATGCTTACGAGTTTACTTTGAGTATAATCTCGGGCTAGAAAACACTCGAGTGATTGTAACTTTGTAATTCTTTGAGTCCATGGTAGATTTCTTTGCAACTAGCTCTCCCCATGAAATAGATGCTAGCGCTTGGACTAAACTATGTAAGGACCTGTTTGTTAACCATCTAAATAGTGTCTGATTCTGATTTTTTTTTTCTCGAGAGCAGTTTGGGAGTAGAATTGCGTTTGGTAAAATTTTTGTTCCGGGAACAAATTTCTAATTTTTTGTTCTCGGAAGTAGATTTAGAACAGAATCAAGAAAAAAAAAGAAGTTGATTCTTCTTCTTCCCTTTTCTTCTTCTTCTTCTACCGCCATCCCATAGTTGCCATCCGCCACCGTTCGCTGTCGTCTACCGCCCACCTCTGCCGGTTGTGGGCAACTGGTCTAGCGAGCTCGCCAGGCCAGGGCGAGGTCCAACGAGCTCGCGGGAGGCAAGCCCATCCACCAGCGAGGCTCGCCCAACCTCGCCGGTGGCTTGCCTGCCTGGCCACTGGCAAGGCCGAGCCTTGCGCAGCCTGCCGGCGAGGCTCGGCCGATGAGGGCCGGTCTCGCCGAGGGCCGGCGACGCTCCGGTGAGGTTGCGGCCCTCATCCTCGGCTAGTCGCCGGACTGGTGACTGGCCACTTGAAGAAGAAGAACATGAGAGAGAAAGGAAAAAAAGTATTTAAAAATTAAAAGAAATTGATTTGGAACAGAATCAATAAGCGTGGTATCAAACGTAATTCTATTTCAAAATCAGAAATTTTGGATAGTTACCAAACGGCTTAAAATGTTTAGAAATTGTTCTCGGGAACAGAATAAAAAAGAATCATTTTTTTATCAGAAATTGTTCTTGGGAATAAAATCGTTACCAAACACGCCCTAAGCTTTTGGTGTTTTTTGTCATTCATTGTTGATTCCTTTGGTAATATTTTTTACTCATGTTAGTCTTGAATTGCAAGATGTGGGTTACTTTCTTAGCAATTGATATCAGAGCTAAGGTTAAGAGTTTCTACAGTTGATTTGAGACTTTTACTGGTTTGATCACTATATGAGAAAATTGTGTTTGCAATTATGTTTGGAGCAAAAATTGATATAGAGAATTTATTAATGGGAGGAGCAATTTTGGATGATGGAGCCATAAGGTGTGTGCTCCGTTAATAGTCAAGGGTTTGACAAAGGCATTGTTGGGCAAGTATAAATTTCCTCAAACGATGAAAGAGGCCAATAATATAGAGCTAATAGAGAAGACAAAGAGAACGTTCGAAGTACTAGGGTGAGTCTGCAAGTGATGACAAAATTGTTATTACCGCACATAACAATTCCAATGATGCCTCGACAATTTGTTAGCACTCACTATAAGTTTATCAAGTGATTATTGGGTGCTTAATTTTAAATGTTCTTATCACGTGGTTTTTCATAGGAACCAGTTTACTACCTACCAATAAACGAAGGATGGTAAGTTACTCACTAGAAAAAAAGGTGTTGCTTGTCAAGTAGTAGGAATCAAAATAGTTTAGATTAGGTTGAAAAATATTTTGGGGAGTTAGCTTCCAAATGGTACGAGTTTAGGGCCCAAATGAAAGAAGATGAAGAAGACGACAGAAAGGGAAGCGAGAGCGGAAAATTTTGTTGTATTTCTGTATATTCATGTAATGTACAGAACGTGTCTATTATAGTACATGTTGTATGTAAACAAAAGGAAACAATATTATATACAAACTCAGATATGATATTAATTGATCTGGACTTGTGCAATAATATCTTGAATGATTTCGTTGAATATTCTTGCGTATCTTCAACACTCCCCCTCAAGCTGGTGGCTTGTAGATGTCCAAGGCGCCTAGCTTGCTCAAAAGATACGCATGCTGTCTTTGACATAAAGGCTTGGTGAAGACATCTGCTGGTTGTTCTTCTGTTTCAATCCCTTGTGTCTCAATCATCCCTTGTTGAATCTTTTCTCGTGTGAAATGACGGTCCATTTCAATGTGCTTGGTTCTTTCATGCACAATAGGATTCGATGCAAGTTTGATGGCTGCATCATTGTCACAAAATAGTCTGGTCGGTCCTCTAACTTGTACTCCAAGATCTCGAAGCAATCCCCTTAACCATACTATTTCACAAGTTGTTTTGGCCATGGCACGATATTCTCGCTCTCCGAAGATAGTGAAACTTGATCGGTTGCTTTTTTGTCTTCCATGAGAGTAAAGAGTCTCCCAACTTGATGCGAAACCAGTTATGGATCTTCTACTCATCAGACAAGTCGCATAATCCGCATCATAGTACGCAGTCATCCTCATATCGTACTTCCTGGAAAGGAGAATCCCGAGTCCTGGACAACTCTTCAAGTACTTCACCACTTTAAGTGCTGCATTCATATGAGATTCCTTCGGTTGATGCATAAACTGACTGAGTGTTTGGATTGCATAACTTATATCTGGTCTGGTCATGGTCAAATATATGAGCTTCCCAACAAGCTCCTGATATCTCAATTGATCCTTGAGTACAGGATCAGTCTCTTGAGATAAACCAGCATCATAATCTGCTGTAGTCAGTTTGATGTTCTGCTCTATTGAAATTACAGCTGGCTTACATCCCGACAGACCTGCTTCTGATATAATCTCCAGTGCAAATTTCCTCTGGCTGAGAGAAATTCCTTGGTCCGAGCGTGCGATTTTGATTCCAAGGAAGTACTTGGGTGATCCTAAATCCTTAATATGGAATGTTGAATGCAAATAGTCTTTGAATTCTTTGATAGCCACTTCATCATTGCCCATAATAAGTATATCATCTACATATATCATTAAGTAGATAGATGACATACCTTTAGTCCATGTGAAAACAGCATAATCAAACTTGGACCGTTGAAAACCGGCAACGATCAATGACTCAAGAACTTCGCATACCTTTGTCTTGAGGCTTGTTTGAGTCCATACAAGGATTTGCGGAGACGACATACTTTATCCTCCCTTTGTCTCCGTAAACCCGGTGCACTTCCATATAAATCTCCTCATCTAAATCACCATGCAGGAAGGCATTGTGCACGTCCATCTGATGCAATGACCAGTCCCGAAAGGCCGCTATGGAGAGGAATGAGCGAACAGTAACATCTTTGGCCACGGGAGAAAAAGTTTAGTGGTAGTCAAAACCTTCTCGTTGTGTAAAACCCTTTGCCACTAAGCGAGCTTTGTATCTCTCAACAGATCCATCTGCACGATATTTGATGTTGTAAACCCATTTGCATCCAATCGCCTTGCGGTGTGTAGGTAGGGTAACAAGATCCCATGTTTGATTATCCATCAAGGCCATTAATTATGCTTCCATGGCCTTCTGCCAGCGCGGATCAGTGCGTGCCTCTTCAAAACTCGATGGTTCTCGCCCATCGGAAATGCGAGTAATACAACATCTATGTTCCGGAGAAAGTCTATCAAAGGAAACAAATGAAGCAACTGGAAACAGAATACCTGGTGATTTCTGGACTTCGCATATGTAGTCTTTGGTCCAGGTGGGCGGACGTGTGCTACGTCCGGATCGCCGTGGCACATTGTCCCTTGATGGTGAATTAGAATTATCACCAAGTACTCGAAACTGGAGAAGCGACTTCCTCCTGATGTTGTGCTGTTACTTCAGGTGAAGACGTCATGTTCATAGGTGTCGTGGCAGATGGCCTGATATCTGCTGATGGAGGAAGGAGAACATAGTTTGGATCTTCCATAGTCTCCTCCGTCTGAATAGTATGGAAATGATCATTTTGTTTTGTATTTGATGCAGATGTAGCAAAAGGAAAAAAATTCTCCTGAAATGAAACATCCCGACTAACTATGAATTCTCCTATGGAAGGATTAAATACCCTGTATCCCTTCTGTAAACTGGGATTTCCCATAAAGATGCATCGACGAGCACGAGGTCCCATTTTATCTCTAGGACCTACTATGGTGGCGTAGCAAAGACATCCAAAAACCTTCAAATGTCCATGATCTGGTGTCTTTCCATAAAGCAGCTCAAAAGGTGTTCGCCCGTCAAGAAGCTTACTTGGCATACGGTTGATCAAATAAGCTGCAGTTAAAACACAATCGCCCCAAAAAGTGTCTGGAACAGAAGCTTGGAATTTCAAAGCTCGCGCCACTTCTAACAGATGACGATGTTTCCGCTCTACCACCCCATTTTGTTGTGGTGTGTAGACACATGTACTCTCATGTAGTATTCCATGTGACGAAAAAAGTGCGTACATTCATGATTGAAGAATTCACTTCCATTGTACGTCCGTATTTTTTGAACATTTTTTCCCGAATTGGGTTTTGGACAAGGAAAGAAAGGTCTTAAGGTGAGATATAACTTGACCCTTACTTTGCATGAGAAAAAGCCATGTGGCCCTAGAGTAATCATCTACGATAGTGAGAAAGAATCGAGACCAGAATCGAGACCCATCATGGTTTAATGTATGGTATGGTCCCCAAACATCGACATGCAACAAAGAAAGAATATCACTGGAATGATGTTGGCTTAGTGGAAAAGGCGTTCGTGATTGTTTTGCAAGTGGGCAAATAGGACATTGAGGATAAGGAAGAGAAGAGTGTGTGACCCAATTTGGAATGCAAAAGGAAATTCTTATCATTGGTAGTCAGATTACACAATGATTTATTACAAGAGAGTAAATCAAGATTTTTGGGTAAATTTCTCCAATAAAATAATCCTTCAGAAAGGTTACCCCAGCCCATCAGTTTCCCAATCGAAAGGGCCTGAAATAGACAGATATCAGCATTGAAGAAAACTTGGCACAAATTTTCTTGACAAGCTTTGGACACGGAGATAAGATTAAATTGGAAGTCCGGAATGTAAAGAACATTTTTAAGAGTAATTTGTGGGCTAAGAGTGCCGGTCAGTTAGGGTGACATGAGTGATATTGCCATTTAGCGGTTGCACAGTAATAGGATTGGTTGAATCTTCATGAATATCAGAGAATAATCCCTTATTGCATGCAATATGATCACTCGCTCCAGAATCAATAATCCAGGCATTTCTTGATATACTATTTGTCAGGCAATGAGAAATACCTGTAAAACTGCTCCCCCTTTTTGGTACCTCCAATTTTTGCAGAGCTTGCATTAATTGTTGATATTCTCCATGTGTAATGGGTTGATTGATATCTGTGGATGGACCGGTCGGTAGCGGTTGCTGAAATTTCCTTGCCTTTCCTGTCAGGTCTCCCATGTAATTTCCAACAATTGTCAATTGTGTGGTGGGGCCTTTTACAATAATCACAAAACAACTTCCCTCTATTTTTAAAATTCGGCCCAAAATTCCTCGAATAATTCGGACCGTTGGATCCCTTTAAGCCGAGCGCATCTCCACCGTCGAGATAGCCGAGTGCCGCGCCCTTTACGGCCGTTAGATCGGCGGAGTCGATCTTGGCCATCCATCATACCTTTAAAAGGCCTTTTCGGATCCGCAAACCCTAGCCCCCCCTTTGGCTCTCCGAACCCTAGCGATGTCGCCTCTTTTCCTCTCGTTAGGGTTTTTTCGCCCCTTTGATTTTGGCCGCCGAGCTAGGGTTTCGGTGGTTTTGGCCTCGGTTGCGGTGAGCCTCGGTTTCCTCCCGCACCGCGAGCTGAAATATCCGGCCAAGAGGAGGAGCTGGTTCCATTGCCAAGATCTGCGATTTGAAATGAAGGTAAGTATCATTGAGAATCAATAGAAAACGGGTCGCTTTTTCTCGATCCTTCATTGATTTGTATTCTTTGGAGTGTTGCCTTCGGTCCTTCGAGTCTTTCCTTTGCTGCTTCTAGCTCGTTCCAGAGAGCGGAAAGCTTGTTGAAGCATGTCGTCACTGACATGTTTCCCTGCTTCAACTCGGCGAGGGCTTGATGCAGCGAGAAAATTTTTTGCCCTATCAAGTTTCCCGTACATTTCTTGAATACTCTCCCAAATTGTTTTTGAATCCTCGTGGGAGGTAAACTGCTGCGATTGGCGGGCTGATGCAATTACCTATCCACGTTCTCACCAATTGATTGCATTTTTTCCATTGTCGTGCCATCTTCTCATCGGTCGGAATCGGAATAGTTCCGTCGATGAAGCCTTCTTTATCTTTTGTGATGAGTGCTCTCCGAAACTCTCGTGCCCAGCTCGAGTAGTTTTCGGGTCGTGAGAGGGTGACTAATAAGTCGCAACTCCGGCCCGTCGGAATTGGAGACAAACGGGCGTCGCCGGGTTCAGGTGACCCATGGCGGCCGCCAAGGAGATCGGTATGAAGCGGGTGGAAAGCCCGAGTAAGGGTTTGCTTGCTGATCCTAATTGAAAGTGTTTTGAGTCCCCGCATGCGAATCGCCTGACCCGTTAGGGTTTTCGTCCGCATTAGACGACTCGATTGCTTCGATTGGTCCGCCCGCTTGCGGCTGGTGGACGATTCTGAATCGACTTCCGAGAATGATACATTCTGATTTGCTCCATAGTATCTTGGCATTGGCACCCACCGGTAGGAAGTTCCCAAATGGGGATACCCCGGGCCCGGGTTGCCATGGAAAAAATTGCCCCATCGTGGCCTGATCGATCCGACCTATGATGTTATGCATTTGATCTAGTGCTTCGAGGTCGTTGAATCCACTGAGTAATTGCCTCGATTGAGTTTGATTGTCGGCCATGACGGTATGGAGATCTCCCTCTTTACTTTTTCCTTCGTCTGTTTCAATGTGATTTCCTCAAGGTGCTGATTCTTGCGCCGGAGTGCTAACGTGTTTTGCGGGTTAGGCTGGGTTCTTCGGCGAGAAGATCGAAGACCGAAGGAGACGAATCAAGACGGAAGAAGCGAATTGAAGGTACACAACCCGCTCGATACCATGAAAGAAGATGAAGAAGACGACGGGGAAGGGAAGCGAGAGGGAAAATTTTGTTGTATTTCGTATATTCATGTAATGTACGAACGTGTCTATTATAGTACATGTTGTATGTAAACAAAAGGAAACAATATTATATACAAAATCAAATATGATATTAATTGATATGGACTTGTACAATAATATCTTGAATGATTTCGTTGAATATTCTTGCGTATCTTCAACACCAAAGTCTCATTGTGACAAAGAACATTATCTATCGATGACATGGTTGATATGGTGCAATTGGCTAATCACGTGTTGCATAATTCGTACCCTTAATAACTTTTCATGTGGTTATTTATTCATGGAGTACTGCCTTGGGATGCATTTGATAGAAGACCATTGTGATGGGCTTTAGCTCTCAATCGATATCTATATATTTAGGCCAAGAGCTTCACTTAGTCTCGCTTTAATTTTCCAAAATCACCTTTCATCAAAATTAAAAATACCCACTATTCTCTTTCATCAAGTTGCCACTCAATTAAACATTCACTCGATTACTCTCAATCGAGCACGCGCTTAGTGCGTATGGACACCGTTTTAAATATCGATGTTGGTCATAGTGATTTTCTTGTCCCATTGTCGCCAAGTTTCTTAAACTTGCAAGTCCCGACAAGATTCTATACCACAGCCATTCCACAACTAAATGCGATCACGGCAAAGATGAAATGTTTTTAGTGCGGGGCGATAGCCACCACCTGTTCGATCGTTTGTCTGAGTGAAGTAATAGTACGGATGAAACCCACTGGTCAAGTCACTGTTTTTGAATGGGCCTCATGAAGATCAAATTGAGAGTCCAGCTGGTGAAAAATCCGAAGATCAATAGGAGTTGTTAGAGCTAACTACTAATGGCTCGCAAACATCTGTGGAACAGCCTCTGCTGGGTAAAGCATCTTGACATCCGAAGTAATGGATTCATGCGATGGAATGTGTTGTTTTGTCGTATTTTTGGCAAAGCCCATGGAGTGACTTTGCCTGGTAAATGGTATGAGAAGGCCTTTCGCAAAATGACAAAATTGAGCGACTGCTTAAAGGACGTGGATCCAGTCGACAGACGGCTCGTAAATGTTAAAGATGGTTCAATTGTCATTGATGATCTTTGGAGCATAAAGTGCATACTTTTAAATCGCTTGCTGGCGCTTTTATTGGGTCTCCATTGAGCCAGCAGACACTGAGGAGAAGTATCCCAGCATCTTCAGTGGATTCGAAGTCTACGACCCATGTTTGTTTCGGTAAAGTGAGTGAAAGAGAGCCCATGGTCATAAATTCCCTGACCAAGATAAGCGACATCCTTAATATTTCCGCTCAGCAAAGGAAATAAGTGAACAAGGCAATGACACAATTTGTGGAGGGCTAGAAAAAGAAAAGGATTTATGAAAGCAATGAAATCCACCATTCATCCTTGACAACGTAATGTCAAAGTGAATCACACTCGTAACAAAAATCTTATCCATCTAATATGAAAATGTAAAGAAAAGTCTCAGCCACATAACACAGATTTGACCAACTTGGTTTTCCATGTATCACCATGACAAAATTAATGAAGAGAATAGGACATCTTCAACAGAAAAGGACTACTTTGCTGCACCTAGTAAAGAAAATCAAAACTGTCTGCAAAGTTATCTATAATGCTTGAATTAGTCTTCTGAAGATCTCCAACTTTGACCAAAATTAAGATTCTTTATCCACCCATAAATACCAGCCAAATCCACATGTTAAGTACTATGGATATCATACGGCTATTTGAACAAACGGTGAAAAGAAGATTGACTTAGTCCGAAATGGTACTGTCTGGATGCTTCCCTCCTCCTCCTTCATCTCCTCAAATCAAAAACTACATGTCAGTCTATCCTATCTAGCCAGTTGCAATGCTCCAAAAGCAAGCAAAAGCATGACTATATTCTTCATCATTGCTTTCCCTTAAGTTTGTGTTAGTACACCCACTTTCATCCCCTTTATCGCAGCATCGATCATGCTGTCCATCTTGACTTCCATTTCTTTTCCATCAATTGTTTTGCCATTTTCTGGGAGTTACTTTTTCATTCGACTTTCCAGTACCGGCAAACAAGTGCTCGTTAATTGTATCAGCAGTGCCCTGTAAACAAGTTTCTCCTCCCTCAACTTGTGTCACCACTTGAAGAAGCTGCAAAGGTGTGGATGCAGGATTATGCTCTCAGCATCCAATAGAAGCATTTGCACCTTCTTGACTTGTAAGTGAGCAGGGCCAGATGAGAGAACCAAACATTTCTCTCTTGGAATTGTCCATACTTTACTTGGATCCGGATGCTTAAGAAACACTGTCTTGAAGCCACAAACTTTGATCAGTAGAACAACAGTAACACCACAATCCTCACTGCAATCTTTGATCGCTTCAAGTGAGGGAATTGTACACCCACCTGCATTATATGTTAACACCAAATATGTTAATACATATAGCAAAGAAGGAAATTCTTAAGAAGCTTGATGATTGGAGTAGTGAGAAAGAACTTGCAGATGGACTAAATTCTTCATAAGGAAACAGCAAGGAAGGGGACAACATGGAGCAGAAAGCTCCTACAAATGGTCCAAATTCTGCTGCAGCTAAGCATAGGAAGCCCATGGACAGAAACGACAAAAGTTGGATCAAAATTTTTTCCCATGCCATTTCTAATGTTGAATCTGAAGTGGAGAACGTAGTCCCAAAGCAAACGCTCAGTGCAGACCCATATTTTCATTTTTTTTTTTTTTTGACAATGATTGGACAGAGGTTTCAATTGGTATTAATCAAGTCTGGGCTACTTATGATGATGATGATGGGATGGACTGTTCCCATGCTTTGATCCATAATGTCATGACATCGAAACCATTCAAGTTGCGCATAAGTTGGCTTCATCTAAAAGTAACCAAGAACCGCGCTCTCTGCGTTGGGTTGGATCTGGCTTTGCCAAAACCTGTGGGTATATGCGGATAGGGAAATCTTTGATGGTCTAGATTTGATTCTAGATATTTAGTGTTTAGCAACATCCTATTGACCCAAAAATATTTGGATAAAATGCTGGATAAAAAATCAGGGAAACAGGGTGCGATAAGCCATCATTGAATAAAAAAAAAAAAAAAAAAAAACGTATCAAAACAAGATGAACAAGCAAACCATGTCATCTTTCAAAGATGGAGCGATGGAGCATGTGGATATTGCCATCGGCCACCGAGCGATGACCACCACCACGACACCTGATTGTTGTCACTTCCAATCACCGTGCAATCGTCGTTGCCTCCGACCAATCGTGTTCCAACAACCGAAGGTGAAAAGGAATCTAAAGTCGATCTGGTCCATGCTTCGTTGCTCTTGTTGTTGTTGCTCTGTGCTTTATTTCTATTGAAGTCATCTCACACCTTCATGACACATAAAACAGGAACATTAATTGACCCTTGCAAAATCTCAACAGAGCCAAGCTAAAACTCGAGAAGCATAGCGATGCTTTAAAAAACTCAAGGATGACCATCACTCACTCACTCTCACAACAGCTTAAAAAAGGTTCAAATGAGACTTTTATATGAAAACGAAGACGTACCTGAAATTAAGGAGAGGAAGTTTCCACTCGAAGCCTCATTCACCTGAATTCAGAAGCAAACGGAGAAGAAGATCAGAAACTGGAAAGGCGTTGAATTTATGAGAAATGGAGTTAAGAGAATTGGATTGGACCTGTTTAGGAGGATAATAGAAAACCAAGGCCCTGATGTATGACAATGAATCTCGTAGAGCACATGTCCTTCGTTTTTGCCCATTGTTGCACATTTCCTAGTATCTCAAACTGTTGAATGAAGGGTAAATTCGAGCAAAGAAAAGAGTAACCGCGATCTGATTGAGTTCAAGCAAGTGTGTTAAGAGAGAGAACTTTTTGTTCGAACCTGAGACTCTGGATGAAGAATCACGACCCCTTGGGTGTGCTTGACAAAACAGAGTATTTTTAGAGATTTTTAATCCTATCCTAGGTTGCACCAAACATATGATGGAATTTTTTATGATCTGGAGGATTTTATCTTATCTATCCCAATTTAAATCTGGGCACTAAAACGCAACAAGGAACAAGGGGCTTAGTTCAGATTTATCCCCTAAAAGGATATGTTTGGGCTCTGCATAAGAATTGGTCTCTCGATTGGAATGAGTTTAGCTTGAATGAGCTAATACACAGCTACGTGATTGAAGATTGCATTGAGGAACGCGGCGTAGCCATTTTTACACTCATATTTGTGGCTTCAGGACTGTGTATCAAAAGCATCCGGATCCAAATAAATTATGGACAATTCCAAGAGGGGAAATGTTTTGATTCCCTCATCTGGTCCCCCTCACTTGCTTATCTGTTAGGAATTTACAGATGCTCCTATTGCAGGCTAGGAGCTTGATTTTGCACTCACACCTTTGGAGCTTCTTCAAGTGGTAATGCGAGTTCAGGGAGGAGAGATGCAAGGCCCTGCTTATACATCAAGGAGCACTTGTTTGTTGATACTGGAAAGTCAAAGGAAAAAGAACTCTCAGAAAATGGGAAAACAATTAATGGAAAAGAAATTGATGTCAAGAAGGAGAACGTGACCGATGTTGCGATGAAGGGGATAAAAGCAAAGGTGGCATACAATCACAGGCTCAAGGGAAAACAGTGATAGCAAACGTAGTCATCCCTTTTCATGCTTTTGGAGGACTGATGCAGGTAAGATCGGATAGATTGACATGTAATTTTTCAATTGAGGAGACGGAATAGGAGGAGGAGGAGAAGGAAAGCATCGAGATAGTATCATTTTGGACCAAGCAAGTCTTCTTTCCAGCGGCTATTCAAATAGCCATATGATATCCATAGTTAGTAGTTAATCTGCTGATTCGGGTGGTATTTATGGATGGATAAGGATTCTTAATTTGGTCAAGGTCGGAGATCTTCATAAGACTAATCTCGGTAAATTTACGGACAGTTTGATTTCTTTACGAAGATTAGCGCAGTAGTTGCCTTTTTGGCGAAGATGTTTTATTCTCCTCATTAAGGCTATCTTAGTAATACATTGATTACGAAGTTCGCCAAATATGCTTGATGTGGCTGCAACTTTTCTTTATATTTTTCTATCAGAAGTATAAAATCTTCATTTTGAGCATGATTGGTTTAACAATTATATTGTCAACTGATGAATGGCGCATTTCATTACTTTCATAAATGTTTATTCTTGTCTTAGCCATGTACAGATCGTGCCATTGCCTTGTGCACTTAATGTATGTATTTGCATGTCCAGGGAAGGCCGATGAAAATCGAGTGTTTTTGCTCACAATTACATGAAGTTTTGGAGTTCTTGGCGATAGAAATCGAGACCTCCATATTTTTCCACCTGAGTAGCCTCAAGGTGACTTGCGCTATATATATATGTGCAGTACAATCGACCAATAGATACTGTTTTACGTGTGCAACCCAATAAGAGAATTGGCTGAGACTTGCCTCTCCTTGGAGTAAGGTGAAAATCAACCTCGACTAGTAATTTGCTCGTTGGTGTTGCTAAGAAATGCAAATAATTTTTTGCAAACGACATTAAAAGTTCGGAAGTTTAGTAAATAAATAAATGTTGACAATAAATTCAAATGAGAGTTGTTTAAATTAATACTATCGGGTAATTTTTATTTTGGTTGAACTATGTGGTAATTTAATAGTTAGTGATGAGTCATACTAATTTAGACTGGGAATGTCAAAATGGAGCTGTTAAGTGAAAAAGGTTACTAATCAAGCCTAATGAAAATTGGTATGTTCGTAAAAAAGTTGTAAAATTGAGAAAAACAATTAAACTATACGTAACTCAAATGAAATTTTGTATCCTAAAACTAGTTGTCAATTTAATATGACAAAATTTGGTAAATTATTTTAATTTAGATTTGTAATTTCATATAAGAGTTGATAAGTTTGTAATGATGGTAAATTATGCAAATAAAAGTTGGTAAGTTAGTATGTAAAAAATTGCCAATTTACGAATTGTCAAAAAATCATTAATTTCATAAAAAGAATGGTAATTTATGAACAAGTTACCATAAACAAAAGTCACCGATCATTTTATTTATCAACAGCTTTGTAACATTGACTAACATTTATTGAAATTTATCAGCATAGATAAAGAAATTCAAATAGAAAATTTAAATTCTGTTGGCTAATGACTGTCGATTGCTCATATACAATTGCGCCTTATCTCATGGTTTTAAGTCCCAAAATGAAATCTTTGGGATGGATGGATGTGCATTTTTCTCATCTTGAAACACATGCAAATAAGCAACATACAGGTCCGGGAATATCAACATCTTGTATCCTTGGCCTGGATTGGTTCTAAGTGGTTGCATACGACAGTACTCTTATCCTTCCTCTGTGTCTGCATTAGTATAGATCCATGAGATTATAAACCAGATTGCGTCTGCAAAGTCATTCCACAGTCTGAATTAAATGAATGGGCGTATCAAATAGAGGCTTTTATAAGGATGAGAAAAGTACAAGCACAACATTATGAGTGAAAATGTAATTAGGGGTAAATGTGGAGAAGGGATATCTATTTGGGGTTTTTGATAATATTTACCCAAACTCTTATCGCAGCAAAGTGTTTTATCTATGGATTACATGGTTGACGTGGTGTAATCAGTCAATCACATGTCTTGCATAATTTATATTGTCAATGACTTTTCAAGCGATTTACTTTTTTCACATATTGTTGCCACGGGATGCATCCCATGCATGACGATCATCGGGATGAGGTTTTGCTAGTTATTATAATATCTATATATTTAAGCCAGATATATCATTATTCTCACTTTTAATATTTTAAAATTACCCTTCCGTTAAAATTAAAAATACTCACTATCCTCTGTTTCATCAAGGTACCGCCCAATTCACACATCCCCTCAATTGAATAATCACTCAATTCTTTTAAAAAAAATTAATTCCTTCCTCTTCACATTATCCGTCCACGATCATGCCTCATGTTGGTTTAAACCACGCATTTGCAAGCTCTGATAGTGGCTATGTAATATATGGGCTTTGAAAAAGAAAAGGAAAAGGAAGAGGGTTTGAAAGTCAACAGAAGAAGTAGAAGGAGAGAAAAGAGGAAGTTTCGGCTGTTTTTTTAAAAAAGAGAGAGAGAGGGGGGGGGGGGGAGAGAGAAGAGCACGGGCAGAAACAGGGGAAAGAAAGAAACAGGGGAGAGGAGAGAAAGAAGAGAAAGGAAAAAGGGAAAAGGGAAAATTTTTTTGGTATGCTCATGACCTGAACGCCTCACCAAGTCAAGTCAACTCCGTTTTGCAATGCCGGTAAGTGATCGAAGCCTTTAATCGTTTATTGGAACGAATCGTCGCAATTAGGGCTCGAAATTCGGATTTCTTAGAGATTTGTACGGCGAAGTCTGATTTTTGAGTCGTTGAGCGGCTATTTTTGTGGAAACGATAATTTGGGATGTTATGAAGCGACAACATTTTACGGATCATGATTTGAGCTTATGGATTGCCTAGAACGGAATTTTGAAGTTTGGCATGCGTTTTGGAACTATAGCGAACAATAGCTTTGGCTCTAAATTTTAGTCGTTTTCAATGTGATTTTGGGATGGCTGAGTTGGGGCTGTTATAGTACATCAAGAGAGCTTTCTAAGGGCTATAGGATGGCTCGAAATGGAATTTTGTGGAGGAAGTTATGGGGTAACGAAGTTAACACGTGGGCCGTGCCTAACGGACAACAATAGGTTTCCACTAAATGCGAGCTTTCGTTGGCACGTAGGTATTGTTTTATTGACAAATAGACATAGTATAGTCCGGTCATTATTAGAATATCATTTTACTTGGTCTTTTAATATTGTTTTTCAGTTAATTGTTAGGAATTCGAGTGCCTCGACTCGAGTAATCGCCGTAGTTGGTTTTTGGCTTTTCCCAGGTGAGTGATACTATTTGTTCTTTGTATTTTAAACTCATGTTTTGAAAAAAATGAGTTGATAAATAGCATCTTTTTTTGTATAAAATGAGATCAAGCTATTATTGCCAATTTTGTTGTTTGAAAGAGGGAGTTATCCTTTGAATTCGGTTTGAACGATTGTCTAAAATGGTTTGTAAAACTCTTGATGAAATAATCTTGAAAGGTTTGTGGTTATCGAAGAATGTTTTGATATTTATATATCAAATGTCCGAGTTGTGAGATAATTCTCTGATGGTGGATTACTAGATATTTGTGATTGATGATTGATGCTTAATGTATCTATGGACATTGAGGGGGTGTGTGGGTATGTGCATACTAGTATAGGATATCCTTGTGGGCTGAACCACCGACTAATAATAGGTAGAGACCTAATCAATGGAGGAATCTTGGTCGTCTTGTCGCGAGCATTACGCTTGACCATGAATAGACATTTGAGTATGAGTTGATTAATGGAGTGGACCATTGACATGTGATTTGAGTTTGGTAGATAGAATGGACCATCGACGTGTGGTTTGCTGAGATTAATCAACGGAATAGACCATTGATACATGTTTTATGAGATTGATCAATGGATTGGACCATTGATGTATTCGGTATTTGTGTTATAAATATATATTATGTTCAAGTAAGTTATGGTCGTGTTTTAAAATGTGCATAGTGATTTCTCGATCCGTTTAGAAGAAATGTGTTACTCGCTAAGTCGTGATAGCTCACTCCTCTCATCGACTTGTTTTTCAAGTTCTTCAGTGAGTCACAAGTAGGGGTGAGCGTTCGTTCGGGGAAGACTTTTGTGGTGGAGACTTTTTGGTATGACTTGTATATAGGTGTTAATCTTTGGAGGAGGTGTATATTTTGGTTTGGTGGATTATAGAAATACTCTGATATTGTAACCAAATGCCATTTTTGTCAAATATATTGATTATGTTGAGGCTGCGTCCTTTGGTGAAAAGATGGCCGTGTCATGCCCTTGTTCTTGTGAATCGGGGTGTAACATTTGTTGGCATTAGAGCTTAAGTTTTGATTTTTTGGATAGATATGGAACATTGTGAGGTTGTATGATAGATTTTCTTTGCATTAGCCTTTTAGATACTAAGTTTTAGCTCCATTCTTGGACTTAGGTGATCATGCACGACTTGGAGACACTTGCCTCACTTTGTAGAAATAGTAAAGGCAAGCAAGTTGTTGCCCCTGATGCTAGAGACATGCCTTAAGCTTCTTGAGGTGCGTCTTTAAGGAGGAGATGGGTAGATCGATATGATAGGAGTCTCGACTCGCATGAAGCCGGGGAAGATAACCTATGGTCATTTCCTTGGACTGACTTTGAGCAAGCCATGATTCATTGGTATCGCCAGGCAAAAGAATTAAGTTGAGATGGAACAACTGGCCCATATACTTTTTCCTAATTTAGAGAGGCGAAACCACCCATCTATGATGGGAAAGATGATCCTCTTGCAGCTGAGCATTGGATTAGAAAAATCGAGGGGATCTTTGAGGCTGAAGATGTTCTCGAGGACAAGAATGTTAGCTTTGCCTCTCGATATTTAAAGGGCGAAGTAGAGCATTGGTGGGAAGGAATGAGGCCAGTCCTTGGAGACAGATATGGTACTATATCTTGGCAGGACTTTAAGTAGGCTTTCAACACTCAATTCTTCTCAGTATCATTTCAGGCAAAAATGAAGAGTGATTTTATACAAATATCTCAAGGCAACTCCACGGTTTTGGAGTATGTAGTCCACTTTAGTTAGATGAGTAGATTTGCTAAGCAATATGTGTCTAATGAACAAGATAAGGCTGATCATTTTCAGAGAGGGCTCCGATATGAAATTAATTCTGCACTCACACCTCTAGCATTGACAACTTATAAAGACGTGTTGGAATGAGCCTTCAGAGGGAAACAAAAGATTTGGAGTGGGACGTACAAGGTGTACCCCAACATAAGAAGTTGAAGTCCACTGATTATCAAGATAGTGGTGCCGATGGCGGTGGAAAGAGGAAAGCTTTTAATCAGCCATAAAAGTCCAAAATTCAGAGTAATCCAAGCCCTTGTACTACCTGTGGGAGTTGTCATGGTGGCCCTTATTACCGCAAGAGAGGAGCATGTTTTCTTTGTGGGAAAATGAGAGATTTTGCGCGTGATTGTCCTACATAGAAGAATGCCCTTGGAGATAGTAGAGTATGTTTTGTATGTGGGTAACCTAGACATCTAGCATATACTTATTCTATGAGGAAGATTGCCCCTCTAGTTGGTAGGCTACAAGAAAGCTAGCAAAGGCAAAAGACGATTGGGAAAGTTTTTGCGATGATAGAAGAGGATGCGGCAGCTTTTAATACAATTGTTAGGTAATATTTTTATTGCCTCACAATATGCTTATGCATTATTTGATCCTGGTGCCACGCATTCCTTTACTTCCATTGAATTTGCAAAGGAACTTGATGTATTGCTTGAGCTTCTAGAACATGAATTGCAAGCTCAAGAACATGAATTGCGTGTTGATACTCCCATTGGTGATTTCTTGATTGCTGACCACTTTTTCAAGAATCTTTTGCTCTAGATTGATGATGTATTATTGCTAGTGGATTTGGTGAAGTTAAATATATGGGATATTGACGTTATTCTAGGGATGAATTGGTTATCAAAATATTATGCCACTATTGATTGGTATTCAAAGAAAGTTGTCTTTCAACCTCTAAATCAACCCGAATTCTCTTTCTCGGGAAGTTGTAGAGGCACTTATCCAATGTTGATTTTAGCTATGCAAGCAAGGAAGCTTTTGAGGAAGGGTTATTGTGGTTATTTGGCATGTGTAAACACAAATTATGAAGAGATAAAGCTAAAAAAATGTTCATGTTGTCAAAGAATTCCCTAATGTATTTTCTGAGGATTTACTCGGCTTGCCTCCTGATAGAGAGATTGAGTTTTGTATCGATTTAATGCCTGGTATAGCACCTATCTCTAAGACACCATATCGGATGGCACCTTCGAATTGAATGAATTGAAAACATAACTGCAAGAGCTTTTAGATAAGGGTTTCATTAGGCCTAGTGTATCACCTTGGGGAGCTCTGTTCTATTTGTGAAAAAGAAGGATGGCAGTATGCGACTTTGCATAGATTATTGAGAACTTAATAAGGTGACGATAAAAAATAAACATCCTTTGCTCCGAATTGATAATTTATTTGATCAATTTCAAGGAGCTCAGGTATTTTCTAAGATTGACATTTGTTTTGGGCATCATCAGGTGAAGAAAAAAAGCTGATGATGTGCCAAAGACTGCTTTCAGAACAAAGTATGGGCATTATGCATTCCTTGTCATACCTTTTGGGTTAAGAAATGCCCCTGATGCTTTTATGGATTTGATGGACAGGGTATTTAGGCAATGCCTTGACAGATTTATCGTGGTGTTCATTGATGATATTTTGCTTTATTCGAGGAGTTTGGAGGAACACGAGCAACACTTGAGGGTTGTTTTGCAAACTTTGCATGAAAAGAAGTGCGACTTCTGGCTTGATCATATAGAATTCTTGGGTCATGTAATATCAAAGGATGGTATCTTAGTTGATCCAAAGAAAGTGGAAGCAGTTGTTTAATGGAATCGCCCTACCAATGTCACGGAGGTAAGAAGTTTTCTTGGGTAAGCAGGTTATTACAAGCGGTTTGTAAAAGGGTTTTCTAAAATTGCTAGTCCACTTACTCGCCTAACTCAAAAGGGAGTTAAATTTGTGTGGTCGGATCAATGTGAGCATAGTTTCCAAGAGTTGAAGAGGTAGTTAGTGTTAGTTCCTATATTAACCTTGCATTCAGGAACTGGTGGTTTCACAATCAATGTGATCCATCTAAAAAAGGTATAAGTTGTGTTCTTATGCTGGATGATAAAGTTGTGGCTTATGCCTCTAGACAATTGAAAGCTCATGAGAAGAATTACCGTACTCATGATATGGAGCTGGCAGCGGTTGTGTTTGCCTTAAAAATATGGTGGCACTACTTGTATGGTGAAAAATGTGAAGTCTTTAATGATCACAAGAGTTTGAAATATGTTTTCACTCAAAAAGAATTGAACATGAGGTAGAGAAGATGGCTAGAACTTCTGAAGAATTATGGTTTATCCATCAATTACTATCCAGGTAAAGTTAACATGCTAACTGACACCTTGAGTTGTAAATCCTTTGGAAATATGGCAGCATTGCTCACTTCTCAAAAGCATATCCTATAGGTTATGAGAAAGCTAGACCTGGAGGTATTGGTATATCGGCTTGGTGCTCAATTAGCTAATCTTTGAGTACAATCGATGTTGATTGACAGAAGCAAAGCTAAACAAAATGAAGATCCTCAACTGGGGAAAATCAAAGAAGGTGTAGAAGCTGGGAAACAAGATGACTTTAGTATCCACTTGGATGGGTCGTTGAGGTTTTGTGGTTGATTACGTGTTCCTGATGACTCAGAATTGAAAAAAAAGAGATATTACAGGAAGCTCATAGCACTAGATTCTCAATTCATCTGGGAAGCATTAAGATGTACAGGGATTTGAGAGGAAACTTTTGGTGGATCAATATGAGGAAAGATATTGTGAAGTTTGTCGACCAATGCCTGCTTTGCCAGCAAGTAAAAATCGAGTATCAAAAACCACGTGGCCAACTACACCCACTTGAAGTACCTAAATGGAAGTGAGAGCATATTACTATGGATTTTATTGTCGGTCTACTGAGAATGCCTAGTGGTAAGAATGCCATATGGGTGATTATTGATCGATTGACTAAATCTGCACGTTGTTTGTTATATCGATTTGGCCTTTCACTTGAAGACATGGCAAAGTGGTATGTTAATGAGATTGTGAGACTTCATGGAGTTCTAGTAAGCATTGTTTCCGATAGAGATCCCAGGCTTGTGTCCAACTTTTCGAAAAGTTTACAAGGGGTGTTAGGTACTCAACTAAACTTTAGTACAACTTTTCACCCCCATATAGATGGTTTGTCAGAGAGAACCATTTAGATATTAGAGGATATGCTACGATCGTGTGTTGTTGACTTTGGCGGTTCATGGGACAAACACTTGCACTTGGTGGAGCTTTCTTATAATAACAGCTATCATTCCAACATTAAGATGGCTCCTTTCGAAGCTTTATATGGGCATAAATGTAGAACTCTTGTTTGTTGGGATGATATTGGTGAGAAAAGGTTAACTAGCCCCGAGTACATACAACAATCATAAGAGAAAGTTAGGCTTATTCGAGAGTGTTTAAAGACAGCACAAAGCCGCTAGAAGAGCTATGCAAACCTCAAAAGACGCAAAGTATACTTTAATATAGAAGGCCATGTATTCTTGAAGGTTTCTCCTATGAAAGGCGACATGAGATTTGGCACTCGAGGTAAATTTAGTCCGAGGTATGTGACATCCTGATTTTCAACCATGTTTTCAATGAAATGAAATGGGCTTTTCATCGACGCATCTATGGCATTTTTCTCTGAGTTGGCCACTCACGAGATAACTAGTCTATCAAGTGAAGCCGTTAAGGAATCTAAACGCGATAGACTTGAGAATTTGACCAGAAATCGATTGCTCGACCGTGCTAATCTACAAGGGTCAATACGGCATTGTCAAAATCGATCAGAGATCGAAGATAGGTCATTTCGACTGAGACATGTGATTAAAGTGTGGGTGATTCCACCTAATTGCAAAATTCTCGTCAAACGACACTAAACTGATTTTTCTATCATTTATGTACCATGTGCCCATATTTGAAACCTCGAGATTTTCACGACAATCGAGAGTTGCCAATGAGTCGAAGATGTACAATGTGGCTCGAAAATAATCGACCACGGGTCAAATGTGCTAAAAATTCCTAAAAGCTAACCAATAGGTTAGGTCACGCTAAAATCGTGTTTGGTTGAAATTAACCGCGAAATTGAACTCGATTTCAAAAATTGAAAGTTTTGTTATGTCACGATTCATTTTAGGAATGTCGACTCATCTTTCAAAGATTTTTGTACAAACCCAAGTGGCGAAAAATCAAATTTAGGCATTTTTGGACCGGGAAAATTAGAGGACAATTTTTGGGTGGATTTTTGGCATTCAAGTTGGTTCAATGGGCGAGGGAATTTCAAGGATTTATTGTGGACACCTTAATTGGAATTTTCGAGCACCGATTGAATTTAATTGAAGAGGAATTGAGTGAAATTAGAGGGGAAGATGTTCAAAATTCATAGGTCCTTGTGGGGTGCAAAATTTCAGCAACTTGGAAGGCTTGTGGAGGAAGCTTGGTGTGAGAAATTGGCTGAGGATGAAGCTTGGGCTGGTGGGGGCCTTGTGATGATGGTTCTTGATATTTTTGGGAGACTTTGAGGCCATTTGGGTCCCCCCTTCAGCTGAGCTCTTCTTCTTCTTCCTTGGCCTTGCTTTCCCCATTGTTGTATTGTTTGAGCTCAAGAAAACCAGAGAAAGCTAGCCAAGAGACCAACGGCCTTGTCGTCAATCGTCCGAGCCCCTTGCTGCCCATCGTGCGTTGTCGTTGCTGCTCAAGCCCGCCAGCGCCGTCTCGCCTCCTGCTTGCATCCTAGTTGCAGTCCCAAAGTGCTGAGCCACCCTAGTCGCCGTCGAGCTCTCTTGGAAGCCGTGCCACCGTCGCCATCCAGCCAGCCGAAGCTCCGCCTGGTCCCGCTACAGCCACCGCTGTCCCGCCTAGCCGTTTCCAGCCAAAGCCCAGGCTCGATAAGCCCTTTTTCAGCCTAGCACAGAAGTTGAAACCTCGACCCACAGCTGAGGCTTCGTGAGCCTTTTCTGGCCTCTTCTGGGCCACGTTTGGTGTCGCCATAGGCTTGTGTTCCGCCCGCCTTTGCGTTGCCGTCACCATCAAATCACTAGCCCGCTAATCCGGTGAGTTTACTCACTAACCTTCCTTAGGAGGTCAATGATGCTTAAGTGGTGACTAGATTAAGTATGATTAGTATAATTGTTAGATTGTTTAGTTAAGTTAGGTTAGTTAGATAAGTTAATTAGGTGGTTAGAGATTGTAGTTAGTTAGTTTAATATGTGGCCTCGTAGTTAGAATGGTTAGAATAATTTAATTAGTCCAATAGGTGGTTAGATTAGCATTCTTCAGGCCTAAGTATGTATTTTTTGATTTAAATTGTATTTATTTAATTAATTTTTATATTTATTTAATTATTTAATATTTTTAGGAAATTATATCGGGATAGCCGGTGATTGGAATTTAATGCCGATTGTGACGGTGTGCTTAGTTTATGCAATTGAATAATAAATTGTGCAATTGAGTGATGATTGTGATTTTTGGGTTATTATTTCAAAATTGTGAAACTTTGGTATTTATTTAGAAAATATCGGGTGTCGGGTTTTACACCGAAAATACTTTAAAATACTATATCAAATAGTGAGACTTTAAAAGAAATGATATCAATTTTTAAGGTTCAATCTGACCGTGTACCCATACAGGATTATTTTCACCGGGTGTTTTTAATACGAAGAAAACATGTCAAGCACATTATCTAATTGAGGTATGCGAGTGCAAAACATAATATCCTTGACCGAAATTGAATGATCGTATGATGGTTATGAGAACTCATCCCGATGTGCGTCGGATGGACGTTGCCCCTATATGGGATGTCCCTAACAACGGATGCCGGATCGCGGTAGAGGCCGGACCGAAGCTCCTTTGGGAATGCTGTCCCCCGATGTGCGTCGGGTGGGCGTTGCCGTGCTCAAGGTATGAGACAATGCCTGGCTATGCCAGAAGATCAATGTGCGTCGAGTAGAACTATCTGTGCGGGTAGTAATCATTGGAACACATGAATGATTGAGATAAACGCGCATGATTATGGGACAAAATTATATGGCACGGAATGGGACGTGTCATAACGATTTGGCCTTATAATCGGGACCCCTACAATTGTTTGGTTTGAAAGTGAGACGTTCCAATTGATGTGTGCATTTATTAAATGCATCTGTGATATGAATTGTACTGATGTGCAGGAAAGAAATGAGATAAACGTGCATGATTATGGGACAAAATAAAGGAGTTCGGTGGTAAGAACGCAAGGTTTATAGTGATTCGGCTTAGATCAAGCCTACGTCCACTCTCCCATGGTAACTTTTTCGCTGGATTCCACTATGCAATCAACAAGAGATTACAACTTTGAGTGCAGACACTTAGTAGTAGATCACACTATCTCACTAAGTCACTCTTTTGGTATTTCTCTCAAGATCACAAATGTTTAAGCTCACCAAAGACAAGTGTATGATCGAATTCGCTCAGACTTTGGAATTATAAATTCTACGCTCCGTCTCTTACTTACTCATCGGTCCTTGATCTCCTTAAATACTCCTCCACTTCCAAACTAGCCGTTGGACAACATCTTGAGGATCGTTTTCCAATCTTCCCATTGGACAGATCTGTATCTAGAAGATTTGGTAGCCATTGAGTGACAAAAGTAGAATCCCAAATTGATTCCGATCGCCCATACAAACAGAATCTTAGTTTCCATAAGTAAAGCTTCTTCCTATAGAAAGTTCTTGTCTTCAAGATTTAATTATCAATCAATTAGATTGAATCAATCTTGATGTAGAATCCAAACCAAATCACTAGCCGTTATACATTTGGGGCTTGTGTTACAATCTGTCTTATTCTGGATGTAAAGTCTGAGAGCAATAGAATTGTTTGGTTTGAAAGTGAGACTTTACAATTGATGTAACATATTTATTAAATGCAGCTTTCGTCTCGTACACGCTTCAGTTTCCTTTTGGTTCTTCCAAGTATAGACTTTGATAATATCATTTACATGTTATATCATTTGCATAGTCTATTACTCAACCGTTAAACACGTTAGTAGCCTTTGATTTATTTTGTCATCTTCAAAACATCATAATGGATTTCCCTAACAATCTCCCCTTTTTTGATGATGACAAAACAATCTCTAAATATGCAGATGTGCAATCATACTTTCTAAGATATTGATAAATCAAAGCAATGTAATTCAAATCAAAAGATGGCATAAGGTAGCAAATAGATTGAGCATAACAATTTATAGAAAAATAATCGCAGCTCAATATTATAATATCAACCAATCAACACATATGCATATTTATATTCTCTCCCCCTTTTTGTCATAATCAAAAAGCGATAGAATCACGTAGAGAATATAAAGCGGTAATATATTTTGCATGAAACACAATTTCCAAAAAAATTCAATTTTTACAAAGTAAGTCAAATATTAAAGATATGCAATATAGCTCACTTTGATCATATATTTAAGCAAATATTCAATAAAAATCACGGATGCATTATAATATTCACTTACCTTTTTGTCATAATAAAAAGATAATGTAAATAAGAAATTTGTTAATGACAAAAGGTAATAAAAGATAAACGTGCATGATTTTGTAGAACTTGGTAAGTTCTAACACATTTACCTTTTCCTTCCTTCCATAATAATTAAGATCACAATCAATTCAAAAAGGTTTTTCCATAATTGATCAAAGCTCCCCCTCAATTTGTTTCCTTTTTGAGGTGATCACGATTCTTTTCCTTTCCTTTTGGATTTGCTTTCTCCCCGTCATCATGACAATATTTGCGAATAGCACTAATTGTGGCTTGTGCACGTTGAGTAAAATATTTTTCCATTATTTCTTTCGTAACAACAAGATCCACAACGATCATTTGCAACTTGAAATTCGAGGCAAAAATTTATTTTCTTCAATCAAGTTCGTCTCGAATTTAACCTGCATCAACTTAACAAACTTTTTGCACAAATAAGCTGTAATAATATCCACATAATATATAATGCCCTTTCTTCAAATAAATAAATTGAATAGCATATATAAGATTATCAAATAATTAAAATCAGAGCTACTCAACCTTTCGTATGACACTTAGTGATTTCCTTAACAATTTGTAAAAACTTTGCACAAGGAAGAGAATTTTTGAGCCTCAGAAGATAGTATAGAATCTCCATGATTTTCAAATTAAGCTTTTCAAAATCCATATGGAAGATTCTTTTTCTACTTGCAAATTCTTGTATAATAGATAATAATCCTTGCAAAAAAGTCACGTAATATTTTCTTTTGATTTGCGGATCAAACTTGCTAGATATAAGACATCTTCTAAGAATTTAGCAAGAATATCTATAAATATGCAATAATATCTTTCAATATCAAAGGGATTTCCTTGAGCATAAAATTAAAAAATATATTATAGATACATTTCACAAAAAGAAAGATGATATTGCTATCACGTGCCAAAAAAAAATTGCAATGCCTTATATTTATGATAAGAGATATTTGCAATATATATGATAAGTAATCATCCAAAATCATGATAAATGCATGTAGAAATTTGCAAGGCGGGATGATTAAAAAAAATCTCTTACCCAAGGTATATGTTTGAAATATACATAAAAATCATCACCATTCTTTGCATGAGATACATTTTTGATTGCACCAAAATATGCGTACATTCGCAATCGTTCTTGCCTCATTAAATTTCTTGCAATCAACTCATTTCCTTTTTGGTATCCATCAATTTGGATCCTTCCTTTTCGTTAGAGTAAAATAGAAAATCTCCATAGATAAAAAAATATTCTTTCTTGATTCATCATAACAAAGTATTCAAGGAAAGAATATTATGCACAATGATATTTTGAAAAATAAATTCTCACTTAGTCATAGTACCATAAAAGTAGAGATAATAAAATCCTTGAGTATCTAAGAATATCTTGCATAATAAATTAATATTACGTAAAACAGATTTTTACTTGGCAAAATATGATAAAATCTGAGAGTATAAAATCAAACCAAATAAACTCATTTGTCTCTAAGCAAGATATCAAAAATAATCACACGTATCAAATCTCAACTCATAAACATACGAACAAATCAAAAGATATGATCATAATAAAATCTAAATCATTCAAGGCATAAAGAGAATTAAAAATATGTCTTCCTTACCAAATTCTCTTTCTTCTTTTCTTTTATTTCCTGCAAACATAACTCATCTTTTCTTTGGTACCTATTTTTTCTTGGGTCCATGAGAGTTAGTAGCATATGTTGCTTTTACCCAATCTTTCTTAATAGGTCTCCACACTTTAGGACATTCTTTCTCAAAGTGTTCTGAATCTCCACAATTTAAACACTTTAGGGCATTTCGACCAACAGGTTTTACAAACACTTTTTGAAAATGATTTTTGTAAAATGCATTTGAAAGTTTTTGTTTAAGTCGCTCTTTTACTTTAGGAAAATCAATTAAAGAATTACTTTCCTTATTGAAACCAAGTCTCGACTTATTATAGTAAGGAACTTGTATAGAAAGAATATGCTCTAATGTTTTTGAACCATTTGAAAATCTTGTCGAAATATTTGAAATTTCTTTCTTCAAAGAATCATTTTCTTTAACAAGTAAATCTCGGCTTTCTTTTGTTTGTAGAAAATCTTTTTGCAAAATTTCAAAATTTTCTTTTTGAGAAATATCCTGTTGCCTAAGCCGAGAATTTTCCTTTTTAAGTTTGAAGATCCTTTTAAGAGAAGATTTGAGATTTAAGCAAAGCTTATTTACAAACTTTGAAACTTTGATAGGAATTTTTGAATGGCTTACATCGATTTCCTCATCGGATTATGAGTCTGTGTTCGAGTTAGACTCTAATTCTGAGTTTGTGTTTGAGTCAGACTCTGATTCCAAATTTGAGTCTGAGTCTGAATGTGCCATCAAGCATATATTTCCTTACTTGTCATCTTCTCTCATGGTTCTTTTCTGGCCATTCTGCTTGTATTGTTTTCTTCCATTGAATTTCCTTTCTTTTCTACTTAGCTTTTTGAATTTCTTGATCATAAAAGCAAGTTCTTCGTTGTCCATGTCATTTTCTGAGTTTGTATCATCAAAAGCAGCGTTAAATATTAAATCGATGGACTTTTTACCTTCGGAATCTTCATCATTGATTTGTTCCGCTTCATAGGATTGAAGAGTTCCGATCAATTCATCAATGGAGAGTGGAATAATCCTTGAGTTTCCCGGATTGAGGTCTTGATATGGTTCCAATCTTTTGAGAGACCTCACAAGAGTTTGTTGATCTTCATTAGGGAAGAAATTGGATGACCTTGATACGCCAAACCGTTTACAATTTCTGTAAAACGACTGAACATATCTCCAATCGATTCTCCTTGCTTCATCTTGAAGGATTCATATTTACCGAGCAGAAAGTTTACTTTTATCTCTTTTACACGATCAGTCCCTTCATAAGTAACATGAAGTCTATCCCAGACTTCCTTAGCTGTTTCACATGAAGATATTCTGTTATATTCAGCAGGAGACAAAGCACAATATAAAGAATAAATCGTTTTTGCATTAAGAGCTTCTCTTTTGGACAACTCCGTCCGAGACATAGGAGCAGGGGATTTTGTTTCTTTGTCTTTGCCATTCTTATTTGATGTAGATGCAACAGTGGGATTGATTCCTTTTTCCACAACATCCCATTGCAAGGGATCTTTGGATCTTAGAAATGCCTTCATTCTGTTTTTCCAAACGTTGTATTCCTTTCCATCAAAATATGGTGGCCTGGTGTTGCTTTGCCCCTCCATAAGTCTTAGTGCCAAGATACTAGCCATAGAAGATCTTTAGCTCAAAAGTAAAAGCACTTTTACAAACCGAGCACTTGGCTCTGATACCAATTGAGAGGGCTAGTAGTAACACCTAGATTCGCTCTGATACCAATTGAGAGGGCTAGTAGTAACACCTAGAGGGGGGGTGAATAGGTGTAAAAACAGATTCTGCAGAATGCAATGAAAACCTTTACTTTTAACCTGAGTCTGAATAACAACAGACTTTTGAAACTGAGTCTGAAGAGCAGAAGACTTTAAGCGAGATCACACTTTAGCAGTTAAATAGAATTACAAACAAAATAAAGGAGTTCAGGGAAGAGAATAAGAACACAAGGTTTATAGTGGTTCGGCTTAGATCAAGCCTACGTCCACTCTCATACGGTAACAACTTCTGCTGGATTCCACTATGCAATCAACAAGAGATTACAACTTTGAGTGCAAACACTTAGTAGTAGATCACACTATCTCACTAAGTCACTCTTTTGGTATTTATCTCAAGATCACAAACGTTTAAGCTCACCAAAGACAAGTGTATGATCGAACCGCTCGTACTTTGGAATTATAAATTCTACGCTCCGTCTCTTACTTGCTCATCGGTCATTGATCTCCTTAAATACTCCTCCACTTCCAAACTAGCCATTGGACAGCATCTTGAGGATCGTCTTCCGATCTACCCATTGGACATATCTGTATCTAGAAGATTTGGTAGCCATTGAGTGAAAAAAGTAGAATCCCAAATTGATTCCGATTGCCCATACAAACAAAATCTTGGTTTCCATAAGTAAAGATTCTTCCTATAGAAAGTTCTTGTCTTCAAGATTTAATTGTCAATCAATTAGATTGAGTCAGTCAAATAAATCTTGATGTAGAATCCAAACCGGATCACTAGCCGTTATACATTTAGGGCTTGTGTTACGATCGGTCTCATTCTGGATGTAAAGTCTGAGAGCAATAGACTTTACAATCTGAGTTTGAATGCGATAGACTTTACAATTTGAGTCTGAACATATTTTTCTTCTGAACAGATTTAGCTTTAAGGTTTGTACACAGTTCAACTTCCTTCGGGTTCTTTCAAGTATAGACTTTGATAATATCATTTACATGTTCTATCATCTGCATAGTCTATTACTTAACCATTAAACACGTTAGTAGCCTTTGATTTATTTTGTCATCTTCAAAACATCATAAGGGATTTCCCTAACAGAAAGGTCTAGAGCATAGGTGACTCAATAGTTCCTTTTGAGATGGACCTCCTGTGTATAAGCTATAGGTTGACTTGGCTATATATGAAGTATGTTTTGTATAATTGGTTGCCCTGCTTTTCTATCCCATGTTTGTGTTGTTTGGGGATTATTTATTCGCTTCCACATGTGTATTAAAATGAATGGGTGGGCGACGCGTCCTGGGACGTCGCATTTTTTTTCGACCACCGAGGGATGTGCACGCGCTCGAGGTTCGGGGCGTGACAAAGTATGTGGGACCATTTTTGATATTAGAAAGGATTGGCGAAGTTGCTTATAAACTAGCTTTACCATCAATGTTATCTGGAATGTGTAATGTATTCCATGTGTCCTTATTATGGAAATATGTGCCAAATTTTGATCACATATTGGATTTTTCACTGTTGAAACTAAAATAAAACTTAACGTACAAAGAGTAGCCTATTCGTATTATCAATAGGAAGAATCAGGTGTTGCAATGACGCACTATCCCTTATGTGAAGATCCAATGACAAAATCACATGGAGAGGGAGGTCACTTGGGAATTTGGGGAGGAGGCAATACGCAAATACCCTCACTTGTTTTATGATCGAGGTACCTGTAAGTTTCGAGGACGAAATTTTTTAAGGAGGGAAGAATGTAATATATGGGCTTTAAAAATAAGGAAAAAGAAAGAGGGTTTGAAAAGTCAACAAAAGAATCAGAAGGGGAGAAAAAAGGAAGCTTCGGCTATTTTTTTTTTCTTTTAAAAAGAGAGAGGGAGAGAGAGAAGAGCACGGGCTGAAACAAGGGAAGGAAAGAAACATGGGAGAGGAGAGAAAGAAGAGAAAGGAAAAAGGGAAAAGGGGAAAAAATTTTGGGCGCTCACGACCCGGATGCCTCACCAAGTTGACTCAAATCCGTTTTACAATGCCGGTAAGTGATTGAAGCCTTTAATCATCCATTCAAACGAATCGTCTTAATTAGGGCTCGAAATTCAGATTTCTTGGAGATTTGTGCCGCGAAGTCTATTTTTGAGTTTTGAGTTGCCTATTTTTTGGAATGATAATTTAGGATGTTATGAAGCTATAGTATTTTACATATAATGATTTGAGCTTACAGTTTGCCCGGAACAGAATTTTCAAGTTTGGCGTGCGTTATGGAATTGTAGCAAACAGTAGGCTTTGGCCTTGAATTTTAATTTTTTTCGGTGTGGTTTTGGGGTGGCTGAGTTGGGGCTGTTGTAGTATATCAAGAGATCTTTCTAAGGACTATAACACGGCTCGAAACAGAATTTTGTGGAGGAAGTTATGGCACGATGAATTTAGCATGTGGGCCGCGCCTAGTGGACAACAATAGGTTTCCACTAAATGTGAGCTTTCATTGGTGAATAGCTGTCATTTTATCGACAAATAGACATAGTATAGTCTAGGTCTTTTGATATTATTTTTTATTTTGTTAGGAATTCGAGTGCGTCGACTCGAGTAACCGCCGTGGTTGGTTTTTGGTTTTTCCCAGGTGAGTGACACTATTTCTTCTTTATATTTTAAATTCATGTTTTGAAAAAATATTTTGATATTGTCATGCCTTTATTCTTGTGAATCAGGATGTGACAGGCTACTTCATTCTAAATCAAGCGCCCGCAATTTTGGGCAAACTCAAGCCTAACAAAGTCCACGCACAAACTCCCGCCGCCACTACTCTTTCATTTGTCAATTAGCAACTGTCAAATTGCAATTTGATGTGCCCGAAAGATATCTGATTTCTTGTTTGCTTGAACAAGAGGGTGCCTCTCATGGATTTCCGCAATTTTTTCATTGATGTTGGTCATATTGACTTTCTAGTTCTGTTGTCGCCAGCTTTCTAGAACTTGCAAGTGTGCGTGATTGTGTATGCTGCCATTACAACTAAATGAGATAGAGGGAAAGATCAAATTGTTTTAGCGCATGGCCACAGCAGCCACCTGTTCAATCGTTGTCTGAGTGAAGTAATAGTATGGATGAACCCAGCGATCAAGTCTGTGCTTTGTGTAGAGTTTCTTGAAGATTAGAATCAAGCTGGTGAAAAATCTAAGGATCAATAGGAGTTGTTAGAGCTTGCTCATAATGGCTCACAAGAATGTATGGAACAGCCTCTGCTGGGGAAAGCACTTGACACCCGAAGAAATGGATTCGTGCCTTGGATTGTGATGTTTTATCATTGTTTTGGTGAAGCCCGTGGGGTGACTTTGCCTGCTAGATGGTATGAAAAAATTGAGCGACTACTTAAAGGATGTGGATTTAGTTCAAGGACAGACTCGTGAATGTTATAGATGGCTCATGTTAAAGATCGGTTGCTAGAGCTTCTATGGGGTTTCCATTGATCCAGCAGACACTGAAGTGAAGTATCCTAGCATCTTCTGCAGATGCAAAGTCGACATCCCATGTTTGTTTCAGTAAAGCAAGTGAAAGAGAGCCGTGGTCATAAATTTCCTGTCCGAGACAAGGGACACATCATTAACACTTCGCTCAGCAAAGGGAATCGGTGTGTCACAGTGTACCTGCAGGTGACACAGCACCAGATATGGACCCCTACGCTTGAGGAGATACTAAATGGCTTGAAATATGAATTGGACTAGATGAATGGCCAATTCCCAGGAGGATGAATTGGTGCGTCACGGTGTTCCTGCAGGTGACACAGCACCAGATATGGGTGGGCATATTTTTTCTGTTTGCCTAGAGTTCTTAAATGAAACTTCAGGTTCCTTTCATCCCAACTCCTCTGCATGGATGCACGTTTCACCAGCTGCAGAGGCTGAATCATCCGCCTCATGAAAGTGGGAAGATGTCCTTGAGATGCTTGATGACCTCATTAGATGTTTATAATATGAAGAATTGCTTTTCCATTTAAAGAAGCTCGAGGCAATGAAGGAATTGTTGTCTCAAATCAGGGATGTGGTAGTTGACAGAGGTATTAGGTATCAAGATGCTTGACATCAGGAAAGCCTAGTGCCAAGGGAACTTACCAAGACGCTCGGATACTCATTTCCATGCTTGTTTACTCTTCTTTTGTATTATATCTGTGGATATTCAGGCCTGGAGGCAGTTCTTTCTGGTGGGAGCTGGGGACACGGTGAAGATAGTAAATGTTGTTTGCACATGGGAAGGATTTTGGCATCAAAAGAGGTAAATATGACTGGAACGGGGTAAAACAATTACATGACGTTCTTGGACTTTTCAGGTTTGCGCGGGAAACAGCAGGAGCGGAAGGAGTATTGAAATTGCAAGGCCATTCATGGTGCGTGGGAACTGAGGATAAGGCATATTGGAGTCATGTTGTGATTGGTTGATCTTACCATTTCTGTATTTGAACTAATTGTGTTTGTAGACTATTTATTTACTCATAAAATACAAGAGACCATACTTCGCTTTATCGGTGGTTGAAGAGCTGACAATTCTGTGGGTGAGTAGGATTCTTCGTATTCTTTTGGGGGCAGAAATGGCAACTCCATGGACTTGGAGGCTCGGTAACTTCACATCAACCACACGGAAAGTAACGCCAAGGAGTATGTAAACGATAATTAGATTGCATATTTCTGGAAGAAAGTTAATAGAAAGCTCTATAAACCCAGCATAAATGCAATTTGTAACTACAACAAACTGACCGAAGTTGTCATTACTTGGAGCACCATGTTGTGAATGAAATTGTCAAGCAATTTCAACAGCATATTTGTTCGTACACTTTGTGTAGTCTGCAAGGTATAACGTATCCAACTATATCCACAACTCGTGGGAAACAGAAACTATGCATGTCTTCAATCCAGGATCTATCAATATGTACAATCATTTGTTTTTGTATTGGTATTACTATTAGGATTCTTGCTAGGATTATCATTGTCTTCAGCATCACCTCCTTCAGTTATTGATTTTTGCTACTGTGTGGATTCTGTAGCTCCCAGTTGACTTCATAATGCATAGCATTTGTTGCAAAGGATAGTGAAGAGGCATCTATCATGTTCAGGTTCGATTGCGTCCTCCAACTTCATTAAGAATCCTCCAAAACTTGCATATATCAACTGCTAGATAGAATATTATGGCTTAGATACAATGCTATGGATAATAGCCGCAGTTCATTTTCAAATTAACTGATAAAAACAACTCCATCTTGGCTATATTCTTGCGTCGTGTAATTAAAGACTTTGACCGAAAAAATTAAAGACTTCAGTGGCATCTGAAAGGTGAAGGCAATATTGTAAGATGCTAGCTATAGAAGTTCAGTTCACTTAGTCATTTCCCATCTCTAATGCACCATTTTCTATGGGCGTGCATTCGACAAAAACTTCGTGCAATATACAACAATTCCTTCTCAACATGCCTCAAGTTTATTGATTGCTAAATATTGATAAGGGCCTACAAGCAAATCTCAGGCTATATCGCCACATCCCGTTCATTCAGCATTCCATCATCGTGAAATGTATTGGATACAGACAAGCTAATAATTCTGCACCCCGACTAACATACATAAATGGATGTCTGCTGATTCTGATAGAAAGTGACCAAAGATCACACATAATTCAATCAAAACTTAGAGCATTATAGTGGCAATTTACCATTCAGAAAGCAAAGTTATTTGAGAGATAGGAGTGAGCACACGGTCTGTACTACAGTCAGGGCAAGCAACACCACTGCAGAAATAACCGAGAGGACCGCCCACGGGCTACTGCAGTAATCGCGCTTAAACGTTGCCTTCCACTTGTTATAAGGCCTTCGGCAGTGCACGACAAGCTCGTGCCTGAGGTGGTGGAAGTAGGCGTTTCTTGTCCACATGTAAGTTTCGATGCAAAACGTGTTGAGTAGGCACGTGGCAGCATCTTCATTGCCGAGCCAGTTCTGTATGACTTCTTTGTCAATCAGTAACTTTGCATCAGCAGGGGTATTGATCAGGTGATCCATGAAGGCCATATAGTCAATCAGATAACGGTCGTTCCGGTAGTAACATTGCTCAAAGGCGATAATGTTCCGAAAATAGGATTCGGTTGAATGGTAAAGATGGAGGCACAGGATTTCGAGCACTCCATTCTTGAATTTGATGTCTAATAAGCACTGGCTTTTACCTGAGAGCATTGTTAGTAAAGTTAAGGAAATAAGTCGAGAATGAAACAGAATCAAATTCAGAATACAAAATGACACAAGTCAACTCTTGCCTCTTCTCAGCTTGACTCCAGCTGCCGCCAGCTCCGTCGAGCTTGGGATGAATTTGAACTCTTCATGGCACTTGTATGGCTCCTTCCTCACCGATGGCAAGTGCAAGAGCCTGATTGCGTCAAGGAAGTGCTTCACCTCTGACTCCATCACCCTCTCCGACAGCTCTTCAATTTTCATTGCCGGCTGCAAAAACCTGTATGCGAGCTCGAGCAGCCTCGGTGTGCGCTTTTGGTGCGATCCGTACGCCATCTCAAACAGCTCTTGGATGGCAAAGAACGGTATCTGGTTCAATTTTCATTGCCATGGCTGCAAAAAACCCTCCACTTATAGCTCCAATATATCAGGAAGAGGCTGTATCACAAAGATGCCGTCAAGAAGGATCATCTCCGCAAACTCATCGGAGTCGAGGATGATCAGCTTATCGTAGCACTTCCGGACCCAATCCTCCCAGGACTTGATCCTCTTGATGTAGTCCTCGAGGCAGCATCTTGGATTGTACTGCAGGAAGCTCTGCAAGTACCGCAGCTTCTGATCTTCCATTGGCTTGAGGGTGTGTAGGCCTCTTTGTAGCCTTGCCACAGCTTCTCTGGAGTGGCGTATGCTTGGTTCAATATGTTGCTTATCGAAGTTACGAGTTCATCGTGATGATGGGTCACTTGCAGATGTTGGCCCTGTTCCTGCCATCCTCTGTTTGCGTATGCTTGGTTCAATCTGTTGCTTATCGAAGTTACGAGTTCATCGTGATGATGGGTCACTTGCAGATGTTGGCCCTGTTCCTGCCATCCTCTGTTTCTTCTCTCAACCTGAAAGAAAAATTTCCCTCCTCAGTCGATCAAGAGCAAAAGGTTTGAGCAAAATCCAGTGCAAGAAAGGGAACCCTGTGCCAGAATAAGCCCAGAAATTACATATGGCCTCTTTAATGCAGACTGCAGAGCAATCATGGCATTAGCCAAAAAAGTTAAAAAAAAGAAGAAGGTGGAAACAAACAAAGAAGGAGCGGGAATTCAGGCATAGGGTTTGGTTAGTTTAAAATGACTTGTGCATCCATTTTAGGCCACTAAATGACGAAAATAAACCGTAGATTCATTTAGAATTATTTCATATTGTTATGATTTTGATTCTGCGATTCTAGGCCGATTTATATGCATATATGCATTTGCATGTGATTTTGTCACCTACTTACCTTACACACGAGACACATCTTTTTGTCCACTCACTCTCTCTTTTGTCATGCCTACATGAAAAATTCTCAAGTGATCAAAAAAGAGCTCAAAACTTTTGATGTTGCTAGGTTTCGCGTGGGATTTACATGATTTACTAATTAAAATGCATTATACTTGTACGCAATAAATGTACCCACAAATGTCGCTTGCCAAAACTTAGAGGATTTCGGTGGCTATTTGTCCTTCAAAAAGCATTCGAGAGATGGGAGTGAGCACCCGGTCTGTTCTTCATCAGTGCAAGCAACACCACCGCAGCAATGACCGAGAGGACCGCCCACGGGCTACTGCAGTAATCGTGCTCGAACATCGCTTTCCGCTTGTTATAAGGCGTCCGGCAATGCGTGACCAGCTCGTGCCTGAGGCTGTAGAAGTAGGCGTTCCTCGTCCACAGCAAAGTGTATTTGCAGAGGGTGTTGATTAGGAAGCTGAGTTATGAAGATCGAAGAAAGTTGGAGCAGGTAAAAAAAAGAAGGCGCCATGTCTTTTCATCAAATCAATTAATAAGCGAGTCCTCTCCGCCAAATTTGGCAAGCATGATATCTCTCTCTAGAAATTACAGCCTTTAGTTGTTTTTATCGACTGTATGGCCATTTTCATTAATTTTGGGAAAAATTTCAAATAAAGGCATAAAGTGGATTCGTTTTCTCAGTAGGGGCTTAAAGTAAACATTGTCTCAAATAAAGGCATAATCTCACTAACTAGCCAAATCTTATCCACGTTTAGGAGCATTCTTGTCCGAAAACATCTTTTTCATTATTTTTCTTCTTCTTTCTTCTTTTTCTTGTTTTCTTTTCTTTTCCTTTTCTTTCTTCATCTTCCTCAAGCCTCCTTCGTTCTTATTTAAAACTAAATTGGTTACTTGAGGCCGTTATTTGAGACGATGTCCACTTCCGGTCCTCTTTTGAGAAAACAACTCCACTTCAAGTCTTATTTGAAATTTTCCTTTAATTTTATCAGATCCTCTTAGACTGGATCATCTTCGTTCAACGGAAAATGAAAGGGGAAGTAATTTTTAAGTGGATCCTACCTGGATTTTGTATTGACTGTTTAAATCAATTTTCTCTCTCGAAAAATTCAATTTTTCTTTAAAAGAAATTTGCAGACGTTCCAATGAATAATTATTATAGCTTGCCACCACACTTTAAGAAACAACCACACGTAAAATGAGTAAATGGAACGGAAGGAATCAAGCCAAGAAATGTGCTAAGTAAGATAAGATAGAGAGTTGTTCAATAATGCAAGTCAGACACGAGTCAGGTACAATGTTAAGCTTTCGTTATGAAATAGAAAGAACCCTGTACTCGTAAAAAAGAAGAGAGAAGAGGGAAGTTCAGAAGGGGCAAGTTAGAAGTACACCAGATTTCAGCAGCCAGCACTTTCTTTCCTTTTCAAATCATGATACCAGAGGAGATTAAAAGACATTACGGAATTTATTCAGCAAGAAAAGAAATCCCCTTCGAAAGTACATTCCTAGTTTCGAACTTAAAGCTTCTTCTTGGACATGGAATTGCGTTTCAAGCTAACCTTTATCCAGTGCCAATGACTTCTGTAATAAGCTTTCAGATCCTGCCGAAGACTGCAGAAATTGATGTTCCTCGTCCAAAACCGGCTCTCCTTTCCAAAACTGTTGAAAAGATTTGCCAATGCCTTGGCATCCTTTGCTAATGTCTCATCATGCCCCAACCAGTTCTCAATATCGATTATGCGTTTCTTGATCAGGAGCTTTGCATCGGCTCTAGGGTTGATGAGATTCCCCAGGAATGCTACAGAATCAATGAAGTAACTATCGTGTTTATAATAGGACTGCTCAAAAGCTGTGATATTCCTGAGAAAAGACTCCGTCACTGAAAATAGCTTGAGACATGGGATATAAAGAACACTCTCTGAAAATTTAATGTCGAATAAGCAATTGCTCTCACTCATCCTAAACTTCACTCCTGCTGCTCGAAGGTGCGATGCCCTAGGTATTGCTTCTACCTTCTTTCATCCATCACCTTGTGCGTCTTGCGTGGCAGGTAAGTACCACAACCTTAAAGCATCCAATAAGAGATTAACATTGGAGTCAAATATCCTCACCCCTTCTGCTTTGAGATTCACTCCGGAGCCGAAGAAATCATAGGCGAGCTCCAATAAAGATGGGAGTACTGTCAATTGACTTCCGAATGCAAAATCGTACAGATTCTCAAGAACAAAAAATGGGAGTTGATTCTCCATCAAACTCATGTCCCTTCTCACATACATGATCATCCACTCTTTTTTCTTGTCTTAGCATGACATCATTCACGGCCCTCTTTTCAGGGAAATGATTCAACAAGAACAGCTCAATGATGAATGCACCATCTACAAGCCCCATTGTTGCACTTATTTTCTTTGGACTCACACAGCCTCCATCTTTTATCATTCTAGACCATGCCACTTGATTTTTTTTTTTTTTTTTTTTTGCCTTACCCTAGTGTGGGGGATGATCACCAATTGGGTTTAATATGAAACGAATTCATAGGCTCAAGTGAACTATACAATGGATAAAAATGTATAGGATAGAGAAAAAACTGCTCTTCGTCATCCTAAGGCACTTCAAATTATCGTACAAGTTGCACTGCGAAAGCAATTATCGAAGATTGATGAAAGTGTGAGTAAGAAGATTCCTACAATTCATTTCAAATTTTGTCCTAGTGTGGGATGATCCTTGATAGGGATAATTTAAAAAGCTCTTCATGTGTGTGGGCTCAAAGGGCTAAACGATGGGTATACCTGTAGTATTTCGGGTAGAGGAAGAAACTGCCTCTCATCACCTTAGATGAATTGCCCTTTGCGAGATCACCCTTTTCTTTGCGGGCATGGAATTTTTCCACACAACTCATTGAGGATTAGTGTATGAAATAGTGTAGGGAATAAGGCTTGCCTTTCATCATTCCAATGTATCCCATTTGACACATTCAATTTATCTCACACAATTCATCAAGGAAAACATGTAAAATTTAAAATATTTGAACAATTCAACTCATTGAAGCAATTTATTCACCATAGAAATGTTTGCAGTTCAAATCATGACATGGCAAATTCTATCATGAGTAATACTTCTTGACAGCATCAGAATTAACTAGAGTGGAAAACTCACGACATCCATTTCTGCCAAGATCAAGGCACCTCCAGGAAATACCTTCTTCACCACATATGGGCCGCTGTAATTTGGAGCAAACTTGCCCCCAAGATCTAGAAAAATCGGCAACAGCTTCCTTAGAACAAGATCATTTACCTCAAAACATCTCGGTCGTACCTTTCGATTAAAAGATCTAGCCACTCTCTGTTGATAAGTTTAGCCATGGCAAAGAGCCTTTAGTATTTTCTCATCAATCAAGTTTAACTGTTCAAGTCTTTGTTGCGTCCATTTAGCCTTAGACAACTCCCTTGTAATAAAACTCTCAGAGAAGGAATTTCTACTTCCATGGGCAGAACTGCCTCCATGCCGTACACCAGAGCAAATGAGGTTGCCTAGTAGAAGCACGGATCAATGTCCGGTACGCCATTAGTGCGAAGGGTAATATGTCATGCCAATCTCGATAATTCTTGGTCGTCTTAGCTAGGATCTTCTTAATATTCTTATTGGGCGCTTCAACAGCTCCATTCATTTGAAGGCGGTAAGGGGACGAATTCAGATGCTTGATCTTGAACTCACTAAACAACTCATCAATAAGTTTGTTGTTTAAATTTGTCCTATTGTTAGTGATGATTGCCTCAAGGACACCATAGCGAGCAATTATGTCTCATTTGATGAACTTCACAACATTGCAAGCGGTGACACTTGCAAAGGACGTAGCTTCAATCCATTTGGAGAAATAATCTATCACCACCAAGATGAACCGATGCCCATTCAAAGCCTTAGGATTTATTGGACCAATCACATCAATGCCCCACATTGAGAAGGGTCATGGCTTGGAAAACTAGTGTAGCTTAGTTGGAGGAACATTTATGTTATCGCCATGGATTTGGCAACGATGACAACTCCGAACATGCTGGATACAGTCACTTTCTAGTGTAAGCCAATAGTAGCCTAATCTCATAATCTTCTTAGCTAACATATGCCCGTTCATATAAGGGCCACACACTCCTTCGTGCACTTCTTGCATGATTTGAGTGGCTTCGGCTGCATCCACACATCGCAATAAGATTGAATCATAAGATCTCTTATACAAATTCCCACCACTGACGAAGAATTTTGAAGTCATCTTCATGATAAATTTTCCTTATCAGCTGGAGTACTTCCTTCAGGAAATTCTTGCTTTTGAATGTAATTCATGATATCATAATAGCATGGTTTTCCATCAGGTTCTTCAGTCATAATAATATAATAAGCTGGCTTTGGCAAAACCTCTATCTTCAATGGCTCGACTTCTGATCCGTCAGTGACTTGCAACATAGATGATAAAGTTGCGAGTGCATCTGCAAATTGATTGTGAGACATTGATAAGTATTCAAATGAAACTTCATCGAATTCCTTGACCAGATCTTCTAGATATTCATGATACGGGAGCAATTTGGCATCCTTAGTCTTCCATTCCCCTACGGTCTGTAGTATGATTAGCGCGGAATCCCCGAACACTTTTAACTTGGCCACACCCATCTCAATTGCAGCTTGAAGCTCGAGGATGCAAGCTTCATACTCAGCTACATTGTTAGTGCATGGGAACATCAATTTCGCAGCTACTGGGTGGTTGGGTGGTGTTGTCCATCTGGGAATATCATAACTGTCCCAGTACCAGAACTAGACAAGTTCACGGCTCCATCAAAGAACATTGTCCATGAGTCTTCATTTACACTCAAAACACAGTCGTCTAAGGGACGGTCATTGTTATTTGAGACTCCTGGATTCTCAGCCAATATATCAGCGATCACTCGACCCTTAACCAACTTTCATGGCATGAACTGCACATCAAATTCTAAGATTAAAATTTTCCATTTAGCGAACTTACCCACCAAAGTTGGCCGATCAAGTAAGTACTTGATAGGATTATTCTCAGTCACGAGGAACTTTTGGTAATTTAGTGTGTATTGTCGCAATCTATGCAATACCCACACTAATGCAGCACAAGTCTTTTCAACATCAGAATATTCAGTTATGATATAATGAACTTTTTACTTAAATAATAAATGGCTCCTTCTTTTTTATCGACGGGACTTTCCTAAACCAACATCGCACCCAATGACTCGTTATGAATGGTGAGGTAGAGAATCAAAGGATGCCCCGGCGATGGCGGGACAAGCACTGGTGGATTCATCAAGTACTACTTCAACTTGTCAAACACTTCTCAACACTCATCATCCCAATTGACTCATGCATTCTTATTTAAGAGCTTGAAGAACGGCTTGGTGGTTTTGGAAAGTTGGGAAATGAATCGAGCAATGTAATTCAATCTCTCTAGAAGGCTCCGAACTTCTTTCACCATTAACGGAGGTTACAACTCGCATATGGCCTTAGCTTTAGATGGATCGATCTCAATCCCTTTATTGCTCACAATGAATCCGAGTAATTTACCGGATGTTGCTCCGAACACGCATTTAACGGGATTTAGTCAAAGCTTGAATTCATGGAGTCGATCAAACAATTTCTTCAAAGTTTTGACATGGCTTCTTCCAGGTCGAGTCTTTGCAATCATATCATCAACATAGACTTCAATCTCTTAATGCATCATATCGTGGAATAGTGCTACCATGGCTCGCTGGTAAGTTGCCCCTGCATTCTTGAGTCCAAAGGGCATGACCTTATAATGAAAGGTCCCCCACGGGGTAATAAATGTAGTTTTCTCCTTGTCTTCCTCCTTCATCCTTATTTGATTATACCTGGAAAAACCATCCATAAATGAGAATAGTTCAAATACGGTAATACTATCCACAAGGACATCTATGTGAGGTAACGAGAAATCATCTTTTGGGTTAGCCTTGTTCAAATCCCTATAATCAACAAAAACTCGGACTCGACCGTCCTTCTTCATCACCGGTACGATGTTAGCCACCCATTCAGGGTATTGTGAGACTTCAATGAATCCCACTTTCAAAAGCTTCATCACTTCTTCCTCTATCTTCTTTGAGAGCTCGGTTTTAGTTCTCCGCAGCCTCTACTTCTTAGGTGGCATGTCCGGATTAGTAGGCAAACAGTGTTCCACGATTGACGGGTCTAAACCAGGCATGTTAGTGTAGGTCCATGCAAAGACGTCTTGATATTCCTTCAGTAGCTGAATTAGCCGCTCGGCCTCGTCTTTGGGGAGATTTGCCCCAAACTTTCACCTCCTTGCTTCTTCAGTGTCACTTAAATTAATAGTGACGGTCTACTCGGATGTAAGAGCCTTGGCTTATTTATGCTGTTCCCAACTACGCTACACCTCAATGGAATCTTCGGGATCATCATTATCGGCACTTGTTGCATTAGATTGGACCATTTCCACACCTTTGCATGCTATATGATCATCCCTGAAACAGGAAGTAGAAGGATCAAAAAGACAAACATGATAAATCATATGTTATTTTTTTTGAAAGCATTTTGAAATTCTTTTGCAAAAGCATTTTTTGAAACATTTTGACACGAGAAAGCATGATGAAGCCTAGGCCTCAGAATTCTCCTTGGATTTTTTTTTTCTTTTATCGGTTGGATATCATCACCGGGCTGGTTTGATGTACCTCATCATGCCCTCAAAACAAACTTGTAATTTTATTGAAATTCATCAAACAATTACATTTATCGGATGGAAAATGCAATTCCTAAGCCCCTAAAAAGAAAGCGAAAAAGAAAAAATCGAAAACAATTCCTAGAAAGCAATAAAAATTCCCACACAAGGGAATGCGCAAAAGCGATAAATAGGTTACTCTTGTGGGCCAGGGCCCATTTCTTCTAGAGGTCCTTTGTCAATGGCTCCTATGATGAGGTCATTGAACAGACTTATGATTCCTTCCAGGGCGTCATCAGAGTTCTCCATCTTTGGAGGTGTCGGATCATCCATGCCATCCTATCCATCAAGGACTAAGTCGCGGGGGTCAATGTAAGAGCTGGGAGGGGCCGAATACTTCACCAAATAGTCGAATTTGCCACTTGGATGTCCTAGAGTGTCCATCACTTTTGCTTCATCTTGCATCATTCTTGGAGAGCCAGGGAATGTCTTGCGAATATTTGGAGGTAGTAAGCTTTGCCTCCCTCGCCCTTGCTCAGGTGGCGAGTTCTGCCTTCGCCTTCTAGAATTTTCTCCACCTCTTCCATGGTACCCTAATCCAGCAGAACGGGTCCTCCAAGGGGCTTCAATGGGGTTTCGAATACCTTGACCCCTTCTTCCAAGACCACGGCCAATAACAAAGCCATTCCCAACCATCACCCTTCCCACCATAAGGGCAGCATTTGAAACCTCAGTAGTGGATGGTGACGAATCTCGGGAAGCATGTATGGTGGACACCAATTCAAATGAGTGATAACTCGATTCAAACTCAAAGTCTGGCTCCACATAGGGGATAGCCGTCTCATGATAAATTCGGTGATCTTCTTCACCAAAGACAGTGACCAGCTTCCTTTTGATCACAAACTTCACACTTTGATGTAGAATTGAAGGCACCACTCTAGCATTATGTATCTAGGGACGACCTAACAGAAAATTAAATGCGGTAGGGATATCCATCACTTGAAAGGGGATGTTGAAAACAACTGGCCCTGTTTGCACATCCAGATGGATCTCCCCGATCACTTCCTTCTTTGTTCCATCAAAAACTCGCACGGAAGTCTTTGCAGCATGTATCTTGGATGGGTCTATGTTGAGGTGGTGAAGAGTGGCCAATGGACATATGTTCAGGGCGGACCCATTATCAATGAGCACTCGGGACAAATGGGAAGACTTGTGTTTGACAGATATGTAGAGTATCTTGTTATGCCCCCTACATTCAATAGGGAATTTTTCATCAGAAAAAGCAATCAGGTCTAGAAGGACCAATCCCACAAATTCCTCCAACTTTTCAGCCTCGATTGTTTCTAGTACGCAAATTTCACTCAGAACCTTCATCAATGACTTTTGATGCACGAGGGATGTCAGCAAGAGCTCGAGCAAAGAGATTTGAGCGGGCATCTTTCACAACTGGTCGACCACGTTATACTCACTTGGCTTGATCACAGCCAAAAATTTCTTAGCCTTTTCGTTAGTGACAGGCTTTGTAGGTTAGGCGCTAGCTTGAGCATAAGTCCAACCAGACCTTGTGACGGGGTCAACATCTAGGTCATAGGACCAAGGCATCGCCTTATTATTGACATACTCATACGGCTAAGGCATTTCAATCACTATCTCCTCATTGGATGCATCTTCCAGTGGAGGCATATCCTTGAGTAAAGGATCTATGTATTCCTTATCAGCATCGAGCGTAGCCTGCTCCTTCTCCCAATCGATAACGATATGGGAAATAGTAGAAACTATGCAATTATGGTCAGCATACACGATGATGCCATCATTCACCATTTTGGCAACTCTTTCTTTAATTAATGATAAGGGAATATCCTCATGATCTGGATAATATCCAGCTCTCACCAGTCCATTGTAAACATCCGCCACGTGCACCTTCAAGTTCTTGATTCGACCGGTGTCATGTTTGAAAATAGCATTCACCTTACCCTCATGCTCCGGTAATGGATTTTTTTGGACATTTGGCCGAGCAGTTTGAAACGAAAAGGCCTTGGTGTCCAAGAGGTTTTGGATCCGGTGCTTGAAGGTGAAACATTCATAAGTTGAATATCCTAATTCACCGCTGTGGTAGTCACACTTCTTTGTCAAGTCATAACCACGAATGTGTTCGTGATTAGGCTGCTTCAGCTCGCTAGTAAGCAAGCCTTTCTTTCGGAGGATTGCCAACACTTGGGATGGAGATCTAGGGAGAGGAGTGAACTGCCTTCTATTATTTGCTTGAGCAAACGATTGATGGCCAACAGTTTGTTGTTGCCTTGGATTCATTTGGATAGCTGGGTTGCGATTAGCATTTTCTTGACTGTAGGCCACATTCACATCTATAGCAACTTCCTTCTCTTTCTTGGTAGAAAACCTTTTACTCGATGGCTCAATAAACCATCATTCCCTTATCCCTATCTCGATTTGTTCTCCCATAGGAATAACTTGATTGAAGTTCTCGACGTACGTGTTGGCCATTCGGTTACGAAACTCAGATGGAAGAGTCTTGACGAACAACTTCATCAACTCCTTGTTAGTAAGCTCAAGAGTGATTTGAGCTACCAGATTTCGCCATCTCGCGACATACTCTTTGAACGACTCACTCCTCCTTTTCTCCATCCTCTCAAGATCTTCTCGGGAAGGTGCAATGTCCATATTGAACTTATATTGCTTGAGGAACGCGTCAGCCACTTCATTCAAGGTGTCGAGAAGGTTCACATTCTTCATCATAAACCAGTTCAGTGCGAGCCTAGTCAAACTCGCATAAAATGATTAGATCATAAGGGGCTCATTCTTGACATATTAGGCCATGCATACGTGATACATCTGTAAATGAGCTTTCAGGCAGGAAGTACCATTGTATTTCTCGAACTCCAACATTTTAAACTTTTTTTGCACCTTAACCTTCTCATGCACTGACTAGTCGAACATAAGTGAATTATGCGACTCTTGCAATTGCTTCACTTTCTCCTCGAGTTTTGCAAAGCGTTCATCTTACTTCATCTTAAGGGACGTTGTCAAACTTATCTTTTCAGTAGTAACCAACAGTGGGTCATCTTCCAGCTCAGGCATGTCGTCATCACCCATTTGGCCTTGTTTGCCTGCTTTGGAACTACTATCTTGGGGAGAGCAAGCGCAGGAGTCGAATCCACTCGGAGGGATTGGATTTGAGTTGTCAGAAGCTGCATAGAGGTGACTAACTATTGGAGTTGGTATTCCATAGTGGAGATACGATCACGCATTTCAGTTTGATCGACCATTCTAGCTCTTGATTGTGTAATAATGGGTGAACGTGATGGATCTGTTATCACATAATTTGAAGAAATGAACAAAATAAGCATCTCATATAAAACATGCCAGTCCATGATGAAAGTCTAACCGCTTTTATTCATTAATGAGATTGTTTGACATTGACAATGTAAAAAAACTTGAAAAGCCCTAAACAAATAAACTAATCAAGTAAATGACTCAACTTCCTAAATATTAAGCTAAAGTAAAAAAACTAAATAGATTCAAGCTACTTTATTTTGCCCGATCTATAAACAAATGGGAAGCCAACGCTCGACGTAGTTGCCTCTTCTCCTTAGCGTCCTTCTTGGCTTGTTATTCTTCAATCTTCCTCTTGTGACAATTAAGCTCCGCTTGCCGAGTGGGCTTTTTAGTCACATCTAGTGCTTTTGAGAGAAATTCAGTCGAGATCTTGTGTTGACGGATGTACTGAGCCATGGCATAGTAAGTCTTTTCCTTCCCCTCAAGTTCATCTTTAGGCAAGCGCAACTTTTCTTCGCGACATGCGAGCCAAGCTTGTTTGATACAACGAAGCTCTTCTTTGTGGTCACCATCCTTGGCAGTGAATCGGACTTGGAACAAACCCAGCTTAAGAGGAGGCGGTAGATCCTGCACAACTCGATATTGGCGAGCCACTCGGAGTGGGTAATAGGAAATGGCACCAGTGATCCCTAATAGCGGGATTGGCTCATTATCGCCATGAGAGAGACGTGCCTTGGAGACTTGGAACCATTTAGCATGCCATAGGAAAATCTTGGTATTCGGATTTTTCAACAATTTGACCCATTTTGAGAAAGAAAGATTTGGAGTTTGATCTTGATGATTTTTAATATCTCAATGGGATGATGGGAATCAGTGACATTCGTAATATTCATGCGAATATCGATCCTACTCATATGACAAAAGAACCAGATTTGTAAAAGCTTGATTGGTGCACGAAAGGTTTTATCTTCATCTTCCTTAAATCGAGTAATTGACAAAAATGTTTAAGCTAGAATGGCATTGACAAAACTAATCCTTGCACATACTTGCTTGACTACCCATGCGACAACAAGATTGATAGCATTTTTACGAAGAGGAAAAACAATAAACCTAGAAGGCTAGAAGAAAGATCTTACTTTTTAAAAGAGTGTTAGCATTAGCAAAACTCTGATCTAGGAAGGAAAAAAGGACATGTATGACAATTATCTTTCAACACTCTTTTAATATGATTCTTATCCATCCTAAGAAAAGTTAGACAAAATTGATTCAAGTTCTAATCCAAAGGGTGGGTTTATTAATTCCAATTCCAAAGGTTTTCCTATGGCGATGCTGTATTTTTCTAGAGTCAGGGTCAACTCGTGCTTACCAAATATGAACGTTGATGTTTGGGGGCTCTAGAAATGAGTGAGTGCTTGCATGATGCTGCCTTGGACATCGATGTCAAGGAGGGGAACAAGGTGACTAAGTTTGCTTTCCACATAGCTTTGGCCATCGTGGCCTAGACGATCCCACCATGATTTGAGTTCAACCTCTAGTGTAGGCACGAATCGAATATCGGATCTTCCCATTGTTTATAGACCAGGACTCGACCAACCTAATGTCATGGACCGACCATATATATAATAAGATAAGTAAATTGCAAGAGTAAAGGGCGGAAAACTTACTTTACCATATGTTTGAAGCAACCACATAAACAAGCACATGAAATGTTGGGTTCGATTTCTAACTAAGAAGGCTAAGCAAGCTGGAGCTAAAAGGGTGGGATGACTAGTCGCAGCCTCGCGTACTAAGTCAAGCCCTTCTAACTCTGGCTTAGTAAAAAATGATACCCCAATGCGACGCAGTCTTGCGAGCAGAGGTAAGCATTATTGACACCAAGAAGAAGCTTTCGGGATTGAGTTAGGCAACCTCTACTATGCGGCCTCGCGGTTGAAGTCGTATCTAACTCAATACCATCCTAAGAATGCTAGTGCGGCCCAGGTTCGGTGGCAGGTTATGTGTGCAAAAGTGTAGTGCTAAATGCAGGGCATGCACAACAGTTTATATCAATCAACACTTCATATGTGAAAGTAAACCATACATTCCTACAAGTCTCTACAAAACAAGGGTTAGTAGACACTTCCCCTTATACCTCCCATCCTGCAAGAATATTTAACACCTTAAACATTAGGGACGTACCTGCGATCCTTGCTGTCAAACAAAAATATTTTTTTTAAAATTGAAGAGAAAATTGGCCTATGTCTACTAAGAGTTTCAACTCAAGTCCCTAGTGGAGTCGCCAAGCTGTCGCCACCTAAAGGGTGCACCACCTAGGATTAGGTTAATGGACTACGAAGTCTAAACTTAGCTCGGGTTCTCCCAAGCCCAGGGTAAGTACACTATCAGTGCCAAAATTTGTGTACGACACTCACTTTGGTGCCAAAAGTTTCTATCAGATTATTTAAGTGCCAAAAAGTTTGAAAAACGATCATTTTAGTGCCAACTCTGATTTGGTTGGTCGGAAATTGACGTGGTATTTTTTTATTAATTTTTGAAGCTAATGTGGCTCACTGGAGAGTACAATCAACCTTTAAAAAACAAAACGACGTCGTCTGGTGTCTTTCCCCCAATTAAAAACCCTAAATCCCCAAATTGAGAGAGAGAGAGAGAGAGAGAGAGAGAGAGAGAAGATAAATGGCGCTCACTTTGGGCTAGTCGCCGTCCTCGATGGCCCCAACCTCGACCTCGACCTTCGACCCCGATCTCGACCTCGATGAAGGCCACTTGGCAGCCAAGTCGAAGGCCGTGATCCGACCGGTGCTGGGGAGGCCGCCGATGAGTGCGCCGCCCCAATCTCTCCCTCTCCATCTCCGATCTCCTCGACGAGTGCCTTGCCTGCATCTTCCAATACCTAGGTCGGTGATCGAGGTCGGTGCTCACGATGTGCCGAGCCGCTAGAGGCTCGCCCTCCACGCCCACTCGGAGTTGCTGAATGCGGTCCTGGTGCTGTTCGCGTGGGTTCGACTCAATCACGAAGCTCGTGCTCAAGTGCGACCGCAAGTCATTAAGCATAGCGACGAAGCACTCATGCCGATCTCGCTCAAGTGTAGGAACCTCACGCACCTCAAGCTGTGGCCGAGCGAGCTAGGTTGACGTTGGGCGAGGATCGAACAAAAACCCTAATTTCAATCCCAAATAAAAAAAAAAATCTCAAATGAGTTGTGTGGCGTCGTTTTTGTGAGGCCATCCACTTAGGACGGCAAAACGACGTCGTTTTCTTAAGGAGGACAGAAAACAACGTCGTTTATAAGACATGTCAATTTTTCTTTTTAAATATAAAAGCCACGTCATCATTTTTGCCAGAATCTCTCACCATTGGAACCAAAGTGATAGTTTTTCCTCCAATTTGGCACTTAAGTGATCCGACATAAACTTTTGGCACCAAAGTGAGCACCGTACACAACTTTTGGCACTGATATCGTACTTACCCCCCAAGCCCATACCAATTTGCGACTTAGGTTCAAATATTTAACATGCAAAAGATTATTAGCTGGGAGTCGCCACTAATTAGTTTACGATAGGTCGATTAGATACCTAAGCAAAATAATAGGAGAATTATTTTACTACTACGAACTAGAGACTTTAGGTACGGGGACATGATTACATTAGACTTTTCTAATGCCCTTTCGGTACCTTTCTCTTTTATTTCAAAAAAAAGTTTTGCAGGCAGCTTGAATTGATTTTAATTTACTTCCCTAACATGTGAGGTGATCATGCGGGTGCGCAAACCACCAATTTAACACCCAGATAAAGTAGTGAATAAATTGCAGGACTTATCTCATAGCATCGAAATCATCTGCGATGTTAGATCATAATTCACATCAACAATCCTAGATATGATTTCTAATCAACACACAATTACTTAATTTTTATTTTTCACTTATTTAATGAGAATCATGCTTTATGCAATGCATGCTACTAATCTAACATGAAATGATATGACATAACAATATGACCTAAACTATATGATGCAAGTGAAATTTTTTTGTGTTTTCTTAATGAGTATGCAATCTATCATTGAGAATGAAATTAATCTATTGTAAGACAATTTTTTTTATTTATTTTGTATTTTCCATGAAATTCAAAACTAAAATTGTACAATGGTTAAATGTGCAATCTAAATTAACCAAATGATCTAATTCTAATGACGGAAAATTTCTAATTAAATGGACCTAGCAACAATCACTAAATGACGTGCATTTCATGAACCTAATTCTATATGACATGCACATGCTTGATTTTTTTTTTTTTGTATTTTTTTATGAAAATTCGCAATTAAAATTGCTAAAATCTAAAAAATCTAACTTAAGTGAGATATTATCTATTTTAAGTTAGGATTAGACTAATATGAATCCTATCTTAACTTAGAAAATTATCTCATCATACAATTTATTTCAAAAGATATTATCTAACCTAGATACCATCCAAACATGCATTTTTTTTTTTTAAATAACTATTCTATCATGTAATTTTATCTAGGAAAATCAATTCTAATCTACATGAAATGCAAATGCAATTTTTTTGTATCTTTTGGATAAATAAAGCAATTAAAGGATAAGCACCAAATCATTCACGATCACCAAGGATAATATCCATCGTTCAAATCTTGAAATGATATTTAATCAAACTTGATATTTTGCTAATAAAATCGATAAATTGATCTTAAGCCTTAAAGATCAAGATATCAATTTTATTCCCACGTGATTAATTATTCCATCTAAAGCCTTATTGTTGACACCTAAATTTTCGCAGCCCGTTTAGTTATTTATTGCATTAAAAATTAGGGGTAATTTTATCCTTGAAGAAAAAAAATATCAATTGCATAGCATATAGATGTTGGTGCATTTATTTTAATTTGCATATTTTGCATTTATTTATTGGACCGGTGACGGGTGGGTTCGAATTAGTGGTTCTGAGCTTTAACTTGGCAGGCCGGACTAAGCCCACGAAGCGAGCAAATTGGCCCAAAAATTAATGATAAAAAAATTTTGAAATTTTTCCAAGATATGATGAATTTTTTTTTTGGATATGGCAGATGTGAAAATTAAATATTGCGTTTGGAAAAATGAATATTGCGTTTAGAAAAAGAATTTTCGTGGATTTCAATTTATGAAGATTAAAACCCTAATTCGTAGCCTATAAAAAGAAAAACGCATAGGGTTTCGAGGGGGCTTCTCTGGGTTAAAAAATAACACAACACAATAAGTCCAAAAAAAAAGGGGAAGGAAAGTGAGAGGGAGGAATTCTTTTAGGTTTCTGCTACTGGCTTCGAAAGTGAAAAGGGTGCAAAAGTACAACAGCAGCAGAAGAGAGAAAAACATCAGAGTGAAAGTGACGTGAGGAGAGAGGGAGGAAAAAAAAAGAGAAGAAAAAAAAGGGCGTCTTCTTCATGCGGGGGCTCTCCCGTCGCCGGCCTTTTGCCCGTGACCACCTGCGTCGACCGCCGGCCTCCGTCTGCGCCACCGTCTCGCTACACCAGCGCTTGCACATCCCTATAGCCATCTGAGCCCCCCTTGCTCGTCCGAGATCTGGCGTCTTGCCCCGCCACGGCTCCTCTGCCCGGGCGTTTGTCTCTCCACCTGCCGAATTTGTAGTCCTCCGCCTGCGACGCCCTGCCTCTGTACACCACCGCCCCTACTCCGCCCGAGTCCGGTCGCCAGCCACTGCCACAATGTTGCTGCCACCCTTGATCTAACCGTGACCATGCCGCGTCTCCGAGCAACCCACAGGAGCTTGCGCCGCAACCGATTCCCTTGCTCACCGGACGCCGCATTGCCGTTCCGTCCACGACCCCCTGTAACGACCGGCTCCGCCTCCTACGACCCCGGCTTTTCTCGTTCGCTACTCGCGGCCTTATCTGAATGCCGGTCCCCTGCTGCTCGAGCTTTCCGACTCGACGCTGCGACCCAAGCTGCTATGCCTCCACCCTCCGATCGATCGCGTCTCTGCTTTGCCTGAGTTGCTCTGCTGGCCCCGGAACCTATCGCTATTGCCTCCGCCTTTGCTCGACGCCGCTCCTCCGACGCCCGCCGCCGCCCCTCACCGGAACACCGGCAACCAACCCCCTTGGCAACTCGACCGATGATGACCGGACGCCCTCGCCGAGCCTTTCTTGGAAAGCAAAAGAAGAAAAAGAAAAAACAAAATAAAAACAAAAGGAAAAACATTAGGTAGTTATTTATTTATTTATTGTACTTTTATTATTTTCTTTTATAGATTGCTTTACTTAGTTGTAGAATTATCTCTCAAATGTATGATTGAGATTCCAACATGGAAATAGCCCCTCAAATTAGGGATTAACAGTCCGATTTTCGCACCCGAAATCCAACTCATAATCTCTTGCAAAATGTCAATCCGATCTCACGCCCAAGATTCGATTCGCGATTTAATTTTAAAGTTGGTCAACCGATCTCATGCGCGAGATTGGTTCACCAGTTTATCGATATCAATCTTATCTTGTCTGATTTGCTATTGTGTTGGTTGAATCAATTTTATTTTCGTAAATGTTTGAATTATGATTAGGTTTGTTTCATAATATTGCTTGTTATCTTGCATATTTAGAGTATGGATTTTATTTCTATTTTTCTATTAAAAAATATAAAATGAAAAAATGCATTCATTTAGGATGTTAGTTTTTTTTTTAAATTTGAATTGTACGTTTAATTATTTGGCAATTTTAATTTCGAATTTCGTAAAAGAAAAAGAAAAAAATTAGGATTAGGGCATTCTTTGCATGTCAATGCATATTAGGATAAATTGCATGCTTGTTAAGAAAATAAATAAAAAAAATCATGCGTACGTCATATAGAATTAAGTTCATGAAAAATTAGGTTCATGAAATGCACGTCATTTTGTGATTGTTGCTAGGTTCATTTAATTAGAAATTGCCCATCATTATAATTAGGTCATTTTGGTTAATTTAGATTGCATATTTAATTATTGGATGTTCATTAAGAAATCACAAAAAAAAAATCATTTTACTCCTATCATGTAGTTTAGGTCATGTTGCCATGTCATACCATTTCATGTTATATTAGAAATATTGCATTACATATAGATTAAATTTTCATTAAAAGTGAAAACAAAAATTGAGTGATTGCTTATTAATTAGAAATCATATTTAGGGTTATTAATATAAATTCTGATCTAACAATGCAGATGCTTTCGTTGCTTTGAGGTAATTTTTTTTTTTTTTGCAATTTAGTCACTGTTTATCTGGGTGTTAAATTGGTGGTTTATGCACCCGCATGATCGCCTCACATGTTAGGGAAATAGATTGAAAATTAATTCAAACTACCTGCAAATCATTTTCGAAATAAAAAGAGAAAGGTACCGAAAGGGCATTAGAATAGTTTAGTGTAATCAAGTCCCTGTACCCAAAATCTTTGGTTCGTAGAAGTAAAATAATTCTCCTGTTATTTTACTTAGGTATCTAATCAACCTATCGTAAACTGATTAGTTGCGACTCTCTTTTCCATGCTAGATATTTAAACCCAAGTCGCAAATTGGTATGGGTTTGGGAGAGCTCGAGCTAAGTTAGACTTAGTAGTCCATTAGCCTAGTTTTAGGTGGTGCACTCGAAATTTTGGTCACGACAGCTTAGCGACTCAACTTGGGACTTGAGTTAAAACTCTTAGTGGACTTATGCCAATTTTTTGAAAAAATATTTTTGTTTGGCAGCGAGAATCCTGGGTACTTCCCTAACATTTAATGCGTTAAATGTTCTTGCAGATAGGGAGATATAAGATGGGTAATCTTTGCTAACTCTTGTCTTGCAGGTTGGAGTTGGGGATGAATGTTTTAAATTCAAGTTATTGAAGTATTGTTTGATTTAAACTGTTGTGCATGCCTTGCATTTAGCACTACACTATTGCACACATAACCTACCACCGACCTAGGCCGCATAGGATTATCTAGGATGGTATCAAGATGGATACCACTCTAATCGCATGCCCGCGGTATGAGTCGCCCATCTCGATCCCGAATCGGCGAGGGTACCCACCTCGATCTGCATGCCCATGACTTGGGTCGGCTCTTTGACCAAGCCGGAGTCATGAGGACCCGACGTAGTCCACACGCCCGTGGCTAGTCTAATCATCCTTGTGGCTCCACCTTGTTAAGCCTTATAGACTAGAAATCGAGCCACTTACCATGCGCATGTCTATATGATTGCCATTGATTTTCCTTGGTGAAGTAAGTCTTCTATCCCTATACTATGCAATTTACTTACTTTGCCATACTTTTGGTCCGTCCATGACAATCTAAGTTAGTCATTGATCTAATTCATTTGTCAATTAGGAATGAAATAAGGAAATTGTCATGCAATGAATCATTTGAAAAATAACAAAAAACTTTAGAGAATTTGTTTTCAATTCATATATAGGAAATTTGGTCCTGCTAGGGTGTCTATTTTTCTAGCTCTTTTTTAGGAAATTCCCTTATTGCACCATTTTTCATGAAAAAAAATATGAAATGAAAAAAATTGATTAGATTATTGTCATTGATTGATTTTCTATTTACACATCATGCTTACATGTTCTCGTTCATTCAATTTAGGTGATTATGGAGCGATCCCGCTCACCCATCCGTTCATGATCGAGAGCTAAAATGACGGATCAAAAAGAGCTTATCTCGTCAAGCAAAAGTGCTGTGATGACATAGGTGCTCTATCTTCAATGAGAAATTGTGACTTGAAGAAGAGAGCCAAGAAGACTTTTTGAACCATCTCATTTTCCTGAGGTAGCCAAATTTGATGTCACCATGAAGAGACTAGTGACATATCTAGAGGGAAGAATATCTTACCTGAAGGGTTCGCATCACAAGATTAAGTAGGATGAAGAATTCAAGTACACATGATTCATGGTCCTAAGTAGTTCTATTTCCTCATTTAATTAGGGGCTTGCACCTTCCCCTGTGTGGAATTTTTATCGCTTTTTAGGGATTAGTTTCAATTTCTTCTATGCTTGAACATCACATTTTGCATTCCAATAAATGTAATTCGATTGATAAATATCAATAAAATTATAAGTTTTTTTTTGAGGATATAATGGGGTATACCAAACCAGCCCGGTGACATCCAACAATGAAAGAAAATATCATCCATGGAGAAATTTTGAGGACCGAGCTTCTTCATGCTTCCTCATCCAAAATATTCCTAAAAAAAAATCATTTTTGAAGCCATTTCCAAAAGCATGCATTAGGTTACCCTTGTTTGTTTTTCTAACTCCTTTACTTCATGCCTCAGAGTATAACAGAGAGGCGTTTGAAAATAACGTGGCAATTTCTAGTAATAGAGGACCCGTTGATTTGTGAACATACATCTGAAGGAAAAATAGATGTGAGGGCAAATGATCATTTCCTAGCTGATTGTGATGACATTTCCCAAGAGTGAAGAAAACATCAAACACTACTTATCTCTTACTTGTCCCGAGTGATTTCCTTGCACATCAATAAGAAACCGAGGGTAAGTTAAAAGAAGATCATCTAGATTCCAAAGTGTGATGTGTGGCACATCTCATTACAATTTGTGTGAGATGTCATTCTCGAAAGCCAAATGAAGTTTCTCATTTCCATGAGAAAATGATGGAACAAGTCAAAAGAGGATCATCCGTCTTGGATGAAATGGATACATTGCGTTCATGAATATAATTAATTTTGGAATTGACACTCTGTTCTTTTCCTTGCAAATGACGAATTGGGGCACTACAAATTTTAGTAGTGACATGACTGAGACAAAATCTTGATCCGAACTAAAGTGGATATGCAATTTGAATTTACTTTGATGTTGCATGGTATCCTATTCATACACGTTCTCTTGTGCAGGGGCAAAAGTGGATTTTCAGGGACAATCCAAGAACACCAATTCCTGGGACAATCCCCTCGTGGGACAATTCTTTGAGTGAACGCTCAAAATCATGTTTATGAAAGCATTTTTTGAGTGTGGTAAATTGTTTGTTCTAAAGTTTGCAATTTTTCATGCTTAAAGCTACGGAGCTCCTTTAAAAAAGGATTTTGCATGATGACTCTTACATGTTTAGTCCACCAATTCCACTAAAGAACATCAAGATGGACTAATTCAATGAATGGTGTGAAATGGATTAAGTATGCTAAATGAGACGTGTTAGGATGATGAAAGGCAAGCCTTATCTTATACATAGTCCCTCACCTATACACTTGTGAGATGAGTGTAAAAAGTTCAATATCCGCAAGGAAAAATCTTGCAAAAGGTACGATGACCGAAATGATGAGGGGCAATTCATTTCTCTATCCCAAGCATTACAGGTGATCCATTGCTGAACTTCTTTGAGCCCCATCCACTTGTGTAAATTCTTTCAAATTACCCATGTCAAGAACCACCCCACATCGGGGTAAGTTGGAGGTAAGACAGCATCATGAGGTGAGGAAGATGAAAAGAATTTTTCTTGCTGTCACTTGCATCAATCTTCAAAACGTGCTATTACATTGAATTCATGTGGTAATTTAAGCGCCTTAGGATGATGAAGAGCATTTCTTTCTCTATCCTATATAGTTATATCGTTTCAATAGCCCACTTGAGCCTGCAATTTCATTTCTTTAAACCTAGTTGATGATCTTCCCCTACACTAGGGCAAGGCAAAAGGTAGATGAAGACCCTTGAAAGTTCGAGTGTCATTCAAAGTGTAATTGCTTAATGCATGCATAGAAATCAAAATAGAACTAAGGAGCATGAAAAAGCAAGGCCAATGCCCATGAACAAAAAAGTGAAAAAAAAAAAGAATAAGAATTAGGGGCATGAAAAAGCGGTGTGCTTGGTAAAAGTAAGGCCAATGTCCATAGATGAAAAAAGAGAGTCAAGATAAGGTGACTGTCAATTGCAAGAATTGAATCCCAATGGAGCAATACTCAAAGAACTCAAAACCTAAGTTTTTATAATCAATGCGGCATTTCATGAAGACAATCCCCGATGATGAAAAAGAAAACTGGTGGCAATGCCAAGATGATCACCAACTCTCACCATTCACACATATTTTGAACCTAATGATCCTTTTGTTTCCCAACCCATGAACCCGGCCTATGTTACGTCCCTTACAAAGTTTCTTCAGATTATGGTACTTGAATTAACATGGTAATTCATATGTTTATAAGCATCGCTCGAAGAAGTGCAAGCAAGACTATTTCTTTCTCATTTTGCAGGATTCTTGACTTGTAAATCCGGAGATGATTGCGAAGCTGTTCTTTCAATAGACTTAACTCAAAGAGTCCAATTGTTAAGCCATTGAACAAGCCCACATTACGGTCCCTGTTAAAGACCTCTCGGATTGGTAAGGTCGTACCGCTTGCGAGAATACTTGGACCCTTATTGGTATGATGATAGTCGAGATGGAGTGATTCTCATAAAATAGCATTCTAAATTAGAGTGAGTGAAAGTCCTTTTCTAACTGAAAGTTTCTCGTTTAGTTTTCTTAGGAAATCCATGTCACAAGTGAAAATCATCTTGAACAATAAATATCTCTAGTAGAAATTTGGGTGATGCAAAAGTCATTATGCACGAACCTTGATTGAATTGATAAAAACTTCAATAGATTTTGAAGTGTGCATTCCAAAATAACCTTAATTGCTTATTTCTTTGGTGAATGCACTTTTGCTTTAATCATGTCTGACAGGACCCAAGAGCTCCTAACATTCAGGTTCCTTTCAGAATCCCTCGTGAAGCCTTCACGAATATTCAAGGTACATCCTTGATGTTCCAAAATTTATTTCTACCAGGAGGTGAGAAACCTCCACAGGATATCTAAATTCCAGAAGACATATCCCCAGAGTCGGAGATATCACCAAGTAAGTATATCTCTACCCATATACTTGTCATTATGCAGGTATTCTCTCTCAAGTACATCGACACTTGACTCGGTCAAGCTGTCCATTTATATTAACCTTGCATGCTTTCGTAGCCCAGAGTCCCTTTTATTGAACCGACGTGCTTTGTAGCTCGGAGTTCCTGATCTGATGTGTTTTCGTATCCTAGAGTCCTTTATATCGACACTCGATTGAGTTGTCTCCCAAAGATTTTTCTCCAGACTCAATTTGATTAAGGCGATCAAAGAAAAGTTCAGGTCCTGGCCAGATGATCTATGTTGCAACGCTGGGAGACCGAAGAAAGGTTTGGTACTTAGCCAAGCAAAACCTTAGTTTAGGCGATCGTAGAATGGTACGGGTCTTAGACAACATTTATCCCCATTTAAGTGACCGTAGAATGGTACGGGTCCTGGAAAGTAAAACCTCGGTTTAGGCGACACGTAGAATGGTACGGGTCCTAAACAACATCTATTTCCTCATTCAAGCGACCGTAAAATGGTATGAGTCCTGGAAAGTGAATCACCGTTTAGGCGACCGTAGAATGGTACGGGTCTTGGAAAGTGAATCCCCGTTTAGGCGACCGTAGAATGGTACAGGAACTAGACAACATCTATTTCCCTATTCTGGCGACCGTAGAATGGTACGGGTCCTAGACACAACCAAACACTGCCATACTGGGCGACTGTAGAAATGTACGGGTACTGGGAAATTAGTTTCTTACAAAACCTTGCTACCATTCTGGTCGACCGTAGAAAGGTACAGGTCCTAGAAAAGCAGTCTCCTCACAAGTCTTGTTGCTATTCTGGGTGACCGTAGAAAGGTGCGGGTCCTGGACATGTAACACCAACTATCTTGAATCACTCTACCCTTCTTGAAGGTAAGATATTCCAGGTAGGTTCCTTTGACATCTCAGTTTGAATCTAGATGTCTCAATTCTTTTCATTGAACATTTCACTCTGGATGTGAATGCTTTTCAAGCTTTCTCGTTATACCTTAGTCTTGATCTAGGTATTTCAAGTTTAAAAATCTTGACATCTCAGTCTGGATCTAGATGTCTCAATTCTGTTTGTTGAACATTTCACTTTGGATGTGAATGTTCTTCTCAGTCTCGATGTATCAATTTATCACTTGTTAGACTCTTCAAGGAACATGAGTGAGAGTTGGCTACTTATGGAGTAAATGTAGATTTATCATATACCTCAAGATGCTCTACCGCACTGATTGGTAGGTAACTGTAGGTACGTTCCTTTCTTTCGCATCATGCATGGAAGCATTAGCATTAACATTTCCATGCATCATATAAATTGCATTTTAAAATGGGAATTTGATTTTCCAAAAAAAAAAACATCATTCAATGCATGCGCATGGTCAAAATTTAGGTCTCAATTTGTCTTTGAAGGCAACTTCTACGAGCTCACCTTCAAAGAGGGACAACTGTTGACCCCTAAATTATGGCGACCCGTTTAGTTATTTATTGTATTAAAAATTAGGGGATAATTTTATCCCTGAAGGAAAAAAATATTAATTGCATAGCATATAGATTTAGATGCATTTATTTTAATTTGCATATTTTGCATTTATTTATTGGACTAGTGACGGGTGGGTTCGAATTTGTGGTTTTGAGCTTTAACTTGGCAGGCCGGACTAAGCCCAAGCTAGCAAATTGGCCCAAAAATTAATGATAAAAAAATTTTGAAATTTTTCCAAGATATTATGATTTTTTTTTTTGATAGGGCATATGTGAAAAGCAAATATTGCGTTCGGCAAAACGAATATTGCGTTTAAAAAAAGAATCTTCATGAATTTCCATTTGGAAAGATTAAAACCCTAATTCATAGCCTATACAAAGAAAAACACGTAGGGTTTCAAGGGGGGCTTCTCTAGGTTAAGGAAAGTGAGAGAGAGGAATTCTTTTAGGTTTCTGCTATTGGCTTCGAAAGTGAAAAGGGTGCAAAAGTACAATGGCAGCAGAAGAGAGAAAAACAGCAGAGTGAAAGTGACATGAGGAGAGAGGGAGAAAAAAAAAAGAGAAAAAAAAAAAAAAAAAGAAGAGAAGGGCGTCTTCTTCATGCAGGGGCTCTCCCCGTCACCAACCTCTGCCCGTGAGACCACCTGTGTCGACCGCCGGCCTCCGTTTGTGCCACCGTCTTGCTACACCGGCGCCTGCACATCCTTGTAGCCATCCGAGCCCCCTCGCCGGTCCGAGATCCGGCGTCCCCCGCCCGCCGCGGCTCCTCTACCCGTGCGTTTGTCTCTCCGCTTACCGGATCTGCAGTCCTCCGCCCGTGCCGCCCTGCCTCCGTGCAACGCCGCCCCTGCGCCGCCCGCGTCCGGTCGCCAGCCATTGCCATGATGCTGCTGCCACCCCTAATCTAACCGCGACCATGCCGCATCTCCAAGCGACCCACAGGAGCCTGCGCCGCGACCCGATTCCCTTGCTCGTCGGACGCCGCATCGCCGTTCCATCCACGACCCCCTGCAACGACCGGCTCCGCCTCCTGCGACCCCGGCTTTTCTCGTTCACTACTCACGGCCCGATCTGGATGCCGGTCTCCTGCTGCTCGAGCCTTCGGACTCGACGCTGCGACCCAAGCTGTTGCGCCTCCACCCTCCGATCGATCGCATCTTTGCTTCGCCTGAGTTGCTCTGCTTGCCCTCGAACCCGTCGTTGTTGCCTCTGCCTTTGCTCGATGCCACTCCTCCGATGGCCACCGTCGCCCCTCACTGGAATGCCGGTGACCAACCCCCTTGACAACCTGACCGACGGTGATCGGACGCCCTCGCCGAACCTTTCTTGGAAAGCAAAAGAAGAAAAACAAAAAACAAAAGAAAAACAAAAGGAAAAAACATTTGGTAGTTTTATTTATTTATTGTATTTTTATTATTTTCTTTTATAGTTTGCTTTACTTAGTTGTAGAATTATCTCTCAAATGTATGATTGAGACTCCAACATGAAAATAGCCCCTCAAATTAGGGATTAACAGTCTGATTTTCGCGCCCAAAATCCAACTCATAATCTCTTGCAAAATCGTCAATCAATTTCACGCCCAAGATTTGATTCGCGATTTAATTTTAAAATTGGTCAATCCGATCTCATGTGCGAGATATGGTTCGCCAATTTATGGATATCAATCTTATCTTGTTTGATTTGCCGTTATGTTGGTTGAATCAATTTTATTTTCGTAAAAGAAAAAATTAAATAAAAATGTTTGAATTAAGATTAGATTTGTTTCATAATATTGCTTGTTATCTTGCATATTTAGAATATAGATTTTGTTTTGATTTTTTTGTTAAAAAATATAAAATGAAAAAATGCATTCATTTAAGATGTTAGTTGTTTTTTTTTTTCAAAATTTGAATTGCATGTTTAATTATTTGGCAATTTTAATTTCGAATTTCATAAAAGGAAAAGAAAAAATTAGGATTAGGACATTCTTTGCACGTCATTGCATATTAGAATAAATTGCATGCTTGTTAAGAAAACAAAAAAAAATCATGCGTACGTCATATAGAATTAAGTTCGTGAAAAATTAGGTTCATGAAATGCATGTCATTTAGCGATTGTTGCTAGGTTCATTTAATTAGAAATTGCCCGTCATTAGAATTAGGTCATTTTGGTTAATTTAGATTGCATATTTAATTATTGCATGTTCATTAAGAAATCACAAAAAAATCACTTTACTCCTATCATGTAGTTTAGGTCATGTTGCCATGTCATACCATTTCATGTTAGATTAGAAACATTGCATTGCATATAGATTATATTTTCATTAAAAGTGAAAACAAAAATTGATTGATTGCTTGTTAATTAGAAATTATATTTAGGGTTATTGATATGTATTCTGATCTAACAATGCATATGTTTTCGTTGCTTTGAGGGAATTTTTTTTTTGCAATTTATTCACTGTTTATCTGGGTGTTAAATTGGTGGTTTGTGCACCCACATGATCGCCTCACATGTTAGGGAAATAGATTTAAAATTAATTCAAATTACGAATCATTTTTCGAAATAAAAAGAGAAAGGTACCGAAAGGGCATTAGAATAGTCTAGTGTAATCAAGTCCCTGTACCCAAAATCTCTAGTTCTTAGAAGTAAAATAATGCTCCCATTATTTTACTTAGGTATCTAATCGACCTATTTTAAACTGATTAGTTGCGACTCTCTTTTGCATGCTAGATATTTAAACCCAAGTCGCGAATTGGTATGGGTTTGGGAGACCTCGAGCTAAGTTAGACTTAGTAATCCATTAGCCTAGTTTTAGGAGGTGCACATGAAATTTTGGTTGCGACATTTATAGATGGAATAAAAAATTCGTGTGCGGTTGCAAATTAGGCGGTATATGGGGAATTCCAATCGTGCATCAAGAAATATTTCAAATAAAGAAAACAAAATATAAAAATAAAATAAGATAAAATAAATCTACCTAATAAATAAAATAAATCTACCTAATTTGAATTTTTCCCAAATCCGACTTAATGAACGGTGCCTTGTGGACCACGATGGAGACTCGGCTCACTATTAGGGTGACACGGGCGTCGGCTTGGCCGAATGCTACTCACCGACTTGAGAGGGCGCGGCATTCGAAGCTTCAACGAGGGTGAAGCGGGCGCGCGGCGAGGAGGCTCGGAGCGGAGGTGGTCGGCAATCGGGGTGTCGCTCGAGCATGCGGGGGCTTGGCGTCCGGTGGCATCGTGGGTCAGCTGCAGTGGTGGTAGAAGCGCGGGCCAGCAGAGGGAAGGTTGGCGAGGAAACTCCAGCGTGGGCAGAGGGAAGCTCGACGACTGGTCCTGGCGTCACGGGTCGGCAGTAGTGATGGGTGTCGACGCTAGGTCTTGGCTAGCGGCTCGGGCGGCGGGGTTCGACACGGCCGCAACAGCATAGCGAAGGAGATCGGCTAATGCGCGGGCGGAGCGACGAGGAAGTAGCAGCGGGCGAAGCAGGAGCAACGTCGGGTTGTCGCGGATCGGTGCGGGTTGTAGGCAAAGCGCGGTTGCAACAGGCGTCGGCGAAGGAGATCGGCTTAGGTGCGGGCGAAGCGGTGTGAGGCAGCATGATGGGCAGCGGCGGTAGGGACCTCACGAAGAAGATAAATAGTGCTTCATATTTTTTCCCTTTTCCTTTTTTCTTCTCTCCCCTGCGCGCGCCCTATGACTTCCCTCGCAGACTTTCTTCCTTCTGCTCCTTGCTCATGTCACTTTTCTCTCCCTCATTCACTTTTTCTGTTGACTATTCACTAAAAGAAAGTTGAAGAAAAAGCAAAAGAATTTTTGCCCTTTTTTTTGAGTTTTTGACCTAGAAAACCGAGGGAAAAGCCCCCTCTCTCTTCGTACACGGCTCCTTTTATAGGCCAAGAATGTAATCTTCGTGGAATATTTTATCTCCTTTTCAATATGCATGAAGATCGCCTATAACCTCCCGAACGCAAAATCCTATGAATTTCCTCATCTCTTATAGATTTCCTTTGCAACAATGAATATTCTCCACCGATTTTATCACATATTGTCAAAGATTCAAAATTGCAATAGGATTTTTTCAAATTTCAAATCTTACAAAAAAGAGATCGTAATATTTCATCGAGAATATGGGCTTGGGCCAATTTGCTCTCTTCGTGGGCTTAATCCAACTTGTCAAATTAAAATTCAGAACTACCAATTCAAACCCATCTGTCATTAGCCCAATGCAAATGCAATAATAATAAATGCACCTAAAATTATATGCTACACAATTAATTAAGAATAATTTTTTTAGGGGTTAAAAATTAATCCCTAATTTTTATGCAATAAATAAATAACTGAGTTGTTAAAATTTAGGTGTCAACAATTATGATTGTCAATCTTTGTGGCAAGCTCACAGACTTGGTTCTTGATGATCATTCTAGCTTTGATCGTGGAGATGATCGTCATGTTTGGCTTATCACAAGTTTGTTCTATTAATAGCACTCATGTAGCAGTTTACATTATGCAACAACACTTGCAATCTTATAGAGAATAGGAAAAAAAAAAAAGAGGAGAGAGGGGAGTAAATCGTTGGTTCATGGACTCACCCTGAACTAAGGAACCAAATTGGTCTGGTTGGTCTTGGGTTGGTCTTGGTCCCAAGTGGGTGGTTCTTGGTTCTACGAATCAGGAACTAATCCTTTTGGTCTGGTTTCTACTTCCAAAGTAGGAATCGGCTTGTAACATCCTCGATTCCGGCCCCGTAAAGATCAACCATAAGGTCCTAAAAGGATCGATCATGGGCCATTGGCCATGGAACGATCGGTTCGATCGGCAAGGAATCGTAGATCGGTCATGGACCGATCGACCGGTCATGAATTGGTCGAGGTGTTGACCCCAAATTTTCTACCGACCATATCGATGGGATAAGGTCACGAGCTCATAAGATGCCTTTTTGATCATGAGAATTTGTCACGGGATGATTTTGGATCGGTGTATGGTCATGGGTCAATCCGACCAGTCGCAATTTCTAGTTGCGGGTGATTCTGCCCAGTTATGCACCGATACACGGACAATCCGATCCGAATGCGATCCGACTGGTCGCAGTTTCAAATGCGACCGTCTTCCAACCAAAAATGCATCATTCTCTATTTAATTATTAGTGATTGGAACGGAATCTCAAAATTTGTGATGTCCAATCATGGATGGGTAACGCACCGACCATGAACCCTAGCGGTGGATCGGGTGTCGATCGAAATGAACCTAAGAATAGACCTAGCTATTTTGTCACTAATTCTAAGGTCCATGAGTGCCTTGGCTTAGTACTAAGCCGTGGGTAGCCTTAGGATTAGCCTCGAACCGATCGAAGGATAATCAACCCTATTGGCCAACCGACTGTTCAAAGGAACGATTTGGGTGAATATGGAACGTAATGGCCGAACCTCGAGTGTACATGATTCGATTTTTTGAGGTGTGCCTAATGATCCCTTCCTTGGCTCTGGAATCAACTTGGATGATAGAATTCTCTAGCCCGCCTTCTTGAGGAAGGAAGACCACCTTCTTGAGGAAGGAAAACTGCCTTCTTGAGGGAGAAAATGATGAAGCAAAAGAGAATTCTAGAATCCTTTCATTAAATGAAGGAGAATGAAATGTCCAAGCTAACCTAGGACCTAGTTGGAAACTTGGGAGATAAGGATGCCAATTAATACTTCTTGACAAAGTGAGACGCCTCCTTTTTCCAACTAAGGTTACAACCTTTGATTTTCGAAATTTCTGGAACTCCGCTATTTGCCAATTTTACACAGATTTTTATGGTGTGAATTTAAAGAAACTTCCTTCATGAAAGTTGTTCTAAACATCTTAGGTGAAATGGTAGGGATGAAGGCCCAATCATTCACCATCTAGAACCTGTCCCGTGTAGTGAAAATGGTGACCAAGTTGTCTTCTCGAATTTTTATAAACCAGGAACAATCCTTCTCGTCCGACTCCTAGTTCCAAGGTGGGAACCAACCTGTCTTGAAATCGAAAACCTGTAATTTGTGGTCTCCAATTCCTGATTCCCACAACTACTATTCTAGTTCCCAGTTCCTAAAATTTGGAATTTGTAAATATCGATCCGGTTCTTAAATCTAGGTGTGGACCCATTCACCCGAACCGAACCTATTTTTTTCTTATTCTAATTATCACAAAATTCAAAACTCTAATTACTAATTCCTCATTCTTCATCTTCACTCTCCCATGCTGAAAACCCTAATTGCCCCATTCCTAATTTGAAGTGAAGTTTAAGAACTTTGTGACAAACTCTTACAATGATTGTTATGATTGTCAAACTTTGTGGCAAACTTACAGACTTGGTTCTTGATGATTTTTCTAGCTTTGTTCGTGGAGATGATGGTCATGTTTGGCTTATCACAAGTTTGTTCTATTAATATAACTCGTGTAGTAGTTTAATCTATACAACAACACCAGCAATCTTATCGAGAATAGGAAGGAAAAAAAAAGAGGGGAGTATACAGTCGGTTCCTGGACTCACCCTGAAATTAGGGAACTAGACTAGACTAGTTGGTCTTTGTCCCAAGTGGGCCGTCCTTCTGGTTCGGTCTTAGTTTTGGAGTGAGAATCGGCCCACCTTGAAAATAATGACCCATAATTTATTCCGCGATTTTTTTTTCCTCTCTAGTCAGCTTCACGCGGGCTGACAGACTTTTGAGCTACTAAAATTTGCATGTTCAAAAGGAGGTCTATGGAACTTCTAGGGTAAAAAGATGTTGGTTTAGTCAAAACAGATTTGATAGAAAGGATGGACCTTAGGTAGTGTCTTGTTGATGGCCGTTGGCTGCTCTCCGAACACGAGGTGGCCGTTCATTGCATTTGTTATCTAGTGATCCTAACGCATAGAGGTGAGCATCAGTCTAGGGTCAGCCCTGGACCAACCCTGGACCGGCCCAACCTTGTCGGTCCTAGTCTAGTTCCCAAGGAGAATGAGTCGATCCTTCGTCCTAGAATTCCTTGACCAGCGGTGTGCGGGTTGGTCCTCGGTCCTGAGAGTTCAAGATTGGTCCAACCGAACCAACCCTGACTATATATATCTAATATACTATTTATAATTTTTTTATATAAAAAAACCTTTAAATAAATGGCATCAACAACATTAAACAACTCTTTAGTGAGGAGTTCAAGTAATTTTACATTATTCTTTAATAACTTAGATTTTTAATGTCTTTTATGGCTTTAACAGTTATAATTTACGAAAGAGGAAAATGATTTTGTGAGGAGTCCTTATGGCATCCAAAAGGGCATAAACAGCTCTTTACGACATCATTTTTTAGTATTTATTCTCTTTTGTCTTATTTGTCCTCTTAGTCTTGAATTTGCCAAAATCGAAAGAAACAACTTCTCTGCTCACCACTCAAAATTCGCCTCGCTCGCTTTGAGTGACTCGTGCCGCTCGCCGCTTGATACTCACTTGGCTTGCTCCCCACTTGACACTCGATGCTCACTCTGTTTGACGCTCACCTCACTTGACCCTCACTGCTTGCCTTTCTTAGCTGACCTCCCTCATCATCGAACCCATTGGGTCGGTTCGGTCCTCGGTTACCCTTTCAAGGAGTACAAAAAATGAAATAAAAAAATTATTGGTTGGTCCTAGGTTAACCTTGGAATTGGACCAAACTCACTGGGTCGGTCTAGTCCTCAATCTCTTTTTCAAGGAGTACAAAAATGAAATAAAAAATTATCGATTAGTCCCGGGTTGACCCTGGAACAAAATCAAACCCACTGGGACGGTCCGGTCCTCGGTCCCAAGCTAAATAAGGTCGGTCCTCAGTCTTAAAAATTGAGGACCAGCACTGTGCGAGTTGGTCCTAGGTTAGGGAGTGGACCAGCCCAACCCACCTAACCCGCACCATGCTCACCCCTACTAACGCATGTTGGATGGAGTCAATATCACCAACTAAAGTTTTGAATGATTTGATAGGAAGGATAACCCTTACATAGGACGACAATCCAACAAAGGCTGGTGCTAAGCCCGGGCACGAGTCCAAGCCTAGGCTCAATTTTTTTTTTGGTTTTTGTTTTAAGGGGTGATGAATCGTGGTCATAACAGAAGTAAAGATAGTATATTAAGATGTGATTGAACTATGCAAATAAATTCCATGCATCGGAAAAGAACGGGCAAAACAAGAAGGAACAATAATGAATAATTTTTCCACCAAAATGCATCCTCATGTTTTTTGGTTTTTTAACTGAGGATGTCATTTCACTAAAATCTTGGCAACAACACAAAGGCGGGCTAAAACATTGTCATTTCCTTGACGAAATATTTTTTACTATTGTTTTGATCAATAATGAATAATTTTTCCTTAGTTTATTGTCAGTATTAGTTTGCTGTTTCATAAAATTTTCCTCAGACTCCCTCAAGCGGTCGGGCTAGGTTTGCCGTGAATGACGCTAATCATCAAGCCGGTGGGTTTATGATTTTGATAGTTTGCTTGATATATTATTCTTCTGGCCACCATTTAAATGGTTCCTTTTTCGAGCACCAACATTTGGTCAATGATTCAAGACTAGAGTGTTAATTTTTTTTTTATGGATTCTCAATGGGAATTTGCAAGTTGACGTGCTTTCACCATTTTACATAACAAATTTTATTTACTAACGCTTTTGTGTTGGAAGATATGCTTGAAGATTCGGAAGATATGCTGGGAATCCGATTTGATTATCATCATGCATTAAATCAATTAGGGATTAGATTGAGATATTAAATTGATTTGTAGAATATTTCTTTTCCTTTTCTTCATATACCTCTTGTACTATAATTATTAAGTGTTGTACATTGAATACAATTGAAGAAATACAAAAAAGATTTCTCCAAAAAATTCCTACACTTCTTGCTCCTCTACGCTTTCTTTCATAGTATCAGAGCTTCAAGTTCTTGATTTCGCTTCCACACTGATTGCCTTTCAAAATCTTTGATCTGCAAAACAGATCAATTTTGCGAAGGAATCAATTTCGTTAGAGAAAGAAGAAGCATATACCAACACTTACCATGACTCACCCAGAGAACTTACCCTTTGCCGTTGATGCTCCACCTACAGGAGATGCCACACCTACACAAGAGACACAAGGCACAATTCCTGTGACCCAACAGCAAGTTCAGGCCCAAGGCATACAGTGGCAACTTACCCGGCTCAATCAAATATGGGGCAGCCCATTTCGGGCCATCCTTACCAGTGGGTACCTTATCCATGGTACGTTGGGCCAGGCCTAAATGCATCATTGTTGGGGACTAGGAGTTGCCAGAATAACCCCCAGCCCGACGGAAGCCCACCAGCCACAAATGGGGCAAGCTCAACCACCGATTCAGAATAGATTGGCGGGTCGAGTGAACCGGGTTTGGGGACGAATCTCTACCCAGGATTTTTTAATGCGGGTTATGGAACCGGGTCTAACGGATCGGGTACAGGGACGAATCCCTACCCAAATCTCGTACTCAGCTTTTTGCCATTTTCGATCGTGGCTGTCACTGGCCGACCAGAGCTCGGTGATCCTCTGAACGTGTCAACCGTCGACAGCCCAGAATTACGATTGATCAGTCTACAACTGACCGGGTCGGAAAACTACTCCAGATGGTCAGAGGACTTCCGGCGAGCCCTCATGACGAAGGACAAAAACGGTTTCCTCGACGAGACCGTACCCATCCCTTCGGACGAGAAACTGGCTAGACATTGGAGAAAGTGCAACCACCTCATCCGAACGTGGATCGGCAACTGCGTTTCTCCAAATGTCGCAGCCAGCCTCCCACCGACGGAGGACTCGAAGAAGATGTTGGACAACATCAAAGAAATGTACAAGAAGTTAGATCGAGCCAAAAAATTTTCTCTCATGCAAGAACTTAGCGAATTCAAGCAAGGAAATATGATGGTCACGGCTTGTTACAACAAGTTATCGTCGCTTTGGAATGAACTCGAAGTCGCGGAGGAAAAACTCGAGGGACCAGCAGAATCCCTCAGATAGTATGATCTATAAAGGAGAGGGAAAAGGCCACTCGATTTCTCTTGATTTTGAACGAGACATACCTAACTTTCCGTTTGCAGATTATGGCAATGGATCCGGTGCCTGCCCATGGACGAATCTTCTAGCTGGCCGTCCAAGAAGAAAGCCAGAGGCTCGCGGCTCCGGAGCATACGCAAGGAAGCGACAACATCGCCGTCGTGCTCCGTGGTGTGCGGCGAGATTCGGGCATCAAAATCCTAGCCCGAGAGAGAGAAAGTCAAGAAGGGTTAGGGTTGCACGCGAGCGGCGAAAAATCCCTTAAGAGGGACGGGATCAACGGATCGGATCTTCCACAGTGATCTGACAGTCTATAGGGGTCTAATCCTTTCGTTGAATTGGATAGTGGTTATAATTCCACAATAAAGGCATCGGACGGTCAGATTTTTTCTGCATCTTTAAAGAATTTTGGTCAAAATTCAAAGGGGAGAGGTAATTTATAGTGCGAATATTGCAAATGTCCGCATCATACGATAGATAATTGTTGGAAATTACATGGCAAGCCAGGAGAAAAAGGGAAAAAGAAAGAATATTCTACAGCTTATCAAGTCACTAGACCCACCGGTCTAAATAGTGACCATCCTATTGCCTATGGGCAATATCAACAATTGATGCAGGCATTGCAAAAAGTTAACGTTGGGAACAAAGGACGAAGTTTTTCAGGTATTTCTCATTGCCTGCTAAATTCTATTTCGAGAAAGGCTTGGATAGTTGACTCAGGAGCAAGTGATCATATTATTTGTGATAAGAGATTTTTTTCCACTATGCATAAGAAATTAGACACACCTATTTCTGTGCAACTGCCAAATGGGAATGTCACTCATGTTGTCATGCCCCGATCCTCGGTCACGTGTCCATCCTTCAACTTTGGTCGATTTTAAAATGCGATATCCCAGGAACATATCGCCGACCCTTTCCTTTTTAATAGCACATGCGGAAGTAGTTATAAAAATCCCCAAACAATAAAGCAATAGGATATACAAGTAGGACTAGAAACTTGAACCTGAAAACCACACCCTTATGTACATATATAACAACTCAGTCATACATATACATATACAAGCCATGTTAAAAAGATCGATTTCTACTCAAACAGGTTCTACAACAAAAGTCATCAGATAGGAGTGGAGGCTCAATTCTTATCAGGATCCTACTTTGGATCATCCTCGGGGTTCTCCTTCGGTACTCCTCTTCGGGTTCTTTCTCCTCGGGTTCCTCATCGAAATGTTGTCCCACAAAATGTTGTCCTAAGACCCGATTAGTAAACTAATACACCTTAGGGCTGCCTATGCACAACACAAGATGAGACTTACCTTGGCCTCGTCATATTAGCACAGTTTAAAGTTCTATTGCATCACATATCGATATCTCGATCAAGACCCGATTAGTAAACATTCAATACACCTTAAGGATTACATCTCATTCAAACCATTCATGCACAACACAAGATGGAGGACTTCAAAACCATTTTGGTCATTTCAACTATTCCAACTCAATTCCATTATGAATCATATATAGAAATCACGGCCCCACAACTTTCGGTATTTAGGGGCTTTAATAGGCACCCTCGACACTTTCCAATTGCATCACATATCAATAGCTTGGATCCTAATTTGTTGGTATCAAAGATATCTTGGCCTAATTTGTTGGATCAAAATATCGTGTGTGGGTATACGATCGGCCTTAGCCAAAATAGAATAGTTTTCTCTCTATAAATCCCACCATTTTCTATAGCCTACAAAAAAAATTTTTGGCATTGTCAACCGATGGCCAGTTATTTTTCAATTAATAACAAAGATTATTCAATTTAGGAATAAATCCTAAAATCACTCATAAATCAATTTAGCACAAAATAAAGCTCAATTAAATAAACGGACTACGCCACGATCATCAGCATAAAATCCCGTCACTAACCATCCCAATTGAATTTTCAGAAAATAAATAATAAAATAATTAATTTCGAAAATTAATATTTAAGTACTAAAAATTCCATTTAGTCTCAAATTGCCTAATTGAAGCTCGACAAGGGTCGGGAAAAATCCCAAGAAGCATTCAATAAATACTATAGGCCATTCTCTAGTTAAGTACACTAACTATTTTAACTAATATGCAATGCAATTAACTAATAATCGCTAATCCATTCTAATCTAACCACCTAATTATACTTAACTAACACTAATCAACCTTTAAGTATAATTAGCAAACTAAGAAGGCATTAGTGAGCAAAACTCACCGGAATTAAACGCAAGTCGGATCAATCCGATGGGAATGACGCGAGGAACAACTTTCCTCAAGGCAGGCCGAGCATCCGGGGTCAGGAAGCCGGCCAAAACAGGCCACGAAGCTACTACCATACCCATTTTTCTCCTCTCTATTCGCTGCTGGTTGAGGGCGGATCCGACGCCGGTTGAGGAGGCCAAGGGTGGCTAGGACCAGGCAGAGCCCCAGTGGGTCGAGGTGGCGGCGCACGGTGGCCGGAGGTGGTCGAACCGCCGCTGAACGGGTTGAATAGCCCCCCTCTTGGACGCACGAGCAGAGACCGACGGCTGAGGTGAGTAGAGGCGCGCGGCAGTAGAGGCATGCGAGAGCGGCGACGGGCGGAGGGCGGTGGCGTCGTGTGCTGCGCTAGCTGCTCTGGTGTCCATCCCAGATCTGTTGGGACGTCGGGCAGCACCAAGGAGGAAGAAGAAGAAGTCGACGGCGGCTGAGGTGGGTGAGTGAGAGGCGGAGGGCGTTCGGGTTGCCACGGAGCAGCAACGACATGCGGCATGAGGCGGCGACGACGGTCTTGGCTCTAGTGGCGGCGACAGCTGCTCTAGCTTCGCTGGTCTTCGGCTTCCATGGCATCGAACACCCGAAGAGGAAGATGGGGAAGAGAGAGATAGCGACGTGAGAGAGAAGGGGGGAAAGAACAACCGGTTCTCTCTCTCTCTCTCTCTCTTTCTCTCTCTCTTTGGCCCCACCAACCCAGCTGTTTTCCACTCACCTTTCCTTGACAAAAATGCCCCTTCTAGAAGCTTTAAGGTGGTCCAAATTGTTGGGTATATGTGGCATGCGAATTTGCAAGAGGAATGGCACAAATTGGACCTCAATCCTTCTTCAAGTAATTCAATCCGGTCTCTAAGAATTCAATCGTCGAGTCTTCGATGGAACTAATATTCTTCCTCACCAATATAACTCACTTGTATCCCAATTTCACAATAATAAATGGTCCTCTGCGAATTTTGATCAAAACAGCCCTAACTCAACTTTTTCCCAAAAAGTCTCGATTGTCAGAAAAATCTTTTGAGACTAAGTTGACGTTCCTAAAATTTATTGTGATACGACAGACTCTTCAATTTCTGAAATCGGACTTAGATTGGCGGTTAATTTCACTCCGACGCGTTTTGAGCGTGACTTAGGCTACTAGGTAGTTTTCAGAACTTTTTAGAACAAATAACCCGTGATCATTTTCTTCGAGCCACGATGAACCCACTCGACACATTGGCGACTCTCGGTTGTCATGAAAATCTCGAGGATTCAAATACGGACACAGGGTACCAAAACAATAAGAAAATCAGTCTAGTGCCGGTCGACGAGAATTTTCCAATTTAGTGGTGTCACCAACGATTGGCCATACATTTTTGTCGAACCAACCTATCTCTGATTTCAAATCAATTTTATACTATGCCACAATGATCTCTAAAGATGAGCACGGTCGAAAAGTCGATTCCTGGTCGAATTCTCAAGTCTATTTGCCTTAAAGTCCTTAATAGCTTACCTAGCTAGTCTAGTTATCTCGTGAGTGGCCAACTCAGAGAAAAACACTGTAGTCACGTCGATGAAATGCCCAATTTATCTAATCGGAATCAGAACCCGAAAATCTAGATGTCACACATGTCACATTGACAAGCACTGTCCAACTGAGTCATGAGATTAGCCTTCAAAATGTCCTTTATGTTCCACAATTTCAATTCAATCTTATCTCCGTGCCAAAGTCTGCAAGGAAAATTCCTATCAAGTATTCTTCGATTCTAAAACCTGTTTTTTTCATGCCCTTTCGACTGGCAAACTGATGGGCTTGGGTAGTCTTTCCGAAGGACTATATTTTTGGACCTACTTTCCAAATCATTTTGATTTATTTTCAATTCCCTTGAATAACATATCATTGTGTAATGTGACTGCCAATGATAAAAATGTTCTCATACATTCACGAATGGGTCACAGTGCTTTTTTTCCTTGCTCTAAATGTCATATATGCCCCCTTGCAAAACAATCTCGAGCTCCTTTTCCTTCCAGTAAGACACGTTCCAGTGACATTTTTTCATTAATGCATGTGGATGTTTGAGGACCTTATCACACGCCACATATGCAATCAAAAGCTCAAGTTCCCTCTCATCTAAAAATGTTTATCATTCTAACAAAAAATAATTTTGGGAAGTCGATTCAGCGAATTCGCACTAATAATGGGAAATAGTTTTTCAATCATGACTGCAATTCACTCCTTTTGTCCCATGGCATCCTCCATGAAAGCTCTTGCATTTATACTCCACAACAGAATGGGGAAGTGGAGCATAAACATCGTCATCTATTGGAAGTCGCACGAGCACTGAAGTTCCAGGGATCTATTCCAGACAATTATTGGGGAGATTGTGTTATTGCTGCAGCTTATCTCATCAACCGCATGCCAACACGGATACTGGATGGCAAATCGCCTTTCGAATTACTTTATGGGAAAAAACCAACACCGGATCATCTCAGGATTTTCGGTTGTTTATGCTATACTACAACAATGGGGACTCGGGACAAAATGAGTCCTCATGCTAGGAGATGCATATTCATGGGCTATCCCAATCTAGAGAAGGGATACTGTGTTTTCGATCCATCAACATGAGATTTTTTCGTTAGCAGGGATGTTATTTTTCACGAAAATGTCTTTCCATTTCGTGAAACCACATCCTTCAAAGAAGACTTGGGTGCCCCCAACCAATTCCCATCGTTTCTTAAATGAAGAGAATGCATCTCCTGAATATATTCTCACAGCACCTCCGGAACCAGTTATTCATCCAGCTTCACTTGACTCTTTGCTTCCGAAAGAAGTTATGGAAAGTATGCCTGCGGACACACCCAACATGGAGGATGCTTCTGCTGTGTCACAAACCAATATCGAAGGAATATCTCCATCTCCACCACCAACGGCTCATCCACGTCGTTTAGGGCAAGCTACACGACCACCGACATGGACCAAAGATTATATCTGTGCTTCACTTAATTCGCCAGGTATTCACTATCCAATATCTTCTTACATATCTTTTGATAAGCTTTCATCAGAACATAGATGTTGCATTAGTCGCTTATCCGATGAAAGGGAATCGTCTTGTTATGATGAGGCATCTAGAGATCCACGGTGGCAACAACCTATGGCAGCAAAATTACAGGCATTGATTGATAACCATACCTGAGAATTAGTCAATCTTCCTCCAAACAGAAAGTCCATAGGATGCAAATGGGTCTATAAAGTCAAATATAGAGCTGATGGATCCATTGAGCGTTACAAAACTCGGTTGGTGGCTAAAGGATATACTTAACAAGAAGGTTTTGACTATCACGAGACCTTTTCCCCAGTCGCTAAAGATGCCACAGTTCAATCATTCCTATCAATTGCAGCTATCCATGATTGGTCATTACACCATATGGACATCCACAACGCTTTTCTTCATGGCGATTTGGATGAAGAGATCTACATGGATATTCCTCAGGGTTTGCGGAGACAGGGGATAATAGAGTATGCCGTCTATGCAAATCCCTTTATGGACTAAAACAAGCTTCAAGGCAATGGTATGCCAAGTTTGCTAATGCTCTCACAACTGCAGGCTTCAAGCAGTCCAAATATGATTACGCCTTGTTCACATGGACTAAAGGTACGTCATCTATCTACTTAATGATATATGTTGATGACATTATCATCATGGGAAATGATGAAACTGCAATAGGGAGTCTTAAGAAATATTTGCATACCACATTTCATATAAAAGACCTGGGAGCACCAAACTATTTTCTTGGGATTGAGATTGCTCGATCCGACCAAGGAATTTCTCTTAGTCAGTGGAAATGTATTGGAGATCATTTCAGAAGCCGGATTATCAAGATGCAAGCCAGCAGTTATTCCAATCGAGCAGAATATCAAATTAACTGCAGTGGATCATTTTGGGGGAATATCTCAGAGTGATGATCCTATACTCAAAGATCCGACAAGTTATCATAAGCTCCTTGGAAAACTCATGTATCTGACTATGACCAGGCCTAATATTTCATACGCCGTGCAAACTCTCAATCAATTTATGCACAACCCGAAGGAGTCTCACATGAATGCTGCTTTGAAAGTCGTGAAGTACTTGAAGAAGTGCCCAGGACTTGGAATACTTCTATCTAGAAGATGTAACATGGAAATGACGGCATACTGTGATGGAGATTATGCAACTTGCCCCATGAGTTGAAGATTTATCACTGGTTTTTGTATTAAACTAGGAGAATCTCTTCTTTCATGGAAAACCAAGAAACATGCAATGGTTTCCTTGTCTTCAGCCGAAGCAGAATATCGAGCCATGACAAAAGCTACATGTGAGATTGTATGGATACGAGGTTTGCTTAGGGACCTTGGAATACAATTGAAAAGGCCAACGAAGTTGTTTTGTGACAACGATGTGTCTCTCAAGCTTGCAGCAAATCCTATAATGCATGAAAGAACAAAGCATATAGAAGTGGACTGTTACTTCACTCGAGAGAGGATTCAAGAATGAATTATCGAGACAAGAGGAATTGGAACCGCAGAACAACCTGCAGACATCTTCACCAAAACCTCTATGTCAAAGACAACACGTATATCTACTAAGCAAGCTAGGAGTCTTGGATATCTACAAGCCACTAGCTTGAGGGGGAGCGTTGGAAGATATGCTTGAACATTCGAAAGATATGCTGGGAATCTAATTTGATTATAATCATGCATTAAATCAATTAGGGATTAGATTGAGATATTAAATTGATTTATAGAATATTTCTTTTCCTTTTCTTCATATACCTCTTGTACTATAATTACAAAGTGTTGTACATTGAATACAATTGAAGAAATACAAAAAGGATTTCTCCCAAAAATTCCTATGCTTCTTGCTCCTCTACGCTTTCTTTCATTTTGATTACAATTGCTATCAATAGGTAAATTTTATTTTCAATTATGTTAAAAAAGACGTGCATTTTTTACTGAGTAAGATTGCGCTCTCTATCATTTGAAGGTTGACAAATAAGTCCAGAATTTTTACCAGTAATGATAATAAGTATACCAAAATTAATATATTAGGTTACATAACAAAATTCTAATTTAACATTTAGCAAGTGAACAAATGATTTATGAAATTCACTATTATACAAGTGTGGAAATTTTGACAAATCTCATTCTCTTTCGAAAGAAACCATTTTTGGAAAAAATGAGTTCTCCATATTTCTTTAGCCTAATATTTTAGAGAATCTTTAAAATGTCCTAATCTTTCATTTAATTTTGTATTAATCTTCTTGGAAAACGTCTTAACCTTTCAACTTTATGATGTTAGTTTCGTAGATTCAATGAACAAGTAAATAGATCAATTTAGAGTTTTTGTCCAAAGATTTTATATGCAAATTTTTTCCTCTCGAACTAAAACTTATAAAACTGCCATTTTCCGATTTAGACCAAAGACTTGCAAGTAGATACTTTTTTGTGACATTTATGATGATAACTTACATGGTCTTTCACAATAAAAAAGAAAATCTTACCATGTATGCATAATGTCACTATATGATTCTTTTGGTTGCACTTTGGTGTTTTCCAGAATAAAGTATAAGCAATAGAGAATGGGCATTTTGATTTCCTTACGAGACTTTAATGAGAAATTAAGGACAGAGCCCAAAATTCTTCTCATTGGGTATTGGAAAATGAAAAAAAAGAGAAATATATATTATTTATGAAACTTGATCTGCTTTTTTCTTTGGTCGAAATCCTTGACCCACTTTAGTAAAATAATTTTTTCAGTATAAGTGATCGTTAATTATATAACATTCAAGTAGTGAAATAGAGTTTCTCCATTTGATACTAAAATATGTGACAGGCTTAAAGTAAGGGGGCAAAATTCCCAAGTGGGATCAAAAAGCTTATATATGTTCACCAAAATACTTTTTCTGATGGAGCGTAAATTAGTAAAAGAAAGGAAAAGTTCAACGTAGCAAAGCACTGGACTAAGCGTGCCCCCGTCACCGTCCTGACACTTTCGTAATTATTTGTCTGGAAATAAGCGCTGGGTCTCTCTATCTCACTCCCCACTTTTCATCTTCTCCCACACTCGTGTGTCGAAATCTCAACAGCACTTTGTATTATTACCTTTTTTTTTTTTTTTTATCTAAAGGCTGGATTTCATTACTAACTGATAGTTTGAGCAAATACATCATTAGCATCAGTACAAAGTAAATCCAAAAGAGCAGAGGGGGGATTAGTAACCCAGTTCCTAGGAAGACAGCCCATACGTTGGGCTTTGGCTACCCAATCGGCCGCTTTGTTGGTGGCATGACTACAATGGACTAAAGTTAGTCCCGATATAGTCTCCATTTTAAGCTTAGCCCGGTCCACTAGAGGTTGCACTGCCCAACTTGAAGTAGCTGAGGAGAGAACACTCTCCACCAGCGTACTACAATCAGAATGGATTAGAAATTCTTTTTCTATAATACTCGGGGACAGCTTGGAAGAGATAAAGTCTAGGCTTTCAACTAGAGCTACGGCCTCCGCTTGTTCGGCTGAACTCACCTCGATATTTTTAGCAAACCCATCCCTTATCCTGCCAAGAGAGTCTCTACAAACGCAGGCAACGGCGGCCCGAGAGGGAGATCGACCTTGCTGAGCTCCAAAGAAACGTCTGTCCATTCCTCTGTTCAAATTGCAGGTCTGTGCTAGATCCGACCTGCCTTCAACCTGTCGTTCAAAGAGATCAGGGCTGGGAGATGAGACAGATCCACCATCAGCGTCGTTGCTATTTGGGTAAGTCCTTCCCGTATGCTGCTCGTCCTGTCTTCCGCTTCTTCCATGGAGGATATCGCGGATGCGCCTGTGTTCCTGCTGCTGTACTGAAGAGATAAAATCAGTAGATCCGATTTCATGGTTTGTATTCATGGGTGATGCAGGTCGTTCGGCATTGGTTGCGCTCATCAAAGGGGCATTTTCGCGGTCTCGCTCGGTGCAGCTCCTGAGCATCTCAGTCGGGGCTGTGCTGATGCAGCAGTGGGTTGGGTTGGGCATTTCTGCTTCATGCGGGGAGGGCGAACACAAAAGGGGCCGCATTCTGTTTGGCGAGGAAGATGTGGGTCAGACCCATCCGCATTGTCATTGCTATGCGAGTAGGTGCAGCTTCCCTGTGACACATCCAATCTGGGTTTTAGAGGAGGGTAAGCTGAGTTGGGGCGCCTCCATTCCTGATTTGGTGCTTGGGTGTATGAGTCAGCAGATTTGGTTTTTTGGTGAGAGGTTGTAGTCGCTGAAGAACTATCTTTACTAAAGGGCTTTTTTCGGCTGTCCTCTCTATTAAGTGCAGGTAAGCATCCGACCTTTTGAGCATATTTTCGCACTATTTGGGCATCGACATTTCCTCTCATTTCTGGTTGGGGCATTGCAGCTTTATGCTTTCTATCCTTCCAGGCAGATCTTTGTGCCTTTGGATTATGTGATGTGTCGGAGTCGCTGTCCGCCACGTCTTCAATCGGCACCGGGGTGGAGGTTGGGGGAGAACTTAGTTTGGTCGGTGTATTTTCACAAGTAGAGTCTGAACTCAGGTCAGAATCTGAGAAGATTTCAGTGGTGTGCATCGAATTTTCATTGCTAGAAGCAGGGGGAGAGGTGGCTGTACAGGCATTTTCAAATGAAGCATCAATGTTGATTTTGAGTATTCCTGGGTTCGGGGGTTGCCACTTGCTAGGTTGGTTATGTCCTTGCTTCCCTTTCTGTGACTTTTCATTCCACGTTATGAAGCTTTGCTGTATCGTTGTAGCTCTAAACAGGGTTTGATGCGGGTTAAGAGGACTTTGTCTGAAGATGAAGTGATTTCGATCCTTCCATATGCACCATAATACCGTCGCAACCAATTCGAAGCTGCGTGAGTTTCTTACTCCTGTGAGATAGTTGCTCAACCAGTCGTCAAAACATGTCAGACCCACCCGATTTATTTGGACTTGCAGTGGTGGCGCATTCCATAGTTGTGCTGTCCAGGGGCAAAGCAACAGGGTGTGCTCAATAGTCTCTGGTTCAAGCTTGCATAACGGGCACGTTGGAGCAGGTACTATCTTTCTCCTATACAGATTTTCCAATGTAGGCAATGCATTTTGACAGGCACTCCATAGGAAAAACTTTATTTTTGGTTGTATATTGGAGTTCCAGATGTGCTTCCATAGTTCTGGGTCAATCTAGTGGGATGTTGTTGGCGTTGGGTCTCTATGATTCTTTGCGGATTTTCTGGTAAGAAAATAGCCACTCTTCACCGTATAAGTTCCAGATTTGTTATTTTCCCAAACCAGTTTGTCTTCTGTACTGGGTAGACCAATAGGAATGGTTCTAATTTCTTTCACTATGGTATCATCAAACATGGACTGCAAGAGGTCTTCCTTCCATGTTGCAGCTGCAATGTCTATCAATTCCGCCACTTTGTGTGGTTCATTCAGCCTTGCAGATCCTCTGATTGGTCCAATCTTCAGCCATTTATCCTCTCGAATCGAAATTTTTTGTCCATTACCCACTACCCACATAACTTGCGGAGCAATCGCGTCTCTTCCTGCTATTAAGCTTTGCCAACCCCACGAAGGACGTGATCCTTTTCCTGCCTGCCAAAAGTCACAATTTGGGAAGTAAAGGGCTTTCATGATTTTACTCCAAAGTGTGTCCGGAAGTTGTGATATTCGCCAAGCTTGTTTTCCTAGCATCGCGGTGTTAAAAGCAAGTAGGTCCTTAAAACCAAGACCGCCTTCCGCCTTACAAAGCTTTAAGAGTTCCCATTTTCTCCAGTGCAAACCAGCTGTCTTGTTGTTACTTCGCCACCAGAAATTAGCAATTTTCTTCTCAATGGCTTTAAGAATGGATACGGGGATTTTGAAAATTGACATCGCATATTGGGGTATTGCCTGAACAACTGATTTGAGAAGTATTTCCTTACCAGCGCGCGAAAGCAGATTTTCTTTCCAACTCTCCAGCTTCATATTAACCCTTGCAAGTATCCAGGCGAACATATCTTTTTTTGAAGCCCCCCAGTCCGAAGGTATTCCTAAATATTTCCCTGTTTTGGCAATTTCGGGAACTCTCAACATTGATGCCATGTTTCTTCGAAGGCTGTCTGGACATCCTTTGCTGAAAAATATGCCTGACTTATTCAAGTTGATAGCCTGACCTGATGCGTAGCAGTATTGGTTTAGGATATTTGCCAAGTTTTGACATTCTAAGATTGAACCATCCAGGAAAAAGATAGAGTCGTCTGCAAATAATAGATGAGAAAGAGTTGGGCAATTTCTATTCAGTTTAATACCTTGGAGTGTATCTGCTGTGAGTGCTTGCTTCATCATATGAGATAGGACGTTGGCTACTATAATAAATAAATACGGGGATAAAGGATCTCCCTGACGGATGCCCCGGGATGGTTTGAAGTATGGTAAAGACTCCCCATTAAACTTAATGCTGTAAGACACGGTAGTGACACACTGCATAACCCACTTCACCCACTTTGCACAAAAGCCCATTTTTTGAAGACACTCTTTCATGAAATCCCATTCGATTCGATCATAAGCCTTCTGCATGTCAAGTTTAAGAATAGCTTGGAATTTTTTCTTCCTGTCACGAGTTCTTAAAATGTGGAGAACTTCTTGTACAATCAGAATATTGTCCTGAATTTGTCGACTCCCCACGAAGGCACTTTGTTCCGCTTCAATTATGTGTGGTAGTATAGGTTTGAGTCTGTTGGTGAGTATTTTAGAGATAATCTTGTAGGCAAAGTTGCAGAGGCTTATAGGCCGAAATTGCTCTATCTTCTCTGGGTTTTGGTTTTTGGGGATGAGAGTAATTTGAGTTTTGTTAAGAGCTGGGTTTAGGGATCCAGTAGCAAAGAAAAGCTGCACCTCCCTAAGAATGTCCTGGCCAATGTCTTTCCAATGCTGCTGAAAGAATAGGCCATTCAAACCATCTGGGCCTGGAGCTTTGGTGGCACCCAACTGGTGAGTTGTAGCAGAAACTTCTTCCATAGTAACGGGTTCAGTAAGTTTAAGATTCATAGCAGCATCAACTGAAGTTGGGATTTGGGTAAGAATAGGCTGAAAATTTCTAGGATCCCCTGAAGTATATAGGTTTTTGAAAAAGTCTATCGTCATGTCCTTAAGGGTGTCATTATTCCTTACCCATTCTCCTTCGGCATTCATCAGCATGGAGATGCGATTCCTGATTCTCCGTTGTATAGTAGTGGCATGAAAAAACTTTGTATTTCTGTCGCCCCATTTGAGCCACTTAATTCTAGACCTCATACCCCAGAACATCTCTTCTTGTCGCCATAAAGATTCAATCTCTCTGTGGATGTGCTGAATTCTACCGTGATCGTACTTCAACATGGGGTTGTTCATCCGTCGAAGTTCATTCTTTAGCCCTTCAATTTGCTTATAAGCATTGGGGAATCTTTTTTTACTCCACGCCGCTAGTTGAGTTGCCACTGTATGCAATTTTGCAGCCATATTCTTTCTTTGGGATTCCTCCCATGTTTTCTTGACAAGTCGCTTACACTCCTCATCTTCTGCCCAATACGCTTCGTACTTGAACTCTCTCCGTTTGCGAATAAGTGTGGGTTTAGTTGACAGAATGAGAGGACTATGGTCAGATCCAATCGCTAGTAGTGCTGTGACTTCTGCATCTGGATAACCTACTCGCCAATCCATGGTACAAAGAGCTCTGTCGAGCCTTTCTTTAACATGATCGTCTCCATCCCTTCTATTTGACCAGGTAAAGGCACACCCCTTATTTTCCAGATCCATTAGTGAGCAGGCATGTAAAAAGTCTCTGAAAGCTGTGAGTCGAGAGTGCTCAGCCATCCTTTTTCCCACCTTTTCCCAATGGTACAAAATTTCATTAAAATCCCCGATGCAGAGCCAAGGAAGATGATTTAGGCTGCTTGTTCGGTAAATTTCGTCCCATAGTAAGACTCTATCCTGAAAGGCATTAGGAGCATGTAGAAAGGTAATTCGCATAACCTGTCTACTGTCATGGAGAAGGCACTGCACAGTAATAAGGTATTCAGAATGCGATTCCATAGAGATGGTTACATGTTCATCCCAAAAAAGGGCCAAACCCCCAGATAGTCCTTCTGGATTCACCAAAAAACTATTTGAAAACTTTAGCCGTCTCTTTATTCTCTGCACCGTCTGCTCGTGGTTTTTGGTTTCCATTAGAAATATAATATTGGGTTTTTCCGAGTCGCAAGGACTCTTAGAGCCTGGATTGTCAGGGGAGAACCCAACCCCTGACAATTCCAACTTAGTAGTTTCATGGGTGATCCGGTGGCTTATTAGGGCTAGCCACCAAAGCCCATTTTTTTGAATTCTCCTCCTCGATAACCGGGATCTCCACTAGTTGTAAGTCGTCAGTGGATGTTGTTCTTGAGGACTGAGCTCCGTACGGGCAAAACCTCTTCCCCTTCTTGGAGGAAGGAAGCTTGGTAGATCTGACTGTGCTCTTCACTTGGCCTCTTTCATTCTCTAAATAAAGCTGCCTCTCTTTTTGTGCTTCTTTAAGCCGTTCTTTGTAAATTGTCATCGTGGATTCTGCATCTAAACAACTGCTATCTCTCTTCTGTGGTGCTTTGCCTTCAATGATAGTTAGGGCTCGAGAATATTGGAAATGGTCAGCTGTTGTTGGGACTCCTCCTCCGAGCAGTGGTGTGTGCGGAGTGGCAGAAGAGGCTGCATTGAAGAGTTGGTTGCCTGCTGAGTTTCTTGAGTGGCCGAAGCAAGAGGGGACTCCGGCACCATTTCTTCATCTACTAGGAGTGGGGTTTGTTTACCATAGAAAAGCTTTCCATACGGGCTAAGTTCCCGGACCTCAGCTCGAAGCCAGTTCCCGAAGTTGCCTGGTAAGTCCTCCTCTAGTCTAGTAGACTCATAAGGGATCTCTTTGCATGCAGTGGCATAGTGACCAATTCTACCACAAGAGTAGCAATAATGTGGCAGCCTCTCGTATTTGAATTCGATCCACAATTTTTTGTTTCCCAAGTTGATGACAACCCCTGTTTTAAGAGGTATAGCTAGATTAAGATTGATTCTGGCTTTACCGACCTTATAAGCGCTATTTCCTTTAGCTTCCAGTTTCACATCGATGACTTCTCCAATCTTCGATGCAATCTCTCTTACTACATCCGTCGTTACCCGGCCAAATGGTAGGCCAAACAAGTGCACCCAAAAGGGGCAGTGAGAGAAATCATAACACATTTCTGGAATGTCAGGATCACATTGCTTAAGCACGAGGAGGTTGCTGGAGAAAGACCATGGCCCGGCTTCCAGGACTTTCTGCTTCTCGGCTTCGGATTTGAAGGAGAATGAGAAGAGGCCTGGTTCCAATAAGGTACAAGAAACATTCTCCGCTCTCCAAGCCCGTTTCATAGTGTTGAGAAAGGCCTGGAAGTTGACATTGGGTCGAGAATAGAGTTTGCCAAACAAAGTGAGATTGCATTCTGTTAATTTTTCATCGGAAACGCCATCCTTTATAGCAATAACATCATCATCAGACCACAAATGACCCAAGCTTTTGCACAACGCCTCTAACCTACTATCTTCAGAGTTTAAATCAGTCATATTTTAACCTTCTAAGAGGCTCGATGATGTAGCCAACGAAAACTCACAGCATCAGAAGGCGCACGACCTGACTCTTACTTCGTGCCACAAAGTCTGTTGATCAGCACGGCAAGCTGGGCCAAGTGGAGGAGGGAAAACCAAAATCACGATGGGGTCTGGGAAAAAAACTACAGGGGAGAGGAGTGGGGGTTAAGCAGATGGAGTTGGGCTGTGGCTGGGGGAAATTAACAAAGCAAGCGAACAGGGGAAGAAGGTGGGTTTCGGCCTAGAGTGGGGAGCAGATAAGATGGGCCCGAGCTTTAGGGTATAGGAAGAGAAGTTCGAGAGGGAGGAAAAAGATGGCGAGGAGGAGCGAAAAAAAACCCCAAAGCTAATTTAGGGTTTGGCGGGGTTGGAAGAAAGTAAAAAAGGCGTGAGAGGCGAGAAAGATTTACTGGAGTTTCAGGCGGTGCAGAGATCGTTTAGGGAAGTAGAAACAGGGGATAACAGGGGAAGTCGTCATCACAACGGGAGAAATTGAGGTTGAAATGGACAACAAAAACGGGATGATTTCTGGGGAGAGTTGCTACGGAACAAGCTAAACCTACCAGACGGTAGAGGGAAACCCAGAGCAGCTGGGAGAGTTTACTGTCCAGAGATGTTCCCTTTGTATTATTACCTTGGGTTTTGTTTCTTTCCATTGCTTCTGCATTGTCATTCCTCACATATTGTCTTCTTCCTGGGCATTGAATCGCATGTGATTCTCTTGTTTATTGAAATTTCAGCAAGTGAACCGACCATATAAATAATAAAGGCAACGTCTCTAATCACGCGATTACTATTCCTGGTCAATGAATTACTAATTTTTATTTAACTTGACAAGTTTAAATTTGTTGTGCGATTGGATTGTCACGTCAATGGTTTCCAATCAGAAACACCCATATAAACTATATTGAAAAATCTTCAAAAAATATTAGAAAATCATTAAAAGATATATGATTCAATTGGCCAAATATAATATTTTAGGATTAATTTGACAATAGTACGATAGTTTATAATAGTTCTTGAACAATTTTTTTCTGCATCGGGATTATTGGAGTTCGAAGTTGAACTCAATGGCATAAACAGCGGGTGAAGGGAAGATGCGCCATGAAAGGATTCCAAAAGCCATAACACGTGGGCACTTAAATAACTCATTAATTTAATGGACAGTTGCTTAGCATCTAATTCAAAAACTTTGCTCAAATCAAGGAAAGGATTCCAAAGGTAAATTTTAGTTTGATCATCGGAAGGTGTCTTGGATATCACCTGATCTTTATGAAAATAAAATCCCTCGTGAAAGACTATATATGAACTTAGAGATATGGATTAAGGGAACAATCGACCTAGATAATTATGCTTCCAAGGTTTCCTCAAGTTCATGGTCATCATCTAATTCTAACATAGCCTCAAGCTAAGAAAGCAAGATTACTGGGTAATAGTTCCAACCATGTGCATTACAAATAACTAAATTAAGGGAGAACATACCTAACACTGAACTCACACATAACGAAGAGATTGTTGAGATAAGACAAGTCCCATACTAAACAATTGGTGTGGTGTGAAGTTTTATATATCATAGTTGGCTCATAACTCATTTGTTTAAGATTTTGAGTGAATGTGAATCCAATTGGATATGTGAACGAACTCGGACTCACTCTTGGCAATCTCCCCAGGTAAAATAGCAAGTTTCTACTGCATGCTCTCAATATTATGTCAACATTAAAAGACCTCCAACTTCCCAAAGATCCCCAAAAGGATAGCAAAGCAGGATTCTCCATCAACATTTACCTTACTTCCTATCATCTAGCACTAGGGCGGACAAGTTTAAGCAGTGCGATAAAGAAATGCAAAGACAAAGATACTCAAAGTCCATCTAGAGCACGAAGAAGCAAAGACACGATAACTCGAGCCTGAAGTGAGAAGCATACCTGGGCATGCACATGTTTCGTGCCTTAGCGATGAAAAATGATTCTATATCGAACAAGTAAAACTATTTTGCGGTCACCAAATCAATATGAAGCTGTCCACTAGCCCATGGAGAGTCGCCTGGCCACATGGGCCCACCCATTAAGAAGTTTAATGGGCATCGTCCCAAAAACTCAAACATTGATCCAGTGATCCAACCCAGTCCAACAGCCAACCGTTGAGTCACAATAAAAGTGATAAGTGACTATTGGATCATCTGATTAGTGACCCGTGAAACGTCAACGGCCAGCCACGGTAGCCGTTGAGGGGAATAAGAACTTGGCTCTCTATACATTGGCCATCTCCCTCTCTCATTTTTCATCGTTCATCAATCCTCCAATTACATATCACTTTCAAATGCTCTTGCTCTTTAAAACTATTTGCTACTTTCATTTATCTCCTTTTCCCTTCAAATGATTTGATCGCGTTCTAAATATCACAATGAAGAACAACAACAATGATTGTGTAGGATCATCTCAACTAAATCCAGACTGCATCCTGCATTTAAGATGGACCTCATTCAGCAAGTTCTGGCCGCAACAAGTCAAATTCAACGTCAACAACCCGCTAATTGGAAATCTATGACCTTGCATCTCATGCATTTAGAAAATTACGAAAATGCGCCTTTGGTGTAGGAAATGGAAAAAAATTGAGAGTTTTATACACGTAGTAGATAAGATTTATTCAATCTGACCAAACAAAAAAGATAAGATTTATTCAAAGCCCATATGGCCTAGACACACGCGAGTTGCGTCACCATATGTGGACACTTGTCTTCAGGCCAAGCCCAAATTGTTCTATTGGGATCATTATTAAATGAAAGTTCCTTTCACCCTGACTCCTCTTCGTGGATGTGCGTTGCACTTCAAGGAAGCGGGAAAATGTCCTTGAGATGATTGACGACTTCATCAGATGTTTGAAATATGAAGAAGAATCGCTTTTTTATTTAAAGAAGCTTGAGGCAATGAAGGAAGGGCGGTCTCAAATTAGGGATGTGATAATTAACAGATGTACTAAAGATGCTCAACAACAGAAAAGCCTAGTGGAAAAGAAATTTACTAAGACACTCGGACACTCATCCCCATGCATGTTTACACTTCTTTTGTATTATCTCTATGGATACATCATAGACTTGGACGTAGACCTCTTTGGTGGGAGTATGACCATGCATTAGAATATGAGACATCCTACCACAATGTAAAATCGATATTTTTCAAACTCAATTAAGTGTGCCACTTTGGCGGTTACTCGATTGAATCCTGAAAACTCTCATATTAGGGATATGAAGTTTATATCTCACATTTACTATATACATACAATTTTTGACTTGAAGATAGGAATAATTTGCCACTAAAATCACATGCAAATCGAATTTCATTGTTTCATTCATTGTTACATATTATACGTTATACATGCTATCAATGAACCATGCTCTATACATTATATATGTGATAATAAACATGTAAGCTAGCATTTGTATTTCCGAAACCATAGAGAAATATGGGTGACGTGAACTTAATTTGGGTAAACCACCTGGGAGTTTGGCGGGAAAATTATCAAAAAAGTATTAAACCTATTACAACTTTTCTAATTCAATCATAATTTTTTTTTTGGCCAATTTAGTCGTAAACCTTTTACAGTTGGCCAATTCAGTCCATTAAGCTAATTTTGGTCGGCCAATGCTAATGTGAACAATTTTTTTTAATATTTATTTTTCTCTTTCTCTTGCTCTTCTTCCTTCATTTTCTTTTTTTCCCCACTGTGACCGGCAAGGCTCTACCAAGGTGCATCTTTTGTAGGCGCATTTACAACAAAAACTTTGTGAAAAAATTAATTAATTCCTTCTCAATATGCCTCAAATTTATTAATTGCTAAATGCTGATAAGCGCGGACAAGCTAACGTCAGTTGCGGCAACATTTATCCGGCGAACCATCCTTAGGAATAGATGTTGAATCCCTACGTACCATTCATATTTTCCAGTTATCATTCAATAGAAATTTAGAGAATTACAGTGGCAATTTACCATTTAAAAAGCAAGGTTATTTGAGAGAGAGGGCCGAACACACAGTCTGTGCTACGGTCAGTAAAAGCAACACCACTGCAGCGATAACCGAGATGACCGCCCACGGGCTACTGCAGTAATCACGCTTGAACGTCGCCTTCCACTTGTTATAAGGCCTTTGGCAATGTTTGGTGAGCTCGTGGCCGAGGCTGTTGAAGTAGAATTCCGGTGTCACTGAATTTTCCTCGCCGAAGTTGTTGATTACCCGCGCGGCAGCTTCCTTATTGCTGAGCCAATTCTCGATAATTTCCTTGTTGATCAGTAACTCTGCGTCGCCCGGGGTATCGACCAGGTGATGCATGAAAACCATGTAGTCAGTCAGATACGTGTTTTTGCAGTAACATTGCTCGAAGGCCATAATGTTCCGAAAATAAAATTCTGTCGAGTCCTCAAGAACCAGATACGGGATCTTGAGCACTCCGTTCTCGAATTCGATGTCGAACAAGCGCTTTTTCTCACCTGAGAGCATTGGTAATAATGGTGAATAAATAGAGGACGAAACAAAATCAAATAGATATTCATGTTCAGAAAACAAAATGACACAAGTCAACTCTCACGTCTTCTTAGCTCCACTCCGGCCGCCACCAGCTCTGTCGCACTCGGGGTGAACTTGATCTTCCTATAGCACCGATCTGGCCCCTTCCTCACTGACCGCAAGAATGAGAGACTGATCGCGTGGACGAAGTGCTTCACCTCCGACTCCTTTGACTCCGGCAACTTCATCCTCATAACCGTCTTGAAAAACTGGCACACGAGTTCAAGCAGCTCCGGCATGCCCTGCCTGTGCTTCTCAAACGCCATTTTGAACAGCCGTCGGACGACAAAAAATGGTATTTGGTTCTCCAGCAGTGTCATGTCGCGGCGGACATCATCGACAATCAATGGCTTGCCGAAGATCTGGTCATTGGGCAGCATCTTCCGCTGTTTCCCATATATTAGTAAGAGCTGGATCACGAAGATGCCATCGAGGAGGATCATCTCGGCAAACTCGTCCGAGTTGAGGTTGATCTGCCTATCGTAGCAGTTCCGGGCCTCATCCTCCCAGGACTTGACCTTGTCAACGTAGTCCTTGAGACGGTTTTTCTTGTCGTGCTGGAGGAAGTTTTGCAAGTAAAGCAGCTTGTGATCTTCCATCGACTTAAGGCTTGGATTGCGACGGTGATAAGGTCCGATCGAGACGACGAGGGGCGTGTAAACCTTTTTGTTTGTTTGTCGGAGTCTCTTCGGAACGGTGAAGATGCAGCAGTGGGATGGCAGTGATAGTCCCTCAAATCTCCTTTCTATTGAAATTGCGAGTTCATTGAGATGATCGTCACTTGCAGATGTTGTTCCTGCTGCTGCCATCCTCTTTTTTTTCCGTGCTCAGTCAATCAAGAGCAAAGGATTCAGCAAAATCCAGACCAAGAAAAGGGCATTCTGTGCCAGAATAAACCAACACACTAGATTTGGCAGCTTTTATAGAGAGTGATCATGAAATCAGAAATAAATAAAATAAAAAAATAAATCTAGCGGCAATTTGGTTAAAGGGGTGAAGGAATAGTGGTCGGTTGGTTTGACTTTTAGGCATGACAAGAAAGTGGACGCCACAACGACGAAATGGTTTTGTACCTCGCACCTGATATTATGATTGACTGGCTATTGCAGTTCACAATGAATACATACGTCATTTTAAATAATTTTTGTGCCAAAGTAAGTTGGCTGATAAGGTTCGTTCTCTTCACCCACCATGTCCAGGTTGGAATCCCCCCTTGGCCTTGGCATGAGGTAACCTTCCGTCCTTCTAAACTTTCTTCGATAAAGAAATTTATTTTTTGTTTTTCTCAGGTATGATCCACGTGTTTTTTCCCCAACTGTTAATTCAGTTTCATGCGGGCCCACGTATTTATCGGCCGCTTCAATTTGCATGTTCAAACGGACACAACTTTAAAAAAGGTCTTAGCTTTGCTGGCGTCGGCAAACGTTGGCTACTTAAGCACAAGGCAACCATTTAATGATTATAGAATTAATATCACGAAAAATCCCAAACTAATATATATATGACAAATTTATCCTAAACTCGTACACCTATAATAAATTTACCCTATATTAAATTTTACTATTAAATTGTTAAGTTAGATAATATGTAACAGTTGACAAGTGTATTAATTTAGGACTTTGCCCAATGTTTGTCACATGTTTATCAATTTTGTGCTTTTTCCTGATATTAATCAAATTTAAAGGATGATATATTTGTCATAAATATACTAGTTTGAGATTTTTTACAATCAAAAAATTAGTTATGAGTCAATTTATCATAAATATATCAATTTGAGATTTTTGTAATTGAAAAAATTAGTTTTTGATAAATTTGTCACAAGTGTACCGGTTCCAGGTTTTTCGTGGTTAGTAAAATTAGGTTGGAGTAAATTTATCACATGTGTACCAGTTTGAGATTTTTTGTAATATTAACTCTTGAATTTATTGTTCAGCATACCACACTTATGTTGGATTTTTGACCACTTGTGCTGGATGGAACCCGTAATTCAAATTTCAAATGATATGATAGAATCGATAGTGCCTAGAAAGGACTAAACTGAGCTGGTGTCTAGTCAAGGGCAATTGGCTGCCACTCGAGCACGAGGCAGCATTTATTGCTTTTATTATAAAATACGCCTCTTGCATGCCGATTTATTATTTAGTGATTGAGCCTTTCCTCTTCAAAGAGAAGCAAATCGCATGTTTATTTTTTTTAATTGACAATTGATTATGTTAATGAGTATATTCACTTTCAAGAGATATAAGACAAATATAACGCGTGGGTTCATTTGAAATCAATTCAATCTATTATGAAGTTGGTTTTGTAGCAATTTTAGGGTGGGAGACCAAACAAAAAATATCACACTTAAAGGAATAGTATACATATGCATACATGTAATTTTGTCACTTAATTACTTTTTGCACAAGTCATGACAGCCGTCTGTCCCCTCCGCCCTCTCCCTTTGTTACCTATGCATGTAAAATTCTTAATTGATTCTCTAAATGCGAGCCCAAATTCCTTTATGTTAGTGGGTCCCAAACCAACCCCGAGGAAACCCACTTGTAAATTCATATCATAACTTACTATAATCTTTGTAAAATTAGACAATTTTCCAAACTTTCCCAAATCATTTTTTATTTAAAAAATTGATGCAAACAGTCGATAAACTTTGGCTTGATTGGCTCGATGTGGAATAACCCTAACACAGTGTTTGACTTATAATAACGTTAGGACGAGACAGCATCCAAGGAACATCGAGGGTCCTCCCAAGACTGGATTGGATGATAGGAAAATCTGTGAATAGCAGAGACGAATCCTCAACTAACGACCCGAATTGTCGATTTTCTTTTCTTGAGATCTCACAATTTATCTCTCTTAATTATCTGTTTCTTTTCCTCGGAGTCTTCCTCTGACTCTTGGCCACACTCTTTTTTTTCTTTGTTTTTTATTTATATTTCCTTTTCAGCCACCCTGCGTAACCGAATCTCACACTCCCTCTCTTATATTTCACCCTGAACCTCTCCCTCAATCAATTTGGCTAGCCCATCCTTTCTCTTGCCTTTTTCATTCCAATAATTTATGAAGAAATTACGTGCAAGGGTCACTAGAAATACCACACAGATTGATAATGGTGAAGGTTTAGCAGTGAAGGTTTCCCAATGAGTGTGATCCTCTCTGTCTCTCCATTTCCTTCATTGTTACTTCCCTGACGTGCTTAAGATCTCTCAAGGTGAATAATCTTCTAATATGCTACGTCATGTAACACAGCGTGCTAACGACATAGTAAACGTCCAAGTAGATAATGACATCCAAATTAAATTCATAAAAGATGCTAATGTCGTCAAATGCAAGGAAATACAACTCTAACTTAATAAAACGTGAACAGCAATGTGATCCTAAATTATATTCAACATGTCTCCCAAATGCAAAATGCGAAATGCAAAAAATGTAATGCAAGTTTTTTTTTTTTTTTGTTAAGAGTCAAATTCCAACAATATCGATGGTTTTGATCCCTTAATTTTGTAAAATATGAATAACAACCATTGAGGCAAAAAATTCAAGTGTCAACATCTACAGAATTTCATGATGTAAAAAACCAGAGGCAGAGCAAAGTGATTTGTATGAAGTAATTCATTAATTGTCGCTCAGTTAGAACTTCCATGATTGATTCGGTGTACTAGATCTTTGATCAAGGAAAAAAACCTTAATTATTGAAGGAAAACGTGCCCTCCCCTTATTCTAGATCCTAAAGAATCGCAAAGCCAGAGATGCTCAATTTTATCCAGAGAAGGAAGAAGCAAAGGCAGAATAACTCAAGCTCGAAGTGAGAAGCAAAGGTACAATAACTCAAGCATGCACATGTTTCGTGCTATAGCGATTAAAAATGATTCCCAAAGGCAGAATAACTCAAGCTTGAAGTGAGAAGCAAAGACAGAATAAGTCAAGCTTGAAGTGAGAAGCAAAGGTAGAATAACTCAAGCATGCACATGTTTAGTGCTATAGCGGTGAAAAATGATTCCCAAAGGCAGAATAACTCAAGCTTGAAGTGAGAGGCCAAGGCAGAATAACTCAAGCCTGAAATAAAAAGCAAAGGTAGAATAATTTAAGCGTACGCATGTGTGCTATAGTGGTGAAAAATGATTCCCAAAGGCGGAATAACTCAAGCATGCAAATGTTTAGTGCTATAGCCGTGAAATGTGATTCCCGAAGGCAGAATAACTCAAGCTTGAAGTGAGAAGCAAAGGCATTTAAGAAATAATGCGGAAAAAAGGAATAAAGAATTTTCTGTTATTTCAATATATCATAATTAGGGATGATCAGTTCTCGATCTAGTCCAGTCCCACCTAAGAATCGGGAACCAGACTAGTTCCCATTTTTGGAACCAAGGACCGGACCGGATGGTCCTGGGATCGGGAATCGAATCAGACCAACCGATCCAGTTTGATCTAATAGAACATATCACTTATAAAAAAAAAAATAACTGAAAAAAATAGAATTGTTATTATTTTAGGGTTTATCGCTATTTTTAAGAATTAAAAAAAAATGTTTATAAAAAAAAGAGTTGGTATGGTCTAGTCCGATTCCCTCCTAGAACCTAAGAACTAGACCGAAAATCACCACTTCCATTTTTATGGAATTGGGAACTAGACAGATGTGCTTAGGAACCAGACCAAACCGGCCGATCGGTTTGGTCTGGATGGTTCCTAATTCTGTCGGTTTGATATGCTCACCCCTAATCATAATGAACATTACGTTAGCCTATATATAGGCTTTATGAGACCGCTATCTAAAGTAACATATATCAATCAAGATATGCAAAATCAAAGGAGATATTCATGCAATTTTGATTGATAGTAGATAGTTAATAATAATATCATAATTGTCTCTAACGTAGGATAATATTCTACAGAAAATCTTAAGAATCTCTAATATAATATTGCTAATATCCCTCTCAAACTCAAGGTGACATTAAAGTAGTCAACTATAGTTTGAATTAATGTCAAATAATGCCACAAATCTTGCCTCTCTAATGACTTCGCAGGGCATTGGGCTTGTTGATCCATGATGGGCCAGTGTGTGAGGCACCGTCTTTAAATCTAGCTTGTCCGACGGTGGAGAGTTAGGTGGTGGTGTCGGCTTCTTAAAACAACGCGTGAAAGGTCGAGAATCAGAGGGGAAACAACAAATGGTCGATGCGGTTGGCTTATGAAATAGTTACTAAGCGATGCGGCTTATACGGCTGGCATCATAACATCAAGCGGCTTATACGGCTGGCATCATAACATCATGTGGCATCCTAGAATTTCATGTCAACCCCTAGATGTGCTATGAACCATGGATAGGTGATGGAAGCATCATCAAATTATATTGTAGCCATTTGATCCATGATTTGCAATAAGATTAAGGCCGAGCTTTTAATGGATAATTATTTGATAGGAGAATTTTATTCTTGGCCATGTGTTTTATAAGCTAGAATTTATTGATTTATGTCGCAAGTTAGAATTTATTGATTTATGTTGCAAGTTTTATGGCTCTAGAAATTTCAATTAGGTATTTATATAAGTGGGGATTTAGAATAGATTATTAAAAGAGGAAGTGGGCCAAAATTTTTAAGCCCAAGACCAGCCCACAAGAGCCCCACCGTTCGGCCACTAAGGCCTGGCCCGCGAAGCCCAAAGGGAGGGGGCCTGCCGTCGACCGAAGAGGGAGAGGCCCGACCCAAGGGAGGCCCATCAACCTACATCAAATGTGACAATTGGCAAGAGGGAGCAGCCAAGTGGCGCCGCAAGCAAGCTAATGATGGTTAATCATTGAAGGGAAGAAAAAAATTAGAGAAGAGAGGGGCGGATTGCACGAGGGGAGCGTTCGTGTGAGAGAGAAAGGGAGGAAGAGTGAACCGAGAGAGAGAGAGAGAGGGTGTTCGTGAGAGAGAGTGAGAGAGAAAGAGAGGGAGAACCGAAAGAGAGAAAGCGATCGTGCGAGAGAGGAAGGAGGAGGAGACCGGTTGCCGTTGAGCCCGCCTTGCCCCACCGTTGCTTGCTGCGATTTGCTTGGACTAGAGGCAAGTAGAGTCCATTAATCTACCCTTTTCTTACTGTGATATGTGTTTTGAGGGATGGTAGACTTCGGTTGTGATAGAAGTGATGAATTTCGAAGCTTTGGGGAGAAGTATGTTAGCCTAGCATTCTGTTTTCTAGAAAGGCAGTCCGACCTTTGATGATTTCATGAGCTGCATGCAATTTTATAGTTGGAATCTCGCTTCAACTTCTTGATAAAAGTTGTAGAGGACTTCATGGAGAGAAACATATCAAAATTGCAGAAGGAATGAACAAATATAGACCGGTAAAACTATTTTTCTTTGAAGAAGTTAGATCTGGAAATCGTAATACTGACCTAGTGTGATTCTGTAAATTTTATAAAATTATCCGATTGGAATTTGATCTCGTGTTCTGAATGAAAGTTTAAGATGACATGTTAAAGAGTAATATAATAAAATTTTAGAGGAAATGGACGAGTCTAGGTTGGTAAAATGATTTTTATCCGAAACAGTTAGATCTGGAATTCGATGCCGAGGGTTATGGACGGTTATGGTTATTATAGTTTTTAATATATCACGAATTTGATTTCGCGTTCTTCATGAAATATTTAATTCTGTATTTTTTCTATAACATATCAAAATTTCAGAATTTTTGGAGCTGGTTTAGGATTTTTACCGAATTTGTGAATGAAACTGTGTATGATAATATTACGAAATTACAAAGACTGTGATGCTTGGACTGTACCGAAATGTATGATGTTCTTTTGGTGTGGTGTTCTTCATGAAATGTTTTCCTCTAGATATTGTATACAATATGTAAAATTTTTAGAATTTAATAAGGCTGTTTACTAATTTTTCAAGAGTTTAACCAAAAGAGTGCATTTTGTTTTATCCAAAAATTTACTGCATTTTCAAAAAAATAAATGAATTTGCTCTATGAGATATAATGTCTTGAGTGATTGATTTTGATGCATATGTGGTGACATTTGGCATGACATATAATATCAAAAGCTGAATTAGACCTTTGTTACCATCACATCATATGCCATGTTGATAATGACACATATGTGAAAATAAAGTATGATAATGAGGATACCGTCGGAGGTGTGAGCCGACGATGCCCCAGGAGTGTCGGGATGCCCAGAGTGTGGGTGCTGGATGCCCGAAGTGTGTGTGCTGGATGCCCCGGGAGTGTCGGGATGCCCGGAGTGTGGGTGCCGGAAGCCCTGGAGGTGTGTGTCGGGGGAGGGGGGATTCCTCGTGATGCCAGTTGGGGTATGAGATGCCCGGAGGTGTGTGCCTAATGCCCAGAGGTGTGTGTCGGAGGCTCCTCGTGATGCCAGGTTGGGTGCAAGCGATAAAGGAGGGATGCAAACACTGGTCCCTGGGAAGGAGAATGATGTGATCCAATGGAAAGATAAAACTGAGAATTGAATCATGCGCATGGATGTGTGCATGTGGCATGGTGATATATGCATGGCTAATTGATGATATAAGTACAAGTGCATGGTGGTATATGCACGTTGCATGGTGATATATGCATGGCTAATTGATGATATATGTACAAGTGCATGGTGATGTATGCACGTTGCATGATGAAATATGCATGGCTAATTGATGATATAAGTACAAGGGCATGGTGGTATATGCACGTTGCATGGTGATATATGCATGGCTAATTGATGATATATGTACAAGTGCATGGTGGTATATGCACGTTGTATGGTGATATATGCATGGCTAATTGATGATATATGTACAAGTGCATGGTGGTATATGCACGTTGCATGATGAAATATGTATGGCTGCTTGATGATATAAGTACAAATGCATGGTGGTATATGCACGCTGTATGATGATATATGCATGGCTGTAAGGTGAGGTATGCTCGAATGCGTGAATGATATGTGCTTTATTCATGATACCTTGATTGTTTGGTCTGACGCATTGTGTAGTTTGGTGGATCTTTACTGCTGAGTGGTTGTACTCACCCCTTTGGGGATTAACATTTCAGATTGAAAGATGCCTTTGCCACTAGTCGCGCGTGGTACTTACTATGGATTGCCATCCGATGTTGAGGTGGAGTGCATGGAGCATTCCTGTGTTAGTGTACCTGGTCTGGTGTTTGTCCGAGTCCGTGTCTTGGTTATGTACGATGTGGGTCTTGCTGATGGCCCTGTTATCCAGGAGTTTTTGTCTGTTCATGTCCGACGTGATGGAGTGATGATAGGGATGCTGCCGCCGCCTCCGGTTGATGCACCGGGTTGGGTGTGATCGAGCGTATGGCTGGTGGAGGACGACACTTTTTGGTTAGCCGACACTAGATGATGGATGGGTGTATATGTCAAATGTAGGGTCGTGTTCTTTTGAGTTAGCCGAGCATAGTTAAAAGCCTTGGCCTTTTGTTGTGCTGACCCGAGATGTCCATCACGATTATGTAAATAAAAGTGACTCGGCTTTATCGTTTTATATGATGAATAGTTGGTGTGCATTGCATTACTGTTTGTCTGAAGATGGGATAGGGAGTTTGATTATGCTTCCATTACATGAACTGCGCTGGGACCAATTTCAAAAAAAAAATTAAATTAAATTAATCCCCAGGATTTATGGACCCGCTACAAATAAATGGTATCAGAGTGGTATATTGATTAGAATAAGTCAAAGGTACTTGTGTTGACCCTAACGGATCGGGAGCCGTCAAGGGGTGCCACACATCAAGTGGCCTATACAACTAGCTTGGAAAATAGTTATTGGGATGTGGTCTATGAGGCTGGTATCGAAAGCAAGCCACCTCCATAAAAACGCTCAAATTGGACAACGCGGTCAGTACGATTGGCATCAAAACACGATGTCGCGACCCGATCTCTCCGCCCTCGATCCATCTTGCAAGGAGAGGAAAGGGAAAAAAGTCATATTTGGGAGTACTTGACTAGGGATATCATCACCTCATCCTCCGGACGAACCTCTTGTGAGTTCCCTTTATAAGAATGCAAGTTCTCCCAAACTCGTATCCCGTGTGATGGTAGAGTGTCGCGACACATACCCACACGGGTGACACACCTCGAGAGAGGAAGTTGGGCGTGAATATTATATTTAAGGGTACATTTACCATGATAGCTCTTTCTCTAGTACTCCTTCCTAAAGATGACGTCACTTCATCCATTATTAATTTTCTATATGCGGGTATGCTAAACTATGGTAAGTCTTATCAGGACCCGTACCCTGTACGACGGGTTCATTTACATGGTCTAGTTGTTTAGGACAACCTAAAAATAAGATAGGAGTCGCTACTAGACTCGTTTTTATGGGTCAACTAGAAACCCAATCGAGGATCGGGAGTGTTCCCTCGATTTTTACACAACCAGATATCTAGGTTCAAGAACTTTGGTTATGCCAATATTTCTATTATCGCCATTTCGATACATGAACAGTATATTTTGTTTACCTAACGTCTCCCTGTATTTCTTCTTACATTTTCGTGATCGTTAGTCCTAAACTAAGCGATCATGCATAGTTGATTGTTTTCATGCTAATCTATTTCTAAAGAAAATGAAAATGAAACACCCAATCGAATTGAAAATTGCGAAGCAGTAAGTAAACAATTAATGAAAGCTATAAATCTATCATGCAATTCTAGAAAAAAAAAAAGAAACAATATTGAAAAGGATAAGAGAAAAAGAGAACTCGCAACTCATTGGGCTTTTATACATATGATAAGAACCTGAGACATATGTCAGGGATGAATGGTACATAATAATGATTGGAAAGGACATTGACCTCCACCGTCTTCATGTCATCTCCATCTTCAAGGTCCTAATCTAAATCTAGTTTAGGAAATCTATAACTAGGTACATACAATCAAAAGAGACAGGCATACATGTCAAAATAAACAAAAGCACAACATCATGTTAAAATCAATCTCTTAAGGGAGTTCAATTCAAAAAGAATATTTGGGACTCGAGGTAGGTCTTTGTAGTTCATGCACAAATCCCTCTAAAATACTTACTCAATCCATTTTTGTGACTTATATAGCCATTATTGGCCAAATGTGTTATCGCATGGCCAATAACACTTGTAAGTCCCTATTGAGGTGCTCTATATGATTCTAAGATTTCCCTCGATATCATGCATCGACCCTACCATTCATCAAAAAATCACATGCATTTGCGAGAATTAAACATGCATGCAGGCCTTTTAGACATTATTTTTCAATCAATCAAACAAATAGTGAGCCGTGGGCAGATCACTTATTACCAAAGGCATAAGCCAATCGCAAACACATACACTTCTAAATGAATGACGTGATTGTATGCATGGGGAGTCCATGTGATATTTCAAAAACATCTTTTGAAAATCATCCATAAAATTTTTTGAAACAAAGTGAATGTCTCGACTATGAAAAGCATTTAATTGTTAAGGCTAGCCTGGGGCTCGTATAAATGCACTCATAAACGTCGCAAACATTTTGAATATAATTTAAACCGTGACTTTCCACAATGTCAAGTTAGGATTTAAAAAATGTTTGAAAATATTTCAAATTTAAAAATAACTAGGCCATAGGATACATTCAATTGCCAAGGCTAGCTCGGGGCTTGTATAAATGCACTCACAAGTATCGCAGACATTTTGAATATGGTCCAAACCATGACTCTTCCTTAAGCCAAACCGAGCTTTGGAGAAGAATTTCTTAGTAAATAGTTTTCAGAAACATCATATGTACCAAAGCATTTTTTAAATTTGATTTGAAAAAAAGACTCGTTGAAAATCATTTAACAATGAATATCAATGTGTTTAAAACAACTTTCACGAAGATGGAATGACCTAGGTTCATGCACAAACTAACCTAGGAAGTTTATCTAAACAATCACAATCAAGCTCATATTAGGAAATTACAGAACAAACATGTAAAGAAAGCAAAATTGGGCAATGTCTAATGACAATTTGGTGATGAAAAAAATTCTCTATCATGCATGACATGATACGGAACAACTTTTTTGAAGAAAGTTTTCCTAAATGAATTACACATGATTTTACAAAAATCAAACAACAAGCAACAACATGGAAAAAATTGTCAAAATAATAAGACATTCAGTCAATATCGCAAGGATTTGTCCTATCAAAACAGGTGTAAAAATTACCATTTTTTCATACAACATAGCCAACATAATGACGAGCAAGTTTTATTGGGCATCGAGTGCAGAATTCTTATAGAAAAAATAGAACAAAAATATCAAAATTAGGTCCAAACAAGAGTTAGAACAGGGGTCTGAATTTGATCCCATGTCCAGATTCTGATCTAGTTTTGAAAAAAAAATAGAAAGTTGTCCAAATGATAAGTGATTTGTGTGAAATTAGTGGCATTGGAAACCTATAGGCGTGCCTTACGACTTTCTAAAGAGGCTCGAGTCCAAACTAGGTCAATTTGATACCCTAAGATTGGGATCTCTAAAGGTGTGCGTGTGAGTAACTAAGAAAAATGGAATACAATCATGCATTAGAAAACCTTCAAATCATTCAATTAATGCACAAACAGCATGAAGAAATCACATGGGACTTAGGATTGGATGCAACAAAAAATTTGGATAATCATCTAATCATAAATTGGCATGCAAAAAGGTCATACAATTTAAATGACATTACGAAATGATTCAAGATTCCTATTGATATGCTTGGGAATTGTAAGTGTGATGAACACTTTTGTGAAACAAATTTAACGTGCAATATGATTTTCAAATGATATGACCTAAACATGTACGCAACCCTTGTAACATGCGGTCCAATTGTCAAGAAGGCATAATAGCAAGATTTGGTCTCTAAATGACTCAAACAAACATGGCAACGTGCATATATGGTAAGATTTCATTTCAGCATTAACTTCACAAAACGGGGATGATTTCAGCCATCTCAAGACATACAAAATCCTACAAAAAATTCCACATACAGAACATGCAATGAAGAACGTTTATCGTTAAAGTTCGAAACCTAAATGTAATCTCATGAGTTATGGAAAAAATGGCAAAAAACAGGTGCATATCCAAGTTATATATTACTACGGTATCTTTTCACATTAACTCATGCAATTGATACACTAGACAAAATCAAAACTTTGCAAATCATGCATCAATTGAACTCATATAGCATGTATTTCATCTTTCATGAAGGATTTGAGAAAAAAAAAACTCATTTATTGACTCAATTTCATCAAACGCAATTCGAAATAGTGTAGGGTAGATTGTTCTATATTCGGATCTAGGCAATTTTGACCTAGTTAAACACATCCAAAAATTTTGAAAAAATTACAGGACATTCTCTATACAATTACGAGCAACTTTCATGGAGGAAATTTCCTCCAAGAATCAAAACAGAGATTAGTACAAAATCGAAAAATCAAAAATCAACATAGAGTAGACCATCCTAGACTCAAATCTGAGTAGTTTTGATCTAGCCAATCATATCCAAAAATTATATAAAAAAAGAAATACAAAACATTCTCAAGACAACAACAAACAACTTTCATGAAGGAAAGTTTCTCTAAAACTCAACACATAAAATTACACAAAAATAGAAAAGACAAAAGGTGGAATAGGAACAAAATTAAAACATAACCTAAACAACTGTAGAATCGCTCATATTTCAATGTATTATTTGAAGGTCAAACGATACTCGATCAAGGCGTGCAATCTATCGATTCGAAGCTAGTGATGTGCATTTTAAAAATTTAGGAGAACTCGAACTCAAGTAAAGTCATTTCGAATCTCATTTTGACCAAAACAGTAGGTCAGTTCAAGAATACGAAAATGCAGGTTTAATGTTAAATCAAGTCAATCATTCAAGTTCATTATTCAGGAACAATCAATTGCAGCAAATCATCATCCAAATCTTTTAGTCTAACATCTAACATAGTATATTATCCTAAAATTAAACTCTAGTCCCGACCGGTTAATCCAATTTCACTTCACAGGGTTCGAGATCGAGATTATTACATTTTATGTGTTTTTGTCGATTTTGATCAAAATCGATCGAAATTTTCGTTGGAACTTCAATCAACCTCCATGAACCATATTTGAATAGCAAAGATCAATTTAGAACCGGTTGGATAGACAGTCTAGGCGGATGAAACAACTGGTCCGAATAGAGGACTGGTTCAGGCAGTGTGGAGGCTTGGCTTGATCGAAACAGCTTTGATCAAGCTTGTTTCGATCGACAAACACTTGAAGAAGCTTGAGTAGAGGAGATGGTTGCTGAGGGGGGCTAACCGGTTGCCGCTTGGTCATCGCCATGATCCGGTTCACGAGCGATAGAGAGAGAGAGAGAGAGAGAGAGAGAGAGAATTTTATTTTAGAGAGAAGGCATTTCGTGCACAAATGAGGCCTCCCTCCCAAAAGAAAAAATGGAGGGAAAATGCGTATATATACCATCCCCAAATTAAGCAATTTCGACCGTTGGTTCGATCCAACAATTGAAATTTTAATCCAACGGTCAAAAGTTGATTTCGAATGCTCTATTATGATCTAGAGGTGTTAGGTAATTGATCTAATAGATTTGATTTGCGAAAACCCAAGCCAAAATCAAGAATTGCTTCAAAATGCTCAATTAGGGGTCAAAATATAATTTTATCAAATCCGAGGACCAATATGCGAAAATTTTGGGAAATTGAGGTTGCATAAATGAAATTGGCACTGTGAGGATTCCAAAACTGGTTGCCGGAGGTCAGGAACCGGTTGAAAAGCGGCCGAACCAGCCATCCCTGCCTGCGACCAATTAGACCAATCAAACCGATTTGCTCTGGTTTGACCAATTTTTGACTGGTTCTTGACTAGTTTGAACCGATTTTGATGGGTTCACTCACTTGTGGTTCTTGTGGGCTTGAAATTTATGCAATTTGGTCATTCAAGGATCAAATTGGAAAGAAAACTTATCCGATTACATAGGAAATTACCCAATTGTGATTCAATTAAGCCAAATTAGACTTTATAGATGTGGTCTAAGAGTCTTTTATTGACTTAATTGAATGATTGTTACAAAAAACAATGACCACAATGATGGGTGCTTAGAATTGAGTTTAAAAGGTTAACATGATCAAATTTACAATTCAATAGGTAAAATTGCAAATTGATTGAAATTAAGTTCAATTAGTAGTGCAATTACCCTATTTAATCAACCACCCATGTGCAAGATCACTTATCATGTTCAAATTGGTCTCGAATTGAAGTACTTGAGCTTATGTAAAAAATGAATCTAAGTCTAATATCAAAATTGGACTTAGATTTATCAAATTAAACCATAACCTTGAATGGGTCAACTTCAATTTTGCCAGTTGAAGCTTAATTGCTTGACTTTCTTATACTTGGGAGAGTAAAATTCTTTAAATTGTAAAGTTTTGATATGAATTTTCCAAAATCGATTTCGGATTTAGACTTATCTTAAGAAAATAAATGGAGAATGACTGTCCGTTTGCAAGTCATGAATGATCGATTTTGATCCCCTAAATAGGGCTCGAAACGGCAATTTGTATTTTGACCCGGCAATTTGTAAAATTGAATGCACGAGTGTATTTAAAATAATCCCAAAACAAAATATCGAAGAAGGAACTACGCCTAATTATGACTAAAATAAAAGCAATTTTTTTTTGTTGATTTAGAATCTAAAATTGAAAAATTCGGAATACAAGGTTCTTAATCTAATTTTATAAAATTTTCAACATAAGAGTCAAATTGACATTAAACGAAATGTTTTTGTGCATTTTTAAATTTTTTTCCAATTTTTTTTGTCAAAGGTTTGACCAAAGTCAAAACTCTAGTTGATTTTGTTGATTTATTGATCAAATCTATGAATTTTTGAGAAATTGATTTGACAAAAGTGAAATTAAGGCTAAATGGCATTTTTTGGGTAAAAAGGCAAATTTTGACCCGAGGTTGACTCTTGGTCAAAATGTTAATTGAAAAGTTAACCCGAAAGTCAACCGTTTGACTTTTTTGGTTTTTCTTGAAAATGAACTAGAAATTACTTAAAAACAACAATGCAAAAGAAATAAATGAAAAACGACACTTTTTGGCCGAGAAATGGGGCTCTGTCGCGATCATAAATTCAAATTTCAATTTTTTTTTTACTTTTTAATGACGTGTCGACTAAAAATCATGTGTCAACACACGATTATTATGGAAAGGACTTGATTGAATGCTTCCTAGGATGAGACTTGTGCACATGAAGTGAACACTATTGAGCTGCCACGATAGGGATGGATTTATTAGGATGTGCACTGGGTGAAAAGTTCACCCTATGCACTTGGGTTGCCACAGGATTGAAGACTTTGATACCAAGTTAAGAAATAATGCGGAAGAGACAAATAGAAAATTTTGTGTATATTTCGATGTATCATAATAAACATTACATTAGTCTATATACCACCATCTAAAGTAACATATATCAATTAAAATATGCACAATCAAAGGGGATATTCATACAATCTTGATTGATATTATGATGGAGTTGTGAATTTTGATAGAAAAAAATTATTTCAAGCATAGAAACAATTTGTTGTGGGCAGACACTTCCTAGTAGGTCACCTATCCTGATATATTAAAAAAAATAATAGAGCTTCTATTGCTACTAATGACATACATGTAATTTCCATCATAATTATGTATACCATAGACTTTTGTTATATATAGGAACAATATATTTTATAATTGTAATATTGAAACTTGTAACCCTAGAGCTTGTAATGCTAATACTTATACTGATAGTGGAAAGATTGCCTAGCGGCACCGTGGTTTTTCCCTTTCTAATTTTAGAAAGGGTTTTCCATGTAGAAATTCTTATTCGTTTTTCTTCTCTATTTTTCTCTTCAAAGATTCACGTTCCTAACAACTGGCATTAGAGATTGATTTTGACAAAATAGTGGGAGCAAATATGGATGAAGGGAAGGTGAAGATCAATCAGTTCAATGTCAAGGACTTTGGTTTCTGGAAGATACAGATCGAAGATATGCTATATGAAAAGAACTTGCATTATCCTTTGTCTGAAGAGAAATCGAATTCTATGAAGCAAGTAGAGCAGGATTTGATAGATTATCAATGTGTAGGTTCGATTCATCTCACATTGGCGTGAAACGTTGCTTTTAATATTGCCAATGAGACGACAATAGTGGATTCAATGGCGGTGTTGTCCAACATGTACAAGAAGCCTTTTATATCAAATAAGGTATATTTGATGTGTCGTCTTTTCAATCTAAAGATGGATGAAGGTGCTTCCATGACAAATCAGATCAAGGAATTCAAACTTAATCACAACTCAGTTAAGTTTGATGGATATCAAATTTGATGATGAGGTAAAAGCTTTAAGTTTATTATCTTCTCTACCTGAAAGTTGGAGTGCAATTGTGACTACAATGAATAGTTCATCTAGTTAAAAAAAAAAAATGAAGGCTCAAGCAATCCAAGATTTGAATCTTAGCAAGGATGTTCGCAGAAGAGAATCAGGTGAATGTTCAAGTGTTGCCTTAAATACCAAAGGTAGAAGGAGAAGCAATTAACGAGGAAGGAACCAGTACCATGATAGATCGAAGTCCAAAGGAAGAAGAAAATCGAGACCAAATGGTGAAATCATTTGCTCGAATTGCGAAAAAAGGGCCATCTGATCCGAGAATGTAGAGCCCCACACAAGAAAATTCAATATCGAGATCAAAATCAAGAGGAAGAGAAATTTGTAAATGCAACTCTTGAAGAGGCAAATGATAGTGATGCTTTAATTTTGAGCATTAATAGTCCAATTGAGTCTTGAATTTTTGACTCAAATGCGTCGTTTCCCTCTATTTCTTGCGAAGAATTAATGCACAATTTTGTTATTGAAAATTTTGAAAAAGGTTTATCTTGTTGATGATGAACATTTGGATATAATAGAAAGGGTAATGTTTATATGAAGTGACTGATGGGATATCAATGGAAGTTGCATGATGTCGGATACATTCTAGGATTTAAGAGAAATCCGATCTCTATAAGTCAATTAGGCGGCACAGAACTATTTTTGGGAATAACTCTTGGAAAAAAATTTAAGGAACTTTGGTAGTAACACCGAGAATAATGTCAAGAACACTATAAATGACTTAAAACAATAAAGAAATCGCAGCAGTTGCTAAGTGGGAAGCTAATTCCAAATTATGGCACCACAAGTTTGGACATATGAACGAAAAAGATGATGAAATTGTTAGCATCTAAGGGAAAACTGCCTAATCTGAAGTCCATTAATATTGGTATATGGCAAGCAAAAACGTGTTAATTTTTTGAAGATTGAGAGAGAACCAAAGAAAGGAAAATTAGAGTTGGTGCATACAAATGTGTGGGGGCCAACTCTTGTGCATTCCCTTGGAGGCTTGCGCTATCATGTCACATTTATTGACAACTCCACTAAAAAAGTATGGGTTCATTTTTTGAAAAATAAATATGATATGTTTGTTACTTTTAAGAGATGGTATGCTAAAGTGGAGAATGAGACTGGCCTAAGAATTAAATGTCTAAGGTCTGATAATGGTGGTGAGTATGATAGAAAGAAGTTCAAGCAATTTTGTGCAAAGTAACGAAATCAAAATGACATTAACTATTCTTAATAGATTGCAACAAAACGGAGTTGTTGAGAGGATGAACAGAACTCTGAAGAAGAGTACAAGAAGTGTGAGGATGCATGTAGGATTACCCAAGACATTTTGGGCGGATGCAATTAACACGATACCATATCTGATTAATAGAGGACCTTCGGTTCCACTTAATTTTAAGCTACCAAAAAAAGAATGAAGTGAAAAGAAGGTAAATCTCTCGCATCTGAAAGTTTTTTGTTGTGTTTCCAATCTCCACATAAATTCTGAAAAATAAAGATAAGCTGATGCAAAAGCCAAAAAATGTGTTTTCATTGGATATGAATCTGATTATTTTAGCTATCGATTCTAGGATGAACAAAAATAGAAAAATAATAAGAACTGCTGATGTTACATTCAATAAAAACATGTGCGTAAGGATAGATCTGTGATAGAATCTAGTGTGAAGAAAGGAATGGCAAAAAATAAGGAGATTAAATTGGTGGAGGCTTTTAAGAGTGTTCACGTTAGAAATTTGTTACTGTAGACTCTGGTAAAAAAACCAAAACAAGAATCACGTATAGTTGAACCCACTTTGAGAAGATCTAGTAGAATACCTAAACCCGTACAGAGATATTTTCCAGTATCGCCTTTTTTTTTTTTTACCAATGTTGGTGAACCGGAAAATCTTTCGGAAGCAATGTAGGTTAAAGATTCTGTGCAATAAGAGTTAGCAATGTGGAATGAGTTGGATCATTTGAGAAGAACAAAACTTAGGCATTAACTCAGTCACCAGATGAAAAGGAGGCATTGTAGAACCAATGAGTATGCCGAGTCAAAGAAAGACCTCATGGCAGCAAGAGATATAAAACAAGGTCAGTGGTAAAAGGTTTTCAGCAAAAGAAATGAATTGACTACACGAAGATTTTTCTCTAGTTGTGAAATTGACTACACATAATTTTTTTTAGGTTTCTGGAAAAGATAACTATGTCTACAAACTGAGAAAAGTCTATATGGCTTGAAACATACTCCTAGACAATGGTATAAGAAATTTGACATCTTTATATGTGGTAATGGATTCACTAGAAATGAAATGGATCATTATTGTTATTTCAAGAAATTTGATGACTGTTGTATTATTTTGCTACTTTCTATGGATGATATGCTCATTGCAGGATTCAGCATAAGGGAGATTAAGTACTGAAGTAGCAATTGTCAAAAGAGTTTGAGATAAAGAATTTGGGCCTAGCAAATCATATTCTTGGGATGAGGATCACAAGGGATAGATCCTAAGGAATTTTAAAGTTATCTCAAGAAAAGTACATTAAAAAGGTGTTGGATAGATTCAGAGTTCAAAATACAAAGCTTATAAGTATTCCTATAAGAAGTCACTTCAAGCTCTCAGATAAGTAATCACCTAAGATAGATGAAGAGCGACGATATATGGCTAAGGTGTCTTATGTGTCAGCTATTGGCAGTTTAATGAATGCTATGGTATTTACTAGACCAGATATAGCTCACGCAGTGGGAGTTGCAAGCAAATACATTGCAAATCCAAGAATAAAGCATTGGGGAGCTATAAAGTAGTTATTGAGATATCTGAGAAGTATTTCAGATGTCGTTATATTTTATAAAAAATGGTGCAACTTTACAAGGCTTTGTTGATGCAAATCTTAGTGATGATCTGGTTAATAAGAAGAGTGCCTCAGGTTATGTTTTTACCTTAGGTGGCACTACAATTAATTATATGTCTAGACTTTAGACATGTGTCTCTCTCTCAACCATTGAGGCAGAGCATGTTGCTATATCTGAAGTTGGTAAGGAGATTATTTGATTGAAATTTTTTTTGAAAGAGATAGGCAAGGGGCAAGATAACAATTTTCTTTACAATGACAGTCAAAGCGCTATTTGTCTTGCAAAGAATTTGGTATTTCATTTAAGAACAAAACACATTGAGTTAAAGTATCATCAAATTCATCAATTGATTGATATTGGGACATCATCATTGAAGAATATTCTTGGTGCATAAAATCTAGTAAATATGTTAGCAAATGTTGTCACCACTGGGAAAGTAAGGTTGTGCATTCGCTCAATTGGTCTCCGTGATAAGTGATGAGGGGGGTCACCACACTAAGATAACGTGGGTTAGAAAGACAAAGATTATAAAAGATTATTGTTGTTTTTTGAAGATCAGCCTCCAAGTGGGAGATTGATGGAGTTGTGGAGTTTAAAAGAGAGAAATAATATTAAAGCGCAAAAACAATTTATTGAGGGCAGACACTTTTCAGTAGGTCACCCATCTTGCAACAAATAATAGAGTTTTTATTAATGCTAATAGCATACATGTAATTTCCATCATAATTATGTATTCCCTAGACTCATGCTATATACAGGGCAATATCTTTTATAGTTGTAATGTTGAAGCTTTTAACCCTAGAGCTTGTAACGTTGATACCGATACTTACAATGGAAAGATTGTCTAGTGCGAGATTATGGTTGTTCCCTTTCTTATTTTGAAAAGGGTTTTCTACGTAAAAATTCTCAATTGTTTTTCTTCTCTATTTTCTCTTCAGAGATTCGTGTTCCTAACAAGATAATAAACATTAATATCATAATTGTCTCTAACATTGGATAATATTCAATAGAAATTTTTTATAGTCTCTAATACAATATTGCTATTTGAAACCAAGCATGAGGGGGAGCGTTAAAGTATTTAAATAATAAATCACGTCTACATCTAATAGTTTAAGTTTTTAAAATAGTTGGCGAATGCAACTCAAGCTTGAAGTGAGAAGCAAAGGTAGAGTAACTCAAGCATACACGTTTAGTGCTATAGTGGTGAAAAAAGATTCCCAAAGGTAGAATAACTCAAGCTTGAAGTGAGAAGCAAAGACAATAACTCTAACATGCAGATGTTCACTGCTTCAGCTGTGAAAAACGATTCCTAATTGAACAAGTGAAAAGAGTTGCGGTCAACCAAATCAGAAAGCTCAACCAAAAACAAAAGAAATCAGAAAGAAGCTGCCCCGCTAGCCCATGGAGAGTGGCCTGGCCACATGGGCCCATCCATTAAGAATTTTAATGACCCTCGGCCCCACAAACTCAAACATTGATCCAATGACCCAAGCCAGCCCGACGGCCAACCGTTGAGTCACAATAAAAGTGAGAAGTCGAAACTTCAATGGCTAGCCATGGTAGCCGTTGAGGAGAAAAGAACTCGGCTCTCTATAAATTGGCCCTTCCCTCGCTCATTTTTCATCATTCATCATTCATCAATCCTCAACCATATATCATTTCCAAACACTCGGGCTATTTTAAACTGTTTGTCACTTTCATTTATCTCCTTTCCCCTTCACATGATTTGATCGTGTTTATATATCGCAATGGAGAGCAACAACACTAATCGTGTATGATCTTCCTAACTCAATCAAGACTTCACCGTGCATTTAAGGTGGGGCTCATTCAATGACTCTATGACATCAACATATATGTGTCAGCTTCGCCCTTGCAGCAAGCCAAATTCAATGTCCATGGTGTGAATGCTAGTATGAGCACCTAGAGGGGGGTGAATAGGTGCAAAAATAAATTTAATGGAGAATAGAGTAAAACTTTACTTTTGACCTGAATCTATTTAACAATAGACTTTAAGTATGAACTGAGATTCTAACAATTAAATAAATTTACGAGCAAAGTAAATAAGTTTGAGAAGAGAATAAGAACACAAGATTTATAGTGGTTTGGCTTAATCCAAGCCTACGTCTACTCTCCCGCACTGATAGCCCACCGGTTGGATTCCACTATGAATCAAAAGAGTTGTTACAGTATCACTTCCTTGATTCCACAATGTAGAGACTCTGCTACACTTTCCTCAAGGCTTCACAAAAGTATAAACACTCTTTTGAGTACAAGTTTATGCTCAATAATCAAATTGACAAAGAACAAGAAGCTTCAGACTTTGGAATTTTTCTATCGTGCACACACTCAAATAACTAGAACATCTACCTTATATACTCCTCCACGCCTTCATAACCGTTGGCATATTCTAAAGGAGTTCTTCCAATCTACCCGTTAGACAGAATCAATTAGGGAGATCTCGAGTTACTTAAAGAATGTGATGATAGCCCACAAATCCTGCTCGCCCATATAATCAGGATCTAGGTTTCCATAAGTAGAACCTTCCAAGTATGCTTCGCCAATCAACGGATCTAGATTACTCGAATTAAAACGAATAATAGATTCCTGAGATGCTATCTCCAGCCGAGAGATCTTCTTCAGTCGATAGAATCAAATCCTTAAAGAAATACTCAACTCAGAATAAGTCTTCTTCGACGGTCTAGAAACTATCAATGAGGGTAGACTTTGAATTTTGAGTCTAGTGGTCTGGCGGTCTTCAGACTTTGACGACAGAGTCTGCATGTCTTCAGACTAGACTGATGGAAACGTTTTGTTAGCTTCAAAACTCATAAGGAAGTTTTCTCCAACAATCTCCCCATTTTTGATGGTGACAAAACTTTCCTGCAGATTTGGATACTTATCACCTGCAAGACAATACTTTAAGTAGACATGGATATCTCATAAAAGATAAATGAGTTAGTATAAAGATAGTATCGAATCTGCATCCACAGGAAAAGTAAGAGTTAGTCCTGTAAAAACAACTATCTTTGCCATGAATATCATATCAACACACTTAAAATATTGAAAGCAAGCATTTAAACAATCCAAACCAGTCACAACCAAAGTCATAGCCAAACAACCAAAAACAAGAGTAAAGTCCAAAACAAAAATCAAACCAAAGTCAAATAAGTCAAATCTGCACTTCAGCTTCTCCCCCTTTTTGTCAACATTAAAAAGGTAGAGAGAAAAAGAGAATAAAATTATTGTTGTCTTGGAATGCGAATAAGTTGGAAATCTCCCATCGACTGAATAATTCCTTCCAGCCTTTTCAAATCCTCCTTCAACTGAGCCACTTCTTCACCTTCGGCATTTGTTTGAACTTGAAGAGTAAGGGCATGAATTTGATCATGTAGAGAAACTGAAGAGGATTGGCCTGCATTCTGCAAGTTCTAAACTTCGCATCCCAGGGCATAAATTTGGCCTCGCATCTCCATAAGAATATCAATCACTTTTCGAAAGTCCGCCGAATTGTCAGTCTAAGTGCTTGCTTCAGCATGGTCAGTTTGAGGAGTATTTGCAGATGATGGTATGTCAGCATGATCACCCAGATTAGGAGATGAAACCTCATGATCTTCCTCAGGAAATTGAGTGGCAAATACATCTTCTGGATCTGCAAGTGAACGGTTAACATCTTCACTAGGAAAAGCAACTGAAGAAGTACCTCTTTTCTTAGCAGCTCCCCCTGTTTCAATGCCTTCAGGTGGAGAGAAGTACTCTTCATGCTCTGACTCTACTTGTTCTCCTCTGCCCTCTTTTTCTTGAATTCTTTCTTCCTCTGCTTCCTTCCTCATCGATTCCTTTTCTTCATTTCTCTGCTTTGTTTATTCTCTGTCTTCATCCTGTCTCTCCTCTGTCTCTGGAACAAAATGCTGAAGATTCCTTAAAGCAAGAGCTGATATGGTAATATCATCATCTTCTTCTTCATCCTCCAAGATGAGTGCTCTTCTTTTCTTGGATGGAGCTTTCATGGATGCCTTCCCTTTCCTTTTTGCAGACAAAGAGACTTGATGAGTCTTGACAGGGGTTTTCTCCTTAAATCGCTCCAAAGCCTTGTTCGGCTCCTTCAGACGCATTTTGGAAACCATCTTCAGTCCCACCACCATTTGATCACAGGTTCGAACCCACAGAATTTTGGGAGGCTGAATATTAAGGTGTCTGAACAGCTTAGTAACAAGTGCGGAATAAGGAAGTTGACCATTGTCCTTTAGCATAGATCTGTACATATGAAACAAGATAGTGTGTGGCAAAGAGAACTTTTTGCCAGCATTGATAGCATACATCAGTTTTGCTTCTGAGTTGGAGACATCGGTCTTCGAAGTTGATTTGGATCTAAGACAATTTATCACAATCTTGTGAAGCAAAATATTTGAGGCATTCATCCTCAAGTACGAAATTCGATCTTTTGCCATTCCATCTCGAACAAGTTCTACCGTCGCACGACCAACAGACACACTAATTGATTGAAATGCCCCTCGCTCTACTCCAATCACATCCGCTAATGTGTCCATATCAATGATATAATCCTGGTCTCGAGCACTAAAAGAAAATCTATTCGCATCCAAGAAACTTAGATTAGAATAGAAGTATGCAGTAAGTTTTGGATAAGCCACCGTTGATTCAGAGCAAAATTGTTCAAGTTGAAGAAGAGTGAATTTCTCTCTCAACTTCACATTCAGAGAATCAAGGAAATCGAAGTCCACATTTCTTGGGTTGATTACCCCTCGCTTCAGCAACTTAGAATAAAGTCGCTTGTGTTCCTCCAAGCGAAATAACTCAGTCCTTTTGCTTCGAATATTCGCTGCAACACCCATTCTAGGCTTAAAATAAGTGTACATTTTATCATCATCATTTCCATCAGGCTGACTAAAACCTCCAACACATGGATCACTTGGAACATTCGCAAATGCTCGATCCGCCGACCCCGCAGGAGCAATTCCCAAACGTTCCATCGTTCGCAAAAAATGGGTTTCATTTTGATATCCTTTCTCTTTCAAAAATTCATCAATAAAGTTCAATGTAGAACTTCCTTCCTTTAAAGCGATTAATACGGTTTGAAGACAAAAGCAGGCTTTAGAGTCCTTACTGGTTCGGCATCCTCAATGATTTCCTCCTCCGCTTGTTGTTGCTGAACATTCTGTGGTCTAGACCGAGGAGAAAGGCGCATTGAGAATGTCGTGGGCTTTGCCTTGGAGATTCTTCTTCCTCGGTGAGGTCAAAATGCGTAGGACCCTCACGCATATGGTGTGGTCCCCTACTTGCTATTCTTGAGGACTTTCTTTGAGAAGCCATTATCACAGTCTTTGAGAGATTCCAAACTCGTTTCGTGAGAAAGATGAAAGCTTTGAGTAATAAACTTGAGAGTAAAAGTAAGAAAGTAAGGTTCTGTGCTTCTAGGGTTTGTGAAGAGGAAAACGAACAATATATAAGGCGATCGAAACGGGGTATACAAATCGCCGTAAAAGGAAAAATGGAAAATGCCTTTTCAAAAAATAACTGCCTTTTTGAAAAGATAAATAGATAACTGTTATTTCAAAAAGTAACTTCTTTTTTGAAAAGGAATGATTGCAATAATCATGAAAACTTGGGAAGATAACATCAATCAATTATAGATTAATTGTTGAATGTACCTTTCCGAGATTTTATCCATGAGATAAAATTCTAAAAATAACTTACAGTTGTGAATCTTGATCTTCTGAGTCTGAATATCTTTAGACTTTTGTCTCTGAGTCTGAACTCCTTCAGTCTTTAAGAGATAAGAAATTGAGTCTTGAACGTATAGACTCAAATGAGCTTTTCTCAAGCGGCTTTGTGAATATGTCTGCTAGTTGATTCTTTGAGTTGATAAACTGTATCAATACTTCTCCATTTTGAACATGGTCTCTAATAAAATGATGTCTAATCTCTATATGCTTTGCTCTTGAATGAAGAATTGGATTCTTTGTGAGATTAATTGCACTGGTGTTGTCGCATTTGATCTCGGTGCAAGAGTCTTCGATGCCAAAGTCTCTTAGTTGTTGTTTTATCCATAGTATTTGAGAACAACAGCTTCCAAGAGCTACATACTCTGCTTCTGCTGTTGAAAGTGCTACGGTACTTTGCTTCCTTGAAAACCAAGATACTGCCCTGTTACCAAGTAATTGACAAGTGCCACATGTGCTCTTTCTATCAATTCTGCAACCTGCAAGATCTGCATCTGAATATCCAAGAAGAGTAAAGTCTCATTCCTTGAGATACCATAAACCAAGATCAGCAGTAGTTGTGACATATTTGATGATGCGTTTTGCTGCGCTTAGATGTGATTCTTTGGGAACTGATTGAAATCTAGCACAAATGTAAACACTAAACAAAATGTCAAGCTTAGATGTAGTAAGATAAAGAAGTGAACCAATGATATTCATGTATAGTTTTTGGTCGACTTTCTTCCCTCCTTCATCTTTGCCTAGCTTCAGCGAACTTGACATTGGTATATCAATCTTTTTGCAATTTTCCAGTCCGAACCTTTTAACAAGTTCTTTTGCATATTTTTCTTGATGAATGAAAATTTCTTCTCTCAGTTGTTTCACTTGTAGGCCAAGAAAGAAAGACAGTTCACCCATCATGCTCATCTCGAATTCATCCTGCATAGACTTAGAAAATTTCTTGTGCAAAGTCTCATTAGATAATCCAAATATAATGTCATCAACATAAATTTAGACAAGTAAAAAGCTTTTACCTTCCCTTTTGATAAACAATGTAGTGTCTACTTTTCCTTTAATGAAACCACTTTGAATTAAAAAGTTACTTAACCTTTCGTACCAAGTTCGAGGAACTTGTTTTAATCCATATAGCGTCTTTTTCAGTCTGAACACAAGTCTGGTTTCTTTGGATCTTCAAATCCAGGAGGTTGCTCCACATAGACTTCGTCTTGAATAAATCCATTCAGGAATGCACTTTTGACATCCATTTGGAATAACCTGAAATTCTTATAGCAAGCAAAAGCAAGTAATAATCTAATTGCTTCTAACCTTGCTACAAGAGCATAAGTCTCGTCGTAGTCTATCCCTTCTTCTTGCGTATATCCTTTAGCCACGAGTCTTGCCTTGTTCCTTGTCACTTTTCCTTTTTCATCCACTTTGTTCCTGAAAACCCATTTAGCTCCAATAATAAACTTACCTTTTGGTCTAGGAGTTAATTCCCAAACATCGTTAATGCTGAATTATCTAAGTTCTTCTTGCATTGCTTCAATTCAGCTTTCATCAATCAAGGCTTCTTCTATATTTTTGGGTTCTATTTCAGAAATAAGTGCCACAGCACTAGACTCTTCACGCCTTTTGGATCTCGTACGAATCCCCTTATTAACGTCACCAATAATGAGTTCTTCGGGATGACTAGACTTATACTTACAGTTACTGGACAATCTGGCAGGTTGTTGATCTTTTTCCTGAGTTGATCCTTCAACATCAATTTGTTGTTCTTCTTTTGGAATCTGAACTGTTTCAGGGGAGGTAGACTTTGTAGAGTCTGGAGCAGGTTCAGATTCTTCAGTCTGAATCGGTTGAATTTGTAGAGAGTCTTGAAATTTGACGTTCATTGATTCTTCCACAGTCTAAGTCTTTTTGTTGAATACTCTGTAAGCTTTGCTTGAAGTTGAGTACCCAAGAAAGAATCATTCATCCAATTTTTCTTCGAACTTACCAATTCAATCATTTGCATTTTTCAGGATAAAGCATTTACAACCAAATACTTGAAAATACGAAATAATTGGTTTCTTTCATTTAAAAATTTCATAAGGAGTTTTCTCAAGAATTGGCCTTAAAATACTCTGTTAATAATATAACAGGCTGTAGAAACAGCTTCAGCCCAAAAACGTGAAGAAATATTACTTTCAATTAAAAGAGTCCTTGCCATTTCTTGTAAAGATCTATTCTTCCTTTCCACAACCCCATTTTTATTCTGGTGTATATGGAGAGGAGAATTTATGCTGGAAACCAGATTCATCACAAAGTTTAGCAAAGTCTTGATTTTAAAATTCACCTCCATGGTCTGTACAAATACTTGAAATAGTATAATCTTTTTCAGTTTGCACTTTTTTAGCAAATTTAGAAAAATGAGAGAAAGTCTCAGACTTACTTGCAAGAAAGTAGACCCAAGTAAATCGTGAAAAATCATCCACTATTACTAGGCAAAACCTTTTTCCACCAATGCTTTGAGTTCTAGTTGGTCCAAAGAGATCCATATGCAGGAGCTGCAGTACACGATTAGTAGAAACTTGATTTATTGGTTTAAAGGAATTTCTAACCTGTTTTCCCAATACACATGGTGTGTATAAGTCAGAATTTTGGTAATTGAGATTAGGTAATCCTCGAACAAGCTTCTTGGAAGATATTTTAGCAATTTGCTTCATGTTGATATGGCCAAGCTTTCGGTGCCATAGATTAGCTTCATCTTGTACTGATATTAAGCATTGTGATCTTTCTTGATTCACGTCCAGAAGATAGATATTCCCATATCTATGCCCAGTAAAAGATTGAGAGAAATCTTTACTAGTTCCCGAACATGTTCCTTCCTAGAAGTTGATCTTGAATCCAAGATCGCGACAATTGGCTTATCTTTGAGTAGATTGTAATTCAATCCTTCCACCAAGGAGACATTGTTGATTGTTAGACTTCTAATTTTTACTGTTCCGCGACCAATAATCATTCCTTTGCTGTTTCCACCAAAAGAAACTTTCCCTCCATCTATTTGGACAAGTTTTATAAAACAACTTGAATCTCCTGTCATGTGTCTTGAACAGCCACTATCCAAGTACCATTTGATCTTCTTTTTGATAGTGACCTGCAATTAAAAGAAGATTCAAGCTTTCTTTGATACCCATATCTTCTTGGGTCTGGTGGAGTTAGTGCAATAAACAGTCTTTGCCCAATCTCTTTTAACATGTCTCCAAACCATAGGGCATTCTTTCAAAGTGTTCTGAGCTTTGACACTTTAAACATTTGAGAGCATTTCGGCCAATAGGTTTTACAAAGACTTTCTGAAAATGATTTTTATAAACAGCTTTCGTAGGTCTGTATTTGATTATTTCCTTTACCTTTGGAAAATCAATTAGAGGGATGGTTTCAGCAGTCATTCCCAAGCCTGATTTGTTAAAGTAAGGTCTTTTTACTAAAAGAATCTTTTCTAACTTCTCAGATCCTATTGAAAATTTCTTTGAAATGCTTGAAATATCATTTTTCAAAAGTGCATTTTCTTTAGAAAGAGAGTCTGTATTTTCTTTCAAGGTAATAACACTTTTATCCAAACTTTCGACCTTTCCTTTCCAAACAATCTCCTGTTGCTTCAATGCAAAATTTTCCCTTTTTAGTTCGGAAATCCTCTTAAGAGAAGTTTTGAGACTAAGACATAATTCATCAATATATTTCGAGACTTTAGCAGGAATTTTTAGATTGCTTACCTTAATCTCACTGTCTGAGTCTGAGTCTGTATCTGTTTCGAGGTCTGAGTCTGAATCCGATTTTGCCATTAAGCATATGTTGGCATAATCATCATCACTTTCTTCACATTCAGTATCACTCCAAGTTTATGCTTTGAGAGCCTTTCTATATTTCTCAGTCTTTCCTTTCCTTTTCTTTAATAAATGACAGTGGGGTCTGATGTGTCCATTTTTCTTGCATTCGAAGCAAGTTACTTCTTTGTTGGAATCATCATCCTCAGTTGATTTGTTCTGAAATCTTTGAGAGCTTTGTTTCTTCCAGTTGAATTTTCTTCCCTTTTTGTTCAGCTTTCTGAACCTCTCTATCATAAGAGCCAGTTCTTCATCATCTAGATCTTCTTCGGAGTCTGTAGCATCGGAATAATCGTTAGACTTTAAAGCAATAGACTTCTTACCTTTGGAGTCTTCTTCATCATTGGTGTGCTCCACTTCGTAAGACTGAAGAGTGCCAACCAATTCATCAACAGAGAGTGGCATGATCCTTTGTGTATCCCTTATCGAAGTTTTTATGTAATTCCAATCTTTGGAAAGTCCACGCACTAACTTGTTAACCTTCATGGGTGCAGAGATTGGTTGACCTTGATACTCAAGACCATTCACGATTTATGTAAAACGACTAAACATGTCAGTGATAGATTCTCCTGGTCTCATCTTGAAAGCTTCGTATTAACCAAGCAGAATATTAATTCTGGTTTCTTTCACTCGATCGGTTCCTTCATAGGTGATATGCAACCTATCCCAGACTTCTTTAGCTATTTCACAAGAAGATACTATGTTATATTCAGTAGGAGATAATGCACAATATAAGGAATAAATTGCTTTTGCATCGAGAGCTTGTCTCTTGGTTATCTCTTCTTGAGTCATCTCGCTGGACTCAACAGCTTCTTTTCCTCTTTCTGAGACTGTTGTAGGTTTAGGAATGATTCCTTTGTCTACCACATCTCATTCCAGAGGATCTTTTGATCTTAGGAATGCCTTCATTTTTTTTCCAAATGTTGTATTCCTTTCCATCAAAATAAGGCGGTCTTGTGTTGCTTTGCCCTTCAACCAGACCTAGAGCTAACATACTAGCCATGGATCGTTAACTCTGAAGTAAGAACACTTCAATTTAAATGAGTACACAAGCTCTGATACCAATTGTGAATGCTAGTATGAGCACCTAGAGGGGGGTGAATAGGTGCAAAAATAAATTTAATGGAGAATAGAGTAAACCTTTACTTTTGACCTGAATCTATTTAACAATAAACTTTAAGTATGAAATGAGATTCTAACAATTAAATAAAGTTACGAGCAAAGTAAATAAGTTTGAGAAGAGAATAAGAACACAAGATTTATAGTGGTTCGGCTTAATCCAAGCCTACGTCCAATCTCCCGCACTGACAGCCCACCGGCTGGATTCCACTATGAATCAAAAGAGTTGTTACAGTATCACTTCCTTGATTCCATAGTGTAGAGACTCTGCTACACTTTCCTCAAGGCTTCACAAAAGTATAAACACTCTTTTGAGTACAAGTTTACGCTCAATAATCGAATTGACAAAGAACAAGAAGCTTCAGATTTTGGAAATTTTCTATCGTGCACACACTCGAATAACTAGAACATCTTCCTTATATACTCCTCCATGCCTTCATAACTGTTGGCACCTTCTAAAGGAATTCTTCCAATCTACCCGTTGGACAAAATCAATTAGGGAGATCTCGAGTTACTTAAGGAATGTGATGTTAGACCACCAATCCTGCTCGCCCATATAATCAGGATCTAGGTTTCCATAAGTAGAACCTTCCAAGTATGCTTCGCTAATCAACGAATCTAGATTACTCGAATTAAAATGAATAATAGATTCCTGAGATGCTATCTCCAACCGAGAGATCTTCTTCAGTCGATAGAATCAAATCCTTAAAGAAATACTCAACTCAGAATAAGTCTTCTTCGACGGTCTAGAAACTGTCAATGAGGATAGACTTTGAATCTTGAGTCTGGTGGTCTAGCAGTCTTCAGACTTTGACGACAGAGTCTGCATGTCTTCAGACTAAACTGATGGAAACGTTTTGTCAGCTTCAAAACTCATAAGGAAGTTTTCTCCAACACATGGGACGCAAGGATATGATGATTGGGAACCTGTGGGCTCAAGTCTCACATCATATCTGAAATTATGAAAATGCCTCTTGGGTGTAGGAAACGGAAAAGATTAAGAGAGTTTCTTCTATGTATTAGATAAAATCTATTCAAAGCCCATTTGGCCTGAACACATGCGCGAGCTATGTCATTATACACGGACACCTTGTCTTTGGCCCAAGCCCAACTCGTTCTAGACCCTAGCAACCGATGAAAGTAGCATCTCACTTAAAATAAAATAAAATAATATATATATATATATATATAATAAATTTCGTCAAGAGTCTTGAGTACGTAATCAAATAATCACATAAAGATATGCATAAAAGTAAATTATTCTGTGCGGGATTTCTAATGAAAAAAGTTCGAAAATCCCAAAAAGGAAAGCTAAGTAAAAGATGGTGTGGCCATTAAAGATGCGTCAAGGGGCCGGCACTCATGGGTATCTTTCACCATTTTAAGCTATTTACATATACAAAAAGTAAAATCAACTTAATGGAAGTAATCAATCAGCATTAACGTCAAAACTCTTATTATTTTTGTATATACAGCGTGATGGTAAGATTTACACTAAATGATAGTCATAAGACGGCTGTGTGAGAATATTACTTCTTGGTGATTTTAAAAGAAGTACAAAAGCCCACTCAACTACTTTTCAGTTCAGAAAAGAAAATGCAACTTTTCGCTCCATTATCCATCACATTCTTCTCTTTAATAGTGAATTTATCAACCTTTTTTGGTTAATAAGATAGTAGTTAACCACGTAACGAAAATACAAATCTCAGCTAACCAACATAAAATGAAAACAAAATCGAATAATGACGAAAAGGAAAAGTTGGAACTTAGTAACTATAAAAGTCCATTATGGATCTATGTGCAATCGTCTGAGCCTTTTGTCGATAATACACAGATTTACGTGAAAAAAAAAAGATCTTTGCTAAAAAACCTACGGAAATTCATTATGGAAATTTAAGAATTACAAAAGGTGGCTAAAAAAAGCCTTAAAACTATTTCTGTCTCTACTTAATAACTTGTGGAAAAAAAATATCTTTACTTTTCCCCACCACAAGGGCTGCGCCCCTACGTGAGGATTAGTGTTGGTCTACACGCTTGGGCTTAATGGCCCAAGCCCTCCGCTACCAACACTAAATCTCCATTTGCCACAAATTTCAATTTGGAACCTCAATTTGGATCAGATATCCGAAATAAAATGTAAGATATACTCAACAAATATATTAGTGCTTCATTAAATACAAAATAAAAAAAGCTCTAACCAATGGAATAAAAAACAAGACAAAAATTACTATTGTAATATCCTCGATTCCGATCCCGAAAGGATCAGCCATAAGGTCCCGAATGGATCAACCATGAAACATTGGTCATGGGATTGATGGTTCAATCGGTAAGGAATCAAAGATTAGTCATGATCCGATTGACCGATCGATTGGCCACAAACTAGTTGAGATGTCGGTCGGGAATTATCTACTGACCATACCGATGGGATAGGATCACCAGCTCATAAGATGACCTTTTAATCACGAGGATTAGTCACGGGATAATTTTTGGATCTGCGGATGATCATAGGTTGATCCGACCGATCATAGTGCCCGGTAGTGGGTGATTTTGCTCGGCTATGCACCGATACATGTACGATCCGACTTGATCAAATGTGACGCTCTTCCAACCAAAAATACATCATTCCCTATTTGATTCTTAGTGATCAGAAATGAATCTTGAATTGGTGATTTACAATCATGGGTCAGTAATGCACCGGCCATGAACCATACAGATGGGTCAAGTGCTGATCGAAATGAGCTTAGGGATAGACCCGGCTATTCCATTACTAATTCTAAGGTCCATGAGTGCCTTGACTTAGTGCTAGGTCATAGTTAGTCTTAAGATTGGCCTTGAATCAACCGAAGGATAACCGATCTTTTAGGCTGACCGACCGTCCAAAGGAACGGTTTAGGCGATCATAGGGCATGATGATCGAACCTTAGGTGTACATGATTCGGTTGTTCAAAGTGTACATGATGATCCCTTTCCTAGCCCCGAAACCAACTTAGATGACGAAATTCTCCAGACCGCTTTCTTAATGAAGGAAAAGACAAAAGAGAAGAAAGCTTCTTCATGAGGGAGGGTGACTCATCATTCTACCTAGAGCTTTTTAGATTTGGTAATGATTACCAAATTTTCACCTTGGAAATTAAGTAAGGGACTCTTAGACAAATGGACCAATCAAGAGAAGACATATAGAAGATTCTAGAATGCCTCATTCAATGCAAGGATGAGTCATCTTGCTTAGGTGTGCCTTGAAAATTTGGTAATGATGACTCAAGATTTTCCTTGGGAAAGAAGCAAATGACTCAAGGGCTTAAGTGGACCAATAAGAATAGAACTTGGTGGAATATTCTAGAACGCCAAAACTTAGAAAGCAAGTTCTTGAATTTAGGCATGTGCTAAATATTCAAACCCCATGATAACTAAATCTAAGCATTTAATGAGAAAAGTGAGTCATTGGCTTAGGTGTCCATGAAAGATATGACCATCATTACCATAAGATTTTTCTTAGAGAACAAGTAGACCAAGTTATGATGGCATTGTATAAATGGTCCAATAAGAATAAAACAAGTAAGCCTCCAATCATTACTTTAATACATTAAGTGTGCCACCTTTTAAAGTAGGCATGACACTTTGCAACTTAGACTTGCCACCTCAATGTCATAGCCGTGCCACTCCGAGAAATATGATTGGGCCATTTGGATGAGTAATGATGAGGTCGATGCCTACAAATAGGAGATGCCCCCATTCATTTCCATCATTGGAACCCCTTGCCATTCACGCCTACCCTCCCCCCCCCCTTCTCCTTTCTCTTGATCTCACATCTTCAACCCATGAAACTATCTAGGTTGGTTCTCAAGTTTGTCGAGGTAAGTAAGGTTCCTCTTTCTCCTCCTGGAAGGTAGATTTCGTTGTTGAGTCTAGTTAAGTACTCGCCCATCAAGCTGTGGGTGGTGTGTGATGTCTTTTGTTTGGTTTCACTTGCAATTGTGTTTGGCCGTGTGCTTGTGTTATGTACGTCCGAAAATGAAGCCGAGGTTCGCTCGGATTGAGTTCATCGCAAGGCAAGGCCATCCAAACCATAAGGCCTTGAATCGGCATAAAAATGTACCAATTTCGAACCTCGCTTGGTGTGGGGATCACCCAAGGCCGCAAGGTCCTAGATCGACATTGAGACATGCCGATTCTAAACCTTGATAGGTACATGAATCGCCCAAATCCATGAGATCTTGGTAAGGCACAAAAGGGTGTCAATTCTAGGGTTTAGTTTAGTGTGGAGACCTTGCGCTTGATGCTGAATCAAAGCCAAGGATCATTCATGGCACGTGGTGTGTTCACATTGGGTTGAACCAAGGTCCCTCAAGCTTAGGATCTTCACCTAAGCGAGGTGTACCTAAGCCTCAAGGTCACGGATTGGCATTAAGGTATGCCTTTTGCGAGCCTTGTCTAGTGCGGGGATCGACACTAAGTGATTGGTTCAAGTTATGAATCAAAGATTGTTCTCGGCATGTTTATTAGAGTAGTGCAAGAACTCATGGCACACACGACAGAATGAGCACACCTTCAGGCCATGCATGTATCGGCTAAGAGAAAATATAAGAATTGACTCGTGTGATGCATTTATGTGTGTGTACTTAAAAAGGAAAAAAAGCATCTGTCGTCATATAGTGTTGGCAACGATGCCTCGTTTATTGAATGAAATGCCCTAGTTGAGCTAGGAAGCCCTAGAAAGTATGGGAAGCTCCTGAAAGTATGGGATGCCTGGCTTGCTGGCCAGATACCTTGGTTGAGTCAAGAAGCCCTAGTTGAGTTAAGAAGAACCTGAAAGTATGGGATGCCTGGTTTGATGGCCAGATGCCCTAATTGAGCTAAGAAGCCCTTGAAAGTATGGGAAGCCCCTAAGAGTATGGGATGCCTAGCCTGAGGCCGGATGCCCAGTCTATGGCTGGAAGCCTCTCAAAGTATGGGAAGAACCGTTGATACGGTTAATGAACTTATTGAACATGCGATGTTGATAAGCTTGTTTGGTGAAATAGCTTATTTGGTAAGTTGAAAGTGGATCACATACAAATAGTCAAGAGGTAGCAATAGACTTGCAATTGATCTGCCATAGTATTGTACTTGTTGGGCTTTGATGATGAGATGCTTTCTTAGTAGAGAACTATGAATTTTACTTACCAAGTTTTCCCAAAATTCACTCCCTTATCTTTCAGTCTTGTAGGCATAAAAGTCTCACGTCAGTATTAGGAGCTGCAGTCACGCTAGAGGAGATAGGAATCCCCTTGTCTTTATGAAAACTTATAGTGTGATGCAAAAAGAAAAAAGGGCCCGTAGAAAGAAAAGCTTGTGAAAGTATTATTATAATATAAATTAGTGTGTTCTATGTATGTAATTGTAATTATTCACATTTCCGCATGTGCATGATAACAAGATAAAAAGAATTAGGATAGCGACGAGCTTGGGACGTTGCGAAAATAACCCTCATCACTCATGACCTTGGAAAGGGAGTTGGGGTCGTGATAACTATCGTAACTTAGGTAACAAAAAGAGAAGAAAGAATATAACCAAAATTTAAACATCTAACATGCTTGATTCTTGTAAAAAAAATTACACTCTTACTAAAATCAGAATATAGGAGTCAAACCCTTAATGTACATGAATCCTAACCTAATTTAAAGAATCATAGTAGCCCATATTGATATAGAGCTCTCTCCATCACCCATATGCATTTCTCCAAATCTTCCGCAGAATTTAGTCACCGTGAAAAGAAAAAAAAAATTGTCGATATTATGCTAGGGAAATTTTATAAAAAGAAAAAGTAAAATGTTTTCAAGGAAATACTTAGTAAGGTGGGTTATAAGAGATGCTATAATTTTTCATAATTGTTAATTTGCAACGTTAAAACTCATTAAAATTCATTATCATTTGTTGTCGAACAAAACTCATGGATAGAATGAGGAAAATTATCAATCCTTTTTAAATTAGACTCCCATAAGTCAACCTTATAGGCAACTCTGAGGGAACGTAATGTGGTTATACAAATACACATGCCTGCTACAAAGTGAAATAATTTCTAATTCCAGTAAGAGATATTGAAAAAGGGAACAAATTCGATCTTGATGTGCTGATTTCAAGACGTACTAATGAGACTTTAATTTTTTCGTAACAAATGAGTCTAAATTGTGTTTATGAGATGGATTCGTACCCGCACTGTATGTATTTTCACATTTATAATGACCTCATATCATGATTGACTAACTATTACAGCTCAGAATACACAAATCATTCTAAATTAACTCCCTTTTTTTTTTCAAGGTATGCTCGACGAGTTTTTCTCAATTCCGCCTCTTGAGTCAGCTTCATGCTGGCGAAGGTAGAGAAGTTTCTAAAGTGATCATTGGTTTAGTTTGACATTCGGGCATAGCAAGAACTAGCGAGGGTTGGCCGGCAACCTCATCGACCCTATCTTCAAAACCTTAATAAATAAAAAAAATCATAAAAAATTCAAAAAATTATTAAAATTTTATTTAAAATATTTATATTAGCGCCGGTCGTGCCACATAAGATGGCTGGCATCAACGTCAACAATTTTTTGGCTATTTTGCTTGAATGGACTCAATTGGCAAAAGATGAAAAGGTTCATGACTCAATTGACAAAATTGAAAGGTTTGAGACTGAATTGATAAAAGTACAATAAGATGAAGACTTTTTGATAATTTTCCTCTTAAATTATGATTGACTCCCTATTATAGTTCACAATAATGCATGAGTCATTTTAAACTAATTTCCATATTTTACGATATGCTTAGCATCTATATCCAGGATTAAGCATATTTAGGAAAGACACAAGCAGTTGCCTTGGGGACTATTTTTCTCTTAACCGTGTAGGAATATGAACAAAACACATGCATCCAAAGACTCGTGCCTATGGATGCTACTCTTATATGAGGTTCATCATGTATTGTCACTCTAAGGATGCGTTTGATAACATTTTTGTTCAGAACAATTTTTTTTTAGAAATAACTTTTTTCTATTTCTATTTCTATTTCCTGAAATAATTTTGAGTTAAATAACACGTTTGGTTACTATATAAATAAAAAAAGAATAAGACTGCGATTGATACGACTCATAAATTTTTTTGTGCCGTAGAATTTCTTTCAATTTTTTAATATTTTTTTTAGATTTTTCTTTTCTTTTCTTTTTCCTCTCTTCTTTCTCCTCCTCTAGCCGATTGTAGTGGTGACAGCGGTGGCCAGCGGCGACCAGCGAAAGCCAGTGACCAGAGGCGGAGGCAGCTAGCAACCGGCAGCGGGCGGCGACAACCAACGCCAAGCGCCTACTCCAGCGACCTAAAATTTCACAAAAAATCCTCACCTAAACGACCAGTGACGACCAACGCCGAGTGCCTACTCCAGCGACCCGAAATTTCACAAAAAATCCTCACCTAAACTCCGGTATGAACACCAGAAATTCCAGAAATAAAACAAACACAAAGGCACTAAAAAATGGAGAGAGACGTACCGCAGGCTCGCCGACGTGGGGAGGCTAGCTCCAGCGAAGGAGCGTTTGCAAGGCCAACTTGGGCGGCGAAAAACACATCGCGAAGTCACATGAAAAAACAGCAAAATACGAAGAAATCAAATAGGGTTCGGTGAATACAGAAACGACTGAGATCGGTTTCGAGTTAAACGCGAGAAATTTTCCGGTCTTCTTTTAAGCATTCTAACAAAAGCATAGCGTGCACTTTATCAAACAAGCTCCAGACTGATATCATGGTGAAATGAGACTCAAATTTCGACACATGATGACAACATGAACCCACATCATAGATTATAACTCAGTCTCATTACTATATCAATCGCCTATGATCTTCTAAAAAGATAGAAAAATTAGATTTCGGGCTCAATGAGACACGGCCGAAAAATGGTGTTTGAGAGCGAACTCCTACCTGTTACGGGGTGAAGTTTTGGCGTCGTACAGTCGCCGGCAAAGCTTCGACGGACGACGAGACGAGAAGGAAGGCTTCCGCTCAACCGTGGACAAAGACCGTGGTCGGGAATGGCAAACCGGAGGTGGTAGGCGCCGGTCGGTGGGAACGACCGACGGGTGGTTATGGGTCGGCGGTCGAGGTCCGAGCGCGATGATCGATGTTCGTCGTCTTCTCCGGTCGGAGCTCGAGGCCAGCGCACGTCTCTCTCTCTCTCTTTCCCTTTTGCGATCTGGAGCCAACCCAGAAAGATGAGGTGCCCTCACGTCCCTGTGTGAGGAGAACTTGCAGAGAACCCCCAAAAACTTTCGAGCCAATCTCCTGCCCACGCAAGCTCATGCGTTCCAGAAGGCTCCCCACTTTTCTCACGTCACTATTATGGCGTTTTTGCTTCGTGGGCGCTGTTAGGGGAGGAAGCGGCCTTGGGCTGAGCCACTTTTTAGGCTCTGGTGGGCCAAATAAAAGAAGGAAAATGGACCAAAGAAAAGAAAGGAAATGGGAAGCTGGGTTGCAGGTGAGCCGAGACCAAGTGGGCTAGACAAGCCGGCCCGCTCGATTTCCCCCTTTTATTTTTGTTTTAAATTCATTTTTTTGGGTCCACTTTATTCATCTTTCCATTTTTTTTGCTTCTTATCTCTGATACTTTTCTTTATATTTTTGCAAAATAAATGGATATTTAAAAACGTCAATAAAATTTGGGTGTTAGCAAGGGTTGACTCGTTGGGATCTGGTGAGCTCGAGCCTCGCTCAGCCTATGGCGAGGCTTGACTTGCTTACTGTGGCTAGTCATTGGCTATTGTAATGGCCGGTGACCGGCCCAATGAATAAGAGAGGGAAAAAAGAAAGAAAAGAAAAAAAAAAAAAAGAAAATAATAAAAAGTAATTAAAAAATCAATTTAAAAAATAAAAGAAAAAGGTGTTTGATGAGGGAAAGTGATGTAAAAGAAGGTATGAAAAGTGGAAAACATTTTCCCAACCTTAGAGGACTTTTTTCTCTTCATGGAAAATATTTTCCCCAATTAATTCGTTTTCCGTGAAAGGAATGTCGGAAAATCTAGAAAATATATTTTTGAAAATTATTTTTTGTGAAATGAACGGAACCTTAGTTCAAAGAGTGCTCCTAGGTTCATTCGTATATGTATATGCAAAAGTGTAGCTCATTTACCATGTTCACGTTTGGTTGCTTCATGTTGGGAAAACTTACAGACGATGCAATCTTATGCAGAAGGCAGATTGCTGTAGTTGATTTTCAAGTTACCTTATGAGAACGTTCTCATCCAAATTCTTGCACCGGGTAATTAAAGACTTATTTGCATCTGAAAGCCGAAGGCGATATTGTGAGATGCTAACTATACAAGTTCAGGTTCAATTAGCCTAGGCTTTCATTCCCTCTGTCTCTGATCCACCATCTTCTGTAGGCAGCGTTGACAAAAACTTAGTGCAATACTCCGCCATTCCTTCTCATCGCGCCTCAAGTTTATTAATAGCTAAATGCTGACAAGGGCCTACAAGTTAATCTCAGTTGCGGCGACATTTTTTTTTTTTTTTTGGGCGAACCATCCTAGGATAAAGGCCGAATCGCCACATCCCATTCATATTCACTATTCTGTCGTCGTGAAATGTATTGATAGGGAAAAGCTAATAATCTGCGCCCCGACTAACACACATAAATGGATGTCTGCTGATTCTGATAGATAATGACTGATGATCACACAAAATTCAAGAGTATTACAATGGCAATGTACCATTCAAAAAGAAAATTTATTTGAGGGATAGGAGGGCGCACACGGTCTGTACTACAGTCGGTGCAAGCAACACCACCACAGTGATAACTGAGAGGAACTTCTACGGGCTACTGCAGTAATCGCCCATGAATGTCGCCTTCCACTTGTTAGAAGAGCTTCGGCAATGCGCAACAAGCTCATATCTAGGGTTGTAGATGTCACACCTTGGACCTCCCCTCACTGCGGGAGCACGACATCCGCGGGATTAATTTGCAACGTCTTAAGAGGTGTTGCCGTCTTGTTACTTTTATCTTTTGATTTATCACATGCGAAAGTGTGCCTCCGTAACACCCAATCAACAAACAATAAACGGATAGTAAAGAAAACACATATACAAACGCACTACTTATATATTGCTTCACTAGAATTGAAAAGTTGTAATTACAAGTCCGCCTAGTTGGGCCATTCAGATTACAGCCAAAAGGAAATAGAGGGTTAGTCCTACCTCTTCTACGAGGGCGACTGCCAAAAACGGTTCCTATCATAAGGTCAGCTTTCTATGGCTCGGGCTCAAGGTCATAGTCCGGATTGGAGTCGAGGTCGTCCACTATGCCATCGGAATGATTCACCACCGTAGGGTCCGATGAGGATTAATTGGGACCATCGGGTCCTATCAAACCTGCGGATTGGCTCAAAGACCTCCTCGTCGATCCAAACGAACCACGCCTTGTACTAATGCTAAACTAGGTGTCTTAAGCCTTCGTCCACCCACACCGTAGTAGTGTGCTTCTGGTACATGATATCAGTCGTCATATCCTCTATGTCCATAATAACTATCTCCATCTGTACAAGCAAACTGAAATCGACCGGAGGGAGACTCATACTTAGAGATCTGAAAAGGGTAAAACAACTTTAATCGCCTAAACCTCGTACAAGCAAATGTCTCAAATTGGAATCGTACGAATACTTGACACCAATATGTCGATGGCAGATCAATAGCAAAGCTCTTGCTTTGCCTTAACTAAATACATGAAATGGCGTTCCCAAATACCTAAAATGCTCACACGATCTAGGACCCACAAAATGTTCCATAATCAGAAAAATTATATACGTGTCAAATAATAACTTTTACAATATACACATGATTCTCAAGTCCTAAATAATAATGTATAAAATACACATGTGCCTTTCAAGTCACCAATAATGGCATATAAAATATGTTTGAGTCAAATAATAGCTTCTAAAATAATCATGCAGCTCTCAAGTCCTAAATAATAGCATATCAAATCTGCACAGTCACAAAAAATGGCATATAAAATACGTACGTGCTAATTAATAGCTTCAAAAATATGTACATGATTCTCAAATGTCTCAAATGTAATCTCGATCAAGAACCACATTATATTCCATAATATATGCACACGAGAATCCGCAACACATCACATGGCTTCCATTTATTACACACAACCAAAAGCTATCGGTTCTTCTAGAATCTACCGGGCATCGTATCGCCTCATTTGGCATGACAATGTCCCGAAATCCATTAGTGGCGGCATCCGAAATCCATTAGGTTTCGTTTCGAAATCCTATCCGCAAATGGCATCCGAAATCCATCGAACATCGTCCCGAAATCCATCGGTGACGACATCGTCTCGAAATCCATCAAATCCATTGGTGATGGCTTTCCTCATGTGACTATATGTGCAAACGAGCACACAATCGATTTTTATCATTTCTCTAGTTCGATGCAATAGTGCCTTAAAGGTGTGCCAAGTGAAGTGTATGTTATGACTTACCGAAACTGCATTATTACAATATTCCAAGTATGAAACGAGAACCGTGGCTTGACTCATTATATTTGAGCATTGACTTAAGTCAAACCCTGTTTAGAACTGATATACCTCAATATCGCCAAACCAAGAGAGAGACTCGGCCCAGCGTACTTCCATGCACATCTAAGCCCTATTCAACAATAAGAAAAAAACCTGACCTAAGTCCAAACTACGCAAGACAACAACCTAACCAATGTTTAGGGGATCTACTTACGAAATTGGAACAAGAATGAAGACGGATGGTGGGTGGCTCACAACTCATGACGGCGACAAGCGGCTCACATTGGGGGGGGGGGAGGAACTCAATAATTGGATAGGTAATGATGGCTAATGATGATTTCCTTGACTTGGTTTGCAAGACTAAATCCTATCCATCCAAGTGTCACATTAAGGACTAATCTTGGCCAACCTTATCCTTCAAGCCTCAAAGGTTTAATCATTATTTAGTTTCAAGAGCAACTAATTTAGGTATCCAAACTAGATTTGTTCTCTCCTTTGCCATCCCCCTTTGTATGGCCACCAAACATTAGTCTCTTTTCAACTTGTACTCAAGAAACTATTTAACTCTCATATTTAGGATTATTATGGCCTAAATCCCTGAATAAGCACATGACTCAACCATCGCACTTATGGATTACCTTCCAAAATCCAAGGATTGGTTTAAACTTTACAAGACAACTTGATCCTCAAGTTCCCTCCCTAGCTTAGGCATATGGGGCTTCTTGGCTTCCAATAATCGTTCCCTTTTAATTGATCAAAATTCAAGAGGACGAAGGATAATTGTGAGGACTAGCTAAATATCGTCTTAACCAAATAGGAATATCTTGAGATCATCAATGATTGACATCCGTAATTGGATTGAGGTTTGCGGTTAAGTTTTGAGCGTAAATGGCCTTAACATGGTCTACACAAATTGGGCAATTTCGGCATTACTCAGGCGGCCAGACCCAAACTGAAGTCCGTGCCTGTCTAGAGTTCCACGTGTGACCCATGGTGGACTCGAAACCAACCCATGTTTGAGTCTAATCAATCCATGAATAACCCTCCATTGTCATGTAATCGTGTAGGATCGATTGACTTGCCTCGGCTTAGGGTCACACGGAATCGGATTAGGGTCGTTCACGAACAATATAGTGACCATGTGGAGTCACCCGCGACCGGTATATACTTGAGTTGAATAGATTCATACCCATCCATTGATGGACTCGTGATGGTACGTGATCATCCACATTGATTCTTATGGTCGAGTGGTCTTTTCATGGTCGAACGCTTTGGTTTAACGTAACCCCGATCTTGAGTCGCCTCACCTCTAATAAGCTAATTGACTCGTGAACAATCCTTGGCATTGACTCATAACCCATTCTTCTTATTGGCATATTGGTCCTTAGTCCATTCCTTGTGCCCGAAATAGGGGTCCGAATCGAAAATGTCACAGAAGTAGTTCCTCGTCCATAGGCAAGTTTCCTTGCAGAAGGTGTTGATTACTTTCACGGCAGCATCTTCATAGAACACGTTAAGTATAATGGTTCCTGCTGGGAAACTTGTTGGCGAGGAGAGGAGTGGTGGGGATTGTCTCGCCAAAGCTGATGCGGAGGACTGTAGAGAACGCTTGGATTTACAATGGCCCAAAAGATTGCGCGAGTGACGAAGCAATCGGCAATTTTGACGGGAACCCAGCAACCGTGTGCCGGGATCCCGAGTCATGGCTGGTGAGACGGAGCAGCAAGTCAACCGCTGCAGCAGTGGCAGAACTAGCGAGTCGTCGTCGCAGGTTGGATCAGCTTCGTCGAGGCAACATCCGCGTCGGTGAAGGGAGCAGGAACTTGAAGGTACTGGGCAAGGGGTTGGACAGAGCTTTGCAAGTCGTTGATGGTTCAAGTAGACTTGAGCTGCGGTGGCTGGATGTATTTTCCGATGACAACAGCTTCTTGGAAGAGGAAGCAGCAACCGGGGGCCAGCGTAGCCTGTAGTCAAAAGAAAAGAAATCTTCTCTCTCCCTCTCTTATTTGTGCATTGGGAATGACTCCCCTTCTCTTGATGTAGCCATATATTCTCTCCATCACTATTGTGGACGTGTTCTTGTGAACGGATCCGCCCCAATGTGGCCGTGTGTATCAATTGTATGGTCTCCTCTTTGTCTTGTAATGGGTCCTTTTCTTAGATGGGACAGCTGAGGCTTTCAAGGGAAGAGAGCATATCTTCGCTCTTATTGGGAGTGCTTAATATATAATTATCTTCATCTCTTCCTCACTTGTGTTATTCTTTCCCCTTTTATTTTGCATGTGCAGAAATCGATTTTCTTTCCTTCTCATCCATTGGCCACGAGCTACATTCCCAATTTGGTTAGACTAGGGACTCGATTCTATAAAAATTTTGACTGTATCTTCCTCATCTTGTCTGCCAATTGCCAAAAAATCAATACCAATTTCGTTAGACTAGGGACTCGATTCTATAAAGATATTGACTGTATCTTCCTCATCTTGTCTGCCAATTGCCAAAAAATCAATCACGTATAGCCTAATTGCTTCTTGAGAAATCCATCTTTCTTGATTCAACGCTCCGATCTATATGAGATTTTTGGTCACTAACAATGTTTACGGGCTAGCCCAAATTTCCTTTCACTACGAGCTTAGCACAATTTGTCCAGACCCATCCATTTAAATCCATCCATTGGTCCAATGAACGCAACTATTAACACAAATGCTCCCAATATCTATATGTAATTAATATATTTATTTAGGGGTTATATATTAATCTTTAATTTTTATGCAACTAATTTTTAAATGATTAGACAAATTTTAGGTATCAACACATAAGTTGTTCATGTAATCCTCCATGAACCAATAAAAACTCCTCTCCTTTGGGAGAATGACCATATAGCGAAATAGGAGACGTCCCATAGACAAATATTTCTAAAATACAATCAAGTGTGTCATTTTGACAATCATAACCCGATTGAATTTTTGAAACTTTCTTCTATTAGGGTTCTATATGTATTTTCACATTGATAAAATCATCAAACATATAAAATAAATATATCACAACATAAAGAATCTCAATACGAGCACGTAGGCTCCAAGAACATTCCAATTGGAAATTGGACACGTCCTCATGTGCCACTAGAGTGCGCGGCACACATAACGCACGCACTAGAGTGCTTGAATCGGCATGAACCGCCGATTCAATTGAGGTTTGACTGGTTTGATGGTTGACCGGTCCGGTTAATAGAGAATCGGGTCGAGTGGGTTAACAAGTCGAGTCCTGGATTGGGTTGGTTTGAGTAACCCGGGTTAACCCACTTTGTGGGTCGCCAACGTTAGCATGACGTCAGCCCAAGAATGTGTGTAGGGAGCACTTGCGCGTAAGAGTGCATGGAGGCATGTGCTCGATGCATGCCATCGGCCATCGGAGTGTGGCCATGCGTGAGGGCGTGTGCCCCTGGTTGCGTGCAACCACTCACAATGCTCGTCTTAACGATCTCTTACCTTTTATGCAATTAAAATCAATTTTCACTTGACACAAAATTCCTAAAAAAGCCAAATTCGTACTTTCGAGTTCTAAGCTATGAAAAGCTCCGATACCACATATAAGCTATAAAAAGGGCACCTAAGATCTCTATAGCTATAATAAAAAACACCTATAATTGAGTAAAAAATATTTAAGCACATAATTTAGAATCCTTTGTTTTTAATGCGGAACAAAGATGGTCCAAAGTTCAAGTACTTTCAAGCACTTTTTCTCTATTGCCTTCTATATCACTGACTCAATAACACTATCTATTTCCCTCGTCCTTCAATAAACGGTTATTATGTGAGGATATTCGTGCATTAGGATTAGATAAGAGACTTGAGTATTATTTATAGAGTTTTAAGCCACAAGCCCTCTCATCACAAGTTGGGCTTTACTCGGCCCATATTAGTCAAGCTCATATTAGATTAATTAATAATCTTTATATCTCACCATATTAGATCAATCCTGTAAAATAGTAAATTACAATATTAATTAGTGTTTGTCCAATTGTGAAATCAACGCATATAATATGTATAATTTGCAAGGTATAATATATCCAACTATATACAAAACATGCAGCGGGAACAGAAATTCTGCTCTTGTTCAATCCAGGCTCTATCGACATGTTTGTTCGTTAGCACAGTTGAGTGATGAGTACTACTGTTTTGGTAGTACCAATTTGGCATTGTTGTTAGTATTAGTATTGTCAGTATTGTCATTGTCATTTCAATTTTTTTGGCATTACTGTTAGTATTAGTATTACCAATATTGTCATTGTCTGGTTAATTTTCGCTTCATCACTTCCTTAGATTATTGTTTTTTGTTGGGATAAATACATTAAAAGTATCAAAAGTTATGTACGGTGCTCACTTTAATGTCAAAAATCTTCGCTAGCTCACTTAAGTGCTAAATTGAGGAAAAAACGATCACTTAAAAGTCTCCGGCGATAAATTTACGGAACTTTTATTATTATAAATATAATATCACTCGGCATTAAAAAAAAAAAAAAGTAGTCCACGTGTTTTTTTGGCTGCTGTCCAACGAAGAGGAGAAAATATGGGCATTTTTTTTTCCTTTTATCTCTCTCCTCCATTATCCTCTCCCTAAGCTCACTCTCTGCACTCTGCAGCAACGGTGTCGGCCCTCTTTCTCACCAGCACGCCTCCAGTCTCTCTTGCTGAAAAGACCCATCTGGTCATGCCCTCTCTCCGAGTTCGACCTCCGTCCCTCCTCCATCGTCGCCACCCGTGGAGTCGCCACCAGATCTGGTCGAGTGACGTGGACGCTCGGGAATTGCTCATCCATGGACGAGTGTCGGTGTCGCTCGCAAACCACCCCTATTGTCTCCGGCAAGCTTGGGCGAGAGGCCTTTTTTTCGTGTCTTCAATCTTCGCTTTTTAAGAGCACGCCTCTCTATCTTGAATCTCCGTTCACCCACTCCCGAAGCTTCGGACGTGCGTTCCGCGCCCTTCGATGTGGCCGGGCGAAGCAATGTCCTCTCGAGAAGATTCAAGAAAAGCTGTATAACAGAATCAATTTTGAGGTTTGACGGAGTAGTATTCATTTCTTGAGGGTACATACACATGTCACGGAGAACTTAGGAGGAGGGAGGGGTACAGTCTCCGCAAACACATTTTTCGCAAGAAAAAGGAAGCAAAAGCTCTTGATGTTATGGCGCTCCCAAATTGTCATCCACTCTCAATCGTCGGAATATTATCGGTGTGCCATGAATTGTCCTGCTCTACTCTCTGTTCTATGATCCGAGTACTTAAAGAATTCGGATCCGGCTCGACACACCATTGCTGGCTTTGATTTTTGGCTTCTTCGTCACTGAGAATCTTCCCCGTTGATCTGACCTTCGTTTGCCGCCACCAACAATTGATTCCGGTAGAGTGTGAGGCACACTCTGTTTTACTCTGCTTTGCAGCCGGTTATGAAGTGATGAAATCGCTTCAGAAATCTATTCGTTCACTTTGACTCCCACCGGCAGTTATAGCTGAACTTTCTGTCCTTGATCTCGTCACAGATTGCAACTCCATCATCGTTCATATACCAGGTAGTGTCCCACTCCCCATTTTGTTCTGTTCAGACTAAAGTTGAAGCTGAGATTTGATCTTCTCTTTTCTCAATGGCATAGGTCGGGATGAGCCGGTGGAGTAGCTTCTTCGTGGCTTGCCGGAACATGGCAAATCAAGGTGGAAGGATTCATTCAATGGCCGGTTAGGGTTCAAAATTGGGGCTATCTTTCAATTTGGCGATTTAGGGTTCTTGTTTGAAGGAAAACTACTAAACAGACGTTTCATGCTTCAAATGCTAACTAGACCCTCAAGTGAACTACGTCGGCTTAAAAAATTAATACAAAAAGGCCACATCAGATTTTTGGCCAAACAAATCAGAGTTGGCACTAAAAATATTGTTTAAAAAAAAATTTGACATTTAAATGAACTCTCGAAAATTTTTAGCATTAAAATAAGCGCCATCCACAATTTTTAGTACTTCTAGTGTACTTATCCCGTTTTTCGCTTCTGTGTGGATTTCTGGAGCTCCCATTGACTTCAAAATTGATTGCATCTGTTACAAAGGGTTGTGAAGGGGCATCTATCATGTTCACATTCGGTTGCTTCATGTTTGGAAACTCAATCTGCAACTTGGTAAAAAATCCATCAAAACTTTTCTATATCTACTGCTAGATAGAATATTGCGACGTGGATACAGTCTTATGCATAATGCAAATTGCTGCAGTTGATTTTCAAGTTACATTATGAGAACGTCTTGATCTTGGCCAAATTCTCGCGCCGCGAAGACTTCGATGGCATCTGAAAGTTGAAGGCAATATTATAAGAAACTATCTACACAAGGTCAGGTTACCTTAGGATAGGTTTCTTAACTGGGTTCACTCTTATGTGGAGGAAGCTCAATGAATTGCAAGCCCAAAAAGGGTTTGAGCCCATATAATAAGTTATATGGAGAAATAGGGTTTCTCCCTATCATTAGAGTGGTAGTCGCAAAAGGAAATAGTAACAAGAGAAAAAGAGAAAAGAAAATGCGGGGTTGAGGCAATATCGATTTACATCAAGCGGCATCGGAGGTCGATTCGTTGTCCGATTGAGCTGAAATTTTGTCAGCATGTTCGTGGCGCAATTTTCTCGAATCTGAACAATTTAATTTTTGTTTGAAGCTGCCTCTATCAGGTTTTTCGTGGATTGATCAAAACCTGCGTTTTTGGTCAGATTTATCCTTTATCTCTTGTGAAATTCATGTGTATTGCCAAGAATTATGTTCTTGAGGTCTTTGCTGCTATGTACCTCTAGTATTTGCTAGAGAAGAACATTGTTCACCTAATTTTATTGATAGTGAAGATTTTTGGGTAGACTTCGGTCCCGTGGTTTTTTATCTCCTCACATCGAGGAGGTTTTCCACATAAAAAAATCGTATTGTGTTCGCGTGCTTGGTATTTATTTTACTCTACTATATCGATTCTTATTAGGTTTACAAAAGAGGGGAGATTATTTTATTTCACTGCGTTAATTCGATATTGTTCGAATTGTTACTGTTCTCCCATCAGAGTGGTATCAGAGCTTTTGGTTATTGCTTGATTTTTCTATCTTGTGTTAAACAATGGAAACGAATACGAGTAGAATGGTTACACTAAATAGTTCGAATTATCATATTTGGAAAGGGAAGATGGAAGACCTTTTATATGTGAAAGATTTTTATTTACCCGTATTTGCTGAGGAGAAACCAGAGAATAAAACCGATCTTTGAATGGTCTATATTTCATCGTCAAGTGTGTGGTTATATCAGGCAATGGGTAGATGATAATGTGACATCCCGATTTTTCCAATTTCTATTTTCAGTGAATTTAGATGGGCATTTCATCTTTGCACATATAGTTCATTTCCATGAGTCGGCCACTCATGTGAAAACTAGTCCATCATGTGAAGCCGTTAAGAAATTCTAATGCATCAGACTCGAGAATTTGACCAGGAAGCAACCTCTCGATCGAGCTAAGCAGCCTCCGTGTAGCCTTTGCTTTCGTCCGTCTTTGCTCGTGGACACCAGCCCGTCGGAGTCTTCTTCGCCGTCGTCGTCGCCGTCCAGTACCGCCTCGAGCTGTAGCCGCTGCCCGCCGGTCTTCCTCCGTCCAAGCGACCGCCGAGCCACCTCCGTCTGGCCAAGCTCAGCAACCTTCAAACTAGCCCTCCACCGGACCTTCAAGGGCCGTTTCCGGGCTCTTCCGGTCCCCCCTTTGGCCTTGGCCCGAGGAGGTTTGTCGTCGGGCTCGCCGTCCTCTTCACCGGGAACTCATCGAAACGCGATTATGGTGAGTTTAGCTCACTAAACCTCGATTAGAGGGTTAATTATGCTTTAGGTGTGCTTAGTTTAGGTTAATTGAGCTTAGGTGGTTAGTTTAATTTATTTAAGTGTAGATTAGATTAAGATGTTTAATTAACTTAAGGTGTGTTTAATTTAGGGTTAAGTGAAGGTTTAAATTAATATAAGCCTTGATGTGACATAATATGTTTTAATTTTGATTTATTTAAATGTTTCGAAATTCTAGAATTTTTAATAATTTATTATATTCCGAAAATTAAAAATTAAAAATAAATAAATAAATAAATAATTTATGACCTCAATTGCTTAGAATTTCGTCTTTGATCGGCTTTGTGCATTTAGAATTTGAATTTGATGAATGGAAATTATAAATTGAGTGTTGATTGTGAAAAATATGGATTTTATTCAGAAAATCCCCGGTGTCGGGTTTTGATACAAAATTGGATTTTTAAAGATTATATTAAATAGTGTGGTTTGAGAAAATAAGAAATTAGTCTTTCTGGTTCGAAATTGACGTGTCCCCATGCACGTGATTAATTTCTGGAATATTTTTAATATGAAGAAAATAGGCCAGGATCACTATTTTAATTGAAAGTACTGATTGAAAATCAAAGTATCCCGGGCCGAGTATGATTTGATCGTGTGATAATTAAGAGGAATTCGTCCTGGGCTGTTCATTCGGACTTGCCCCTATATAGGATGCCCACGTAATGGTTGCGGGTCGCAGTTGATTCTGGGCCCATGCTCCTTCGGGAACGCCGTCGAGGTACTGATGAAGCCGTGCTCCATGGTGGGGAGACGATGCCTGGCTATATGCCAGTAGATAGCCGAACTGCGAGTAGGCTATGTTCATGTGTGGAATTAAATAAAATGAGATCGCATGCTGTGGTTGTGATTATGTGAAATTGATTGCGTTTCATTTGTTCATATTCCTAATACTACCTGTAATTGAGTGATTTGAAATGTACTAACCTGCAGGAAGGAAATAATTCGAGGTAAGTCTTTTGTATCGTGTGGCTAGGCCACCCCGGGGTGTATTATCTTTCTAATAGGGTTTTAGGAGGGGTGAACTTGCTGAGACAATGTCTCGCCCCGTTGTGGGAAATTATTATAGGGCCGTAGATGGCAGGACCTCCGGAGAAGAATGGCATTCCGGTGCACATTGTTGAGCAGGTGCATAGTTCCCCTGACCCTGGAAGTCATTGGGTGTACGAGCTGATCAAGTCCATCGTCTAGATTCAGGTGTCAGTGGATGTCAGGGTGCCACATAGGTTTAAGGCATGGTTCCGTTTTGGGGCCGATGGCTTTAGGTTTGGTCCACTAGATAGTTTTGACATTCCACTTGCTGTGGTGGATGCCATTTTAGGTGAAGCGGTAGCTGACTTTCCTGATGGTGGAGTGGATAATCCATCGTCTTCGGACCCCGTGCAGTCAGATGTGGAAGATGTGGGATCGACGAACGAGTCCGACTAGTAGTCTTAGGACCGTTCCTCTTTTTGGTGGACTGATCCCTGTTGCGCAGACTGACCCTTTTTTATGCACATAAACTCTTACCCATTTTTGGATGTATGTAAACTCTAGATGATTATATATGAAAGTATGTTGGTGTGTTTATTGATTTGATTTTCCTACTGTCCTATCCCGTGAGTTTTTGTCAGGGATTTTATAACATGTTCCGCATAAGCAAAATAAATTAATTAGGTCGGCGACACCACCTGTGAATGTCGCATATGCATGACCATGGCGGGTTGTTCACGTGTCTCGGGGTTCGGGGCGTGACAGATAATGTTTTGAACCATATTATTGAGGAAACACATGCACGCAATTTATGGGATAAGCTCGAACAGTTATATGCTAGAAAGACTGGGAATAATAAGTTATTTTTGATAAAACAGATGATGGCTCTGAGATATCAAGATGGTACTCGTTTGATTGATCATTTAAATTCTTTTCAAGGAATTATAAATCAGTTGGCTGCGATAGGAATCAAGTTTGATGATGAGATACAAGCACTATGGTTGCTTGGTACTTTGCCGGACTCATGGGAGACGTTCCGAACATCTTTGTCTAATTCTGCCCCGGATGGTACGATTACCATGGATTTGGTCAAGAGTAGTATTTTGAATGAAGAGATGAGAAGGAAGACACAAGGATCGTCCTCTTCACATTCTGATGCCTTGGTTGTTGAGAAAAGGGGAAGAAGTGAGTCTCGAGGTCCGAGAAATAGAGATAAAAGTCGAGATAAAAGCAGAGGTAAGTACAATAAATTTGCTAATGTTGAGTGCCATTATTGTCATTAGAAGGGACATATTCAGAGGTTTTGTCGCCAGTTAAAAAGGGAGAAACAAAAGGAGAAAGGTAAAGAGAAGAAAAGTGATAATGACAGCGATGACAATCGTGTCGCTGCACTTAAAGAAGACTTTCTCATTATGTTTGATGGTGATGTGGTGAATTTTGTATCTCATGAGATCAGTTGAGTAATTGATAGTGGTGCATCTGTTCATGCTACGTCTCGTAGGGCTTTCTTTACATCATACAGGTCAGGTGACTTCGGATCTGTGAAGATGGGAAACAACGGGCTAGCTCAAGTTATAGGCATCGGTGATGTGTGCCTAGAAACCAGCAATGGCACAAGGTTAGTATTGAATAATGTTAAACATATACCTCATATCCACTTGAATTTGATTTCTACAGGCAAGTTGGATGATGAGGGGTATTGCAGCACCTTCAGTAATGGTCAATGGAAGCTCACCAAAGGTTCTCTTGTTGTGGCTAGAGGTGAAAAATATTCTTCGTTGTACATTATGCGAGGCAAAGTTGTCCACGAGACAAAATTAATGCGTAGAGGTGAAGATGCAGCTGAGTTGTGGCATAAGAGGCTCAATCACATCGGTGAGAAGGGTTTGTCAATATTGACCAAGAAGAAGCTCCTTTCAGGATTGAAAAGTTCGGCGCTAAATAAGTGTGCTCACTGTTTAGCAGGAAAACAGAACAGAGTTGCATTTAAAAGCTCCCCTCCTTCAAGAAAGTCGTATCTTTGGATTTAGTGCATTCCCGATGTTTGCGGTCCTATGAAAACAAAATCACTTGGTGGCTCTCTTTATTTTGTTACCTTCATAGATGATTTTTCAAGGAAAATTTGGATTCATACCTTGAAAACTAAAGATCAAGTATTAGATGTTTTTAAGCAATTTCAGGCTTCAGTTGAGAGACAGACTAGAAAGAAATTGAAATGTATCAGAACTGATAACGGGGGAGAGTATATTGGACATTTTGATGAATATTGCATATAACAAGGTATTCGACATCAAAAGACACCTCCCAAGACGCCTCGGTTAAATGGCTTAGCTGAGAGAATGAATAGAACGCTTGTTGAAAGGGTAAGATTCTTACTTTCACAGTCAAAGCTACCTGGATCCTTTTGGGGTGAGGCTTTAAGTACAGTTGTGCATGTATTAAATCTTACTCCATGCATTCCTTTAGAGTTTGATGTTCCTAATAGAGTTTGGACAGGCAAAGATGTTTCTTATGATTATTTGCGTGTCTTTGGGTGCAAAGCATTTGTGCATATTCCCAAAGATGAGAGGTCTAAACTTGATGTGAAAACACGACAGTGCATATTTATCGGTTATGGACAGGATATGCTTGGCTACACATTTTATGATCTGGTTGAAAAGAAAATTGTAAGAAGCAGAGACGTTGTATTTATGGAAGATCAAACAATAGAGGATATTAAGAAAGCATAGATGATTTCAACACCACAAGTTAGTGATAATTTCGTTGATTTGGATCTAGTTCCTCTTACAAATATTCCTACACAGGTTGATGAAGAGCAGCAGGAAGTCAATGTTCCAAATAATGCACATGTTCCTGAACATGTTGAAATAGATAATACTATTCCTGAACCAGAGGCTGAATTAGATGTTCCACTGGATGTTCCACTCCGGAAATCCGTTAGAGACCGACAACATTCCACCAGGTATTCTGAAGATGAGTATGTATTATTGATTGATGCAAGTGAACCAAAGTGCTATGCATAAGCAATAGAAGATGAGAACAAAAGCAATTGGTTTGATGCTATGCGAGATGAGATGCAGTCACTTTATGATAATCATACTTTTGAGTTTGTGAAGTTACCTAAAGGTAAAAGAGCTTTGAAGAACAAGTGGGTATATAGGTTGAAGCAAGATGAACATACTTCACAACCACGGTACAAAGCTAGATTGGTTGTTAAGGGATTCGGTCAGAGAAAGGATATTGATTTTGATGATATATTTTCTCCGGTAGTGAAAATGTCTTCTATCCGTGTGGTACTAGGCTTGGCAGCTAGCCTAGATTTGGAAATTGAGCAAATGGATGTTAAAACAGCCTTCCTACATGGTGACTTGGAGGAAGAGATATACATGGAACATCCTGAGGGTTTTAAAGTGAAAGGGAAAGAGGATTATGTGTGCAAATTGAAGAAAAGTCTCTATGGCCTAAAATAAGCACCGAGGCAGTTGTATAAGAAATTTGTGTCAGTTATGACAGAACATGGCTATAAGAAGACTTCCTCGGATAATTGTGTGTTTGTCCAAAAGTTTTCTGATGATGACTTTATTATTCTCTTGCTTTATGTTGATGATATGTTGATTGTTGGCAGGAATGCTTGAAGAATTGAGTTATTGAAGAAACAATTGAGCAAGTCTTTTGCCATGAAAGATTTGGGCTTGGCGAAGCATATTCTTGGCATTAGAATTACCCGAGACAGAGATGCTAAAAAGTTGTTTCTGTCGCAAGAGAAATATATCGAGAAGATCATTTAGAAATTTTACATGGACAAGGCTAAAGTGGTTAGTACTCCTCTTGTTGCCCACTTTAAGTTATATATGATACAAAGTCCTACAACTGATAAAGAAAAGAAAGATATGGAAAGTGTTCCATATGCCTCAGCTGTAGGAAGCTTAATGTATGCGATGGTATGTACACGCCCAGACTTGGCGCACATAGTTGGCATTGTTAGTTGTTATTTGTCAAATCCAGGCAGAGAGCACTGGAATGCTGTGAAGTGGATTATGAGGTATCTTTGGGGAACTTCAAATCTGAAACTCAGTTTCGGGACCGGGAAACTTGAGTTAGTTGGATACACAAATTCCGACTTGGCAGGAGATATTGATACTCGTAAATCTACTTCTGGTTATTTGATTTCCTTTGCGGGTGGAGCAATGTCATGGAAGTCAAGATTGCAGAAGTGTGTTGCACTTTCTACAACCGAAGCTGAATTTATTGTAGTGACTGAAGCTAGTAAAGAGATGTTATGGATGAAGAAGTTCTTAGAAGAACTTAGGTTCAAGCATAAGAGGTATGTGCTATTTTGTGATAATCAAAGCGCAATTCATCTTGGTAAAAATTCATCTTTTCATTCTAGATCGAAACATATTGATGTTAGATATCATTGGATAAGGGATGTTCTAGATGAAAAGTTGTTGGAACTTGAGAAAATTCATACGGATCATAATGGCTCTGATATGATGACGAAGACTCTACCAAGAGAGAAGCTTGAATATTGTCAATTGATAGCAGGGATGGTGAATCCCTCTACATTGTCGTGAGGGGGAGATTTGTTAGCTGGGTTCACTCCTATGTGGAGGAAGCCCAATGAGTTGCAAGCCCAAAAAGAGTTTGAGCCCATATAATAAGTTATATGGAGAAATAGGGTTTCTCACTATCATCAGAGTGGTAGCCGCAAAAGAAAATAGTAACAAGAGAAAAAGAGAAAGCAGAAAATTTGGGGATTGAGGCAATATCTGATTTACATCAAGCTGACATCGGAGGTCGATTCGTTGTCCGATTGAGCTGAAATTTTGTCAGTATGTTTGTGGTGCAATTTTCTCGAATCTGAATGATTTGATTTTTGTTTGAAGCTGCCTCCATCAGGTTTTTCGTGGATTGATCAAAACCTACGTTTTTGGTCAAATTTATCCTTGATCTCTTGTGAAATTCATGTGTATTGCCAAGAATTATGTTCTTGAGGTATTTGCTGCTATGTACCTCTAGTATTTGCTAGAGAAGAACATTGTTCACCCAATTTTATTGATAGTGAAGATTTTTGGGTGGACTTCGGTCCCGTGGTTTTTGATCTCCTCACATCGATGAGGTTTTCCATGTAAAAAAATCGTATTGTGTTCGCGTGCTTGGTATTTATTTTACTCTACTATATCAATTCCTATTAGGTTTACACAAGATGGGAGATTATTTTATTCCGCTGCGTTAATTCGATATTGTTCGAATTGTTACTGTTCTCCCATCAAGGCTTTCATTCCCTCTGTCTCCGATGCACCATCTTCTGAAGGTGTACTTTCAACATAAACTTTGTTAAATATTCAACAATTCCTTCTCGACATGCCTCAAGGAATTGCTACTGATAAGGGTCTACAAGCTAAACTTAGTTGTGGCGACATTTCTTGGGCAAACCATACTTGGTATAGAGGCTAAATAGTCACGTCCCCTTAATATTAGCCAGTTCTTCATTGTAAAATGCTTGGGACAGGGAAAAGCTAATTATTCTGCACCCCAAACAAACACACATAGATGGATGATCTGCTGATCCTGATAGAAAGTAACTAATGATCGCACATATTTTAATCAAAACTTAGAGCATTACAGTGGCAATGTACCATTCAAAAAGCAGAGTTATTTGAGAGATAGGAGTGAGCACGCTGTCTGTACTACAGTCGGCGTAAGCAACACCACCGCAGTGATAATCGAGAGGACCGCCCATGGGCTACTGCAGTAATCGTGCTTAAAAGATGCCTTCCACTTGTTATGAGGCCTTTGGCAATATGCAATGAGCTCATGCCTGAGGCTGTAGAAGTAGGCATTCCTCGTCCATAAGAAAGTGTCATTGCAGAAGTTGTTGATTAGATCCGCAGCAGCGTCTTTATTACCAAGCCAGGTCTCAGATGATCCCCAGGTCGATCAGCAAATTTGAGTCGGCTGGGGTGTTGACTAGGTGATCCATGAAGATTATGTAATTGATCAGATAACTATCGCCCCGGTAGTAACTTTGCTGGAAGGCGATTAGGTTCCGGAAATAGGATTCCGTTGTGTGGTAAAGATGGAGGCACAGGATTTCAAGCACTCCATTCTTGAATCCGATGTCAAACAATCTATTGCTTTTACCTGAGAGCATGTTAATAAAAGATAAGGAAATAAATAGAAAATAGAACAATAGATATTCAAATTTAGAAAATCCAAATGACACAATCAACTCTCACCTCTTTTCAGCTCGACTGCGGCCACCAAGCCCGCCACCAGCTTCGTGACCCTTGGGATGAGCTTGACCTCCTCATGTATGTTGTATGGCACCTTCCTTGCTGCCGGCAAGTATGAGAGCCTGATAGCGTCGAGGAAGCGCTTCACCTCTGACTCCATCACTGCCTTTAGCACCTCCTGCATCTTCATCCCTGGCCCGAAGAACCCATATGTGAGCTCGAGCAGCACCGGCATATGCTTCTAGTGTGATCTGAAGGCCATCTGGAACAGCCGTTGCATCTGGTTCTCCAGCAGCTTCATGTCGTGGCGGACGTCATTAAGCGTCCACGGCCTGCGAAAGATCTGGTCGCTGTTGGGCCTCCACTCAGGGTTCCGGTACATCAGGAAGACCTGGATCACAAAGGTGCCATCGAGGAGCATCATCTCGGCAAACTCGTCAGAGCTGAGGTCGATCTGCTTGTCATAGCAACTCCGGGTGCAGTCTTCCCAGGATCTGATCCTCTCGATGTAGTCCTCGAGGCAGCAGTTCTGGTTGTGCCTGAGGAAGCTCCGCAAGTACCGCAGCTTGTGATCTTCCATCTACATGACGCTTTGATGAGGTCCAATTGCGATGACGCGGGGCATGTAGGCCTCTTTGTAGTTATTGTTGGATGTATGCCCTAAAGCTACTATGTAATAGTTACATATTAGGGATTTCAGTTGTACTTTCATAATTGTTATTTAATTAATGGCAATGACGTATTCATTCATTTGTCCAATTGTTTTATATTTATGAATGATTCCATAAGATCAGTTGCAACTAGATCTATTCTTGAGACGTCAAGAATATATGTGACGAGTTTATAGTTAGACTGAATCTTTAAATCGTTCCCGGTCAATGGATTATTGAGTGGATATTAATAATCATGTTCAGACCGGTGTGTTCTTAACTTCAACATTAAGTATTGGATACTTAAGGGAATGATGAGTCACAAGTTATTGGGTATTGTGATGCCTGAGTTAAGAACACATGTGTTTGTATTAGACAATATCACTGAACGTGACGATATGGAACGATTAGCGACATGGAAGCTTTTAGCGTGGTCAATGTCAAATTATTCATGCTTTGGTCTTGTGTAATAATCCTTAGACCTGAGGCATAGTGTTAACTTGTATGTCGAACAACTATGGTTCACAGGTGCACATAATGTCGGGTCGTTGATTCGTCTTTATACCTGATGGTCATAGTTTGTTCATATACGAAGTTACACATGTGCGCAATATGGAATCTGTCTCCTTGTTATATGCAAGGTATGATAACGATGTCCTATGTGATCTAATTGTGACACTGCATTGAAATCCTCGGCTGGGGTTGGAACCGAGAATAAATTGTTTATGTCTCGAATAAAATGCATGTCAATTAGATTTGTGCATATGATCGAATTAATAACTTGACAAATATTCCATGGTCTTTGTTTGATCGGGACATAGTAAGACAGAGGGATTGAATTACACTGTAGCCAAAGCTGACAGGTTCATTATGTTCTTAAAGCATTCACACTATCACGGGTAGCCATGACATATTGCTAGATGTCAATCATAGCTTGTAAGACCCAAAGATTAATCAAGACAATTAATTCTTTTGGGAGTACTAATGTGTTAGTACAAGTCTTACTACCAGCTTAGTGATGAACCTAGGGATGTCACACACCATAAACAATTAGGATAACGTGGAACAAGAGAGAAATATGATTGCAAATGTGTTTGCAATTACTACAATCGAATTGAGTCGACTTGAAATTAAATTAAATGAGATTTAATTTAATTTGTATTATAGTCACGAGCCTACTTGCATATGATGCACACGCATGCCCGAAGTGGATATATGTTAACGTAGCCCAATTGAACATATAAGGATTATGTTTTTTTTTTTTTTAATTTTAAGGGGATTGATTAATTAATTGAATTAATTAATTAATTAATTAATTAATTTTGAAATGGTCAGCAATTGTTGCTGACCATTTGGCACGAATAATCGTGCACATGCACGTTTGCACGTTTGCTTTGTGCATGAATTCATGCACGAAGCAATCGTGCGTGAACGGTCAGCAACGGTTGCTGACCGTTCAGGCACGATCGTGCATGATTGTGCACGATCAGCAACGGTCTAGCAACCGTTGCTGATCTGTGAAGAATTTTTTAATGCTGTTTAAAATGAGAAAAACCACACTCTACTCAAGCAGCGAACATCAGGTTTCTTCTTGTTCCGGATCGGTCCTTCACCATGAACAAAAAAACTTGAAGTGCTACTAGTTGCTGGAAATAGAGAGAAAAACCGTGTGAGTGTTCGTGTTCGTGTGGTTATGTGTGTGTTCTTGTGTTGTCTTTGAGACACAATAAAGGAAAGGTTTTTCTCTCATCCGGGGCCGTGACTATTATACATCAAGAATACGACGGATTGTTTCCACGTGATTGCTAGCACGATCGAAGTGGTGAATATCCGAAAGTCCCCTCTTCCATTCGACGTTCGTTGTTGGTGTGTCTAAACTAGAGGTCCGACATTTGTGAGGCTCGAACTGTAGAACGTCTGAACCAATTCATGTAAAGCGCGCTTCGAGAGGTAATTCATGTAACTCCCTTTTACATTCAGATTTTTTTATTAAAACGCACGTATAACGCCTTCGGAAAATCATGTAAAATATATCTTCTTGTTTCCACTGCATTATTTTGTTAAATTTTTCCTATACATGATTCATGAAACCCCAACAGTGGTATCAGAGCCAACCTTAGGCGTTTATCGTGCGTTTAATTGATTTGTAGTTCAAATATATTTTTGCGTTCTAATGGCCAATTTATTTTTGTTAAGAGAATTGGTTCTCTTGCTCTTATGTGGCCTATAGAAGTTGATTAATTTATGTGATAAATTTAATCAACTAAGCAAAAATTAGAACTAAATCAATTTTGAAGCAAAAATCCGTAACTTGTTATACTTTGTGTTTATATTCTACAAATGTTATGTAGAATTTTATGCATGCCTTCCAGAGCTTTAAATTTTGAATTTATGGCTCGTAAGGAATGGTGGTGATCATGGAAAAATTCCTAATTGTTGTGATTGTTGTATGGATGAATGTATGATGATTACAGGTATTCTTTTTGGGGATGTAATTATTAAATGGAGGCTGTGTCCTTCCTTTTATTTTATTTTAATTTTTCTTGATATGTAATTTTAGTATAGTTTAGTATTTCAATTGTTGATGTAAATACTATAAGAGAGGAGGAGCCATTGGAGGAGCCATTAAACCGGTGAGCTCTCTGGGCCCGGTCTTTGAAGAGTTCAAAGATTGAAGAAGAAGTGAAGAGCAGGTCCATATTATTAAAACATTAAAATGGCTAAATGGGTCTCTTTGGCTCGAGACCCATTGAACCATAATTCCATGATCACCACATAGGATAGATGTTATGTGATATCTATTTATTTATTGTGTTTATGTTATCGTGCATGTTAAACTAGTTAATGTGCAAAGTGAGACCGTTAATAACGACCCAAATCTCCTTACAAAGAATATTAAGTCGAAACGGGTTTCAGACTCGTGGCCTTCCATCGTCGTGGTTTGATTCAATATTATTGTGGTTAATTGACCGGCTATGGATACATAGGGGTTAATTACCATTTATAATATTGGACCACTCCATTATGCATATGATGCTGTGGGGTTAGAGCCAAATGATTTCTAATAACTGTCACGTGAGGAAATCATTTGTGTTTTCAATACTTACATGAGACGATGGGCGAGACTTAACTATGATCATGATGCCAATAACTGTTAGGTGAGGCTTTCATGGTCTAGAGGCCGAAGTTATGATTGGGACTCGCATATGATGCGTTGAACAAGTTGGTTCACTCACTAAGTTCATAGAACACCGATAACTGCTAGGTGAGGTGGACTTTGGACTAGTGGGACTCCAATCCCCACTGGTAATCTTTACCCAACAAAGATTACCACTTCCCATCTTAAGGAGTATGGGATTCGAATATAAATTTAGTGGGAGGATCTATTTCATTTAAAGGCCAAAATGAAATAGTTACTTTGAAAGATACAACAGCTAACAATTCGATTAGCGACATGCAAGCTTTTAGCGTGGTCAATGTCTAATTGTTCATGCTTTGGTCTTGTGTAATAATCCTTAGACCTGAGGCATAATGTTAACTTGTATGTCGAACAACTATGGTTCACGGGTGCACATAATGTCGGGTCGTTGATCCGTCTTTATACCCCGATGGTCATAGTTTGTTCATATACAAAGTTACACGTGTGCGCAATATGGAATCTGTCTCCTTGTTATATGCAAGGTATGATAACGATGTCCTATGCGATCTAATTGTGACACTGCATTGAAATCCTCGGCCGGGGTTGTAACCGAGAATAAATTGTTTATGTCTTGAATAAAACGCATGTCAATTAGATTTGTACATATGATCGAATTAATGACTTGACAAATATTCCATGGTCTTTGTTTGATCGGGACATGGTAAGATAAAGGGATTGAATTACACTGTAGCCAAAGCTGACAGGTTCATTATGTTCTTAAAGCATTCACACTATCTGGGTAGCCATGACATATTGCTAGATGTCAATCATGGCTTGTAAGACCCAAAGATTAATCGGGACAATTAATTCTTTTGGGAGTACTAATGTGTTAGTACAAGTCTTACTACCAGCTTAGTGATGAACCTAGGGATGTCACACACCACAAACAATTAGGATAACGTGGAACAAGAGAAAAATATGATTGCAAATGTGTTTGCAATTACTACAATCGAATCGAGTCGATTTGAAATTAAATTAAATGAGATTTAATTAAATTTGTATTATAGTCACGAGCCTACTTGCATATGATGCACACGCATGCCCGAAGTGGATATATGTTAACGTAGCCCAATTGAACATATAAGGATTATGTTTTTTTTTTTTTTTAAAATTTTAAGGGGATTGATTAATTAATTTAATTAATTAATTAATTAATTAAAATTGAAATGGTCAGCAATTGTTGCTGACCATTTGGCACGAATAATCGTGCACATGCACGTTTGCATGTTTGCTTTGTGCATGAATTCATGCACGAAGCAATCGTGCGTGAACGGTCAGCAACGGTTGCTGACCGTTCATGCACGATCGTGCATGATTGTGCACGATCAGCAACGGTTTAGCAACCGTTGCTGATCCGTGAAGAATTTTTTAATGCCGTTTAAAATGAAAAAAACCACACTCTGCTCAAGCGGCGAACAGCAGGTTTCTTCTTGTTCCGGATCGGTCCTTCACCGTAAACAAAAAAACTTGAAGTTCTGCTAGTTGCTGGAAATAGAGAGAAAAACCGTGTGAGTGTTCGTGTTCGTGTGGTTATGTGTGTGTTCTTGTGTTGTTTTTGAGACACAATAAAGAAAAGGTTTTTCTCTCATCCGGGGCCGTGACTATTATACATCAAGAATACGACGGATTGTTTCCACATGATTGCTAGCACGATCGAAGTGGTGAATATCCGAAAGTTCTCTCTTCCGTTTGACGTTCGTTGTTGGTGTGTCTGAACTAGAGGTCCGACATTTGTGGGGCTCGAACTGTAGAACGTCTGAACCAATTCGTGTAAAGCGCGCTTCGAGAGGTAATTCATGTAACTCCCTTTTACATTCAGATTTTTTATTAAAACGCACGAACAACGCCTTCGGAGAGTCATGTAAAATATATCTTCTTGTTTCCGCTGCGTTCTTTTGTTAAATTTTTTCTATACATGATTCATGAAACCCCAACAGTTATGTCAGAGCTTCTCTGGTACGCGGAAGATGCTGCATTCGGAGGATAGCGTAGGTAAGGACCTGAGCTTCTCTTGGATCGAAAATGCCAGATTTGGATTCCCTCTTCTGGAGTTGAATTTGTCGTTGTTGAGATTTTAACTTTGGCTTGGTTTCTAATAGGAGCCTGGAGCCCTTTAGACTTTTTGCTAATAAAGCCGCTGGTTTTACAAATTCACAGCATCAAGTGTCACATGATCTAGACGGGCTTCTAGTGTTCATTTTCTTGCAATAGTCTGTGGTGTTTTTTGACGAGTTGCTAAATAGTGGTGCGCGCACTTAACACGGACTCTTACAAACCCTATTGATTTTCCCTTTTTATAAAAGGCTTTGCATGCGATCAGGCTTATATTTTATCATGCGTGTACATTCTAATAACGAATGATCAAACCAAGCAATAATAAAGCAAGTGAGATCCGAAGAAAGAAATGACCTCGGAATAGGACCCCATGAGCAATACATAATGAGTAAACGTGCAAGCTAATGAATGTGAATTCTCAAATCTAAGTGTTAAAAGATAAATACTAAACTAGATGAGATTGATCTTATTTGAATTAACTAGTTCTTTTTCAATTTTTTCAATTTTATTCTTTTTCATTTTGTTATGTAAACTAATTGCTTATGAATGAGAGAAGAACTAGTCCAATGCTCTTAAACTATAATATGCTGGAACAAGACTATATAGACTATAATATGCTGGAACAAAACTAGTAAAAAGATCCAATTTTTGGCAGAAGAAAACATCGGTGAAATTTATTCAAATTTTTCTAGATATTTGTAAAAACAAAGGTTGGAACACCTCCAAAAACACAAATAATAAACACTATACATACTAGATTTTAATGCAAAAAAAGAGAATCTAAATGCGAGGGAAACGTGCTAGATAACGCAAAAACAGATAAAAAACAACGAAGAAAGTCCAGGATCGCTCATAAATGATTCTAGACTATTTCTGTAATAAGTACTAATGGAAACTAATGCAAATCAAAACCATAATTTACGAACTAACTAGCCGCGTCAAAATAAACTAGAAAGGTGCAAGCTGCAATGTCAATTGAAATATATATATATATATATATATAATATAAGAACGGTGAATCTTAATTAAACGCAAGGGAATTGGTCCGGATTAAGTCAAATTCAGGATGAGTCCTTCCGTATTTCTGATTCGGATTGCTAATGGTTCTGGAATCAATGCTCGGATGAAACCAAAGTGAAACATTAGGTAGGCTCAAGGAATCGACTCAATCAAAAGATAGAAATAAAAGTTTTGATTTATTCCTTGAGATCATGACGAACATCGAATTCTTCTTGCTTGATCGAATTTATCATTGAATGCACACCTCTTTTCATTCTCTTTTGGCTGTGCGTGAGTGTGTGCTTTTCCTTTTATATCAAGCTCTCACCGTGCTTTTCTTGTTCTCGACTCAATCTCACAGTTTGATCGTGATGCCTTTTTCCAATTGTTTTCCGATTGGCTTCTTGCTTTTTCTCAATCTCGCAGCTTCTCACCCGAAATGAATTCTTTCACCTTGAGGTTAGTCAGGCTACAACATGATGTATGGAGGTATAAATTTCTATCGCCAAGAACTCCAAAAGTTAATGAAATTGTGAGTAGAATCTCAGCCCATACATGCCAATATGTACATTAAGTGAACAAGGCAATTACACAATCTGTAGAGGGCTAAGAAAAGAATAAAGATTTATGCAAGCAATGAAATCCACCATTCATCCTTCACAAAATAATGCCGAAACTAATCACGCTCGTAACAAAAATCTTATACATATGATATGAAAATGTAAAGAAAAGTCTCAGCCACATAACACAGATCTGGCCAACTTTGTTTTCCATGTATCACCATGACAAAATTAATGAAGAGAACAGGACATCTTCAACAGAAAAAGAACTAATTTGCTACACCTAGTAAAGAAAATCAAAACTGTCTGCAAAGTTATCTATAATGCTTAAATTAGTCTTCTGAAGATCTCCAACCTTGACCAAAATTAAGATTCTTTATCCACCCATAAATACCAGCCAAATCCACATATTAACTACTAACTATGAATATCGTACGGCTATTGGAACAAACACTGAAAGGAAGATTGACTTAGTCCGAAATGGTACTGTCTGGATGCTTCCCTCCTCCTCCTCCATCTCCTCAAATCAAAAACCACATTTCAGTCTATCCTCTCTAACCAGTTGCAATGCTCCAAAAGTAAGCAAAAGGATGACTATATCTTCATCATTGCTTTCCCTTAAGTTTGCGTTAGTACACCTGCTTTCATCCCCTTTATCGCAACATCGATCATGCTGTCCATCTTGACTTCCATTTCTTTTCCATCAGTTGTTTCACCATTTTCTGGGAGTTCTTTTTCATTCGACTTTCCAGTACCAGCAAATAAGTGCTCATTAATTATATCAGCAGTGCCCCGAGAACAAGTTTCTCCTCCCTCAACTTGTGTCACCACTTGAAGAAGCTGCAAAGGTGTGGATGCAGGATTATGCTCCCAGCATCCAATGGGAGCATTTGCATATTCTTGACTTGTAAGTAAGTGAGTGGGGCCCTGATGAGAGAACCAAACGTTTCTCTCTTGGAATCGTCCATACTTTACTTGGATTAAGATGCCTATGAGACAGTCTTGAAGACACAAACTTTGATCAGTAGAACAACAGTAACACCACAATCCTCACTGCAATCTTTGATCGCTTCAAGTGAGGGAAGTGTCCACCCACCTGCATTATATGTTAACACCAAATATGTTAATACATATAGCAAAGAAGGAAATTCTTAAGAAGCTTGATGATTGGAGTAGTGAGAAAGAACTTGCAGATGGACTAAATTCTTCAAAAGGAAACAGCAAGGAAGGGTACAACATGGAGCAGAAAGCTCCTACAAATGGTCCAAATTCTGCTGCAGCTAAGCATAGGAAGCCCATGGACAGAAACGACAAAAGTCGGATCAAAATTTTTTCCATGCCATTTCTAATGTTGAATTTGAAGTGGAGAACGTAGTCCCAAAGCAAACGCTCATTGCAGACCCATATTTTCATTTTTTTTTTTTTTGACAATGATTGGACAGAGGTTTCAAGTGATAATAATCAAGTCTGGGCTACTTATGATGATGATGATGATGGGATGGCCTGTTCCCATGCTTTGATCCATAATGTCATGACATCGAAACCATTCAAGTTGCGCATAAGTTGGCTTCATCTAAAAGTAACCAAGAACCGCTCTCTGCGTTGGGTTGGATCTGGCTTTGCCAAAACCTGTGGGTATATGCGGATAGGGAAATCTTTGATGGTCTAGATTTGATTCTAGATATTTAGTGTTTAGCAACATCCTCTTGACCCAAAAATATTTGGATAAAATGCTGGATAAAAAATCAGGGAAACAGGGTGCGATAAGCCATCATTGAATAAAAAAGTTTAAAAAAAAAAAAAAAAGTATCAAAACAAGATGAACAAGCAAACCATGTCATCTTCCAAAGATGGAGCGATGGAGCATGTGGATATTGCCGTCGGCCACTGAGCGATGACCACCACCACGACAGCTGATTGTTGTCACTTCCAATCACCGTGCAATCGTCGTTGCCTCCGACCATCGCCAATCGTGTTCCAACAACGGAAGGTGAAAAGGAATCTAAAGTCGATCTGGTCCATGCTTCGTTGCTCTTGTTGTTGTTGCTCTGTGCTTTATTTCTATTGAAGTCAACTCACACCTTCATGATACATAAAACAGGAACATTAATTGACCCTTGCAAAATCTCAACAGAGCCAAGCTATAACTCGAGAAGCATAGCGATGCATTAAAAAACTCAAGGATGACCATCACTCGCTCACTCTCACACCAGCTTAAAAGAGGTTCAAATGAGACTTTTATATGAAAACGAAGACGTACCTGAAATTAAGGAGAGGAAGTTTCCACTCGAAGCCTCATTCACCTGAATTCAGAAGCAAACGGAGAAGAAGATCAGAAACTGGAAAGGCGTTGAATTTATGAGAAATGGAGTTAAGAGAATTGGATTGGACCTGTTTAGGAGGATAATAGAAAACCAAGGCCCTGATGTATGACAATGAATCTCGTAGAGCACATGTCCTTCGTTTTTGCCCATTGTTGCACATTTCCTAGTATCTCAAACTGTTGAATGAAGGGCAAATTCGAGCAAAGAAAAGAGTAACCGCGATCTGATTGAGTTCGAGCAAGTGTGTTAGAGAGAGAACTTTTTGTTCGAACCTGAGACTCTGGATGAAGAATCACGACCCCTTTGGTGTGCTTGACAAAACAGAGTATTTTTAGAGATTTTTAATCCTATCTTAGGTTGCACCAAACATATGATGGAATTTTTTATGATCTGAAGGATTTTATCTTATCTATTCCAATTTAAATCTGGGCACTAAAACGCAACAAGGAACAAGGGGCTTAGTTCAGATTTATCCCCTAAAAGGATATGTTTGGGCTCTGCATAGGAATTGGTCTCTTGATTGGAATGAGTTAAGCCTGAATGAGCTAATACACAGCTACGTGATTGAAGATTGCATTGAGGAACGCGGTGTAGCCATTGCTACTCATATTTGTGGCTTCAGGACTGTGTATCAAAAGCATCCGGATCCAAATAAATTATGGACAATTCCAAGAGGGGAAATGTTTTGGTTCCCTCATCTGGTCCCCGCTCACTTGCTTATCCGTTAGGAATTTACAGATGCTCCTATTGGAGGCTAGGAGCTTGATCTTGCACTCACACCTTTGGAGCTTCTTCAAGTGGTAATGCGAGTTCAGGGAGGAGAGATGCAAGGCCCTGCTTATACATCAAGGAGCACTTGTTTGTTGATACTGGAAAGTCAAAGGAAAAACAACTCGCAGAAAATGGCAAAACAATTAATGGAAAAGAAATTGACGTCAAGAAGGAGAACGCGACCGATGTTGCGATGAAGGGGACAAAAGCAAAGGTGGCATACAATCACACGCTCAAGGGAAAACAGTGATTGCAAACTTAGTCATCCTTTTTCATGCTTTTGGAGGACTGATGCAGGTAAGATCGGATAGATTGACATGTAGTTTTTCAATTGAGGAGACGGAGTAGGAGGAGGAGAAGGAAAGCATCGAGATAGTATCATTTTGGACCAAGCAAGTCTTCTTTCCAGCGGCTATTCAAATAGCCATATGATATCCATAGTTAGTAGTTAATATGCTGATTCGGCTGGTATTTATGGATGGATAAGGATTCTTAATTTTGATCAAGGTCGGAGATCTTCATAAGACTAATCTCGGTAAATTTACGGACAGTTTGATTTTCTTTACGAAGATTAGCGCAGTAGTTGCCTTTTTGGCGAAGATGTTTTATTCTCCTCATTAAGGCTATCTTAGTAATACATTGATTACGAAGTTCCCCAAATATGCTTGATGTGGCTGCAACTTTTCTTTATATTTTTCTATCAGAAGTATAAAATCTTCATTTTGAGCATGATTGGTTTAACAATTATATTGTCAACTGATGAATGGCGCATTTCATTACTTTCATAAATGTTTATTCTTGTCTTAGCCATGTACAGATCGTGCCATTGCCTTCTGCACTTAATGTATGTATTTGCATGTCCAGGGAAGGCCGATGAAAATCGAGTGTTTTTGCTCACAATTACATGAAGTTTTGGAGTTCTTGGCAATAGAAATCGATACCTCCATATTTCATGTTTCCACCAGAGTAGCCTCAAGGTGACTTGCGGTATATATATATGTGCAGTACAATCGACCAATAGATACTGTTTTACTTGTGCAGCCCAATAAGAGAATTGGCTGAGACTTGCCTATATATATATATGCAGTACAATCGACCAACAGATACTGTTTTACGTGTGCAACCCAATAAGAGAATTGGCTGAGACTTGCCTCTCCTTGGAGTAAGGTGAAAATCAACCTCGACTAGTAATTTGCTCGTTGGTGTTGCTAAGAAATGCAAATAAATTTTTGCAAACGATATGAAAAGTTGGGAAGTTTAGTAAATAAATAAATTTTGGCAATAAATTCAAATGAGAGTTGTTTAAATTAATACTATCGGGTATTTTTAATTTTTTTTTGGTTGAACTATGTGGTAATTTAATAGTTAGTGATGAGTCATACTAATTTAGACTGGGAATGTCAAAATGGTGCTGTTCAGTGAAAAAGGTTACTAATCAAGCCTAATGAAAATTGGTATGTTCGTAAAAAAATTTGTAAAATTAAGAAAAACAATTAAACTATATGTAACTCAAATGAAATTTTGTATCCCAAAACTAGTTGTCAATTTAACATGACAAAATTTGGTAAACTATTTTAATTTAGATTTGTAATTTCATATAGGAGTTGATAAGTTCGTAATGATGGTAAATTATGCAAATAAAAGTTGGTAAGCTAGTATGTAAAAAATTGTCAATTTACAAATGGTCAAAAAGTCGTTAATTTCATAAAAAGAATGGTAATTTATGAACAAGTTACCATAAGCAAAAGTCACCGATCAATTTATTTATTAACATTTTTTTTAACATTGACTAACATTTGTTGAAATTTATCAGCATGGATAAAGAAATTCAAATAGAAAATTTAAATTCTGTTGGCTAGTGACTGTCGATTGCTCATATACAATTGTGCCTTATCTCATGGTTTTAAGTCCCAAAATGAAATCTTTGGGATGGATGGATGTGCATTTTTCTCATCTTGAAACACATGCAAATAAGCAAGGTACAGGTCTGGGAATATCAACCTCTTGTATCCTTGGCCTGGATTGGTTCTAAGTGGCTGCATACGACAGTACTCTTATCCTTCCTCTGTGTCTGCATTAGTTTAGATCCATGAGATTATAAACCAGATTGTGTCTGCAAAGTCGTTCCACAGTCTGAATTAAATGAATGGGTGTATCAAATAGAGGCTTTCATAAGGATGAGAAAAGTACAAGCACAGCATTATGAGTGAAAATGTAATTAGGGGGAAATGAGGTGAAGGGATATCCATTTGGGTTTTGGATAATATTTACCCAAACTCTTATCGCAACAGAGTGTTTTATCTATGGATTACACGGTTGACGTGGTGTAACCGGTCAATCACGTGTCTTACATAATTTGTGTTGTCAATGACTTTTCACGCGATTTACTTCTTCACGTATTGTTGCCACGGAATGCATCCCATGCATGACGATCATCGGGATGAGGTTTCACTAGTTATTATAATATATATATATATATATATATATATATATTTAAGCTAGATATATCATTAGTCACACTTTTAATATTTTAAAATTACCCTTCCGTCAAAATTTAAAATGCTCACTATCCTCTCTTTCATCAAGGTACCGCCCAATTCACACATCCACTCAATTGAATAATCACTCAATTCTTTTCAAAAAAATTAATTCCTTCCTTTTCACATTATCCGTCCACGATCATGCCTCATGCTGGTTTAAACCACGCATTTGCAAGCTCTGATAGTGGCTATGTAATATATGAGCTTTAAAAAAAAAAAGGAAAAAGAAAGAGGGTTTGAAAGTCAATAGAAGAAGTAGAAGGAGAGAAAAAGAGGAAGTTTCGGCTGTTTTTTTAAAAAGAGAGAGAGAGGGAGGGAGAGAGAGAAGAGCACGGGCAAAAACAGGGGAAAGAAAGAAATAGGTGAGAGGAGAGAAAGAAGAGAAAGGAAAAAGGGAAAAGCAGAAAAAATTTTGGTGCGCTCATGATCCAAACACCTCACCAAACCAACTCAACTCCGTTTTGCAATGCCGGTAAGTGATCGAAGCCTTTAATTGTTTATTCGAACGAATCGTTGTAATTAGGGCTTGAAATTCGGATTTCTTGGAGATTTGTGCGGCGAAGTCGGATTTTTGAGTTGTTGAGCTACTATTTTTGTGGAAATGATAATCTAGGATGTTATGAAGTGGTAGCATTTTACGGATCGTGATTTGAGCTTATGGATTGCCCGGAACGAAATTTTGAAGTTTGGCATACGTTCTGAAACTGTAGCGAACAACAACTTTGGCCCTAAATTTTAGTCATTTTCAATGCGATTTTGGGATAGTTGAGTTGGGACTGTTATAGTACATCAAGAGAGCTTTCTAAGGACTATAAGACAGCTCAAAATGGAATTTTGTGGAGGAAGTTATGGGGAGACAAAGTTAATGCGTGGGCCATGCCTAGCGGACAACAATAGGTTTCCACTAAATGAAGCTTTAGTTGGCACATAGGTATCGTTTTATCAACAAATAGACATAGTATAGTCCAGTCATTATTAGAATATTATTTTACTCGGTCTTACAATATTGTTTTTCAGTTTATTGTTAGGAATTCGAGTGTGTCGACTAGAGTAATCGCCGTAGTTGGTTTTTGGTTTTTCCCAAGTGAGTGACACTATTTCTTCTTTGTATTATAAACTCATGTTTTGAAAAAATATTATGGATTATATATGCTATGAGTTGATAAATAGCATCTTTTTTTTTGTATAAAATGAGATCAAGCTATTATTGCCAATTTTGTTGTTTGAAAGATGGAGTTATCCTTTGACTTCGGCTTGAACTATTGTCTGAAAATGGCTTGTGAAACTCTTAATGAAATAATCTTGAAAGGTTTGTGGTTATCGAAGAATGCTTTGATATTTATATATCAAATGTCCGAGTTGTGAGATAATTCTTTTTCTGATGTTGGATTACTAGATATTTGTGATTGATGGTTGATGCTCAATGTCTCATGGACATTGAGAGGTGTGTGGGTATGCGCATACTAGTATAGGATATCCTTGTAGGCTAAATCATCGGCTAATAATAGGTAGAGACCTAATCAATGGGGGAATCTTGGTCGTCTTATCACGAGCATTACGCGTGACCATGAATAGACATTTGAGCATGAGTTGATCAATGGAGTGGACCATTGACATATGATTTGAGTTTGGTCGATGGAATGGACAATCGACGTGTGGTTTGCTAAGATTAATCAATGGAATAGACCATTGATACATGTTTTATGAGATTGATCAATGGATTGGATCATTAATGTCTTCGGTATTTATGTTATAAATATATATTATGTTCAAGTAAGTTATGGTCGTGTTTTAAAATGTGCATAGTGATTTCTCGATCCACTTAGGAGAAATGTGTTACTACTTGAGTCGTGGTAGCTCACTCCTCTCGTCGACTTATTTTTCAGGTTCTTCACCTCCTCCTTGAGTCGTGGTAGCATATCTGTCCAACGCAAAGTCCTTTCGTACAGCGGTGAAGTGAGCAGACTTCGTCAATCTATCAACTACAGCCCATATGGAATCATTACCTCTCTATCTCCTTGGTAAGAGCATCACAAAGTCTATTATGATATGTTCCCACTTCCACTCGAGAATCTCAAGAGGTTGCAGAAGTCCTCCCGGTTTACAGTGTTGTGCTTTCACTTGCTGACACGTCAGACACTTGGCGACATGCTTGGCGATATCTGCCTTCATACTAGTCCACCAATAGTGTTGACGCAGATTCTAATACATCTTCGTACTATCTTGATGAATGCTGTAACTACTACGATGAGCTTCTGACAAGATCTCCTCCTTAAGCTCTGCATCGTTAGATACACACAATCGTCCATGAAACTTCAGTGTTCCGTCCTTAGAAATATGAAAGTCAGCGTTTCTCTTTTCTGCATCTTCTTGCAGGATCTTCTAGATCTTGGGTCTGTCAACTGCAACGTCTTAATCCTTATTTGCGCTTCCGGTTCAATTCTGAGGGTGGCCATAAGATTTGAAAGGTGGCCTAACTCAAATTTGAAAACCGAGTCTCAAGCTCCTTCGAGTAAGATCCACTCATGAATTACCATCTGCGCAATTGATGACTTCTGACTCAACACATCAGCAACCTTGTTAGCTTTTCTAGGATGATACATGATGTCGCAATCATAGTCCTTGAGAAGTTCCATCCAACGATGTTGTCTCATGTTCAACTCATTCTAAGAGAATAAATATTTAAGGCTTTGATGATCAGTAAAGATATGGAATCTTTCTCCACACAGGTAGTGTCTCCAAATCTTCAGAGCAAAGATAATTGCTGCGAGTTCTAAGTCATGTGTCGAGTAATTCAGCTCATGAGGTCTCAACTGACGGGACGCGTATGCAACGACTCTGCCATGTTGCATTAACACGCAACCCAATCCTTTGAACAATGCATCATTGTAGATCTCATATCCTCCAGGTCCAGGCGGAATTGTCAGCACGGGTGCGGTAGTCAACTTCTGCTTAAGCTTTTGGAAACTAAGCTCGCACTTATCTATCCATACAAACTTCTCTTCATTCTTCATCAGTCGATTCAGTGGCATGGCTATTGCTAAAAATCATTCCACAAATCATCTGTAATAACTTGCCAATCCTAAGAAACTTCTTATCTCTGTCACTGTCGTCGATCTTGGACAATTGATCATGGCTTCAATCTTGATTCCTTCACCTGAAATCACGTGACCCAAGAAAGCTACACAAGTTAACTAAAACTCGCACTTACTGAACTTGGCATACAATCCATGATTTTGCAGAGTCTAAAGCACTGTCCTCAATTGTCTTTCGTGCTCCTCTGGACTTCTCGAGTACACCAGGATATCGTCGATGAACACTATCACGAACTGATCCAAATATTCATTGAATACATGATTCATCATATCTATGAAAGCACCTGAGGCGTTCGTCAAACTAAACAGCATTACGGTAAACTCATAATGACCGTAACATGTACGAAACGTCGTCTTCGGTATATCTTCATTCCTGATCCTCAACTGATGATACCCTGTCCTCAGGTCGATCTTAGAAAATATCGACGCTCCCTACAACTGATCAAACAAGTCATCGATCCTCGGTGGCGGGTACTCGTTCTTGATCATCACCTGATTGAGTTGCCGATAGTTGATGCAAAAGCGCAACGAACCATCTTTCTTCTTCACGAACAAAACTAGTGCTCCCCAAGGTGATGCACTAGGATGTATGAATCTCTTATCCAACAACTCCTGCATCTGCACCTTCAGTTCTTTCAACTCTGACAACGCCATACGTTAAGGAGCCTTAGAGATTGGCTCCGTCCCGGGGGCCAACTCAATCACGAACTCGATCTCCCTTTTTAGAGGCAGACCCGGTAATTCCTTTGGAAACACATTTGCGAACTCCTGTAACATTGCAATGTCTTCCATCTTCAGCTCCTCAATTGTCGTATCCACGACAGTCGCCAAGTAACCTTGGCAACCCCCGTCTCACAAACGGGTTGCCTCAAGCGACGATATTAAAGTAATCGAGGGTCCTCCTCGACTTCCAATAAACTCGAAGCTCTCACCTGCTAACGGGTTAAACTGAATCGCTTTACGATAACAGTCTACAGTAGCTCGTTGCTTGGTGAGCCAGTCCATGCCAATCATCACATCAAAATCATATATGGCTAGGACTATCAAATCTATCCTTTCTTCTCGCTCACAATAACCAACTTGCAACTAGGACAGCCTACCGTAGATAACACCTTATCCTTTAACGGGGTAGATATGCTAATTATTGACCCCAACGATTTCGGACTCAACCCTATGAACTTAACGTACTACTCAGCTATAAATGAATGAGTAGCTCCAGGGTCAAATAAAGTATAACCAACATGGTCGTTCAGTGAGACCGTACCTGTGACCACATCAAGTGAGTCATCTGCCTGCCGTTGGGTGACTGTATACACCATTCATTAAGCTGGAGGTCGGTTCATACCATCTTGCGGTGCATTTTGTGGTGCATATCCTCTATTCTGTCCCATCGGTGGTGGCGGTGGCAGCTGCTATGGTCCCATCTGCCTGTGCGGACAGTTCCTTCATTGATGGTTGAACTAGCCACATCTATAGCAAGCACCCGTCCTAGAATGGCACGGGGCTGATCCATGTCGTCTTCCGCAGAAACAACACACGCCATTCTAGTTTGGCACTAACTTTCTAATCCCACCCTTCCTATTAGGTGGAATATGATACCTTTCTCCGGTCATCGGCTTCTTCCCAAACCGATTTCCATCTATGTTTGACCCAAACCGCGACCTAGATGCGGTGGCTCATTCATTTAGGTTTCTCTCTATCAGTTGGGCCCACTCATATAATTCACTGTAGTCCTTCAAATTGAACGGCACTCGCGGGTCCTTCAGTTCTGGTCTAAGTCCATCTCTGAACCTACTTGCTCGGTCTACCGGATCCTCGATCAGTCTGGGGGCGTACGGAGACAACTCGGCGAACTTCGCCTCGTACTGGTCTACAAACATTAGACCTTGAAAAAAGGCACTTGAATTCCACCATCTTCTGTTCTCGGGCGTAGTGGAGAAATATTTCCCATTGAAAGCTTCGACAAAGGCGTTCCACTCCGGAATAAAGGAAAAAAAAAAAAAGGATGGGGAATGCAGAAATAGGAGTAATGGAATAGTGGTTGGTTGGTTTGAATTTTAGGCATGGTAAGAATTGCAGACAAATGTGATGAAATCGTTTCAGTTAAGGGTAAGCAAAAGAACTGAACCAAACTAACTAGTTCTAGGCATTTCCCACAATTACTAGTCCAGTTCCCCATTCCATATTTTTGGAACTGGTGAATATTGATTTAGTTTTCGGTTCCAAGTGTGAACCCACCCATTCAGACCGAACCGATTTTTTTCTTATTCTAATTATTACAAGATTCAAAACTCTAATTACTAATTCCTCATTCTTCATCTTCACACTCTCATGCCAAAAACCTAGTTGCGCCATTCCTAATTTGACTGAAGTTTAAGAACTTTGTGGCAAACTCTCATAATGATTGTTATGATTGTCAAACTTTGTACCAAATTTATAGACTTGGTTCTTGATGATCATTCCAGCTTTGTTCGTGGAGATGATTGTCATGTTTGGCTTATCACGAGTTTGTTATATTAAAATAACTCATGTAGTAATTTACACTATGCAACAACACTTGCAGTCTTACAGAAATAGGGGGGAAAATAGAAGGGAGTATATAGTCGGTTCCTAGACTCACCTTGGAACTAGGGAATCAGACCGAACTAGTTGCTCTTGGTCCTAGGTGGGTCCTAGACCAAGTGGATGGTTCTCGATTCTACAAATCGGGACCTCATCCTTCTAGTCTGATTTCTAGTTTTTGGGTGGGAACTAGTCCACCCCTAAACCAATCACTACAAACCAAGAACTGATCCTTCTAGTCCAATTCCCAGTTTAGGGTGGCAAATGGCGCACTTTGAAACTGATCACTCCTAATTTATGGTCCCCTCTTCCTAAAATTTGGAACCGGTAAATATTGATCCAGTTCTCGATTCCAAGTGTGGACCCACCTACCTAGATTGAATCGATTTTTTTCTTATTCTAATTATTGCAAAATTCAAAACTCTAATTACTAATTCCACATTCTTCATCTTCACTCTCCCATGCCGAAAACCTTAATTGGCCCATTCCTAATTTGAAGCGAAGTTTAAAAACATTATGACAAACTCTTATAATGATTGTTATGATTGTCAAACTTTATGGCAAACTCACAAACTCTGTTCTTGATGATCATTCTAACTTTGTTCGTGGAGATGATTGTCATGTTTGGCTTATCATAAGTTTGTTCGATTAATATAACTCATGTAGTAATTTACACTATGCAACAACATCAGTGGTTTTACAGACAATAGAAAAAAGAAAAGAAAAAAGAAAAAGAAAAGAGGGGAGTATACCACTAGTTGCTAGACTCACCCTGGAACTAGGGAACTAGACTAGACTGATTGGTCTTGGTCCTAGGTGGGTAGTCCTTCTGGTTCAGTTCTTAATTCCAGGGTGGGAATTGGCCCACCTTGAAACCAATCACCCATAATGTATTCCACGATTTTTTTTTTCCTCTCAACTCAGCTTCACGCGGGCTGACAGACTTTTGGGCTCTAAAATTTGCATGTTCAAAAGGATGTTTATGGACTTTTTGGGGTAAAAAGATGTTGGTTTAGTAGAAAGATATTTGATAGAAAGAATAGACCTTGGCTAGTGTCGTGTTGACAGCCACAGCAGTTGGCTGCTCTCCGAACACGAGGCAGCCATTCATTGCATTTGTTATCTAGTGATCCTAACGCATGTTGGATTGAGCCAGTATCACCAACTGAAGTTTTGAATGATTTGATAGGAAGGATAACGCTTAGACAGGACGAATTTGCAAAAAGGGCAGGAGCCAATGCCCGGGCACTAGTCCAAGCCCCTGCTCAATTTTGTTTTGTTTTGTTTTTTTTTTTTTTTTAAGGGGTGCTGAATCGTGGTCGGAACAAAAGTAAAGATAGTATATTAAGATATAATTGAACCGTGAAAAGAAATTCCATGCATCGGAAAAGAACAGGCAAAATAAGAAGGAACAATAATGAATAATTTTTCCACCGAAATGCATCCTCATGTTTTTTGTTTTTTTTTTTGCAACTGAGGATATCATTTGACTAAAATCTTGACGACAACACAAAGTCGAACTAAAACATTGTCTTTTCCTTGAGGGAATATTTTTTACTATAGTTTTGACCAATAATGAATAAATTTTGCTTAGTTTCTTGTCAATTTCAGTTTGCTTTTTCATAAAATTTTCCTCAGATTCCCTCAAGCGGTCGGGCCAGCTTTACCGTGAACGACGCTAATCATCAAGCCGGTGGGCTTGTGATTTTGATAGTTTGCTTGATATATGATTCTTCTGGCCACCATTTGATAAATGGTTTCCTTTTTCGGGCACCGGCATTTGGTAAATGATTCAAGACAAAGAGTTTTAATATTTTCTATGGATTCTCAATGAAAATTTGCAAGATGACGTGTTTTACATAAAAATTTTATTTACTTGACGCTTTTGATTACAATTGCTATCAATAGGTAAATTTTATTTTCAATTACGTTAAAAAAGATGTGCACTTTTGCTGAGTAAGGTTGCGCTGTCCATCATTTGAAGGTTGACAATTAATTCCAGATTATTTACCAGTAATGACGATAAGTATACCAAAATTAATATATTAAGTTACATAAGCAAATTCTAATTTAACATGTAGCAAGTGACCAAATAGATTAATGAAATTAGCATTATACAAGTGTGGAAATGTTGACGAATCTCATTCTCTTTCGAAAAAAAAAAAAGAAGCCATTTTTGGAAAAAGTGAATTCTCCATATTTCTTTAGCCTAATATTTTTTAGAATCTTCAAAATGTCCCAAACTTTTCACTTAATTTTGTATTAATCTTCATGGAAAATGTCCTGACCTTTCAACTTTATGTTGTCAGTTTCGTAGATTCGATGAATAAGTAAAATAGATTAATTTAGAGTTTCCGTCAAAATATTTTATATGCAAATTATCTCCCCTCAAACTAAAACTCATGAAACTACCATTTTCCGATTTAGACCAAGGCTTGTAAGTAGATACATTTTCGCGATATTTATGGTCATAACTTACTCGTCTTTCACAATAAAAAAGAAAATTTTACCATGCATGCATAATGTCACTATGTTGACTATTCTGGGTTGCTCTTTGATGTTTTCCAAAATAATGTATAAGCAATAGAAAAAGGGTTAATACCCTGAAAAACTCTAAACTGGTACACTTGTGACAAATTTACCCCAAATTATTTTTTTGATCATGAAAAACCTCAAACTAATACACCTGTGACAAATTTACCCTAATTGACTATAAAAAAACCATGAACTGGTACATTTATGATAAATTTACCCCAAACTAATTTATTCGACTGTAAAAAACCCCAAACTGGTAAATTTGTGACAAATATACTCTTCGGTAAATTGGATTAATACCACAAAAAAAATCATAAAAATTGTAAACTGTGACAAACAGAGTGTAAAATCCCAAATTGGTATATCAGTCAACTGTCACTTGTCATTTAACTAAATAATTTGATAGTAAAATTTAATGAAAACTAACATATGGTAAATTTATCACAAGTATACCAGTTCACAAAAAAATCATAAAAATTGTAAACTGTGACAAACGGAGTATAAAATCCCAAATTGGTATATCAGTCAACTGTCACATGCCATTTAACTTAATAATTTGACAGTAAAATTTAACGAAAACTAACATATGGTAAATTTGTCACAAGTGTACCAGTTTTGGGTAAATTTGTCAAATGTATACCAATTTGGGGTTTTTGGTTGTCAAAAAAATAGTTTGGAGTAAATTTATCACATGTGTACCAGTTTAGGGTTTTTCAGGGTATTAACCCATAGAAAAAAGGCATTTTGATTTCCTTACAATACTTTCATAAGAAATTAAGGATAGAGCCCAAAATTCTTAAAATTCTTCTCATTGTGTACTTGGAAAATGAAAAAAAAAAAGAGAAATATTTATTATTCATGATACTTGATCCGCTTTTTTTGGTCAAAATCCTTGGCCCGCTTTAGTAACATAATCTTTTTAATATGAGTGATCGTTAATAATATAACATTTAAGTAGTGAAATGGAGTTTATCCATTTGATACTAAAATATGCGACAGGCTCAAAGGACCTTTTCTGGGGGGACATAAATTAATGAAAGGGTAAGTTCGACGGAGCAAAGCACTGGACTAAACGTGCCTCATCACCGTCCTGACGCTTTTGTCTGTATATGTCTGGAAATAAGCGCTCCGTCTCTCTCTCTCTCTCTCTCTCTCTCTCTCTCTCTCCTCCCCACTTTCCATCTTCCCCAACAATCTTGTATTGAAATTTTTACAGCACTTTGTCTTATCACCTTTAGTTTTGTTCCTATCCATTGCTCCTGCGTTGTTATTTCTCACATAGTCTTCTTCCTGGGCATTGAATCGCATGTGATTCTATTGTTTATTGAAATTTCCTCCGGTGAACCGACCAAAAAAAACAAAGGCAACAATCTAATCACGCGATTACTACTCCCAGTCAATGAATTACTCATTTATATTCAGCTTGACAAATTTAAATTAGTTGTGCGATTGGATTGCCGCATCAATGATTTTCAATCAGAAATACTCGGATAAATTATATTGGAAAATCTTCAGAAAATATTAGAAAATCATCAAAAGATATATGGCTCAACTAGCCAAATATAACTTTTTAAGACTGATTTAGCGATCGTACGATAAGTTCATTGCATTTCTTAAACAATATTTTTCCCTTGTTGGGATTATTTGAATTTAAGGTTGAACTCAATGGCATAAACAATGGGCGAAGGGAAGATGTGCCAAGAAAGGATTCCAAAAGCCATAATGGGAACAATTAATGGAGGATCTTGAAGCAATCAACTCTGCCACTGTCTACGATAGAAGCCGAGTATAAAAGCAACAACGAGAGTACATGGCTGGTACAATTAATGGAGGATCTTCCTTGACCAATAGACCACTCAACATAGTTATATTATGATAATCTATTGGCCATAAGCTTAGCAGAGAATCTAGTTTTCAATGCAAGAACCAAGTATGTGGAAGTACCCTATCGCTTTTTGTTGGAAAATGTATCATGGGGCAAGATAAAGATGGAGTATGCCAAGACAAATGATCAAGTTGCAGACATCTTCACCAAAATGTAACTTGTTAATATGATCGTGAGGTCCATGTGAAGAGAGAGTAGTCAATGAGGGAGAGAATCGAGGAATCACCGCCTCTCTCCCTCCACTTGTCAAGATTTGTTTAGAAACAAATATCTACAATAGGTGGTTAGTACTTGTAGAATTGTAGTGTTGAAGTTTCTTAGTGTTGGATAAGTTGTGAGGTTAAAAATCACTTAGGGAGTAATTGAAGTTTGAAATTGCATATGAGTTCACGTTTGAACCCTTGTAATACACTACTTTTGTACTTTGTTGGTGGGAAACTCTATATAAATAGGTAGTCCACCTTATTTTTTTTATTTTATTTTTTTAACTACTAGTCCACCTTATTGACTTGAGTGCAGAGAGGAAAAGAAAGAACAGAGTTGTAGAGAGTGCGTTGTGTTGACTAGTGAGTGGCAAAGTGCGTTGGTGTGCAGCAAGAAAAAAGTGTTGTGGGTGGTGTGGTCAGTATAGTGAGTGGCAAAGGAGTGTGTGTAGCAAGTGTTGGTGAGTGTTAGTGTAGAGGGGTGTTATGTATTTGTTCTTGTAATGATAAATAGTGTTTACTTTTAGTTGGAATATACACTTTGAAGTTCTACAAAATATATACACACAACCTAGCCCTTTAATTATGAGTTAAAAAGTGAGGTTTTAACCTGTTTTAACATTCTGACCAAAAAAAAAAACTGTTTTAACACCACTATCTCTGGCTTTGATGCACCCTCTTTTGTAGGCGTACTTACAACAAAAACTTTTTGAAAATATTCATTGATTCCTTCTCAACATGCCTCAACTTTATTAAATGGTAATTGCTGATAAGCATGACAAGTTAATCTCAGTTGCGGCAACATTTCTTCGGCGAACCATCCTTAGGATAGAGTTTTTTTTTTTTTTTTTTTTTTCTTTTTGGGGGTCATAAATCCCTAGGATAGAGGTTACATACCATTCATATTTGCCAGTTATATGTCGTGAAATGTATTGAATAGGAAAAACCGAATTAGTGTGTTCTGCTCATGCTGATAGAAAGTGACCGTTGATCACACATCATTCAATAGAAAACTAAAGCATTACGGTGGCAGTTTACCATTCAGAAAGCAAGGTTATTTAAGAGAGAGGACTGAGCATACAGTCTGTGCTGCAGTCAGAGAAAGCAACACCACTGCAGCGATAACCGAGATGACCACCCACGGGCTACTGCAGTAGTCACGCCTGAACGTCGCCTTCCACTTGTTATAAGGCTTTTCGTAATGGGCGATGAGCTTGTGGTTGAGGCTGTTGAAGTAGTAATTTTTTTTCGACAGGTTAGCTCTCTTGCCCAAGGAGTTGATTAGCTGCACAGCAGCTTCTTTATTGCCGAGGCAGTTCTCGATGATCTTCTTGTCAATCAGCAACTTTGCATCGCTCGGGGTATCGACCAGGCAATCCATGAACACCATGTACTCGATCAGATAGCTGTCGTGTAGGTGGTAACATTGCTCGAAGGCAATAATGTTCCGAAAAAAAGATTCCATCCAGTCCTCAAGAACCAGATACGGGATGTTGAGCACTCCATTCTCGAATTTGATATCGAACAAGCACTCGCTCTCACCTGAGGGCATTGTTAATAATAGGTAATAAACAAAGAACGAAACAGAATCAAATATTCAGAAAACATAATGACACAGGTCAACCCTTACGTCTTCTCAGCTTCACTCCAGCTGCCACCAGCTCTGTCGCACTCGGGGTGAACTTCATCTCCTTATGGCTCTCATTTGGCGGCTTCCTCACCGATGGCAAGAACGAGAGACTGATCGCGTGGACAAAGTGCTTCACCTCCGACTCCATCACTGGCTCTGGCAACTTGTCCTTCCTCATAACCGGCTCGAAGAACCGGCACACGAGTTCAAGCAGCTCTGGCATGTGCTGCTAGTGTGTTCCAAACGCCATTTCAAAAAGCCGCTGGACAACAAAAAATGGAATCTGGTTCTCCAGCAGTGTCATGTCGCGGAAGATATCAGTCAACATCCACGGCTTGCCGAAGATCTGGTCTTTGGGCAGCCTCCTCTGACAGTCCCAGTACATCAGTAAGAGCTGGATCCCGAAGATGCCATCCAGGAGGATCATCTCAGCGAACTGGTCGGAGTCGAGGCCGATCTGCTTATCATAGCAGTTGCGGGCATCATACTCCCAGGACTTGACCCTCTGAATGTAGTCCTCGAGACGGTAATTCTGGTCGTGCTGGAGGAAGTTATGCAAGTAAAGCAGCTTGTGATCTTCCATCGGCATGAGGCTTGGATTGAGACGGTGATAAGGTCCAATCGCGACGACACGGGGCGTGTAGGCCTCTTCGTTTGTTGGCCGGAGCCTCTCTGGAATGGTGAAGATGCAACAGTCAGATGGCGGTGATAGTCCCTCAAATCTTCTGTGTATTGAAAATCGAGATGACAATCACTTGCTGATGTTGTTTCTGCTCCTGCCATCCTCTTTTTTTCCCTGCTCAGTCAATCAAGAGCAAAAACTTAAGCAAAATCCAGTGCAAGAAAAGGTTATTCTATGCCAGAATAACCCCATAAACTAGATTTGGCCGCTTTTGTGCAGTGCAATCATGAAACCGGAAATAAATAAAAACAGAAAAGGAGCGGGAAATCGGAAGAAGGGGTAAAGGCTTATTAATTTAATGGAGAGTTGCTTAGCATCTAATCAAAAACTTTGCTCTAATCTAGGCATCAGAATTAAGTGTCCCCCATGTGAAAGTGTGGTTTTCACTTACGACGAGAGAGATAATAAGGAAGGCGACATCACGCGAGAGAGATATCTAAATGCGCGTGCTTTGGACCCGCAAAAATTAGGGATCTTATCTATAGAAATGGATCTTGTGTTCTGGAATTAAAGAAAGATATTGAAAAAAAAAGACTCTTGTGTTGTGACTTTGAATAAACCTTTCTCTGTGAAGGAACGAAATATCAATTTATTCCTCTTCAATATCCTAGGAACAAGAAAATGGAATCGGAAATATCGACAGATTCTTGCGGAGTCCAAATAAATAAAAAAGATCCAATCTTACAATTTTTTCTCTATCGATTCTATCAAAATAAAGTAATGTATTAACTTATTAACTACTCAATTTTGGTGTAATTATTTGCTCTATGCATATAAATTATCGTAATACGTAATAATAATTGAATTTTTTTCTTCATTTTCATAAAAATTTTACTTAATATTCAATATTAATAAAATGAATTATTGTCTTATTTCATTTTAAATATAAATAGTAACTTGATCATATTCATATCATTTGACCAATTCTAACTTCTTGATTTGAATATTTGAAATATTGGTTAAAGAAGAAAGATAAACATGCCAAGATATTGTCACGCTCCGAATCCAGAGCTCGTGAACATCCATCGGCGGTCGATTAAAAACGCAACATCCCAGGACACGTCGCCGACTCATTCTTTTTATATTTTGATTAAACGCATGTGGAAGCAAACTAAATAAACACCCAGTCAATAAACAAACAACAGGGATGGTAAAACACAGCAAATATTGCCAAAAACAACATTTCTTTATCCACTATTACCCCTAAGAAATTTAATAATTACTAGTTTTTTTACGGCCACTTCCTATCAACCCTCTAAAAAATCTTTAGGGATTAGGGTTAACCTAAACTTCACTAACAGTAGGGCCAGCCAAAAAGTGTTGCATTTCGTGCCCATCATAGCCGCACTTAGCAGATCCCCGCACTACGGCCCTAAAAAATGGTTAACGACAATAGGGTGAGATAAAATCTCAGCGAGTCAACTTCCTAAACCTTGATTAGGAAGCAAATTCACCTCAGAGGTAGCCTAAATATGCAACAACATACAATCTTACCTCACCTTGACACACCCCTGCATATTAGTACGTTACATATGCCAATATCAATACAATAAGCATAATCAATAATTAGCACACATGACTCTCATGCACCAAGCATCCACACAGGTCCTGATTATAAGGTAAAACCTATTTTGGCACGTCTCATACCATGCCTAACACTTTTACCCCATAATCAAGCGCAATACATCACAGTCATTCATATGTGTTCCGATTATTACGACCCCTCGGGCCACGGCCAACACACGAGTTGACGATCTTCCGGCATGACCAGGCATCATCCCGTCCCATCGAGCATGGCAACGTTTAGAACCCCTGCCTAGACGGCATTCCATAAAGGAGCATCTATCCGGCTTCAACTATGACTCGGCATCCGGATGCCTGCCGGGCATCCGATAAACATCGAGCATTGTCCCCAAACTCCCATTGGGTGACGGGTTCAATTAAATGACCACACAAGCACACTAACACTCAAGCCAATTTTTATCTTCCGTTAATTAGCCAAGTGTAAAAGAGTTCATGCTTAAATAACAAATCTCAAAAAATCTTTACATTTAAAATTCTAGTAAAATAATCGCACATGGTCACGTATTTAAAATCACGTCATGCTTTGTACACTTTCATTTTAAAACATCATTGCCCATTTTATCACGTAAAATACGGCGTCCAAACACGACACCTCAAAGTTTGCTATTTTCTTACCAATAAACCATCTTTGAAAAATAGCATTTAAAATACATGATATGAGCAATCAAACATCATGGCATTATCAGAATCAAGTGTAAATTCATCTAGTAGAACAAGCATAAAATTCTACTTAATGACTAATCCACGATTAATTAAGCTAATCATGATCAATTATGCTAATTGTCATTAATTAGGCTAAAATCGATTAATTAGCCTAACTATATTTAATAAAAAAATTAATCGATGTTAATTAAAATAATTACAATTAATTAAATAAATTACGATTAAAATAAATAAATTACTATTAATTAAAATAAACCCAATTAATTAATCTAATCGTAATTACTTAAACTAATTGTCGTTGATATTAAACTAACCACCCCTAAACACAATTAATGCTATAATCCACCATTAGGAGGTTAACTCACCAATTTCTAGCGACGGTGAGCCTGCGGCGATGGTGGCGCGACGGCGATGAAGATACGAGTTTCACGGTACCAACGGCGGCACGAACAACATTGCAAGATGGCGGCAGTCGCGGCTCCTAAAACCCACGACCAAGGGGGGAGGCTCGGCTTGGGGATGGCGGCAATGGCACGGCGAATGAGTGAGGGACGCGGGCGGGGCGGTGGCTTGCGGTGGCAAGCGAGGGGTGGTGTCGAGCGAGTGGTGGCTTGTTGCGGCAACGAGCAAGCGGCAAGGTGGATAGCGCGACAGCTCGTCGGCTCAACGGCGAGACGGCTCGTCGGACGAGCGGTGGTTGGTGGTGGTTTGGTGGCCAAGAGGTGATGGTGAATAGGGCGTGGGGCAGCAGTGGTGCTGGTAGTGGGTGAAGCAGCAGCCGGCAACAAGAAGAAGAAGAAGGGGGGTTCGGCCGAGAGAGAGAGGGGGTAGAGAAAAGAAAGAAGAGAGAAAATGAAAAAGAAAAGGGTGTGGAGGGTAGAGGTAACGTGTGGGGAGGAGGAGAGAGAGAATGAAAGGGGAAAGGGGGGAAGAATCGGCAGAAGGGGGGAAAACGTGGGGAAAAGAGAAGGAGGAGAGAGAGAAGAAGAAGAAGACAAAAGAGAGGGGGGAAGGAGAGCGTCACAGATATAGCAAGATTCGAAGGCTTTATAGTTACATTTCACATGGGGCTATTCAATCAATTAATCAACTAGTTGTACCCATTTGCTGCTTCTCAATTAAATATTGTCCGATGAGTTTGCAGGATAACTTGGCAAGAGAATTCAGAATTCCCGTCCTACAACGTTTCGGTAAGTACTTGGGTATACCCTCTGATTGGGGAAGATCGAAGCGAGAAATGTTCTCTTGGATTTTGGCGAGGGTATCTGCAAAATTGGAAGGATGGAAAGAACGTCTTTTATCTAAAGGGGGTAAAGAAGTCCTTCTTAAGTCGGTAGTGCAGGCTATTCCCCAGTATGCTATGTCTGTTTTTAAGCTTCCTAACTCTATTTGCAAGGGACTAGAACAACGTATATCTCATTTCTAGTGGAGGAATGATGTGAGTAGACGAGGGGTGCATTGGCAGAAATGGGATGCACTAAAGCTCAGTAAACATAGTGGAGGTCTGGGTTTTCGTGACTTGATGGTTTTCAATAAAGCTTTGTTGGGCAAGCAAGCCTGGAAATAAGTTCACAGTCCATTATCCTTATGGGGTCAACTATTTAAGGGCATTTATTTCCCTACTCAATCCTTTCTACAAGCTGAAACGGGGTATAGACCCTCTTGGGGCTGGAGAAGTCTACTTACTGGAAGAGATTCCATTCTATCGAATTTGAGATGGTCTGTTGGTGATGGTACACGTATCCGTATTCGGCAGGATTGTTGGTTACCTATTGGGCCAATCCCAGGGCCTCTTGCTCGAGATGAACCAGAATTGGTGGCTGACCTTATCGACCCTCACCACCATTCCTGGAATCTTTCCCTTATTCAAAAAGCATTATGATGACTCTATAGCCAGTGAGGTTATCAAGATACCTATTAGACCACTCTTTGCTTCTGACCAGTTAATCTGGGCAGCAACAAAGGATGGTCTTCATTCAGTAAAGAGCAATTATCAATCCCTCATCTCTACAGAACTCAACCAGTCCGCCAATACAGCCTCAACAACCTACAGACATGATAGGCAAATGTGGACAAGAATATGGACGATGCGCACGGAGCCTAAAATCAGAATGTTCTTATGGTCAGTTTTCCACAACGCACTCGCGACAAAAGCTAATCTGTTTAGACGTCATATTACTTCCGACCCTATCTGTGACCTATGCGATCAACAAACTCAAGAAACCATTGAGCACCTGTTTTTCTCTTGTTCATGGACAAAGGAGGTATGGCAGCATGCTGATTTAAGCACACTCAATTTCACAACACCAGTTAACAGTATTGCAGATTGGATCACCACTCAAGTCAGAAGTCAGCATTCAATACCTGGGATAGAGCTAATCGCGCATGTCTTATGGCACATTTGGCGTGGCCGGAATAATTTCATTTTCAGGCACCAGCAGCCGACGCCCCATCTTGCTGTTTCGGACGCTTGAGCACAAACTTGCAGCTACGACCGATCCAACCCCAGACGGCGGAAACAACAATCCACTGATCTGCACTCGGAATCTCTATGGCGACCCCCGGATCGTGGCACCCTAAAATGTAATATAGATGGGGCTTACCAACAGGGAAGTCACAAGGGATCAATGGCGTGCATCAGTAGGGATTACCAGGGCAGACTTACCGATGTGTATTATGCAGAATTTCTGGCGACCTCGCCGCTTCAATCTGAGCTGCAAGCGCTCACTTTTACCCTTCGCCATCTGCTGAAGACAGGACTCCATACAGCTCGCCTGGAAATTGAGTCGGATTGCTGGATCATGCTGGATATCTTGAACCAGAACAAACCGCCGCCATGGCAGGACAGACCACTCTTCGAAGAGGTCAAGCAACTGCTTCTTTCGTACCCTAACTTGCGTCTGAGATACTGCAGGAGGGAGGCCAACTCGGTGGCGATGGGCGGGCCGCAAAGGCCCATGGCCGCCATGATCAAGCCCGAAACTGGAATATCTTTCCCCCTTTTATGGTTTTGGATCTTGTGTATGCGGACGCTGTTGCAAGCGGTTGTAATTATCTTACGCCTTAATATATCGTTTATTCTGACCAAAAAAAAATTAACCAATTATGCTCTCTCTTCATGGAGTTTGCCTTAACATATAATGGATATATATATATAATTGAAAGGGAGTCGATTAATATATATGACATAAAATATGATTGTGTCACTAACAGCCAAGCTGTGATGGTTTCTGAGCTTCAAGGGCCCTTTTTGATTTTAAGAGTTGGTTGGATCACTCTTCACCTTTTCTATGATCAAGTCCCATTACAACTCGACATTTTTCTCAGTGATCAAGTAAAGAGAAAATTTCATTCATCATAAATCTCCTTATATCCACATGTTTACCTCCACTTTTTATCGGATCACCAAAGGTAAAATTTAGTTTGATAATTGGAAGGTGTCTTGGATATCACCTGATATTTATGAAAATAAAATCCCTCGCGAAAGACTATAATTGAACTTAGAGATATTGATTCAGGAATCAATTGACCTAGATAATCATGCTTCCAAGGTTTCCTCAAGTTCATCATCGTCATCTAATTCTAATGCAGTATGAAAGTGAGATTACTAAGGGTCCGTTCGTTTCGCAAAAAATATCATGTTTCCGGAAAATATTTTCCTGGAAGTCATTTTCTAGGAAAATGACTCTATTTTCCGGTGTTCGGCCGAAATCTAAACTTTGAGTGGAAAATATTTTCTACCGTTAGTTAGCTAATTTAATTATTTGAGAAAAATTATCAAAAATTGAATTTTATTATTTTTAATTGACCAAAAAATTAGTTTTATATTTTATATTTTTTAAATGAATTTTTAATTATTTGTATTTTGTAAAAATCGAAATTTTTATTTTTTTCTTTCTTTTTCTTTGTTCCTTTTTCTTTTCCTTCCTCCTTCCTCCTCCTTCTTCCTCCTCCTTCCTCCGCCGCCGCATGCCTGACGATGGCCGGCTGCCCGGCGGCCAACCAAGACCCGGTCTCTAGATTCGGCAAGCTCGAGGCTCAACCAATCTCACCCGAGCTCGCTAGAGTTTCGCCGAGCTCGGCGAGCCGCAAGCTCGCCGGATTTGGCGGCGGAGCTCGGCCTCGCTTAGATCGGGAGCCCGAGCTCCGCCGCTAGATCCGGCAAGCTCGCGGCTTGCCAAAGCTCGGCGAATCTCTGGCAAGCTTAGGCGAGGCCCGAGCCCCACCTAGCTCACCGAATCTAGCGAGTCGTGAGCTCTGCCCCAGGCCGATGAGAGCTCCGCTTCGCCTGATCTAGCGAGGCTCAAGCTCGGCTTCACCAGATCGGGCTAGGCGAAGCCTCGCGTGCCTAGGGCAAGGCTTGAGCTAGCTTGCGGCCGGTCGCCGGACGCCGGCGTGGTCGGTCGCTGGTCGCCGCCAAAGAAGAAGATGAAAAGGAAAGAAAGAAAAAAAAAAAAAAAGAAAAGGAAAAAAAAATTAAAAACTCAATTTAAAAAAAAAAGAAAAAAGAAAAGAAAAAGAAAGCATAAAAATAAAACGAAAATGTATTGGTAAAAAGAAGCAAGGAAGAAGTGATGGAAAATGTTTTCCACTTCTCACTTCTAAAGGTTGTTTTTTCCAATGATGGAAAACATTTTCCTTGACTAGTTCATTTTCCGTGAAACGAACGCTGGAAAATCCGGAAAACGTTTTCTCGGAAGTTATTTTCCGTGAAAAGAACGGACCCTAAGTAATAGTTTTTGACCATGTGCATTGCAAATACCTTGATTAAGGAGGAGCACACCAAACACTAAACTCACACATGAGGAGGAGATTGTTGAGATAAATATGTGAATTGTGTTAGACAAATCCCATACTAAACAATTGGTATGGTGTTGAGCTATTAATATATCATAATTGGCCTATAATTTATTTGCTTAAGATTTTGAGTTAAAGTGAATCCAACTAGATATGTTAACGGACTTGGACTTGAACTCTCTCTCGACGATTTCCCTAGATAAAATGTTGGGTTTTTGATGCATGCTCTCAACATTATGTCAACATTAAAAGACCTCCAATTTCCAAAAGATCCCCAAAAGAATAGCAAAGCACGATTCTCCATCAACATTTGCCTTACTTCCTATCATCTAGCACTGGGGGACAAGTTTAAGCAGTGCAATAACGAAATGCAAAGACAAAGATACTCAGAGTCCATCCAGAGCAGGAAGAAGCAAAGACACGATAACTTGAGCCTGAAGTCAGAAGCATGCCTGGCATGCATATGTTTAGTGCTTTAGCGGTGAAAAATGATTCTATATCGAACAATTAAAGCTGGTTTGCGGTCACCAAATCAGCAACAAGCTGCCCGCTAGCCCATGGAGAGTGGCCTGGCCACATGGGCCCACCCATTAAGAAGTTTAACGGGCATCGTCCCAAAAACTCGAACATTGATCCAGTGATCCAACCCGGCCCAACAGCCGACCGTTGAGTCACAATAAAAGTGATAAGTGACGATTGGATTATCTGATTAATGACCCTTGAAACGTCAACGGCGATACATTGGACAGCTCCCTCTCTCATTTTTCATCATTCGTCAATCCTCCAGTTACATGTCACTTCCAAATACTCTTGCTCTTTAAAACTACTTGCCACTTTTATTTATCTCCTTTTCCCTTCAAATAATTTGATTGCGTTCTAAACATCACAATGAAAAACAACAACAATGATTATGTAGAATCATCTCAACTCAATCCAGACTGTATCGTGCATTTAAGATGGGCCTCATTCAGCAAGTTCTGGCCGCAACAAGTCAAATTCAACGTCAACAACCCGATAATTGGAAATCCACGACCTCGCATCTCATGTCATTTAAAAAATTACGAAAATGTGCCTTGGGTGTAGGAAATGGAAGAAAATTGAGAGTTTTATACATGTGGCTTGGACACACGCGAGTCGTGTCACTATATGTGGACACTTTGTCTTCGGGCCAAGCCCAACTTGTTCTATTAGGATGAATATTAAATGAAAGTTCCTTTCACCCTAGCTCCTCTTCGTGGATGTGCGTTCCACTTCAAGGAAGCGTGAAAATGTCCTTGAGATGTTTGATGACTTCATTAGATATTTGAAATATGAAGAAGAATCGCCTTTTCATTTAAAGAAGCTTGAGGCAATGAAGGAAGGGCTGTCTTAAATTAGGGATGTGGTAATTAACAAATGTGCTAAAAATGCTTGACAACAGAAAAGCCTAATACAAAAGAAATTTACCAAGACACTCGGATACTCATCCTCATGCTTGTTTACACTTCTTTTGGATACATCATAGACTTCGATGTAGACCTCTTTGATGGGAGGATGACCATGTATTAGAATATGAGACATCTCATCACAATAAAAAATCGATATTTCTCAAACTCAATTAAGGGTGCCATTTTGGCGGTTATAACTCGATTGAATCCTCAAAACTCTCTCATATTAAGGATATGAAGTTTATATCTCACATTTACCATATACATATAATTTTACACTTAAAGACAATAGGTAATTTATCACTAAAAATCACAAGCAAATCCAATTACATTATTTCATTCATTGTTACATGTTAAACTTTATACACGCTATCAATGAATCATGCTTTATACATTATATATGTGACAATATATATGTGAGCTAGCATTTGTATTTCCAAAACCATAGAAAAATATGGGTGATGCAAACTTAACTCAGGTAAACCACCTAAGAGTTTGGCTGGAAAATTATAAAAAAAGTACTAAACATATTGCAACTTTTCTAATTCAATCTTTTTTTTTTTTTTTTTTTTTTTTTTTTTTTGCCAATTTAGTCTTAAATTTTACAATTGGCCAATTCAATCTATTTAGCTAATTTTGGTTGGCCGGTGCTCATGCGAACAATTTTTTTTAACTATTTTATCTTTTCAATTATTTTTTATTTTATTTTTATTTTTCTCTTTCTCTTGCTCTTCTTCCTTCTTTTTCCTTTTTTTCCCACCATGGCTGGCAAGGCCTTAGCGAGGTGGATCTTTTGTAGGCACACTTACAGCAAAAACTTTGTGAAAAAATTCATTGATTCCTTCTCAACATGCCCCAAATTTATTAATTGCTAAATGCTGATAAGTGCAGACAAGCTAATGTCAGTTGCGGCGACATTTATTCAGCGAACCATCCTTAGGATAGATGTTGCATCACTACGTACCATTCATATTCGCCAGTTCTACTCGTGAAATGTATTCAATGGGGAAAAGCGAGCGCCCGCCCTAACATTTATTAATCGATGTTCTGCTGATTCAAATAGGAAGTGACCACTGATCACACATCATTCAATAGAAATTTAGAGAATTACAGTGGCAATTTACCATTTAAAAAGGAAGGTTTTTGAGAGAGATGACTGAGCACACAGTCTGTACTACGGTCAGTAAAAGCAACAGCACTGCAGCGATAACCGAGATGGCCACCCACGGGCTACTGCAGTAGTCACGCTTGAACGTCGCCTTCCACTTGTTATAAGGCCTTTGGCAATGGTTGGTGAGCTCGTGGCCGAGGCTGTTGAAGTAGTAATTCCTCATCAGTAAATTTCCCTCGCCGAATTTGTTGATTACCCGCGTGGCAGCTTCTTTATTGCTGAGCCAGTTGTCGATGATGTCCTTGTCGATCAGTAACTCTGCGTCGCCCGGGGTTTCGACCAGGTGATGCACGAAAGCCATGTAGTCAGTCAGGTACCTCTTTGTGCAGTAACATTGCTCGAAGGCGATAATGTTCCGAAAATAAAGCTCCGTCGAGTCCTCCATATGCAGATACGGGATGTTGAGCACTCCATTCTCAAATTTGATATCGAACAGGCACTTGCTCTCACCTGAGAGCATTGTTAATAACATGGAATAAACACAGAACGAAACAGAATCAAATAGATATTCATGTTCAGTAAACAAAATGACACAGGTCAACTCTTACGTCTTCTCAGCTTCACTCCGGCCACCACCAGCTCTGTCGCACGTGGGGGGAACTTCATCTTGCTATGGTTCTCACTTGGTGGCTTCCTCTCCAGCGGCAAGAACAAGAGGCTGATCGCATGGACGAAGTGCTTCACCTCCGACGCCATCACCCCCTCCGGCAACTTCTGCCCCCTCAGAACCAGATGGAAGAACTGACACACGAGTTCAGGCAGCACCGCCATGGGCTGCTGGTGCGTTCCAAACGCCATTTCAAACAGCCGATGGATTACGAAAAATGGAATCTGGTTCTCCAGCAGTGCCAAGTCTTGGCAGATTTCATACAACTTCCCTGGCTTGCCAAAGATCTGGTCATTGGGAAGCGTCCTCCCACAGCCCCCCCACATCAGTAAGAGCTGGATCACGAAGATGCCATCAAGGAGGATCATCTCGGTGAACTGGTCAGAGTCGAGGTTGATCTGCTTATCATAGCAGTTCCGGACCTCATCCTCCCAGGACTTGACCCTCTCAATGTAGTCCTTGAGACAGTAATTCTGGTCGTGCTGGAGGAAGTTCTGCAAATAAAGTAGCTTGTGATCTTCCATCGGCATGAGGCTTGGATTGAAACGGTGATAAGGTCCTACCGCGACAACATGGGGCGTGTAGGCCTCTTCGTTTGTTTTCCGGAGCCTCTCCGGAACGGTGAAGATGCAACAGTCGGATGGCAGTGATAGTCGCTCAAATCTGCTGCCTATTGAAATTGCGAGTTCATTGAGATGATCGTCACTTGCAGATGTTGTTCCTGCTCCGGCCATCCTCTTTTTTTCCGTGCTCAGTCAATCATGAGCAAAGGATTCAGCAAAATCCAGTCCAAGAAAAGGGCATTCTGTGCCAGAATAAGCCCACAAACTAGATTTGGCAGCTTTTATAGAGAGGGATCATGAAATCAGAAATAAATAAAATAAAATAAATTTAGGGGGAATTTGGTTAAATGACTGAAGTAATAGTGGTCGGTTGGTTTGACTTTTAGGCATGACAAGAAAGCGGACGCCACAACGATGAAATGGTTTTGTACGTCGCACCTCATATTATGATTGACTAGCTATTGCAATTCACAATGAATACATACGTCATTTTAAATAATTTTTGTGCCAAAGTAAGTTGGCTGATAAGGTTCGTTCTCTTCGCCCACCGTGTCCAGGCTTGAATTCCCGCCTTGGCCTTGGCATGGGGTAACCTCCCCTCCTCCTAAACTTTCTTTGATAAAGAAATTAATTTTTGTTTTTCTCAGGTATAATCCCCGTGTCTTTCCCCAACTGTTAATTATGTTTCATGCGGGCCCACATATTTATCGGCTACTTGAATTTGCATGTTTAGAAGGACACAACTTAAAAAAGGTCATAGCTTTGCTGGCGTCGGCAACCATTTATTAAATTTAGAGTTAATATAAAAAAAAATTCCAAACTGATATATATATATATATATATATATATATATATGATGAATTTACTCCAAACTCATATACCTATAATAAATTTACACTCCATTAAATTTTACTATTAAATTGCTAAGTTGGATGACAAGTAACAATTGACAGATATATTAATTTAGGGTTTTATTCTATGTTTGTCACATGTTTATCAATTTTGTGTTTTTTTTTCTAATATTAATCCAATTTAAAGGAGGGTATATTTGTCATAAATGTACTAATTTAGGATTTTTGGCAATTAAAAAATTAGTTATGAGTAAATCTGTCATGGATATATTAATTTGAGGTTTTTGTAATTAAAAAATTAATTTGTGATAAATTTATCACAAGTGTACCAATTTAATATTTTTCATGATCAGTAAAATTAGTTTGAAGTAAATTTGTCATTTTTTGTAATATTAACTCTTGAATTTATTGTTTTACCAAAAAAAAAAACTCTTGAATTTATTGTTTAGCAAACCTCACTTCTCCTGGATTTTTGACCACGTGTGCTAAATGGAGCCGGTAATTGAAATTTCAAATGATATGATAGAATTGATAGTGCTTAGAAAGGACTAAACTTAGTTGGCATCTGGTCAACAGCAATTGGCTACCGCTTGAGCACGAGGCAACACTTATTGCTTTTATTATATAATAGATCTTTTTTTTTTTGTCAGCCATATTCTATTCCTACTCTAACTCTCACTCTCAGACTTTTGCCTTGCCTCCTTGTAGAGCGTGGGAGTCGAAATCCACTTCTGAAACTATATTCACTTTTAAGAGATATAAGACAAATATAACGTGTGGATTCATTTGAAATCAATTCAATCTATTATGAACTTGGTTTTGCAGCAATTTTAGGTTGGGAGACCAAACAAAAAATATCACACTTAAAGGAATAGTATAAATATGCATACATGTAATTTTGTCACCTAATTACTTTTTGCACAAGTCATAACAGCCGTCTATCCCCTTCCGCCCTCTCCCCTTGTTACCTATGCATGTAAAATTCTTAATCGATTCTCTAAATGTGAGCCCAAATTCCTTAACGTCAGTGGGTCCCAACCCAACCCCGGGCAAACCCACTTGTAAATTCATATCATAACTTACTCCAATCTTTGTAAAATTAGACAATTTTCCAAACTTTCCCAAATCAATTTTTATTTAGAAAATTGATACAAATAGTCCATAAACTTTGGTTCGATTGATCTGTTGTGGAATAACCCTAACACAATATTTGACTTATAATAAAGTTAGGATGAGGCAGCATCCAAGGAACATCGAGGGTCGTCCCAAGACTGGATTAGATGATAGGAAAATCTGTGAATGGCAGAGACGAATCCTCAACTAACGACCCGAATTTTCGATTTTCTTTTCTTGTGATCACACAATTCATCTCTCTTAATTATCTGTTTCTTTTCCTCGGAGTCTCCCTCTCACTCTTGGCCACACTCTTTTTTTTTTCTTTGTTTTTTTATTTATATTTCCTTTTCAGCCACCCTGCGTAACCGAATCTCACACTCCCTCTCTCATATTTCACCCTGAACCTCTCCCTCAATCAATTTGGCTAGCCCATCCTTTCTCTTGCCTTTTTCATTCCAATAATTTATGAAGAAATTACGCGCAAGGGTCACTAGAAATACCACACAGATTGATAATGGTGAAGGTTTAGCAGTGAAGGTTTAGCAATGAAGGTTTCCCAATGAGTGTGATCCTCTCTATCTCTCGATTTCCTTCATTGTTACTTCCCTGACGTGCTTAAGATCTCTTAAGCTGAATAATCTTCTAATATGCTACGTCATGTAACACAGCGTGCTACGACATAGTAAACGTCCAAGTAGATAAATACATGCAAATGAAATTCATAAAAGATGCTAATGTCGTCAAATGCAAGTAAATACAACTCTAACTTAATAAAACGTTAACAGCAATGTGACCCTAAACTATATTCAACACGTCTCCCAAATGCGAAATGTGAAATGCAAAAATGTAATGCAAATTTTTTTTTTTTAAGAGTCAAATTCCAACAATATCAATGGTTTTGATCCCTTAATTCCGTAAAATATGAGTAACAACCATTGAGGCGAAAAGTTCAAGTGTCAACATCTAAGAATTTAATGATGTAAAAAACCAGAGGCAGAGCAAAGTGATTTGTATGAAAGTAATTCATTAATTGTCGCTCGGTTAGAACTTCCATGGTTGATTCGGTGTACTAGATCTTTGATCAAGGTAAAAAAACCTTAATTATTGAAAGGAAAACGTGCCCTCCCCTTACTCTAGATCCTAAAGAATTGCAAAGCCAGAGATACTCAATTTTATCTAGAGAAGGAAGAAGCAAAGGCAGAATAACTCAAGCTCGAAGTTAGAAGCAAAGGTACAATAACTCAAGCATGAACATGTTTGGTGCTATAGCGATTAAAAATTATTCCCAAAGGCAGAATAACTCAAGCTTGAAGTGAGAATAGAATAAGTCAAGCTTGAAGTGAGAAGCAAAGGTAGAATAATTTAAGCGTAAACATGTTCAGTGCTATAGCGGTGAAAAATGATTCCCAAAGGCAGAATAACTCAAGCTTGTAGTGAGAGGCAAAGGCAGAATAACTCAAGCTTGAAGTGAGAAGCAAAGGTAGAATAATTTAAGCGTACACATGTCTAGTGCTATAGTGGCGAAAAATGATTCCCAAAGGCAGAATAACTCAAGCTTGAAGTGAGAAGCAAAGGTAGAATAACTCAAGCATGCAAATGTTCAGTGCTATAGCCGTGAAACGTGATTCTCGAAGGCAGAATAACTCAAGATTGAAGTGAGAAGCAAAGGCAGTTAAGAAATAATGCGGAAGAAAGGAATAAAGAATTTTCTGTTATTTCAATGTATCATAATTAAGGATGATCGGTTCTCTATCTAGTCCAATCCCACCTAAGAATCAAGAACCAGACTAGTTCCCATTTTTGGAACCAAGAACCGGACCGGATGGTCTTGGGATCAAGAATCGGATCAGACCAACCGGTCCAGTCTGGTCTAATAGAACTTATTACTTATAAAAAATAATTAAAAAATATTAGAATTGTTATTATTTTAGGGTTTAGCACTATTTTTAAGAATTAAAAAAATATTAAAAAAAAAAAAAAGAGTTTGTGCGGTCTAGTCCGATTCCCTCCTAGAATCGAGAACTAGACCGAAAATCACCACTTCCATTTTTATGGAATCGGGAACCAAATGGATGCCCTTAGGAACCGGACCACACCGGCTGATCCGGTCTGGTCTGGATAGTTCCTGCTTCTGTTGGTTTGATATGCTCACCCCTAATCATAATGAACATTACATTAGCCTATATATAGGCTTTATGAGACCACTATCTAAGGTAACATATATCAATCAAAATATGCAAAATCAAAAGAGATATTTATGCAATCTTGATTGATATTAGATAATCAATAATAATATCATAATTGTCTCTAACATAGGATAATATTCTATAGAAATCTTAAGAATCTCTAATATAATATTGCTAATATCCCTCTCAAACTCAAGGTGACATCAAAGTAGTCAACTATAGTTTGAATTAATGTCAAATAGTGCCATGAATCTTGTTTCTCTAACGACGTCGCATGGCATTGGGCTTGTTGATCGTGAAGGGGCAGTGTGTGAGGCATTGTCTTCCAAATCTAGCTAGTCTGATGGTGGAGAGTCTGGTGGTGGTGTCAGCTTCTTAAAACAACGCATGAAAGGTCAAGAATCGGAGGGGAAACAACAAACAATCGATGTGGTTGGCTTGTGAAACAGTAACTAAGCGATGCAGCTTATATGGTTGCATCATAACATCAAGCGGCCTATACAACTAGCTTGGAAAATAGTTATTGGGATGTGGCCTATGAGGCTAGCATCGAAAGCAAGCCACATCCATAAAAAGGCTCAAATTGGACAACGTGATTAGTGCGATTGGTATCAAAACATGATGTCACAACCCGATCTTGCCACCCTCAATCCTTCTCGTGAGGAGAGCAAAGGGGAAAAAAATCGGATTTAGGGGTACTTGACCACAAAATTCTCTCACGGTTCTCAACCACAGGATGTAATCACATCATCCACCAAACGAACCTCTTGTGAGTTCCCTTTACAAGATCGCGAGTTCTCCCAAACTCATATCCCGCTTGACAGCAGAATGTCACGACCCGTACCCACACGGGTGACATACCTCGAGAGAGGAAGTCGGGTGTGAATATTGAATTTAAGGAAATCTTTACCATGGTAGCCCTCCCTCTAGTACTCTTTTCTAAGGATGGCATCACTTCATCCATTAGGAATTTTCCACATGCGGGTATACTAAACAATGGTAAGTCTTATCAGAAATCATACCACACGCGATAGGTTCATTTATACGGTCTAATTGTTTAAGACAATCTTAAAATAAGACGGGAGTCATCATTAGCCTCGTTTTTGGGGGTCGGCTAGAAACCCAATTGAGGATTGGGAGTATTCTCTCGGTTTCTACCAACTAGATATCTAGGTCTAGGGACTTAGGTTACGCCAATATTTCTATTAGCGTCATTTCAATACCTAAATAGTATGTTGTGTTTACCTAACGTGTCCATACATTTCTTCTTACATTTTCGGGATTGTTAGTCTTAAACTAAGCAATCACACGTGGTTGATCATTTTCATGCTAATCTATTTCTAAAGAAAATGAAAAGGAAACACAAATTGAATTGAAAATTACGAAAAAATAAGTAAACAATCAAAGAAAGCTATAAATATATCGTGCAATCCTAGAAAATAAGAAAAAGAAACACAATTGAAAAGGATAAAAGGAAAAGAGAACCCGCAACTCGTCGAACTTTTATACAGATGATAAGAACCCGAGACATATGTCAGGGATGAATTGTGGGATGAATTGTGACATCCCGATTTTTTCAATTTATATTTTCAGTGAATTTAGATGGGCATTTCATCTTTGCACATATAGTTCATTTCCATGAGTCGGCCACTCATGTGAAAACTAGTCTATCAGGTGAAGCCATTAAGAAATTCTAATGCATCAGACTCGAGAATTTGACTAGGAAGCGACCTCTCGATCGAGCTAACCTGCAAGGGTCATTACGGCACAACTAAAAATTGATTAGAGACCGGAGATAGATCGAGTCGACAGAGGCATGTGATCGAGTGTGGGTGATTCCACCAGATCGCATTATTCTTGTCGGTCGGCACTAGACCGTCTTTTCTGTTGATTGGGTACCCTGTGCTCGTATTTGAAACCTTGAGGTTACCCCGACAACCGAGAGTCGCCAATGTGTCAGAGATGTACATCGTGGCTTGAAAATAATCAACCACAGGTCAATTGCATGAAAATTTCTAAAAGCTACCCAGTAGGCTAGGACGCGCTAGTATCGTGCCAGAGCGAAATTAACCGTGAAATTGAAAGTGAATTCAGAAATTGGAAGTCCTATGGTGTCGCATATCTTATGAGGAACACGGATTAATTTTATGGACTTCAATTGAACTCAATTGGAAGAGAATCAAATGGAATTGATGAATGTGTTGTACAAGATTTCATGCCATGGCGGAAAATAAAATTGAACCTATTGGAATAAGGTTGTGGAGGTTGGAGATAGTGGATCATGACATCATCCGATGTCATGATTGGAAGCCCAAGAGAAGAAGATCTTGACAAGTGGAGGGCTGGGATTAACTCTCAAAAAGTGGGGGTGTCACTTCCACTAATCAACTTCATCTTCAACCTTGTCTCTTGGAATTTTTGAAGGAGAAAGGAGGGGGGGAAGCTCGACCGAACCAGCTGCTGCCGGCCACCCCTTCGCCCACTCGACGCCGCCGCTTGCCGCCGTCGCCGTCGCCGTCGTCGTCGCCACCGCTCGACACACGCACACAGCCGGTGCCGCGTCTCCTCTGCTCGCTCGCCGACCAGCTTGCACGCCGCTCAACCTCAGTCGCGCGACCAAGACTCCAAGGCGTCGTCCAGCTGCTGTCGCCGTCGCCGTCGCCGTCGCCGTCGCCGTCGCCGGAGGGTAGCCAGAGCCGCCGCCTCGCCCGCATGAGCAGCTGCCGCCCCTTTCCGCCGATCCCGCGCCCAACCGACCGCCGTGCGCCCTCCGTCCGGGCAAGTTCAGCCACCGGATTTCCAGCTCACCCCCGGACCTTCAAGGCCCATTTTCGAGCCCTTCCGGTCCCCCTTTGGCCTTGCCCCGAGGAGGTTTCTCGTCGGGCTCGCTGTCCTCTTCGCTGGGAACTCATCGGAACGCGAATCCGGTGAGTTTAGCTCACTAAACCTCGATTAGAGGGTTAATTATGCTTTAGGTGTGCTTAGCTTAGGTTAATTGAGCTTAGGTGGTTAGTTTAATTTATTTAAGTGTAGATTAGATTAAGATGTTTAATTAACTTAAGGTGTGCTTAATTTAGGGTTAAATGAAGGTTTAAATTAAGATAAGCCTTGATGTGACACAATGGGTTTTATTTTTGAACTATTTAAATGTTTCGAAATTCTGGAATTTTTAATAAATTATTATATTCCGAAAAAAAATCAAAAAAATTATTTATGACCTCAATTGCTTAGAATTTCGTGCCGATCGCTGCTGTGCATTTAGAATTTGAATTTGATGAATGGAAATTATAAATTGAGGGTTGATTGTGAAAAATATGGATTTTATTAAGAAAATCCCCGATGTCGAGTTTTGATACAAAATTGGATTTTTAAAGATTATATTAAATAGTGGGGTTTGAGAAAATAAGAAATTAGTCTTTCTGGTTCAAAATTGACGTGTCCCCCCCCCCATGCACGTGATTAATTTCTGGAATATTTTTAATATGAAGAAAAGAGGCAGGGATCACTATTTTAATTGAAAGTACTGATTGAAAACCAGAGTATCCCGGGCCGAGTATGATTTGATCGTGTGATAATTAAGAGGAATTCGTCATGGGCTGTTGAGCCGGACTTGCCCCTATATGGGATGCCCACGTAGTGGTTGCGGGTCGCTTGATTGATTACGGGCCCATGCTCCTTTCGGGAACGCCGTCGAGGTACTGACGAAGCCGTGCTCCATGGTGGGGAGACGATGCCTGGCAATATGCCAGTAGATAGCCGAACTGCTAGTAGGCTAGGTTCCTCTTTTTGGTGGACCGATCCCTGTTGTGCAGACTGACCATTTTTGATGCACATAAACTCTGACCCATTTTGGATGTATGTAAACTCTGGATGATTATATATGAAAGTATGTTGGTTTGTTTATTGATTTGATTTTCCTGCTGTCCTATCCCGTGAGTTTTTGTCAGGGATTTTATAACATGTTCCGCATGCGCAAAATAAATTAATTGGGTCTGTGATACCACCTGGGAATGTCGCATATGCATGACCATGGTGGGTTGTTCACGTGTCTCGGGGTTCGGGGCGTGACATCCCCGTTTAAGTGGTATCAGAGCATGGTCTATATTTGGAGTGATAAGGAGCGAGGGAGTCATGGGATAGTTGGTAGGAAATGCCTTTAAATTGTTGATGCATGTGGTTGTTAGCTGGTTGTTAACTTGTTGGTTAGGCCACTCATATTCTAATGTGGTATTGGATTTGGAAGCAGGCATCTATATTGAGCCTGTAGCATGAGTGACCGAGTGCCGAGAGCTGCTAGGAAGAGGGCAGGAGGCCCTGTGTTTCGGGGTGGGCCGTCAACGAGAGTCGGTGCCCGAGTTGCCCTGGAGAGAGCGCAGGCTGAGGCCAACGCGAGTGGTGCAACATCGCCTTCAGTCGATGCTGGGGTAGAAACCCCTGAGGATCCGAGGTTTGTTGGAATTTTGAGGATGCTGGAGCGGATGGGTGACAGAATGGATCAGCAGGCCGTCGCTTCAGCCGCCGCTACCGCCGCCGCCACCAATGCCGCTAATGCTGCCAATCTGCTCTTCTTCTTGCGGTTGCCGCCGCCCTACCACCGCACCCGGTTGTCGAACCTGAGGTGGCACATGTTGAAGTTCCACACGGGAACGTAGGCGCCGGGGAGGCCTATGCATAAGTTGGTGGAGCAGTTCCTGAAGTTGAATCCGCAGAAGTTCACGTGAGCAGGAGATCCCGAGGCTGCCGCACTATGGATTCAGGAGTTAAAGAATGCTTTTGATTTCGATGTGCCCGAGACGAGAGAAGGTTGTCCGGCAACCTATCAGTTGAAGGGAGTCGCAGGTACATGGTGGAAGACCACTAAGGGGATAGCTTTCCCTAGAGGCGTAATTCCAAAGTGGAACGCCTTTCTCGAGGTCTTTAATGAGAAGTACTTTTCTGAGTGTGCTAGGGAGGTGAAGATGGTGGAGTTTCTGCGCCTTCGCCAAGGTACGATGTCGGTCGATCAGTATGAAGCGAAGTTCGCTGAACTATCACAGTATGCCCCTAATCTAGTCCAGAGACCATCAGACCGAGCTCGAAGGTTTAGAGATGGGCTCCGACTGGATGTGAAGAGCTTGGTGGTGCCACTAGATCTGAAGGAGTACAATGCCATTTATAGATGGGCCCAGCTGATTGAGAAAGACCAGGGTAAGAGAGCCGCTGCATCTGGGTCGCGGTTTAGTGTGAATAGAGAAGGTAATCGGTTTGGGAAGAGGCTGATGTCTGGAAGAAGGTATCCTGTTCCACTCAATAGGAAGGGCGGGATAGGAAAGCCATCGCCGAACTTTAATGGGGTGTGTCGTTCGTGTGGAAGACAACATGGCTCAGCCCCGTGTCCCTCTAGGACAAGTGCTCGTTATGAGTGCGGCCAGCAGGGTCACATCGCTAGGAATTGTCCCAGGAAACAGATGGGACAGCATCAGTTACCACCGTCGCCACCGTTGGGTCAGAAGAGAGGGATCGCACCGCAGATCATGCCGCAGGGTGGATTGGTCAAGCCTCCAGCTCAGGGAAGGACGTATGCGATCACCAGAGGACAGGCGGAGGATGCGCCTGATGTGATCACAGGTATGGTCTCTTTGAACGACCAACCTGCTTATGCTTTATTTGATCCTGGAGCTACACACTCTTTTATAGCTGAAAGATATGTTAAGTTGATTGAATTAATTCCTGAGTTGTTGGAGTCAGTGATTAGCATATCTACACCGTTGAAGGATAAGGTGTTAGCTTCACTGGGTTGTCTTGGTTGCAAGTTAGTGATTGGTGAGCGAGAGAGAAGGATAGACTTGATAGTCCTAGCCATGTATGATTTTGATGTGATAATTGGCATGGATTGGCTCACCAAGCAACAAGCTAAGATGGACTGTTATCGTAAGGCGATTCAGTTCAACCCGTTAGGGGGTGAGAGCTTCGAGTTTATTGGGAGTCGAGGAGGACTCTCGATTTCCCTAATCTCGTCGCTCGAGGCAACTCGCTTGCTAGACAAGGGTTGCCAAGGTTACTTGGCGACTGTCGTGGATACGGCAGTGGAGGAGTTGAAGATAGAAGACATCGCAGTAGTACAAGAGTTCCCAGACGTGTTCCCGAAAGAATTGCCAGGGTTGCCGCCAGAGAGGGAGATAGAGTTCGTGATTGAGTTAGCCCCAGGGACCGAGCCAATCTCTAAGGCTCCTTACCGGATGGCCTTGTCAGAACTTAAGGAACTAAAGGTGCAGATGCGGGGAGTTCTTTGGATAAAGGATTTATCCGTCCTAGTGCATCACCTTGGGGAGCACCAGTTTGTTCGTGAAGAAGAAGGATGGTTCTTTGCGCTTGTGCATAGACTATTGACAACTCAATCAGGTGACGATCAAGAACAAGTATCCATTGCCGAGGATCGATGACTTGTTCGATCAACTTCAAGGAGCGTCGATATTTTCTAAGATCGGCCTGAAGACAGGGTATCATTAGCTAAGGATCAGGAAAGAAAACACACCGAAGTCAGCGTTCCGCACTCGATACGGCCATTACGAGTTCACTGTGATGCCATTTGGGTTGACGAACGCCCCAGCTGCTTTCATGGATCTGATGAACCGTGTGTTCAGGGAGTACTTGGATCAGTTCGTAATCGTTTTCATCGACGACATCCTAGTATACTCGAGGAGTACCGAGGATCATGAAAAACACCTAAGGATAGTGCTTCAGACTTTGAGAGATCATGAGCTGTACGCCAAGTTTAGTAAGTGCGAGTTTTGGCTAACTCGTGTGGCTTTCCTAGGTCATGTCATCTCTAGAGAAGGAATCTCGGTGGACCCGGCCAAGATTGAAGCGGTGACCAAGCGGCGAGGCCCGACTACAGTGGTAGAGATCAGAAGTAATCTGGGTTTAGCAGGGTATTACAGACGGTTTGTGGAAAGGTTTTCAGCGTTAGCGTCGCCGATGACAAGACTACTTAAGAAGGAAGAAAAGTTTGTGTGGTCAGATAAGTGCGAGAGTAGTTTCCAAGAGCTTAAGCAGAAGCTAACTACTACACCTGTGCTTACTATTCCATCTGGTTCAGGAGGTTTTGAGATCTACAGTGATGCGTCGTTTAGGGTACTGGGTTGCGTGTTAATGCAGCATGGTCGGGTTGTTGCATATGCGTCCCGTCAGTTGAGAACTCATGAGTTGAATTATCCGACGCATGACTTAGAACTCGCAGCGACCATCTTTGCCTTGAAGATTTGGAGGCATTATCTGTGTGGAGAAAGATTTCAGATCTTCACTGACCATCAGAGCCTCAAGTACTGTTCTCTCGAAAGAGTTGAATATGAGACAGCGTCGATGGATGGAACTCCGAATGACTATATTTGTGAAATTTTGTATCATCTGGAAAGGCGAACAAGGTCGCCGATGCACTGAGTAGGAAGTCTTCAGTTGCGCAGATGGTACTCAAAGAGTGGAGTCTACTAGAGAGAGCATGAGATTTGGGTTTCAAATTTGAGGTGGGCCACCTTTTGAATCTTATGGCCACCCTCAGAATTGAGCCGGAAGTGTAGGTCAGAATCAGAACGCTTCAGCAGACAGATCCAGATGTTCAGAAAATCCTGCAAGAGGATACAAAGAAAAGGAAAGCTGATTTCCAGACTTCTGATGATGGAACATTGAAATTCTGAGGACGATTGGTCGTACCTGACGATGTGGAACTTAGAGAGGAGATCTTATCAGAAGCGCATCGTAGCAGTTATAGCATTCATCCTGGTAGTACCAAGATGTATCAGAATCTGCGCCACCACTACTGGTGGCGTGGCATGAAGGCGGACATCGCTAAGCATGTCGCCAGATGTTTGACATGTCAGCAAGTCAAGGCTCAGCATTGTAAACCGGGAGGACTTCTGCAACCTCTCGAGATTCTAGAGTGGAAATGGGAGCACATCACGATGGATTTCATGACTGGACTACCGAGGAGTCAGAAAGGAAATGATTCGATTTGGGTAGTAGTCGACAGACTGACAAAGTCGGCTCACTTCATGGCAGTTCGAAAGGACCTGAGTTTGGATAGACATGCAAATCTGTATGTGCGCCAGATAGTTCGTATCCATGGAGTGCCGGTTACGATTACTTCAGATAGAGATCCGAGGTTCACCGCCACTTTTTGGAAGAGCTTGCAATTCGCTCTAGGAACGAAGCTGCAGTACAGTACGGCCTATCATTTGCAAACAGATGGCCAGTCTGAGAGGACTATTCAAACCCTCGAAGACATGCTGCGAGCTTGCGTGTTAGACTTCAAAGGAAGTTGGGAAGAACAACTTCATCTGGTCGAGTTCGCCTATAACAACAGTTATCAGCGAAGTATTCAGATGGCTCCTTTTGAAGCATTGTATGGCCGAGCGTGCAGAACGCCAGTGTGTTGGGAGGAAGTCGGGGAAAGAAAGATCACAGGCCCAGAGTTGGTTCAGCAATCAGTGGAGGCGGTTGCAATTATCATAAACAAATTAAAAACCGCTCAAAGCCATCAGAAAAGTTATGCAGATAAGAGTCGAAGGCCATTGGAATTCCAAGTTGGTGACCACGTCTTCCTGAAGGTGTCACCGATGAGGGGTATTTCCCGCTTTGGCAGAAAGGGGAAACTGAGTCCGAGGTAGGTGGGTCCCTTTGAGATTTTGGAAAGAATAGGGACTCTAGCGTATCGTCTTGCACTACCGCCGAGGTTGGCACAAGTGCATGACGTCTTTCACGTGTCGATGCTAAGGAAGTATGAACCTGATCCGACACACGTTCTAAATTTTGAAGAATTAGACGTGGACGACAGGGTGTCGTACGTTGAAAGCCCGGTCCAGATCGTGAATCGCAAGGAGCAGGTCCTGCACACCAAGACCATCCCGTTGGTCAAAGTGGTCTGGCAACACCATGACACTGAAGGAGCAACTTGGGAAACTGAAGAATCGATGAGACAGTTGTACCCCCACCTTTTTGCTTAAGATTTGTAATGGTTTAAATTTTGAGGACGAAATTTTTATAAGAGGTGAAGAGTTGTGACATCCCGATTTTTCCAATTTCTATTTTCAGTGAATTTAGATGGGCATTTCATCTTTGCACATATATTTCATTTCCATGAGTCGGCCACTCATGTGAAAACAAGTCTATCAGGTGAAAAGCCGTTAAGAAATTCTAATGCATCAGACTCGAGAATTTGACCAGGAAGCGACCTCTCGATCGAGCTAACCTGCAAGGGTCATTACGGCACAACTAAAAATTAATTAGAGACCAGAGATAGGTCGACTCGACAAAGGCATGTGATCGAGTGTGGGTGATTTCACCAGATCGCTCTATTCTTGTCGGTCGGCACTAGACCGGCTTTTCTGTCGATTGGGTACCCTGTGCTCGTATTTGAAACCTTGAGGTTACCCCAACAACCGAGAGTCGCCAATGTGTCAGAGATGTACATCGTGGTTTGAAAATAATCAACCACAGGTCAATTGCATGAAAATTTCTAAAAGCTACCTGGTAGGTTAGGACGCGCTAGTATCGTGCCAGAGTGAAATTAATCGTGAAATTGAAAGTGAATTCAGAAATTGGAAGTCCAATGGTGTCGCATATCTTATGAGGAACATGGATTAATTTTATGGACTTCAATTGAACTCAATTGGAAGAGAATCAAATGGAATTGATGAATGTGTTGTACAAGATTTCATGCCACGGCGGAAAATAAAATTAAACCTATTGGAATAAGGTTGTGGAGGTTGGAGATAGTGGATCATGACATCATCCGATGTCATGATTGGAAGCCCAAGAGAAGAAGATCTTGACAAGTGGAGGGCTGGGATTAACTCTTAAAAAGTGGGGGTGTCACTTGCACCAATCAACTTCATCTTCAACCTTGCCTCTTGGAATTTTTGAAGGAGAAAGGGGGGGGGGGAAGCTCGACCGAACCAACTGCTGCCAGCCGCCCCTTCGCCCCCTTGACGCCGCCACTTGCCGTCGTCGCCGTCGCCGTCGCCACCGCTCGACACACGCACGCAACCGGTGCCGCGTCTCCTCTGCCCGCTTGTCGACCAGCTCGCGCGCCGCTCATCCTCGGTCACGCGACCAGGACTCCAAGGCGTCGTCCAGCTGCTGTCGCCGTCGCCGGAGGGTCGCCGGAGCCGCCGCCTCGCCCGCACGAGCAGCTGCCGCCCCTTTCCGTCGGTCCCACGCCCAACCAACCGCCGTGCGCCCTCCGTACAGCCAAGTTCAGCTACCGGATTTCCAGCTCACCCCCGGACCTTCAAGGCCCATTTCCGAGCCCTTCCGGTCCCCCTTTGGCCTTGCCCCGAGGAGGTTTCTCGTCGGGCTTGCCGTCCTCTTCGCCGGGAACTCATCGGAACGCGATTCCGGTGAGTTTAGCTCACTAAACCTCGATTAGAGGGTTAATTATGCTTTAGGTGTGCTTAGCTTAGGCTAATTGAGCTTAGGTGGTTAGTTTAATTTATTTAAGTGTAGATTAGATTAAGATGTTTAATTAACTTAAGGTGTGTTTAATTTAGGGTTAAATGAAGGTTTAAATTAAGATAAGCCTTGATCTGACATAATGGGTTTTATTTTTGAATTATTTAAATGTTTCGAAATTCTGGAATTTTTAATAAATTATTATATTCCGAAAAAAAAAAAAAATCAAAAAAATCAAAAAATTATTTATGACCTCAATTGCTCAGAATTTCGTGCCGATCGCTGCTTTGTGCATTTAGAATTTGAATTTGATGAATGGAAATTATATAAATTGAGGGTTGATTGTGAAAAATATGGATTTTATTCAGAAAATCCCCGATGTCGAGTTTTGATACAAAATTGGATTTTTAAAGATTATATTAAATAGTGGGGTTTGAGAAAATAAGAAATTAGTCTTTCTGGTTCGAAATTGACGTGTCCCCCCTATGCACGTGATTAATTTCTGGAATATTTTTAATATGAAGAAAAGAGGGAGGGATCACTATTTTAATTGAAAGTACTGATTGAAAACCGAGTATCCTGGGCCGAGTATAATTTGATCGTGTGATAATTAAGAGGAAGTCGTCCTGGGCTGTTGAGTTGGACTTGCCCCTATATGGGATGCCCACGTAGTGGTTGCAGGTCGCAGTTGATTCTGGGCCCATACTCCTTCGGGAACGCCGTCGAGATACTGACGAAGCCATGCTCCATGGTGGGGAGACGATGCCTGGCTATATGCCGGTAGATAACTGAACTACGAGTAGGCTAGGTTCATGTGTGGAATTGAATAAAATGAGATCGCATGCTGTGGTTGTGATTATGTGAAATTGATTGCGTTTCATTTGTTCATATTCCTAATACTAGTAATTGAGTGATTTGAAATGTACTAACCTGCAAGAAGGAAATAATTCGAGGTAAGTCTTATGTATTGTGTGGCTAGGCCACCTCGGGGTGTATTATCTTTCTAATAGGGTTTTAGGAGGGGTGAACTTGCTGAGACAATGTCTCACCCCGTTGTGGGAAATTATTATAGGGCCGTAGATGGCAGGACCACCGGAGAAGAATGGCATTCCAGTGCACATTGTCGAGCAGGCGTATAGTTCTCCTGACCCTGGAAGTCATTGGGTGTACGAGCTAATTAAGTCCACTGTTTGGATTCAGGTGTCAATGGATGTCAGGGTGCCACATAGGTTTAAGGCATGGTTCCGTTTTGGGGCCGATGGCTTTAGGGTTGCTCCACTAGATAGTTTTGACATTCCACTTGCTGTGGTGGATGCCATTTTGAGTGAATGGGTAGCTGACCTTCCTGATGATGGAGTGGATAATCCATCGTCTCCGGACCCCGTGTAGTCAGATGTGGAAGACGTGGGATCGACGAACGAGTCCATCTAGTAGTCTTAGGGTTGTTCCTCTTTTTGGTGGACCGATCCCTGTTGTGCAGACTGACCCTTTTTTATGCACATAAACTCTGACCCATTTTGGATGTATGTAAACTCTGGATGATTATATATGAAAGTATGTTGGTTTGTTTATTGATTTGATTTTCTTGTTGTCCTATCTCGTTAGTTTTTGTCAGGGATTTTATAACATGTTCCGCATGCGCAAAATAAATTAATTGGGTCGGCGACACCACCTGGGAATGTCGCATATGCATGACCATGGTGGGTTGTTCACGCGTCTCGGGGTTCGGGGCGTGACATGAATGGTATAGAATAATGGTCAGAATGGACATCGACCCCCACTATCTTCATGTTCTCTGCATCTTTAGGGTCCTAATCTAGATCTAGTCTAGGAAATCTATAACTAGGTACATACAATGGAAAGAAACGGACATACATGTCAAAAACAAACAAAAGTATAACATCATACTAAAATCAATCTCTTAAAGGAAGTTCAATTCAAAAAGAATATTTGGGCAGTAGGGTCGGCCTTTATAGTTCATGCGTAGATCCTCTAAAATACTTACCCAATTCATTTTTGTAACTTATAGCCATTATTGACCAAATGTGTTATCACATGCCAATAACACTTGTAAGTCCCTAATGAGGTGTTCTAGGTGATCCCAAGATTTCCCTATCATGCATCGACCCTATCATTCATCGAGAAATTACATGCATTTGTGGGAATTAAACATGCATGCAGGCCTTTTAGACATTATTTCTCAATCAATCAAACAAATGAGCAAGTTGTTGGCGGATCACTTATTACCAAAGGCATACGTCAATTACAAACACAGACACTTCTAAATGAATGATGTGATTATATACATGGGGAGTACATATTTTATTTCAAAGACATATTTTGAAAATCATCTACAAAAAGTTTTGAGACAAAGTGAATGTCTAGGCTATGAAAGGTATTCAATTACTAAGGTTAGCCCGAGGTTCATATAAATGCACTCACAAGCGTCACAGACATTTTGAATACAATTCAAAGCATGACTTTCCACAATGTCAAATCAGGATTTAAAAGGATTTGAAAATATTTCGGATAAAGAAATATTTAGGCCATGGAACACATTCAATTACCAAAGCTAGCCCGGGACTCGCATAAAAGCATTCACAAGCATCGCAAGCATTTTGAATATGATCCAAACCACGACTCTTCCTTAAGCCAAATCGAGCTTTGGAGAAGAATTTATTGGTAAATGGTTTTCAGAAACATTACATGTACCAAAGCATTTTTAATTTGATTTGAAAAGAAGACTCATTGAAAATCATTTAACAATGAATATCGAGGTGTTTAAAGCAACTTTCATGAAGATGGAATGACCTAGGTTCATGCACAAACTAATCTAGGAAGTTTATCTAAACAATCACGATCAAGTTCATATGAGGAAATTTCAGAACAAGCATATAAAAACAACAAAATTGGGCAAAGCCTAATGACAATTTGGCAATAACAAAATTCCCTATCATGCATGACATGATAACGAAAACTTTTGTGAATAAATTTTTCTTAAACGAGCTACACATTATTTTACAAAAATCAAATAACAAGTAACAGTATGTCAAAAAATTGTCAAAATAGCAGGACATTCAGTCAATATTGCGAGAGGATTTGTCCTATCAAAATAGGTCTAAAAATCATCATATTTTCACACAACATAGCCAACATAATGACAAACAAGTTTTATTGAGAGATCGAGTGCAGAATCCTTATAGAAAAAATAGAACAAAAATGTCAAAAGTTCATCCAAATAGGGGTTAGAACAAGGGTCTGAATTTAATCCCATGTCCAGATTCTGATATAGTTTTGAAAAAAAAAAATAGAAAGTGGTCCAAATGATGAGCGGTCTATGTGAAATCAATGGCATTGGAAACATATAAGTGTGCTTTATGACTTCCTCAAATGGCTTGGATCCAAATTAGGTCAATTTGATACCTTAAGATCGAGATCTCTAAAGGTGTGTGTGTTAGTAACTAAGAAAAATAGAAAACAATCATGCATTAGAAAACCTTAAAGTCATTGAAATAAATTGAAATAATGCACAGACGGCATGAAGAAATCACATGGGACTTAGGATTGGATGCGACGGAAAATTTGGATAATCATCTAATTCTAACTTAGCATCCAAAAAGGTTATATAATTTAAATGACATTACAAAACGATTCAAGATTCCTAATGATATACTTGGGAATTCTAAGCGTAATGAATACTTTTGTAATACAAATTTAACATACAAGATGATGTTCAAATGATATGAACTAAACATATACGTAAACCTTATAACATGCGGTTCAATTGTCAAGAAGGCATAATAGCAAGATCTAGTCTCTAAATGACTTAAACAAGCATGACAACATACATATACGGTAAGATTTCGTTTCAACATTAACTTCACAGACAGAGAAGATTTCAACGATCTCAAGACATGCAAAAATCCAACGAAAAATTCCACATACAGAAATGCAATGAAGAACGTTTCTCATTGAGAGTTCAAAACCTAAATGTAATAACATGAGTTTTAGCAAAAATGACAAAATAGAGGTGCATATCCAAGCTATATATTGTTGCAGCATCTTTTTACATTAACTCATGCAATTGATACACTAGACAACATCAACACTTTGCAAATCATGCATCAATTGAACACATACAACATCTATTTTATCTTTCATGAAGGATTTGAGACCAAACAAACTCATTTATGAACTCGATTTCATCAAAACACAATTCAGAATAGTGTAGCGCAAACTATCTTATGTTTGGATCTAGGCAATTTTGACGTAGTTTAAACACATCCAAAAATTCCGAAAACATTACATGACATTCTCCACACAATTAGAAGCAACTTTCATGAAGGAAATTTCCTCCAAAAATTAACATAGACATCAGTAAAAAAATGACAAAATCAGAAATCAACATAAAGCAAACCATCCTAGGCTCAGCTCTAAGTCATTTTGATCTAGCCAATCATGTCCAAAAATTATTTAAAAAAAAATGCAGAAAATTTTTAAGACAATAACAAACAACTTTCATGAAGGAAAGTTCCTCCAAAAATCAACATAGAAAATTACACTAAAATAGAAAAAACAAAAGGCGAGATAAGAACAGAATTGAAAACTAACCTAAACTACTGTAGAATTGCTCATCTTTGGAGGTATTTTCGAATTTCAAATGATGCTCGATCGGGGCGTACGACCTATCGATTTGAAGCTAGTGATATGTGTTTTAAAAGTCTAGAAGGACTCGAACTCAAATAAGATCATTTCAGCCCTCATTTTAGCCAAAATAGTATATTAGTTTGTTGACACCTAAATTTTGTCGACCTGTTTAGTCATTTATTGCATTAAAAAATTAAGGGTTAATTTTATCCCTGAAAAAATAATTAATTGCATGACATATAGATTTAGGTGCATTTATTTTTAATTTGCATTTTTGCGTTTAGTTGTTGAACCGGTGGCGGATGGGTTCGAATTAGTGGTTACGAGCTTAAATTTGGCAGCCGGACTAAGCCCACGAAGCAAGCAAATTGGCCCGAGCCCGTTTTCTTTTAATGATAAAAATTACCTAAATGGAGATTTGAAATAATATTAAGGTGAATTTTTGGAATTTAAAAAATCGGGTTGCAATCTTATCTTTAGGCGATAAAATTAGTAGAGAATATTCAAGAGATGTGGAAAATAAAAAGTAATATTACATGCAGAAAAGAAATCTTCACGGATATGAATTTGGAAAAAATTAAAACCCTAATTCATGGCTTATATAAAGAAAAATGCGTAGGGTTTTCAGAGGACACACATATTGAGACATTCGGCCACGTTGAAAAAAATTCAGAGAAAACGTAAAAGAGGGTTTTCCTTCGGTTCTTTGAGGGTCAGGAGGAAAACATCACAAAAAAACAAAAAGCAATGAGAGGCAGGGAAAAAGAGAAGAACGCAAGGGGAAGAAGTCTTCTTCTTCAGTCATCTTTGACCGAGTGACGACGCCCCCCTGACACCTTGGCTCGACGCCCCACCGTTCCGCAATTGACGACGCCTCCTTGCTCATACCGCTCCTATCGTCATCAGCATTCTTGAACGTTTTGCTCTGTTCCGCGAGTCTCACGTCGCCGCCACTCTTGACGACGAGGAGCCGTCACCCTTCAGTCCTTGCTATCACTTGTTGCTGCGCGAGCGAATTCCTGCTGTTTCGAACACGCCGTCGCTTCTGTGTCGTCCGAGCCGCAACCGCCTATACCAATGGCACTAGAGCTTCGAGGCTCGTCGGACTGACGCCACTTCACCAAGACGAGTCTTATCCGGGCACCACTCCACCGCGGCGGTCCTTCCTTCCCATCATCGAGGTCTCGTTGAATTCGTACCCAGCGGAAGAGTGTTGCCTTCTACTGTTGCAGATTTTTTTGGTGAAAATCCAGCAACGTCTTGGTAGCCCGTAATCAAAGTCCCATCGTCGGTCCGCACGTGACACCACCACGAATCTCCTATCGATGAAGCTGTTGCCGCACTGAGACCAAACCGAGGAGATCATCAAACTGTCAAGGGAGTTATCAATTCTCAAAAAAAATTTCGCTTTTCTTTCTCTATAGTCACGTAAAAGGGGCACATATCATGCCCATGTGAACACCTGAAAATAAGAGAAGAAGAGTTTAATGATTTTCTCATGGCTTCACTTTCCTGACGTGGTTATTATATGTTTAATGCACTGCCACACACAGCCACGATTTCCAGTAATCGCAGACACCATCTAGCACAAGTCCAGCCCGCTCCATTGATTTTCCCAGATTTGTAGAGTAGTTCTTTGCGACGATTTCAGTCCAATTTAGCGAGCTGCCGCAACCACTGCAAAGTAGTCCCTGCTCAGCCGGATATCACCGCCCATCCATCACTCGCCAATCGCAAGTCATAAATTTGGAAGCCAATATTCGGAATAGGTAAGCTTGTAACGGGAACCTGAGTGGGAGTTGGGTACTTGTAGAGTAACGGGAATTTATCTGTTTCGCTCACTGCTGGTCATGCCGCATCGTGGAGCTGGTTCCGATCCCGGTCACCCCTTGCAAACCTTCCATCATTCAAATTTGGAAACGGTATCCGAGCGATATTGCGATTTAGGTAATAATTTTCATCATATTGATCTTCATATATTTTTATTGCCTAATTTATGAAATCGCTATCTCGTATGAATATTTGAATGATGCCATCATATCCACAAAATACCGATTAGCCTTTTAAATTAGGAAATCTTCCTAATTTCGCAACGTACATATGATTGACGGTCCGATTTCACGATCGAAATACGACCCGCAATCGTACGGAAAAATCACCAATCCGATCTCAAGCTCGAGATACGATTCGTGATTTTATTAAAATTGGCCAACCCGATCTCATGCGCGAGATATGGTTCGTCAATTTTTGGATATCAATCTTAGCTTGCTTGATTTGCTGTCGGGTTATTTGAATCGATTTTATTTTCCGTAAAAGAAAACCCAAAAAAAAATGTTTGAGTCAGATTAGGTTTTAGGGTAGTTTGCATGTTAGGAGATTTATTTATTTCAAAATTATTAAATAAAAATCCCAAAAAAATTAATTAATCTAGGATGTTAGATTTTCTTAATTTAAATTGCATGCATGATTATTAGGCCCATTTAATTTCGAATTTTAATTTTAAAAATCATGCGCGTGCCACGCAAGAGTAATTCATTCATTACATGTCATTAGTAAAGTTCATATTTAGGATAATGCATGACATGTTAGAATAGTTGCATTAATATTTTCCTATCATTTGATTAGGTCATTTAATAAATGTCGCGTGACATATAGTTCGCATGTTAGGTTGCATGTTGCATGTCATTTTAGTTAAAATAGTTTTGTACGTCACTGCATTGCATTGCACGTAATTTCTAGGTTTCATTTAAGTAAGTGAAAACAAAAAAAAAAAAAAAAAAAAGAAGAAAAAGAGAAGAAATTGCGTTAATTAGAAATCCTATCTAGGACTGTTGATGTGAATTCCCATCTAACAACGCAGATGCTTTCATTGCTATGAGGTAAGTCCTGCAATTTATTTAGTTGTTTATCTGGGTGTTAAATTGGTGGTTTGCGAACCCGCATGATCACCTCACATGTTAGGGAGATAAATTAAATTACTTCAAGCTGCCTGCCAAACATTTTTCAAAATAAAAAGAAAGGTACCGAAAGGGCGTTAGAGAAATCTAGCGTAACCAAGTCCCCGTACCCAAAATCTCTAGTTCGTAGGAGTAGAATAATTCTCCTATTATTTTACTTAGGTATCTAATCGACCTACCCTAAACCGATTAGTGACGACTCCTAGATAATAATCTTTTGCATGTTAAAACCTTAAGTCGCGATTTGGTATGGGCTTGGGAGAGCCCGAGCTAAGCTTAAAAGACTTAGTAGTCCATTAACCTATGTTTAGGTGGTAAACCTGAAAATTAGGTCGCGACAAGTTCAAGGATAAGAAAATGCAGGAGAATACCTTACTATTTACATAATAAGAGATTTTAGACTCGGGACTTGATTATGGTTAATGCCCTTTCGGTACCTAACTTTATCATGTGCTAACTAACACCATAGTAGTGTATCAAGAAAAATCTAAGGTTTGTCCTAACCATTCCAAAACAAGGAAATAACATAAAAGCGTAGTCAATTATAATCATAATAGAAAATACGCAAACATTCTAAATTGTCCCTAAAAAAGAAAACAAGACAAAACCAAACAAGGATCCATGTTGTAAAGCCCTAAACGCTATCCAATTTTACGCTTTAACATTTTTAAAGGATTTTCCAATTTTTCTAGATTTTTATTTTTATTTTTTATGATTTTCTGATTTTTTAATGATTTTTCTAATTCTTTATTTTTTCTGGATTTTTCTATTTTTTAATGATTTTATGAATTTTCTAAAGTTTTATGAATTTTCTGATTTTCCGAAATTTTTTAATTTTTTTCTAGTTATATATATTTAATGAATTTTCTAATTTTTCCTAATTTTTAATGATTTTCTAAAGTTCTAATTTTTTATTAATTTTTTGAATTTTTTGAACTTCTTATTATTTCCTAAAATTTTAAATTTTTTATCATTTTCTGAATTTTTAAGTTTTAATTTTAATAATTTGTTTAATTTGTAAAAACTATTTTCCGAAAACTTTCAATTAATTTTTTTATTAGTTTATTTATTATCATTACATTCGAGGAACGGGCTCGCACCGGTTTTACGCAATCCGGCCCATTGACTGAGCAAAACCCGGACCCGACCCCGATCGGATTAAAAAAAGACTTTTAATTTTCCCCTTTTTAATTCGTTTTCTTTTCCCCTTTTTTGGTCTTTTCCCTATTTTATCATTTTCTGAATTTTTAAGTTTTAATTTTAATAATTTGTTTAATTTGTAAAAACTATTTTCCGAAAACTTTCAATTAATTTTTTTATTAGTTTATTTATTATCATTACATTCGGGGAACGGGCTCGCACCGGTTTTACGCAATCCGGCCCATTGACCTGAGCAAAACCCGGACCCGACCCCAGTCGGATTAAAAAAAGACTTTTAATTTTCCCCTTTTTAATTCGTTTTCTTTTCCCCTTTTTTGGTCTTTTCCCTATTTTATCCTTTTCTGTCTTCATCTTCAACCTCACGCCAACCCTCCTTCACCGAAGACTCCACCACCTGCAACTTTACTGAACTAAGACCGCCCCTCCCGACGCCCCGCCATCGCTCCGGCCGACGACCGCCAGCACCTACGTCGCCGCCAAACCACCATCATCCGCCCGCCGTCCGTCCCGACCGGCGACGACCAACGCCGAGCGCCCACTCCAGCGACCCGAAATTTCACCAAAAATCCTCACCTAAACTCCGGTATGAACACCAGAAATTCCAGAAATAAAACAAACACAAAGGCACTAAAAAATGGAGAGAGACGTACCGCAGGCTCGCCGACGTGGGGAGGCTAGCTCCAGCGAAGGAGCGTTTGCAAGGCCAACTTTGGTGGCGAAAAACACATCCCGAAGTCACATGAAAAAACAGCAAAATACGAAGAAATCAAGTAGGGTTCGGTGAATACAGAAACGAATGAGATCGGTTTCGAGTTAAACGCGAGAAATTTTCCGGTCTTCTTTTAAGCATTCTAACAAAAGTATAGCGTGCGCTTTATAAAACAAACTCCAGACTGATATCATAGTGAAATGAGACTCAAATTATGATTGACTCCCTATTATAGTTCACAATAATGCACGAGTCATTTCAAACTAATTTCCATATTGTTACGGTATGCTTAGCATCTGTATCCATACTGAGCATATTCAAGAAAGACACAAGCAGTTGCCTTGGGGACTATTTTTCTCTTCACCGTGTATGAATATGAACAAAACACGTGCATCCAAAGACTCGCGCCTATGGGTGCTACTCCGATATGAGGTTCATCGAATGATGTCACTCTAAGGATGCATATGGTAACATTTTCTATTCAAAAGAACAATTTCTTTTTAAAAATAATTTTTTTCTATTTCTATTTCTCGAAATAATTCTAAGTTAAATAACACATTTGGTTACTACATAAAATTTATATTCATGGAATAAAAAAAGAATAAGGATGTGTTTGGTACGACCCACAAATTTTTTTATGCTGTAGAATTTCTTTCAATTTTTTAATAATTTTTTTAGAGTTTTTTTATTTTTTTTTTATTTTTCTCTCTTCTTTCTCCTTCTTTAGCCGACTGCGATGACGACGGCAGCGGCGATCAATAGCGACCAGCAAAAGCCAATAACTAGAGGCAGAGAAGGCCAGCGACTGGCAGCGGGCGGCGAGTCTCCACCGGCCGATTAAAAGAGGAAGAAGAAGAAAAGAACAAAAAAATGACTTATTTCTAGATATTATTCCCGGGAACAAAAAGTAACTTTTTTCTACTTCTTATTTCTATTCTCAATCTATTCCTTGGCCACTTCTACTCCAAAGAATAGAAAGATTAATTGACTTTATCAAACGGATTTATGTTCTCTTTTTTATTATAAGAAACAAAAGAACAGAATAATTGGAACGTTACCATATAGACCCTAACTCTCAACTCACTCTTAGATTTTTGCCATGCCTCTATGTAGAGTATGAGAATGAAAATCCATACCTACAACCAAAGATCTCCCCCAGTCTCCTTTGAAAAGGTGGGGAATTAAACTCCCCACCTCCCCTACACATATGGTCACCCCAGTGATTGGTCAATAGACTTTCGGTTGCTAAAAATTGCATTCTCAAAAGGAGGTTGTCGTGATCTAGGGCTTTTGAGTATAGGAAAGGGTAGGGCAGCATGGCATCTGCCAAATCCAACGATACCAAGTAGATTTATCCATATGAAATCTGACGTCTTGATTGATGTACAAGCACAATATGATGGTAAGACATGTTTAACTGTGGATACGCCATGATGGTAAGATTTTGCCAAAATGATATTCGTAAGACGGTTGTGTGAGAATATTTTACTATATGATAACCATTGAAGAAGAACAAAAACTCACTCAATAACTTTATTAGTGCAAAAAAGAAAATACAGATTCATGCGCTATTGTCCATCACATTCTTCTCGTTAACATTAACTTATCAACCTTTTTTTACAAATATATTATTGGTAAAGCACTCAATGTAAATTCAAATCTAAACTGACCAACATAAAACGAAAACAAAATCGAACAAAAGAAAATGCAAAGTTGGAAATCAGTAACTAAAAGTCCATTCAGATGTATGTGCAATTGTCATGAGACTTTTGTCGAATCATATTTTTTTGTGCTAATCCATTAGACCTTACTCGAATAAAAAAAGTAAAGAAACACTAACCAAAAAAGACAAAGAAAATTACGCATAGTAACTTAACTAAAGAGAGAAAAGGATATATTCGAAATTTTAACATATAATATTCTCGATTCTCATAAAAAAAAATAGTATGCTTACCTAAAATCACAATAGAGGAGTCAAACCTTTAACGTACACTAATGGTGCGTTTGTTTGTATTTCTGTTGGAATAGAAATAGAAAAAACTATTTTTGTTCCGAGGAACAATTTTTTACCAGAAAAACGCGTTTGGTAAACTTGTTTCGGGAATAAAAAAAGAACGGAAACATGTTTGGTAAATTTGTATTCTTTTTTTGTTTCTTTTAATTTTTAATATTTTTTAATATTTTTATTTTCTTTTTCTTTTTCTTTCATTTTCCTTTTTTTCTTCCTTGTGGCAGGTCACCGGCCGCCGGCCATGGCCGGCGGCCCGGGTGACAAGGGCCGGCGGCCTCGCCTTGGCTGGGCGAGCTCGGGCTCGCCCAAATCCGGCAAGACCGAGCCTCGCCAGGCCATCGCCAAGCGACGCCGACCTAGCGGTGGCTGGGCGAGCTCAATCTCGTTGGATCTAGGTGAGCTCGGGCTCGCCCAAATCCGGAAGGCCGAGCTCGTCCAGCCACCGGCGAGGCTCGGCCTCGTCGGATCTAGGCGAGCTCGAGCTCGCCCAGCCAAGGCGAGGCTGAGCCTCGCCAGCCGGCACGACGCTCGGCCTTGCCGGAGGCCAGCGACGCTCCGACGAGGTCGCTGGCCCTTGACTGCCGATTGCCGGTCATGACCGAGGCCGGCGACCGGCAAAAAAAAAAAGAATAAGAAAAGAAAAAGAAAAGAAATAGAAGAAAATAAGGAAGAGAGAGAAAATTTGTTTCTCAAAATTGTTCAGAAACAAGAAACAAGTTTTTTTTTTTCTTGTTTTTGTTCCAAATTTATTTCCGAGAACAAAAAAACAGATTTGGAACAAAAACGCAAACAAACGTGTTTTTGTTCTTTTTTTGTTCCGAGAACAAAAAAACAGAAAATTTGTTCATGAACAAAAAAAAGGGAATACAAACAAACAGCCCCTAATTCTAACCTAATTTTCAGAATCATGGTAGTCCATACCGAGTGTAGCTCTCTCAATCAAACAAATGCATTTCTCCAACTTTCCGCAGTGGCTAGTCACCATGAAAAGAAAAGAAGTCCATTCGTTATATGATATGTATCACGCTGAGAAAATTTTATGTGTAGTTAAAAACTTTATTATAATATTAAGAGGAAATAATAAAATATTTTCAAGGAAATATTTACTACTATGAGTTATAAGAGAAGGCAGAGTCTTCCATTATTGTTAAATTGCAATATCGAAACTCATGTTGTCCAGCAAAATTCAAGGATTGAACGAGGCAAGTACAACATTCTAGTGGAAGCTAAAAGGACAGAGTGCAGGAAAATTGCCCCTTGAGAATGATTAAGGACGAAGCTATTTCCATCTCTTAGATGACTAAATTCACTCAATTTTCATAAATAAATAAAAAGATAAATTTGCCCTCAATCAATCAATTGTAATTTTAAGTAGTGGTCTCAAATTTATTTACTTTCCTAATTTTTATATTTTTATGTAGGATCTAGTTGCCATAAATAAGAACTTCACATTTCTTGGCTTGTTTATTGCAGATATCCAGTGTCTATTAAATGCACTATTTTATTTTATTGGTAGATTATACTTTCATAGAAATTAGTTTTGTCGAAAAAAAGAAATTTCCAAGAAACATAATTCTTTTCAATGTTGTCGAGCAAATTTTTATATTAATTGTAAAGTATAATCTAGAAAAATTTTAAACATAGATGCTTTTTTTAACAATATCACGTATTTATGAACTATCACTTTTGTTGTGCACCTCACCATCACTTGTTTACTCGACAAAACTTATTTCTACAAAAATAAAATTCAAAAATAAAAATGAAAGCAGTGTGCCTCTAATATACACCAGAAACCCACAATAAACAAAAACAAAATATGTAATATGCTTAATTATGCCAACTAGATTATAAATAGGATTTGAAAAAGAATAAATAAGAAAAGTGAATTAATTTGGGGCCACCACTTTTAATTGCATTTACATGATTGAAGACAATTTTGTCTTTTTAATGGAAAATGGAGTGGATTAGTAATATAGGAGTGGAAATAGCGCAGCCCATAATTAATCCTTTCAAAATTAGATTCCTATATGTCAACCTTAAAGAACATATCGTAATTATATGTCTACAAAGTGAAATAATTTCTAATTTGAATAAGAGCTATTAGAAAAGGGAACAAATTCGACAAGGATGTATGGATATTAAGTCACACTTATGAGACTCCAGTTTTTTCCTGATAAAATGATTCTAAATTGTTTCATTTAGGGCATGAGCCGGTGTTAAAGATGGTGGCCGAAAAGTCGAACAGAAAATCTTACCTTTGCCGAAAATTGATTTTCTATTTGTGTGTGAATCAGCGTATGTTAAAGATTTCAAGTGAATTGGTGCTTATCACTTCATGTATTTTAGTGACTCTAGACTAACTTGCAGCGAGAGAAGCGAAAGTGACCGAGTGGGACGATTTGGTATCCAACGACATAAAAAGCCGTAGAGAATATGAAACGACATAGATTTCCCTTAATCTATGACCAAAAAGGTTACTAGACTCCCTAGCACAGGAAGAACTAAAAGAGCTAAAACAAAAGAGTGGATTCCTAGCTTTTGGTTTCGCGGAAAATGTGACTTTTTGGAAAATATTTTCTAAAAAATCATTCTTAAAAAAAAAATAATAACCATATTTTTCGTTGTTCAACTGAAATTTGAAAATGCACTAAATATATTTTTCACTATGGAAAATCTTTTTCTCTATGCACCCCTTTCAACAATTTATTATTATTATTATATATTTTTTAAAAATCGATTTTTAATTATTATTATTTTTTTCTTTTCCTTCTTCTTCTTCATTGACCGATCGTTGACCATGGCGACGGTTGGGCAATTGGCGTAAGCAAGCTGGACCTTGCCATAGGCCGAGGAGGCCGAGCTCAAGCCCCGCCCAGGTGGCTAGATTTGCTCGAGCTCACTCGAGGTTGGTCGGGCAAGCTACTACCTCACCAGATCGGCCAACCTGGGTGAGGCTTGAGGCCCAAGCCTTGCTGGAGGTTGCTAGAGCCTCGTTGATGTCTAGCAACTTCCGATGAGGCTTGAGCACCGTCCAGGTGGCCAGATCTGGCGAGACTTGAGCTCGTTAGAGTCGAGCGAGCTCGGCCTTGTCTAAGTTGTCGCGACCTAACCCCTCTCATGGGTGAGGGAGCTTTTGTTAGGTTTATGAGTATAGTCAATTTCGAGCTAATGACCACCTATTGACTTGAGTTCTCCTAAACTCATACCCTACGCGATAGTCTATATTTTGACTAAGGAATCGCCATTAACTTTTTTGGGATTGGCTAAAAATCCAGTAAGATATAGGAGAATACCTTACTATTTACGTAACCAGAGATTTTAGACTTGGGACTTGATTATGATTAATGCCCTTTCGGTACCTAACTTTATCATGTGCTAACTAACACCATAGTAGTGTATCAAGAAAAATCTAAGGTTTTTTCTAACAATTCCAAAACAAGGAAATAATATCCAAATATTGAAAAGCGTAATCAATTATAATCATAATAGAAAATAGCAAACATTCTAAATTGTCCATAAAAAAGAAAACAAGACAAAACCAGACAAGGATCCCTATTGTAAAGCTCTAAAGGCTTATCCAATTTTACATTTTAACATTTTTAAAGGATTTCCAATTTTTCTAGAATCTTTTATTTTTTCTGATTTTCTGATTTTTTTTAATGATTTTTCTAATTCTTTATTTTTTTTCAGGACTTTTCTATTTTTAATGATTTTCTGAATTTTCTAAAGTTTTATTAATTTTCTTATTTTCCAAAAAAATTTAATTTTTTCTAATTATATATATTTAATGAATTTTTCGAATTTTTCCAAATTTTTAATGATTTTCTAAAGTTCTAATTTTTTATTAATTTTTTTGAATTTTTTGAACTTCTTATTGTTTCCTAAAATTTTAAATTTTTTTTATCATTTTCTGTATTTTTAAGTTTTAAATTTAATACTGACAATTTTTTTTAATTTTAATAATTTTTAGAAAATATTTTCCGAAAACTTTCGATTAATTTTTTTATTAGTTTATTTATTATCATCACATTCGGGGAACGGGCTCGCACCGGTTTTACGCGATCCGGCCCATTGACCTGAGCAAAACCCGGACCCGACCCCAGTCGGATTAAAAAAAGACTTTTAATTTTCCCTTTTTTAATTCGTTTTCTTTTCCCCTTTTTTGGTCTTTTCCCTATTTTGTCCTTTTCTGTCTTCATCTTCCACCTCACGCCAACCCTCCTTCACCGAAGACTCCACCACCTGCTACTTCACGGAACTAAGACCGCCCCTCCCAACGCCCCGCCATCGCTCCGGCCGACGACCGCCAGCACCTACGTCGCCGCCAAACCACCATCATCTGCCCGCCGTCCGTCCCGACCGGCGACGATCAACGCCGAGCGCCCACTCCAGCGACCCGAAATTTCACAAAAAATCCTCCCCTAAACTCCGGTATGAACACCAGAAATTCCAGAAATAAAACAAACACAAAGGCACTAAAAAATGGAGAGAGACGTACAGCAGGCTCGCCGACGTGGGGAGGCTAGCTCCAGCGAAGGAGCGTTTGCAAGGCCAAACTTGGGCGGCGAAAAACACATCGCGAAGTCACATGAAAAAACAGCAAAATACGAAGAAATCAAATAGGGTTCGGTGAATACAGAAACGACTGAGATCGGTTTCGAGTTAAACGCGAGAAATTTTCCGGTCTTCTTTTAAGCATTCTAACAAAAGCATAGCGTGCACTTTATAAAACAAGCTCCAGACTGATATCATAGTGAAATGAGACTCAAATTTCGACACATGATGACAACATGAACCCACATCATAGATTATAACTCAGTCTCATTACTAATATCAATCGCCTATGATCTCTAAAAAATAGAAAAATTAGATTTCGGGCTCAATGAGACACGGCCGAAAAATGGTGTTTGAGAGCGAACTCCTACCTGTTACGGGGTGAAGTTTTGGCGTCGTACAGTCGCCGGCAAAGCTTCGACGGACGACGAGACGAGAAGGAAGGCTTCGGCTCAACCGTGGACAAAGACGGTGGTCGGGAATGGCAAACCGGAGGTGATAGGCGCCGGTCGGTGGGAACGACCGATGGGTGGTTATGGGTCGGCGGTCGAGGTCTAAGCGCGATGATCGATGTTCGTCGTCTTCTCCGGTCGGAGCTCGAGGCTAGCGCACGTCTCTCTCTCTCCCTTTTGCGATCTGGACCCAGCCCAGAAAGATGAAGTGCCCTCACGTCCCTGTGTGAGGAGAACTTGCAGAGAACCCCCAAAAACTTTCGAGCCAATCTCCTGCCATAACGCGGAGCGTCCCCCCTCTCTTCTCTCTCCCCCCCTTACTCGGTTTCTCCTCTTCTGCCAACGAACAGCAGCCGAGAGAGAGAATAGGCGGCGATCTTCGTGAGATGTGCAGGTTTGAGCATCGTCCATGAATTCCATGAACGTCGCCTTCAAAGCTCTTCGAGTTTCATTGATCTGCTCAGATATCTTCTTATACTCCTTGTCCACTTCATCCGTGACTTGTTGAATTGCCCGGACCTGGATCTACAAGCGGTTGTGGAAGCATCCGCCCTCCTCCCTATCGTCCATCCATTTTCCGTTACACGCCTCATTCCCCGCTTCGTCCGGTGAGCACCAGCACGCCCTCCTCGCCTCCGTAAGGAATCTTTTTTGTTTTTTCCTCGCCCACGCCAGCTCATGCGTTCCAGGAGGCTCCCCACTTTTCTCACGTCACTCTTATGGCGTTTTTGCTTCGTGGGCGCTGGTTCGTGCAAACAAAGGGGAAGAAGCGGCCTTGGGCTGGGCCGCTTTTTAGGCTCTGATGGGCCAAATAAAAGGAAAATGGGCCAAAGAAAAGAAAGGAAATGGGAAGCTGGGTTGCAGGTGAGCCGAGACCAAGTGGGCTAGACAAGCAGGCCCGCTCGCTTTTATTTTTGTTTTTATTTCATTTTTTTGGGTCCACTTTATTCATCTTTCCGATTTTTTTGCTTCTTATCTTTTATAATTTTTTTATATTTTTGCAAAATAAATGGATATTAAAAAACGTCAATAAAATTTGGGTGTTAGCAAGGCTTGACTCGTTAGGATCAGGTGAGCTCAAGCCTCGCCAGCCTATGGCGAGGATTTAGCTTGCCTGTGGCTAGTTATTGGCTACTGTAATGGCCAATGACCAGCCAATGAAGAAGAAAGGGAAAAATAAATAAAAGGAAAGAAAAAAAAGAATAAAAAATAATTAAAAAATCAATTTAAAAAATAAAAGAAAAAGGTGTTTGATAAGGGAGAGTGCATAAAAGAAGGTATGAAAAGTGGAAAACATTTTCATAATCTTAGAGGACTTTTTTCTCTTCATGGAAAATACTTTCCCCCAATTAATTCATTTTCCGTAAAAGGAATGTCAGAAAATCTAAAACATATTTTTGGATTTTTTTTTTTTGTGAAACGAAGGGAACCTCAGTTCAAAGAGTGCTCCTAGGCTCATTTGTATATGTATATGCAAAAGTGTAGCTCATCTACCATGTTCACGTTTGGTTGCTTCATGTTGGGAAAACTTACAGACTATGCAATCTTATGCAGAAGGCAGATTGCTGCAGTTGATTTTCAAGTTACTTTATGAGAACGTCTCCATCTCATCCAAATTCTTGCACCGTGTAATTAAAGACTTATTTGCATCTGAAAGGCAAAGGCGATATTGTGAGATGCTAACTATACAAGTTCAGGTTCACTTAGCCTAGGCTTTCATTCCCTCCGTCTCTGATCCACCATCTTCTGTAGGCAGCGTTGACAAAAACTTAGTGCAATATTCCGCCATTCCTTCTCATCGCGCCTCAAGTTTATTAATAGCTAAACGCTGACAAGGGCCTACAAGCTAATCTCAGTAGCGGCGGCATATTTTTTTGGGCGAAGCATCCTAGGATAAAGGCCGAATCGCCACATCCCATTCATATTCACCATTCTGTCGTCATGAAATGTATTGGTAGGGAAAAGCTAATAATCTGCGCCCCAACTAACACACATAAATGGATGTCTGCTTATTCTGATAGATAAGGACCGATGATCACACAAAATTCAATCAAAACTTAAGAGTATTACGATGGCAATGTACCATTCAAAAAGAAAAATTATTTGAGGGATAGGAGGGCGCACATGGTCTGTACTACAGTCAGTGCAAGCAACACCACCACAGCGATAACTGAGAGGAACTTCCACGGGCTACTGTAGTTATCACGCATGAATGTCGCCTTCCATTTGTTAGAAGAACTTCGGCAATGCTCAACAAGCTCATAACTAGGGTTGTAGATGTCACACCTTGGACCTCCCCTCACCGTGGGAGCACGACGTCCACGGGATTAATTTGCGACATCCTAAGAGGTGTCGCCATCTTGTTACTTTTATCCTTTGATTTATCACATGCAAAAGTGTGCCCCCTCAACACCCAATCAACAAACAATAAACGAATAGTAAAGAAAACACATATACAAACACACTACTTATATATTGCTTCATTAGAATTGAAAAGTTGTAATTACAAGTCCGCCTAGTTGGGCCATTTAGATTACATCCAAATGGGGATAGAGGGTTAGTCCTACCTCTTCTACGAGGGCGACTGCCAAAAACGGTTCCCATCAAAAGGTCAGCTTTCTATGGCTTGGGCTCAAGGTCATAGTCCGGATTGGAGTCGAGGTTGTCCACTATGCCATCGGGATGATTTGCCACCGTGGGGTCCGATGAGGATTAATTGGGACCATCAGGTCCTATCAAACCCACGGATGGGCTCAAAGACCTCATCGTTGATCCAAACGAACCACGCCTTGTACTAATGCTAAACTAGGTGTCTTAAGCCTTCGTCCACCCTCACCGTAGCAATGTGCTTTTGGTACGTGATATCAGTCATCATATCCTCTATGTCCATAATAACTATCTCCATATGTACAAGCAAATTGAAACGGACAGGAGGGAGACTCATACCTAGAGATCTGAAAAGGGTAAAACAACAACAATTGAGTGAACATGTAATAAGTTAATCGCCTAAACCTCGTACAAGCGAATGTCTCAAATCGGAATCGTACGAATACTTGACATCAATATGTCAATGGCAGATCAATTGTCACGCCCCGATTCTCGAACGCACGCCCATCCCTCACTTGGTCGATTAATAGCGATGTCCTAGGATGCATCGCCGACCCTTTCATTTTAATATGCAAGCGGAAGCATATAATAAAATCCCCAGACAATAAAATAATGTGATAGAAAAATAAGGCCATATTTTTCACAAAATGAAAAACCACAACCACATTTTTATACACAGCAAACCACATAGCATATATTACAATATTATTCACAAAAGTCTGATATATCATACATCAGTCCACAACTTAAGGTTTGCAAAACAGGATGGGGTCTCAGTCCTCATCCGGGTTGTACTCAGGATCCTCCTCGAGGTCATCCTTCTTCTTCTTCTTCTTCTTCTTCGGGCTCCTCATCTTTCGACTCCTCCTTAGGCACATCCTCGGGCTCGTCCTCAGGCTCCTCATCTATAAGTTCATCCTCCTGTCCCTCCTCCTACTCAACGATTTCCCCTTCTTCTTTGCTCCAGTTAGCGTCTTCGATGGAGTACACGGGAGTATGAGAATCGTACTTCCTTAACATCGACACGTGAAAGACGTCGTGCACTTGCGCTAGTCTCAGCGGCAACGCAAGACGATATGCTAAGGTCTCGATTCTCTCAAGAATCTCGAATGGGCCTACGTACCTCGGACTTAATTTTCCTTTCTTCCCAAAGTGCAAAGTTCCTCTCATTGGTGACACCTTCAGAAAAACATGATCACCAACTTGGAATTCCAATAATCTCCGGCGCTTGTCTGCGTAACTTTTCTGTCTGCTCTGTGCGGTCTTTAATTTGCCTCTGATTACTGCCACGGCATCAACTGATTGTTGGACCAACTCTGGGCTTGCGATCTTCCTTTCCCCAACTTTGTCCCAACATACTGGTGTTTTGCATACTCTGCTATACAACGCTTCGAATGGAGCCATTTGAATGCTCTGCTAATAACTGTTGTTGTAGGCAAATTCCACCAGGTGTAACTAATTTTCCCAACTTCCTTTGAAGTCTATTACACAAGCTCTCGACATGTCCTCGAGGGTTTGAATTGTCCTCTCAGACTGGCCATCCGTCTGAGAATGATATGTCGTATTGTACTGAAGTTTGGTACCTAAAGCACTCTGCAGACTCTCCCAGAAAGCAGCAGTAAACCTCGGGTCTCGATATAAGATTATTGTAACCAGCACTCCATGCATTCGAACTACATGACGCACGTACAGGTCGGCGTGTCTATCTAGATTGAGGTCTTTTCGAACAACAATGAAGGGAGCTGACTTTATCAGTCTGTTGACTACTACCCAAATTGAATAATTTTCTCTCTGACTCCTCGGTAATCCGATCACGAAATCCATTGTGATATGCACCCATTTTGTGGCATCCTAGAATTTCATAGCGACCTCTAGATGCATTATGACCTATGGAAAGGTGATGGAAGTGCCATCGGATTATGTTATAGCCATTAGACCAATGAATTGCAATAGGTTAAGGCCGAGCATTTTAATGGAAAAATTATTTGGTTGGAAATATATCCTATGTCCATGGATGATCAAGGATTTTGCTAAAGGATAATTTGATAAGCAAAATTTTGTTCTTGGCCATGAACCTTATAAGTTGGATTTTATTAATTTATGTTACAAAGTTTTATGGCCATATAAATTGCAATTAGGTATTTTTATAAATGGGGATTTAGGGTAGATTAATAAAGGAAGGAGTGGGCCGAAATTCTTAGGCCAAGCCAGCCCAAAAACCAGCCCACAAGCTCCCACCATTCGACCGGCCCAAGAAGCCCAATGGGCTGTCGACCGAAGGAGGAAGAGGCAGATGGAGAAGTCCGGCCCAAAGAAAGCCCATCATCTTGCATGAGAAAGATGACAAGTGGCATGAGGAAGCAACCAAGTGGCCATTGCATGCAAGATTAATGATTGCTAATAATTGAAGGGAAAGAAAAATTAGAGAGAGGAGAGGCGGAGTAAGCGAGGGGGTCGTCGTGCGAGAGAGAGAGGGAGAGAATGCCGAGAGAAAGAGAGAAAGCCAAGAGAGGGAGAGTGAACCGAGAGAGAGGAAACGACCGTGAGCCGTGAAGGAAGAGGAGATCGTCGACGCCGCCTAGCCCCGCCGTTTGCTTGCCGTGATTTTCTTTGGATTTAAGGCAAGTAGAGTCCATTGATCTACATCTTGCTTGCTGTGATTGTGTGTGATGAATGGTAAATTTCGGATGTGGTACAGGTGAGAATTTTCGAAGTTATAGGAGTTGTGTCTTAGCCTAGTATTCTGTTTTCTGGAAAAACAGTCCGACCTTTGGTGATTTCGTGAGCTGCATGCAAATTTATAGTTGGAATATCACTTCGACTTTTTGATGAAAGTTGTAGAGGACTTCTTGGAGAGTAACATATCAAAATTTGAGAGGAAATTAATACGTATAGGTCGGTGAAACCATTTTTCTTTGAAGAAATTAGATCTGGAAACCATTATGCTGACCTAGTGTGATTCTGTGAATTTTATAAAATTATCCGATTGAAATTTGATCTTGTGTCCTTGATGAAAGTTGTAGATGACACTTTGAGGAGTAACATAATAAAATTTGAGAAGAAAATGACATGTGTAGGCCGGTGAAACGATTTTTATCCGCAATGGTTAGATCTGGAAATTGTTGCCTAGGGTTAGGGACGGTTATTGTAGTCATAGCTTTTAATATATCACGAATTTGACTTCTAGTCCATCATGAAATATTTAATTCTAGGTTATTTTTATAAAATATCAAAATTTCAGAATTTTCAGAGCTGATTTAGGGTTTTTACCGAATTTGTGAATGAAACTGTGCAAAGGTGATGTTATGAAATTTAAAAGGTTGTGATGCATGGACTGTACTGACTTGTATGATGTTCTTTTGATATGGTGTTCTTTATGAAATATTTTCCTCTAGATCTCTTCTATAACTTATCAAATTTTTAGAATTTATTAAGACCGTTTATTAATTTTTCTAGAATTTTAACTAAAGGAGTGCATTCTGTTTTATCCAAAAATTGCTGTATTTTCAAAAAATAAATGAATTATTCTATGTGATATAATGTCTTGAGTGGTTGATTATGCTGCATATGTGGTGACATTTAGCATGTCATATAACATCAAAAAGCTGGTTTAGACCTTTGATATTATTGCATCAAATGTCATGATAAAAAAATGAGACTTATATGTGAATATAAATTATGATAATGATGATACCGTCGGAGGTGTGAGCCGACGATGCCCCGGGAGTGTCAAGATGCCCAGAGTGTGGGTGCTGGATGCCCGGAGTGTGTGTGCCGTATGCCCCGGGAGTGTCGGGATGCCCTGAGGTGTGTGCCGGAAGCCTTGGAGGTGTGTGCCAGGGAGATTCCTCGTGATGCCAGTTGGGATGCGGGATGCCCGGAGATGTGTGCCGGATGCCTAGAGGTGTGTGCCGGAGGCTCCTCGCAATGCCAGGTTGGGTGCAAGCGATAAATGAGGGATGCAAACACTGGTCCTTAGGAAGAAAAAAAATGAGGATATCCTATTGAAAGATAAAATTGGAAATTGAATCATGCGCATGGGTGTGTGCATATGGTATGAGGCATGATCTGCTTATGAAAGTAAATTGATACTCTATGAAATTGAGAATGCGATCATGAAGGCTTGAATGGATCTCATGGGGATATACACATGATTGTGTGGATGATATGAATCATGCGTATGTATGTGCATATGGTATGGAATGAACCTCATGGAAAGCATGATTGCATGGTGGTATATGCACGATGGCATGGTGAGATATGCAAGACTGCACGGTGGTATATGCACGACTGCATGGTGATATATGCATGACCGCATGGTGATGTATGCTCGATGGCATGGATGATATGTGCTTTACTCGTGATATTTTGATTGTCTTACTTGTTGCACTGTGTAGTTTGGTGGATCTTTACTGCTGAGTGGTTGTACTTATCCCTTTGGGAATTAACATTTCAGATTGAAAGATGCCTCTGCCACCGGTCACGCATGGTACTTACTATGGCTTACCATCTGATGTTGAGGTGGAGTGCTCTGAGCATTCCTGTGTTAGTGTACCGGGTCTGGTGTTTATCCGAGTTCGTGTTTTGGTTATGTACGATGTGGGTCTAGCTGATGGCCCTGTAGTTGAGGAGTTTCTATCTGTATATGTTCGACGTGATGGTGTGATGATAGAGATGCTGCCGCCGCCACTGGCCGATGCACCGAGTTGGGTGTGATCGCGCGTACGACTGGTAGAAGTCCTCCCGGCTTGCAATGCTGGGCTTTAACCTACTGACACGTCAAACACTTGGCGACATGCTTGGCGATGTCCGCCTTCATACCTGACCACCAATAGTGTTGCCGTAGATTCTAATATATCTTGGTACTACCAGGATGAATGCTATAACTGCTACAATGTGCTTCAGATAAAATATTTTCTCTAAGCTCCACATTGTCGGGTATAACCAATCTTCCTCGGAACCTTAATGTTCCCTCATCAGAAATCTGAAAGTCAGCCTTTCTTTTCTTAGTGTCCTCCTGAAGAATCTTCTGTACATATGGATCTGTCGGTTGGAGTAGCTGGATTATGACCTGGACATCCAGTTCAATTATGAGGGTGGCCATAAGACTTGAAAGGTGGCCTACCTCGAACTTGAATACCGAATCTCGAGCTCTCTCGATTAGGTTTCATTCCCTTAATCAATTTATGAGCTACTAAAGACTTTCGACTTAAAGTATCGGCGACCTTGTTCGCCTTACCCGGGTAATAGAAAATATCACAGTTGTAGTCTTTCAATAATTCCATCCATCTGCGCTATTTCATGTTCAACTCCCTCCGAGAGAATAGATACTTGAGGCTTTGATGGTCTGTGAAGATCTGGAATTTTTCTCCACATAGATAATGTCTCCAAATCTTCAGGGCAAAGATAATCGCCACGAGCTCTAAGTCATGCGTTGGATAGTTCTGTTCATGAGGCCTCAACTGTCGAGAAGCGTATGCAACAACTCTACCATGTTGCATCAGCACAGAACCCAACCCTTTGAATGACGTATCACTGTAGATCTCAAATCCTCCGAGACCAGATGGAATAGTCAGCACAAGTGCGGTAGTCAGCTTTTCCTTCAGCTCTTGAAAACTACGCTTGTACTTGTCTGTCTACACGAATTTCTCTTCTTTCTTTAGGAGTTTTGTCAGAGGCGACGCCAAAGATGAGAACCCTTCCACAAACCGTCTGTAATAACCTGCCAAACCTAGAAAACTTAAGATCTCTGTCACTGTAGTCGGTCTTGGCCAATTGATCACGGCTTCTATCTAGCTCGCGTCCACTAAAATTCCTTCTCCTGAGATCACGGCTGGAGCATTCGTCAACCCGAATGGCATTACTGTGAACTCGTAATGACCATACCGAGTACGAAATGCTGACTTAGGGATGTCCTCCTTCCTAATTCTCAACTGATGATATCCCGTCCTTAAGTCAATCTTCGAGAATATTGATGCTCCTTGCAACTGATCGAACAAGTCATCGATCCTCGGGAGGGGATACTTATTCTTGATCGTTACCTGATTGAGTTGTCGATAGTTGATGCACAGGCGCAACAAACCATCTTTCTTCTTTACAAACAGAACTGGTGCTCCCCAAGGTGATGCACTAGGATGAATAAATCCTTTATCCAGTAACTCTTGCATCTGCACCTTCAGTTCCTTCAACTTAGGTAATGCCATTCAGTAAGAAGCCTTAGAGATTAGCTTTGTCCCGAGTGCTAACTCAATCATAAATTCGATTTCCCTCTATGGCGGCAATCCTAGCAATTCTTTTGGAAAGACATTCGGAAATTCTTGCACGACTGAAATGTCTTCCATTTTCAGTTTCTCAACTGTCGTATCCACGACAGTTGCCAGGTAACCTTGGCAACCCTCGTCTAACAAATGAGTTGCCTCTGGCGACGAGATCAGGAAAATCGAGGGTCCTTCTCAACTCCCAATAAACTCGCCACTTCCACATGCTAACAAAATAAACTAGGTTATTTCACGACATCAACTCATTACTACAAGATGTTCTTTGAGCCAAACCTTTTCACTCATGACATCACAATTACACATTAGCCAACCCGTCAAATACAACTCCAGTCAGCGATTCTCCTACAATCTTAACACCACGAACTGAAACTCCACAAACTCAATCCAAAATTCTACTGCGCTACTCTAATACAATCACCCTAAAAACATTCTTCTTCAGATCGGTGCGTGGTCCTATTCAATCCTGTTCCTTTTTGCCATCCTAGTGGCGTTCGATCTGCGGTAGCAGTGTCTGAGCTTCCTTGGACTCATACTGACAGTTCTTCACCCGATGGTCATGCTGGCTACATCCATAGCATGCTCCCGTTATACCAGGATACTGGATTGATCCATGCTTTTTCCTACAAACTCGACTCACATCTAGTGAGTCCTCTATCTCCTGTCAGGTGACAGCTAGCACTTATCCTTGCACTTGTGGCATATTCCAACTACCCTTGCAGTGTGTTCTATAGCGCATTCCTTTTGATCTATCCCATTAGCGGCGATGGCACTTGCGATCCCATCAGCCTATGCAGACAATCCTTGTCCAAGTGGCTATGATGGTGACACCCATAACAAATTCTTGTCCTAGGAAAAACACGAGCTCGATCCTTGTCGTCTCTCATAGGAATGACATATTTTATTCCGATTCAGTGCTGACTTGTCTATCCCACCCTTCCTATTGGGCAGAATAGAACATTTTTCTCTTGACATCGGTCTTTTCCCTGACTGATTTCCACTTCTGCTTGAACTGAATCTTGACTTAGATACTAAAGTCTATTCCCTGATCACAACTCTAGGTTGGACCTTAGCAGGTGCAACAACAACAGCGATGATGACACTGGTGACAGTAGTAACAGCGACAATAGCGACCGCTCAGTCATGAGCTTACTGGCTCAACAAGTTCCCTAAGAACACTAGCGCCTGAATGATCTCGTCGAACCTAGGATCATTCGGTGCTGCTACACTTCAGTATTGGCCTACAACGGTAGTCTTACACTCTCGCTGGCCTGAGCCAATGCTCTGCCATGACTACCTTGGGCACCGATCCTTGTCGGCATTCTACCCCGAGTCATAGAGGTTACTATCCTTTTACTAGGAGTCCTCAACTCCTGATCATTTATGCTACAAGATCTTTGTAGAAACCTATTTTCTAATTTCAATACTATATTAGAATTTTGAGTGACCCACAAACAAGCTACCAAATAGCTATCACTCACATGCTATGAAATAAAGGTCATTTCTACTTACTATCCCATGACCCATCGCACTTTATCACTCCATACACAAACCTACTTTGATACCACCAAACGGGATGTCACGTCCCGATCCTTGAACGTGCGCCCATCTCTCACCTGGTCGATTAATAGCGATGTCTCTAGATGCATTGCCAACCCTTTCATTTTAATACGCAAGCGGAAGCATATAATAAAATCCCCAAATAATAAAACAATAAGATATAAAAATAAGGCCATATTTTTCACAAAATGAAAAACCACGACCACATTTTTATACACAGCAAATCACATAGTATATATTACAATATTATTCACAAAAGTCTGATATATCATACATCAGTCCACAACTTAAGGTTTGCAAAACAGGATGAGGCCTCAGTCCTCATCCGGGTCGTACTCAGGATCCTCCTCGAGGTCATCTTCTTCTTCTTCTTCTTCTTCTTCTTCTTCTTCTTCTTCTTCTTCTTCTTCTTCTTCTTCAGGCTCCTCATCTTCCGGCTCCTCCTCAGGCACATCCTCGGGCTCGTCCTCAGGCTCCTCGTCTATAAGTTCATCCTCCTGTCCCTCCTCCTGCTCAACGATTTCCCCTTCTTCTTCGCTCCAGTTAGCGTCTTTGATGGAGTACATGGGAGTATGAGAATCGTCCTCGAGTTTAGGATCCTTGGCATCCACTATTGACCTGTCCTTAGTATCTGCCGTCCCTTCTCCGAACGCCTTTTCCAATATGTACAAGGGTGCACTACCTTCCGGTATGGGACCCTCTCTTCGCCCATTGTGGTAGTGACGGTACCACGATCGATACTCATGGGGCCTTAAGGCGTCTCTACCCACGTCAACCCAGACGGTCGACTTAATCAGTATGTACTCCAGTCCCTCAGGGTGGTTATGAATATGGAAGTGGTATTCTATCTCTGTGACCTCTTCAGGGATGCCAAAGTGCATAGGAGGATGAGGAGGGGGAGGTGCTGCCATCTAGGGACCTGGAATGTTGTCCCACAATTGGGCGAGACTACTTCTCAGCGAGTTCTAACTTCTATCCTCCTAAGACCCGATTAGGAAACCAATACACTTTAAAGGCTGCCTAAGCACAACATGAGTCGGGGGACTTACCTTGGCCTCTATTTCCTTCCTGCAAGTTAGTATATTGCAAATATACACAAACCACATCAATTCACCCAATCAGATCGAACTATCGATCAATCGACCTAGTCGATTACATGTCAATCAAACCATTCCCTGGTCATTTTAATCAATACTATGCATTTTCCAAGATAGTATATCTAGTCACCGAGCCACGTGCATTCTTTAAGGCAACATACTTAGTCACCGAGCCACGTGCATTCTCTAAGGTGAAATGTCTAATCACCGAGCCTCGTGCATTCTCTAAGGCGACCTACTTAATCACCGAGTCACATGCATTCTCTAAGGTGACGTACTAATCACCGAGCCACGTGCATTTTCAAAGGTGATGTACTAATCAACGAGTCACGTGCATTCTCCGAGGTGATGTATCTAATCACCGAACCACATCATACAACATTCTTTCTCACATTTTATTATATCAGATAAAATATCATGTGTGGGTACATGGTTGGGCTTAACCAAAATATAATAATTTCACTTCCACAAATCCCACCCTTTTCTATAGTCCACTAAAACATTTTTTGTACTGTTAACCGACGCCCGGTTATTTTCCAATTAATTACCAAGATTAATTAATTTAGGAAAATAATCATAATATCACAAATAATTCATTTTAGCACAAAATAAAGCTCAATTAAATAAATGGATTGCACAACGATAATCATCATAAAATTCCGGCCACCGGCTATCTCGGTCTAATTTTCGAAAAATAAATAAATAAATAAATAATTACAAAAATTAATTATTAAATAGCAATAAATCCAACTTAGGCCCGTAATGCCTAATTAGACGCCGAAACGGATTCGGAAAAATTCCGAGACTCGTTCAATAATTACTCGAGCCTATCTACTTGCTAATTACACTAACCATTTGCCTAACATGCATAGGTAAATCACTAATTTAATTATTATAATCTAATATATCCAGCTAATTGTACTTAATTAAATCTAATCAACCCCTAAGCATCATTAGTCTACTAAGAGAGGATTAGTGAGTTAAAATCATTTGTTTAATGAGCCGAACGGTTCCAAACGTTGGGAACGTCACGGGGGTCACTTCTCTCCAAAGTGGGCCTAGGTTTCGAGGCTTGGAACCACCTCAAAACGGGCCTTTAAGCTGTTGCAAAACCCACAAAACTTATGTTATGTTCTTGCTGAAACAGAAGGGAAACAAGCTCGGTTTAGACGGGAATTGATCGGGGAAGAGTGCAAAGGCCAAACCAGGCCATGGTGAGGCTTATCGGCGGGGGAATGGCGGTGCACGAGCTCCAATTGAGCTCCACAAGCTGCTGAACAGAGGCTGGGATGGCGTGAGGTGTAGGTGGGGGGATCGGGGTCGCGCAGGTGGTGGTGCGTGCGTGGATGGTGACGTGATGGCACTTCGGTAACGGGCGGCTGCACGCGACTGGGGCGGGGGCTTAAGCGATTCTTCCTCAGCTACTGGTCTTTGCACGGTGCAAATGGAGGGCAGGAAAGGAGCTGGTCGCCGGCCACTAAGGGAGGGAGAGAGAGAAGGAACCAAGGGGGCCTACCAAGCTTATTTTCCACAAGCTCGTCCCATTGACCATCCATGGCCAAGTGTGCATCCTTGGCTCACAATGAGCCACCAATGCTCATCCAAGGACACTTGAAATGGTCCATTTTGGCTAGGCCATAGGGGGCACACGAAATTGGCAAGGGAATGGCTTCAATGGGACACTTGTTTCTTCTCAAATCAACCTCAATTGGCTTCAATAAAATCTCATTTGGCCTCCATAAATTCCATTGACATCTCAACTATCAAATTGGCATTTTTCCTCATCAATTGATCCATCTTGCATCCCAAATTTGCGATAAAAAATGATCCATGTCTTTTTCTGAACAAAAACGGCTCGGCGACGACTTTTTCCCAAAAAGTCTTAGGTTTAAGAAAAATCTTATGAGACTGGGTCGACTTTCCTAGAATTTATTGTGAGATGACATAACTTCCAATTTCTGAAATCGAGCTCAAATTCATGGTTAATTTCAATTTGGCTCGTTTTTAGCGTGACTTAGGCTACTAGGTAGTTTTCAGAAATTTTTAGTGCAAATGACCCATGGTTGATTTTCTTCAAGCCACAATGAACCCACTGGACTCATTGGCGACTCTTGATTGTCGTGAAAATCTCGAGGATCCAAATATGGACATCAAGGTACCAAAACAATAAGAAAATCAGTCTAGTGCCGGCCGACGAGAATTTTCCAATTTAGTGGTGTCACCCACGATTAGCCACATATCTCTGTCAAACCGACCTATCTCTGATCTCAAATTAAATTTTAACTGTGCTGTAAAGGTCTCTAAAGATGGGCACGGTCGAGAAGTTGATTCGTGGTCGAATTCTCAAATCCATTGCATTAAAATTCCTTAATGGTTTCCCCAGATAGTCTAGTTATCTCGAGAGTGATTAGCTCTGAGAATAGCCCTATAGGCACGTCAATGAAATGCCCGATTTATTCAGTAGAAAATAGGACTGAAAATCTGGGATGTCACATCAATAGCAAAGCTCTTGCTTTGCCTTAACTAAATACATGAAATGGGGTTCCCAAATACCTAAAATGCTCACACGATCCAGGACCCACAAAATGTTCCATAATCAGAAAAATTATATACGTATCAAATAAAAACTTTTACAATATACACATGATTCTCAAGTCCTAAATAATAATGTAAAAAATACACGCGTGCCTTTCAAGTCACCAATAATGGCACATAAAATATGTTTGAGTCAAATAATAGCTTCTAAAATAATTACGTGGCTCTCAAATCCTAAATAATAGCATATCAAATATGCACGTGCCTCTCAAGTCACAAATAATGGCATAAAATACGTACGTGCCAATTAATAGCTTCTAAAATATGTACATGATTCTCAAATGTCTCAAATGTAATCTCGATCAAGAACCACATTATATTCCATAATATATGCACACGAGAATCCGCAACACATCACATGGCTTCCCTTTATTACACACATAACCAAAATCTATCGGTTCTTCTAGAATCTACCGGGCATCGTCTCGCCTCATTTGGCACGACAACGTCCCGAAATCCATTAGTGACGGCATCCGAAATCCATTAGGCTTCATTTCGAAATCCTATCCGCAAATGGCATCCGAAATGCATCGAACATCGTCCCGAAATCCATCGGTGACAACATCGTCTCGAAATCCATTGGTGATGGCTTTCCTCATGTGACCATATGTGCAAATGAGCACACAACCAGTTTTTATCATTTCTCTAGTTCGATGCAATAGTGCCTCAAAGGTGTGCCAAGCGAAGTGTATGTTATGACTTACCGAAACTGCATTGTTACAATATTTCAAGTATAAAACGAGAACTGTGGCTTGACCCGTTACATTTGAGCATCGACTTAAGTCAAACCCTGTTCAAAAATAATATACCTCAATATCGCCAAACCAAGAGTGAGACTTGGCCTAGCGTACTTCCATGCACATCTAAGACCAACGTGAATCTCATTTCAAAGCTCATGGTGTGTTTTCAAGCATCAACAATAACGTATAGACAAATCATAACTACTAATGGTGTGTTCGGAAACTATTTTGTTCGTGGGAGCAATTTCGAATAAAAAATTATTCTTTTTAATTTTGTTCTTGGGAAAAAAATTTAAGCATTTGAAAGCGTTTAGTAATTGGCAAAAAATTTTATTCCCGGAATAGAATTGCATTTGATACCGTTCTCAAAATTTCTAATACAAACCATTTTATTTTAATTTTTAAATAATTTTATTACTTTTTTTCTTCTTTCTTTTTTTCTTTTCTCTCTCTTCTTCTTCAACCTTTGGCTAGTTGCTTGGCTCGGGATGATTGACAACCAGCCAGACGAGGGCTGCAACCTCTCAATAGGGTTGTCGGCCCTTGGTAAGGCTGCGCCTTGTTGCCCAAGCCTTGCCAACAATTGGGTGAGGCTCGGCCAAGCCTTGACCGGGTGAGAAGCCTTGCCTAAATCTAGTGAGGCCGAGCTCGCCTAGCTGTTAATAGGGCTTGACCTCGCCAAGCCACCACGAGGTCGGCCTTGCCTTGGTTAGACGATGTCGACCTCGTGGTGGTCCACCAAGGTCGAGCCCCACTAGTGGCTAGTGAGCTTAGCCTTGCTAGCCAAGGCTCAAGTGAGCCTCACCCTACTAGGCAAGGCCTCTGGTGAGCTCATCGGACCTCATCTTAGCCTGGCGAGCTTGCTAACGACCAGTGGCAGTGGACAGTGGCAGTGGCGGCTGATGGTGACGGCGATGGAAGAAGAGAGAGAAGGAAGAAAAACAAGAAGAAAATAAGAGGAGAAAAGAAAAGAAAAAAATTTGGGTTGCTTGATTTTGGAATTGTTTCCGGTAACAAAAAAGCAACTTTTTTTTAACACCTTGATTCTATTCCGAATCTATTCCTAAGAGTAAAAAATTTACCAAATAGATTTCTATTCCAAATCTATTTCTAGGAACAAAAAAATAGAAATTATTACTATTGGACAAGTTGCTAAATGCCTAAAAAATAATAAATCCTTGCAACCAAGCATAAATAATAACACATAAACAAATCGCTTCCACTAAAAACAACAAATCCTTGCAACCAAGCATAGGCAATAATAGATAGACAAATCGTGTCCACTAACAACAACAAATCCTTGCAACTGAGCATAGACAATAACACATAGATAAACCGCATCCACTGACAACAACAAATCCTTGTAATCAAGCATAGACAATAACACATTGATAAACCGCGTCCACTAACAACAACAAATCCTTGTAATCATGCATAGACAATAACACATAGATAGACCGCATCCATTAACAACAACAAGTCCTTGTAACTTCAATGATCACATAGCAAGATCTTGCCTATTCTCTAACCTCGTAACTCAAGCATAATATGAGCAAACCATACAAAAATAATACATGAATTCTACTCTACCTAGGATGGCTCAGCCCTATTTAACAATAAGAACAAAACCTAACCTAAGTCCAAACTACGCAAGACAACAACCTAACCAATGTTTAGGGGATCTACTTACGAAATTGGAACAAGAATGAAGACTGATGGTGGGTGGCTCACAGCTCATGACGGCGACAATGGTGATGGCGAGCAGGCAGCGACAACGGCTCACATTGGGCGGGGGGGGGGGGAGGAACGATCGAGAGAGAGGGGGAGAGAGAGAGGTAGAGGAAGATGAGTAGTCTCGGGGAAGAGAATAGAGAGAGAGAGAATGGTTCTAAGCCTTTTTATGAGAAACTCAATAATTGGATAGGTAATGATGGCTAATGATGATTTCCTTGACTTGGTTTGCAAGACTAAATCCTATCCATCCAAGTGTCACATTAAGGACTAATCTTGGCCAACCTTATCCTTCAAGCCTCAAAGGTTTAATCATTATTTAGTTTCAAGAGCAACTAATTTAGTTATGCAAACTAGATCTATTCTCTCCTTTGCCCTCCCCTTTTTATGGCCACCAAACATTAGTCTCTTTTCAACTTGTCCTCAAGAAACTATTTAACTCTCATAGTTAGGATTATTATGGCCTAAATCCCTGAATAAGCACATGACTCAACCATTGCACGTATGGATTACCTTCCAAAATCCAAGGATTGGTTTAAACTTAACAAGACAACTTGATCCTCAAGTTCCCTCCCTAACTTAGGCATGTGGGGCTTCTTGGCTTCCAATAATCGTTCCCTTTTAATTGATCAAAATTCAAGAGGACGAAGGATAATTGTGAGGACTAGCTAAATATCGTCTTAACCAAATAGGAATATCTTGAGATCATCCATGATTGACATTCGTAATTGGACTGAGGTTTGTGGTTAAGTTTTGAGCGGAAATGGCCTTAACATGGTCTACACAAATTGGGCAATTTCGGCAGTACTCAGGCCGCTAGACCCAAACCAAAGTCCGCGCCTGTCTAGGGTTCCACGTGTGACCCATGGTTGACTCGAAACCAACCCATGTTTGAGTCTGGTCAATCCATGAATAACCCTTCGTTGTCATGTAATCGTGTAGGATTGATTGACTTGCCTTGGCTTAGGGCCACACAAAATCGGATTAGGGTCGTTCGCGAATGATATAGTGACCGTGCAGAGTCACCCGCGACTGGTATATACTTGAGTTGAATAGATTCATACCCATCCATTAATGGACTCGTGATGGTACGTGATCATTTACATCGATTCTTATGGTCGAGTGATCTTTTCATGGTCGAACGCTTTGGTTTAACGTAACCCCAATCTTGAGTTGCCTCACCTCCAATCAGCTAATTGACTCGTGAACAATCCTTAGGATTGACTCATAACCCATTCTTCTTATTGGCATACTGGTCCTTAGTCCATTCCTTGTGCCCGAAATAGGAGTCTGAATCGAAAATGTCACAGAAGTAGGCGTTCCTCGTCCATAGGCAAGTTTCCTTGCAGAAGGTGTTGATTACTTTCACGGCAGCATCTTCATAGAACACGTTAAGTATAATGGTTCCTGCTTGGAAACTTGTTGGCGAGGAGAGGAGTGCTGGGGATTGTCTCGTCGAAGCTGATGCGTAGGACTGTAGAGAACGCTTGGATTTACAATGGCCGAAAAGGAACCCAGCAACCGTGTGCTGGGATCCCGAGTCATGGCTGGTGAGACGGAGCAGCAAGTCAACCGCTGCAGCAGTGGCAGAACCAGCGAGTCGTCGTCGCAGGTTGGATAAGCTTCGTCGGGGCAACATCCGCGTCGGTGAAGGGAGCAGGAACTTGAAGGTACTGGGCAAGGGGTTGGACAGAGCTTTGCAAGTCGTTGATGGTTCAAGTAGACTTGTGCTGCGGTGGCTGGATGTTTTTTCCGATGACAACAGCTTCTTGGAAGAGGAAGCAGCAACCGGGGGCCAGCGTAGCCTGTAGTCAAAAGAAAAGAAATTTTCTCTCTCCCTCTCTTATTTGTGCATTGGGAACGAGTCCCCTTCTCTTGATGTAGCCATATATTCTCTCCATCACTATTGTGGACGTGTTCTTGTGAACGGATCCGCCCCAATGTGGCCGTGTGTATCAATTATATGGTCTCCTCTTTGTCTTGTAATGGGTCCTTTTCATAGATGGTACAGCTGAGGCTTTCAAGGGAAGAGAGCATATCTTCGCTCCTCTTGGGAGTGCTTAATATATAATTATCTTTATCTCTTCCTCACTTGTGTTATTCTTTCCCCTTCTTTGATTTTGCATGTGCAGAAATCGATTTTCTTTCCTTCTCATCCGTTGGCCGCGAGCCACATTCCCAATTTGGTTAGACTAGGGACTCAATTCTATAAAGATATTGACTCTATCTTCCTCATCTTGTCTGCCAATTGCCAAAAAATCAATCACGTATAGCCTAATTGCTCCTTGAGAAATCCATCTTTCTTGATTCAATGCTCTTATCTATATGAGATTTTTGGCCACTTACAATGTTTACGGGCTAGCCCAAATTTCCTTTCACCACGAGGTTAGCACAATTTGTCCAGATCCATCCATTTAAATCCATCCATCGGTCCAATGAACGCAACTATTAATGCAAATGCTCCCAATATCTATATGTAATTAATATATTTATTTAGGGGTTAGATATTAATCTTTAATTTTTATGCAACTAATTTTTAAATGGTTAGGCAAAATTTAGGTATCAACACATAAGTTGTTCATGTAATCCTCCATGAACAAATAAAAAATCATCTCCTTTGGGAGAATGACCACACAGCAGAATGGGAGACATCCCATCACAGTATGAGACAAATATTTATAAAATCCAATCAAGTGTGTCATTTTGGTAGTCAAAACCTGGTTGAATTTTTGAAACTTTCTTCTATTAAGGTTTTATATGTATTTTCACATTAATAAAATCATCAAACATATAAAATAAATATATCACAATGTAAAGAATCTCAATACGAGCATGTAGGCTCCAAGAACACTCCAATTGGAGATTGGACACGTCCTCATGTGCCATTAGAGTGCACGGCACAAGTAACGCACGCACTAGAGTGCTTGAATCGGCATGAACCGCCGATTCAATTGAGGTTTGACTGGTTTGATGTTTGACCGGTCCGGTCAATAGAGAATCGGGTCGAGTGGGTTAACAAGTCGAGTCCTGGATTGGGTTGGTTTGAGTCACTCGGGTTAACCCACTTTGTGGGTCGCCAATGTTAGCATGACGTCAGCCCAAGAATGTGTGTAGGGAGCACTTGCGCGTAAGAGTGCATGGAGGCATGTGCTCAATGCATGCCATCGGCCATCGGAGTGTGGCCATGCGTGGGGGCGTGTGCCCCTGGTTGCGTGCAACCACTCACAATGCTCGTCTTAACGATCTCTTACCTTTTATGCAATTAAAATCAATTTTCACTTGACAAAAAATTCCTAAAAAGGCCAAATTCGTACTTTCGAGTTCTAAGCTATGAAAAGCTCCGATACCACATATAAGCTATAAAAACGGCACCTAAGATCTCAATAGCTAGAATCAAGAACACCTATAATTGAGTAAAAGAGATTTAAGCACATGATTTAGAATCCATTGTTTTTAATGCAGAACAAAGATGATCCAAAGTTCAAGTGCTTTCAAGCACTTTTTTTTTGTTGCCCTCTATATCACTGATTCAATGACATTATCTATTTCCCTCATCCTTCAGTAAATGCTTATCATGTGATATTCTTGTTCAATCCAGGCTCTACCGACATGTTTGCTCGTTAGCATCGTTGAGTGATGAGTACTACTGTTTTGGTAGTACCATTTTGGCATTGTTGTTAGTATTAGTATTGTCAGCATTGTCATTGTCAGTTCAATTTTTTTGGCATTACCGTTAGTATTAGTATTATCAGTATTGTCATTGTCTATTAAAGTTTTCGCTTCATCATTTCCTTAGATTATTGTACGACGCTCACTTTACTAACAAAAATCTTTGCCAGCTTACTTAAGTACTACATTGCAGAAAAAACGATCACTTAAATGTCTCCGGCGATAAATTCCAAGTAAAAATTTACGGGACTTTTATAATTAAAAATATAATATAACTCCGCATTAAAAAAAATAAAAAAGCAGTCCACGTGGTTTTTGGCTGCTGTCCAATGAAGAGGAGAAAATATGGGCTTTTTTTTTTTTTCTTTTATCTCTCTCTCCTCCGTTATCCTCTCCCTAAGCTTGTGTCGGCCCTCTTTATCACCAACACGGCCTCCAGTCTCTCTTGCTCGAAAAACCCATCTGGTCATGCCCTCTCTCCGAGTTCGACCTCCACCCCTCCTCCATCGTCGCCACCATATCTGGTCGAGTGACGTGGACACTCGTGAATTGCTCATCCATGGACGAGTGTCGGTGTCGCTCGCAAACCACCCGATTCGATCGGGTCATGCGCTCGACCCGGCTGACCTGGTTCAGCAACTGCTTCCGCCTCTTCATGGTTTAGCGGCTGTTACGAACGACGGCACCTGTCCGCGCCTAGCTGTCAGACTCTGCCGATGCCACACCGACCTATCGACGACCCGACCTCCGTTGGGCCAGCCGCCGCCATCGCTGACCATTATTGCCGGTCATTGAAGCTCCGACCGCGGGACCTTTGCTCTTCACCCTCCACTACTCATGTCGTGACAGAAATGGCCTCGGCAAAGTGACGTTGCTCGTTTATCATCTAGCTGGTGACATCTCCGAGCGTCGCCTTAGCGTGAGCTTTCGACTTGGACGGCCACAACACCTCCGGCCGATGGTCCCCTCTCCTACAGATGAGCAAGAAACAACAAAAGGGAGAACAACAGCAACAACAGGGACTCTGCGAAACGACCCAAACGACCGACGCCCGAATCGCTAAACTCAACAACCTCATCTCAACAACGTGAATCAAACTAAAGACGCTTCGTTTTGGCTAGAAGCAAGGACACAGAAACTAAATCTCGTTGAGTCATTGTGTCGAACAAGTGGTGTATGTTACGGGATCGAGGGTTTTTTAGCTCAACTGAGACCCGAACCGAAGGCCGGGACTCTCGACAGACAAACACACACAACAGCAAATGAAGGACAGGCGAGGGGTCGGAGTTCACGATAGCCTGACGGCCGCGAGCTCCGCCTTGATGCGCCCAAAACGGGGCAAAAACAGGGCTGGAGACTCACGATTTAGCTTGACGACGCTGGCTAGAGCTCATCGGATAGGGGTCGTGGTGGCCGTAGTGTCGGCTGAGGCTTGCTCACTCAGCTCTCTCAACCCGAGGCTTGCTCACTCAGCTCTCTCAACCCTGGTTTCTATCTCCAGAACCTCCCTCTCTCTTGGATTTAAAATCGAGCTCTCTCTCTACCTCCTGTGTCAGAGCTCGTGTGCTCTCGGGCCTCCCATGAAGTCTCTCAGGGGAAGCTTTCAAGCTCGCTACTTCTATCCCTCTTGACGTGTGTTTTTGGCCTCCGTCGGAAGCTCTATTTATAGGCGGAGGGGTGCTGGTTGATAGAGCTTCGGCCGGTGATTCTTGGCATCCCAACTGCGTTCTCCTTAGCCGAATCGGCGTCCGATCGACCGCCCTATTCGTGAAGGCCAGGCCCACTGCCCCAAGCTCCTCAACGCATTGAAGTCACGTCCCATCTGACCGAGTAGCTCCATGTGCGTCGCCGTTCGCCTTTCCATCCGGCGTCGCGCGCGTCCGACCTCCTTTACGCATGTGCTGCAGAGGCAGGAGAGTTAAAAGACAAGAGGGAGAGGGCCGGGCCAAGGAGAAGAAAAAAAAAAGGCGGGTGGGCCTCGAGCCCATTTAGGGAAGAATAAAAAGAGGGGGCTGGACTTTCACGCCCAGCCCCATAAGAACCTTTTTATTTATTTTATTTATTTTTATTTATTTATTATTATTATTTATTAATTTATCCGAAAATAAAAAGAAGAATATAAAACCTAATGGAAACTAAGACCTAGGTGATGCGAGAAAATATTTTTGTTAGGGTCAAATTGATCGCTAATTTTCTATGCAAATTAATTTTAAATATTTAGTCAAAATTTAGGTGTCAACAGCAGTATGTATATCTAAAAACAAAATCAGAACTATAAAGCTTTTTATTCCTCACCGACCACATAAAACTGCAACGCAATGAGAAAATTTTATGGGCACAGAGGGCAATAATTTCCTTATAATTACAAAGTATGGAACCACCAACTTAGTAGAAGTTAAGTAATTCTTATAAAAGAGAGAAAAAGAAGAACTCATATATGTGACTTTTTGCAAATATCCCTGATCAACCAAGGAGCACTTGAAAAGTATCCCATGCATCGTCTCCGAGAGAGTTCAACGTTTGGCTTGACTTGAGCTTGCCAATGGCTAGTCACTGGCCTTCGCCATGATCGGCGACCGGCCAAAGAAGAAGGAAAAAGAAAAAAAATATTTTTTTAAAAAATATTAAAAGAAGCGCACAAAGGAAAATCAAATTAACTTTTTCATACTAAACGGTAGAATAATTTTTTCTGATTTATTTTCAAATTTCCAGCAAACCTTAGAAAATATTTTTATTTTCATAGAAAATGACATTCTAGAAAATATTTTTCAAAAGACAAACAGAGCCTTAATTTCTTTAAAAAAAATTATAAAAATTGTTTACTAAATTTGTATTGCATAAAAGTGTTTTAACAATACCATTTAAAAAAAATCATAAGAAATAAGCTTTTCTAGATTTGGGTAAATGGATCGGGAGGATCACCATCTAATTCTTGACTAGTCAAATTCCAAGCCCTTTCTATTGCAGCCTCAAAACCTTTTTCAGCCATACCAGGAACCAGTGAGGACCCTTGCTGGTGTTGAAAGAGCGCTAATAGAACTATTAGCATAAACAAGTTCTCGACCTTAGAAACTTTGGTTGCATATAAATCAAGATGACACTTCCGTGCCTTGATTGGCTTCTAGTCAACCCCAAATGGCTAGTGGTGACTCCTAGAACTATTAGGTTGTTAAAGAATTGAAAATTGAAATGTGTAATGTTACGCGAGATATGAACTTGGAGAGATTGAGCTCCTAAATGATAGACCAATTGATGTGACAAAAGATGAAACATTTGAACTATATTTTCGATGCACCATTTGGTCTACCTTTGGATAGATTGTTTGAGGTTGACATTACATGGATCAATTGGGACATCTTTTCGATGAACCATTTACACTATTTTTCAAGCAATACCTCTAAACATATTTTCAGAGGGGCTCTTGAGGTAGGTAGCGATAGACCTGTGCTTGTTGCTGCCCGACCTCAGTCACCTAGTTCCCTAGCAACTTCAAACTTCATATCTGCATCTTGATGCTCTTCCTGTGTTCAACTTTTGTTGACCATCGTTGGCCATACGTACTTGTAGACCGATAAATGTTTGACAATAATCACCCATGTGCACCAATATTGATATCGATCCTTGCAGTCGTTGACAATGGGTCATGCGCTTAATAATATTCATGCCCATATCGATGACTTGGTCACTTTTTGGTGCAAACAAAATCATGGTATGATTTTCGTTTTGCCATTAAGGTATAGAAAACTTGATATAACGATAACATTGGATATTAATTGGTGGCTAGCTTTCTAGAGCTGTCAATGACGGTGGATTCGCCACTTGTTTTTAAACGATTGACAAGAGCTTTAAGCTGTTTAGGAGTACTGCACCAACTTAGGGGAGGATCACCATCTTATTCTCGACTAGTCAAATTCCACGCCCTTTCTATTGTTGCTTGCAACCCCTCATCCGCCGTGCCAACCGTCCCAGGGGCCGCTTGCTGGAGCAGGAGCGGCCATCTATTTTCGCTAGACAAAACAATTGGGATGGTTATTTCTTGTTTAGCTCGTAAAAAAAGATTGATGCTTCACGCATTGTTCCGCATATTTATATTTGGAATTAGGATGTTTATGGGCAAAAGAACATCCCAAGTGCCAAAACTTGATATAATGGGACATTCAAGTGCCAAAAGTTAGGAAGTGATACTTAAGTGCCACTTTTTTTGAAAAATGGGACACTTGAGTGTCACTTTCAGTGAACCCCATCGGAAATCTTACGTGGTAATTTTTTATTAATTTTGCTTATCTACGTGGCTCGCCGATAGCTGACTCAGCAAAAAAATGCAAAAACGATGTCTTTTTGACACAAATTTGAATATGAATTTAAAAATTAATTAAACTAAAATTAAAATCAATTTTTTTTAAAAAAAAGAGAGGAAGAAGATGAACATTGGTTGAGGGTTGAGTCGCCTCCCTGCCGTCGCTGGGAAGGGCTGGCAACCGTAGGGGGAGGGTCGGCCGAGGTTATCAGCCCCGGCCAAGGCTCGGGTTAGCGACGACGGGGATGCAGCGGGAGCGGGAGCCGAGCCCTTAGCCGCCGTTTCATCTTCTTCTTTTTCTTATTTTTTTTAAATTTATTTTTAATTTAATTTAATTAATTTTTATATTACTTATTTAGTCACATCAGCAACAAAACGACGTCGTTTTGCACTTGACTCGCCGGAAAATCGCTACATCAGTATTTTCACCGGATTTTCTTGCTGTTGGCATTTAACTGATCAATTTTGCTCTAATTTTGACACTTAAGTATTATTTTTCTAACTTTTGGCACTTAAGTGTCCCCCATGCCAAGTTTTAGCATTCTAGGTATCTTAGTGTCGATGTTTATGGCATATGTGAATACTTTCCAAATTTATTCTTGTCCTTAGAAATGTAGTTCTTAGATTAGATCTACCTAGATTAGTTCACATAAATTTTAACTTTCCATAATCTATTTTGAAGGATATAAAGTTCGAAAAATGTAATTACGGAGTTTAATAAGGAAGAATTGGACACACTAGACTGACGAGATCCTGACGGCTCTACAATCCCTGAGACCATGGAGATGAGAAGAACATTGGCGAAGAGTAGGCCAAAGAGCACAATACTCTTCGAGGAAGCCATTTCAATTCAAGGTAGTGAATTCGCAAGTGATGGATGTGTGATAACCTGGCAATCGTGCGATTCTTTAAATATATGGTGAACGGAGAAGAAGCAAGAAGGCGACTTGTGGTGGGATTAGATGATATTTGGACGCTGTTGACACCTAAATTTTTGCATAAAAAATGGGTTAATTTTTACCCCCAAAAAATAAAAATAAATTGCATAACATACAGTTTAGAAACATTTATTTTATTCCATTTTATTCATTTTTTGTATTGGACCGATGGTGAGCGTTAATACGACGTGAGATTTTTCACATATTTAGGTAATATACACCGATGGACATATTTTGGGCAGAAAGGAAATTTTCAGATGGAATATTTGAAAAAATACAAAAGAGAATATTGCACGGGGTGCAACGATATATTCAGGGGGAGTATGCACAAGCAAAATTGGAAGTGAAATATTTCACCAAAATCTAATTCCCTCTCCTTTATAAGGTGTTATGCGTACGACCAAGGGGGGGTCTTTTTTTCTTGGGTTTTATGAGAGTTGAAAATTGAAAAGAGAAAAAAATTCGGCTGTTTTGGGAAAAAGCAAAAAGTCAAAAAAGAGTGAAAGCAGAGGTGAGGAATAGTGAAGTGAGGTGAGGGACGTTCGACCAAAAAGAAAAAAAGGAAAAAAAAAAAAGGAAACCCTAGCGGCACTGTTCATCTTCTTTGCGGGGCAGCCCCTCGCCCGCGTTGGCGCCGCGCTCGCACTGGCCACCGTGCTGGCACCGCCTTTGCCAGCCGCTACCGCGCCTCCGCCACTTCACTTCCGCCACCGTCACTTTGCCGTTCTCCCCACGAAGCTTGCCGTGACGACTCGACGCCGCGCCTCGCTCGCCAATGCTCCCTGCAACCCGTCGATCCGACCACTGCTGTTTTGCCCGCAAGCCAGCACCTGACAACGCCCCTCTCTGCCTGTCCTCGATGCCTTCCAGCCGCTGTTCGATGACCACTTTTGTCCTAATCTCGCCACTCGGGTGTCCGACGCCGGTAGATCTGAGCTGAGCTCGCCTCCGCTCGCGACCTAGTGACCTCCGCATCCCTATTGCCCGCACCAGCAGTGTCGGACGCCAGAAACACCCACGCCGACGCCCCTGCTCCTCCCCTACACGTTGCTCGAACCTTCTTGACCCAGCGACCAGGCGATGCCAGCAAGTTCCAGACCGGACGCCAAGCTTTCACCTTTGTTTTGCTGTCCCTGCTACCAAGCCACCGTACGCCCGAGCGACGCCAGGACCGGTCGCTGTACACCGCCTTCGCCTGAGCCTGCCTAGCTTCGCCTCTATTCTGCCGTCCCTGCTGCCCGAGCGCCCCCCTTTGCCGCTGGTCGCTGTTGCCGTCGATCTAGTTGCTGCTCGAGCCCCTTTGCCGGAGCTCCGACCACCGCGACCCCCTGCACCGCGTCGACGAGCCTCGCTGCGTGCCTGTTGTTGCCTCACCGCCCGCCGTCGGTCCCCTTGCCGAAGCTTCGAATGACGCCTCCTCTGCCCACGGCTGTTCCTCAAACCTGTTGGCAAAGTTCCGGTTGGAAAAAAAAATCAAATTAGGTAGTTATTTTTTAAAATATTTTTTATTGTTTTATTTTATTTTATTTCGTTTCTTTATTTGAATTAGTTCTTGATGCATGTTTGAAAATCTCTGATGTACATCAAATTCGCAATCGCACACGAATTTTTATTCCATCTATAAGGCTTTAGATGGAATGATTAATCATGCGGGAGTAAAATTGATAACTTGATCTTTAAGGCTTATGATCAATTTATCGATTTTATTAGCGAAATAATCAAGTTTGAATCTAAATCTAAATGATGGATAACATCTTTGATGGCTATGGATGATTTAGTGTTTATCTTTTAATTGCTTTATTTATCCCAAAAATATAAAAAAAGTTGCATTTGCATTTCATGTAGATTAGGGTTGATTTTCTTAGATAAAATTGCATGGTAGGATAGTTAGTTTTAAAAAAAAAAAAATGCATGTCTATATGGCATCTAGGTTAAATAATATCTTTTGAATAAATTGCACGATGAGATAATTTTCTAAGTTAAGATAGGATTCAGATTAGGCTATTCCTAACTTACATTAGAAAACATCTCACTTTAGTTAGATTTTTATTTTTAATTACGAATTTTCATAAAAAAATATAAAAGAATCATGCGCATGTCATGTAGGATTAGGTTCATGAAATGTACGTCATTTAATGTTTGTTACTAGGTTTATTTAATTAGAAATTGCTTGTCATTAGAATTAAGTCATTTGGTTAATTTAGATTGCACATTTAACCATTAGATGATTTTAATTTCGAATTTCATGAAAAATACAAAAAGAATTGTTTTTGAATTGATTTCATTCTTTAGGATAGACTGCATCCTTATTTTATTTATGTCATATAGTTTATGTCATAGTGCCATGTCATATCATTTCATGTTAGATTAGTAGCATGCATTGTATAAAGCATAATTCTCATTATATAAGTGAAAACAAACAAAAAAAGGAAATTGCGTGTTAATTAGAAATCATATCTAGGGTTATTGATGTGAATTTTGATCTAACGACGCAGATGCTTTCGTTGCTCTGAGGTAAGTCTTGCAATTTATTCACTATTTTATTTGGGTGTTAAATTTGTGGTTTGCGCACTCGCATGATCACCTCACATGTTGGGGAAGTGAATTAAAATCAATTCAAGCTGCTTGCCAAACATTTTTTCAAAATAAAAGAGAAAGGTACCGAAAGGCATTAGAGAAATCTAGCGTAATCAAGTCCCCGAACTCACAATCAGTAAAGTAAATCTCCCGTTACTTTATTTGGGTTTCTAATCGACCCACCAAAAAACAGATGAGTGGCGACTCCTAATTTAAAATCAATTGCATGTTAAGAACTTGAACCCAAGTTGTGAATTGTTATGGGCTTGGGAGAGCCCGAGTTAAGTTTAGGCTTAACAATCCATTAACCAAACCCTAGGTGGTTTACCTGAAAATTTGGCCACAACAGACGCTTGTGGTGATAAATCGATCTATGTCCTAGTGTTCAAGTCCTAAGAGTAGAGGGACCCGGGACCATGAGTCCAGATTAATTTATGAATTGATTACAACGTAAATCACCGATATAAAGAAAATCTTACCCAAATAGTCTTTTTTGCACTAAACATTTGAGAAAAAAATCATGCACAAAAAATCTTATACATTATGGATTTGAGAGAGTGAATAGTCATAATTCTCAAGTCAATAATGTATAATAAGGATGTAATTTTTTTTTTATACAACCAGTGTGTATTCCACTTTTTCTTTATATATTTGTTTTTTAGCTAGAGTTGTGGGGATCAATTTCTAAAATTTTGATATCCTTGTGGTCATTTTCCATAACATATCTTGGAGTGTTAAATTTTGTGAACTTCATTATCATAATACAGTAAATATTACAATTGCATAATATTGAAAATATTTTTTTACAGATTGATAAAGTCAATGGTCACGAGATAGTTCAAATTCCCAAATTTACTTTTTCATTTTAGTCATTACATAATGATAGCAAAAGAGGAAAACCAAAAGGATTATGGCAAATCGGCTCATGATTTGCAGTTGACTATCAAGTGATGCAGCTCTTTAGAATCTCTATGTTTTGCCTTAGTTGCATGATAATCCAATCGTGGAGTCATGAAACTCTGTATTCTCTATGTATATGGATTATGAAGGGGGAAATACTAGTAGTCAAATATTTGACAAAAATAAATAAATTAGTTGTCACGACCCCGACTCCATCCCCAGGTCATGAGCTATGACATCCTGGATTTTTCAGTTCTGCTTTCAATTAAATTAATCGGGCATTTTATCGATATGCCTATAGTGCTGTTCTCAGAGCTGATCACTCATGAGATAACTAGATTATCTGGGGAAGTCATTAAGGAATTTTGATGCAATAGACTTGAGAATTCGACTAGGAATCGACTACTCGACTGTGCTCATCTGTAGAGATCATTACGACACAGTAAGATTGATTAAAAATCAGAGATAGGTCGGTTCGACTAAGGTATGTGGTTAAACATGGGTGATTCCACCAAATTGAAAAGTTCTCGTTAACCGGCACTAGACTGATTTTTCTGTTATTTTGGTGCCCTGTGTCCGTATTTGAATCCTCAAGATTTTCACGACAACCGAGAGTCGCCAATGTGTCGAAGATGTTCATTATGGTTCGAAGAAAATCGACCACGGGTCATTTGCACTAAAAAATTCTGAAAGCTACCCAGTAGCCTAGGTCATGCTAAAGTCGCGCTACATTTGAATTAACTGCGATTTTGAATCCGATTTTAGAAATTGAGAGTTCTGTCATGTCACAAGTCATTTTAGGAATGTCGACTCAGTCCTCAAAGATTTTTCTGCAAACCGAGGTTTTGGCAGAAAAAGTTGAGATAGGGCCATTTTCGACCAGGAAATTCCGATGACCGTTTTCGATTGTGAAATTAGGATGCAAGTGGGTTCTAATGGTGAGGAAAAATGCCAATTTGATTGATGATACGTCGGTAGGATTTATGGAAGCCGAAATGAATCGATTCAAGGAGAAATTAAGGTCCAATTTGAGGGAAACCAAGCCAAATTCGTGTGCCCCCTTAGACCCAACTTATGGACCGTTTCATTAGCTTCCTAAACAAGTTTGGTGGCTGCAAGTTGAGAGGAAACCAGCTGTGCAATGGTGGGACACACTAAGGGGACAACCCCTCCATCCAACCGGTCTCCCTCCCTCTCTTTCTGCTCGTCGACCCCTATTCCCCTCCATCCCAGCTTGCTATTCGAAGCCCAGAAACTAGAGAGCCAAGCCAGCAAGCTGCCAGAGCAGCCTTGTCTCCCGTTCGATCACTTGGAGCCCCTCGTCGCCGTTGCTGTCCGTCGCATGCTCAGTCGCGAGCTAGCACGTCGCCGTTGTCCGTGGCTGTCGTCTTTGCTCTAGCTGCATTCTCAAGATTCCCCCGTGGCCGTCGAAGCCTGCACATCACCGTTCAGCCACCGCCTACCGCCGAGAAGCCCCGCCATAGCCTGCCTGACCTCGCTGCATAGTCGCCGTCCATCCACGCCGCTTCAAGCCAATCGATCCAGCCTTTCTCGGCCCCAACCAGAATCGGACCAAGTGGGTCTCCAAGCCGCTGTTTGGCTCATTTTCAGGCCTTTCCCGACCCCGCTTGGCAGTCCCGCTTTGGAGTTTGTCAAGCCCCTTCGCGTCCCCACCATTTTGATTCGAGCGGATCGTTAATCAAGTGAGTTTAACTCACTAATCCCTGCTTAGTAAGTTAATGATGCTTAAGGGTTGATTAGTTTAGACTAAGTATGGATTAGGTGGTTAGTTAGAATGGATTAGTGAATCAGTTAGTCGATATTGCATGTTAGATGGTTAGAGTAGTGTAATTAGAGCCTAGACAAGCTCTAGTATTTATCTAGAGTGGTTTGGAATTTTTCCGGGCCCGTCTCGGCTTTTATTTAGGCTTTTCTACTTTAAGTGTGATTTATTGGCATCTATTAATTAATTTTTGTAATTAATTAATTAATTAATTAATTATTTTTCGAAATTTAAACTAGGATAGCTGGTGACCAGAATTTTATGCCGATTGCAGTGGTGTGATCTGTTTATTTAATTGAGTTTTAAATTGTGCTGATTGAGTGTGATTTGTCATTTTGGGTATTTATCCCACAAATTATTTAATGTCAGTAATAAATTAGAAAATCACCGGACATCGGTTTACAGCGCCAAAAATGGATTTGTGGACTGTTGAAATTGGTGGGATTTTCAAAAGAGGAAAATTGTATTTTGACTAAGGCCGACTGTGTACCCACACACGATTATTTTTATCGGGTATGATAAAAATGGTGAAATGGTTAGATGATCAGGATGGTATACTATATTAGCTTGCGGTCGATATGTCGGCTTAGAGTGAGCAGTATACCAGTATACTATATCAGCCTATGGGTCTCGATATGTCAGCTTAGCGCGAGCAATATACCTAGCAGCTTCTGGTGAGTATTATTAGTATATTATATCAGCCCGCGGGCGATATGTCAGCTTAGAGCGAGTAGTATACTATCTATTTATCAGCTTAGTGCGAGCTATACTATCTATTATCATCTTAGAGTGAGCAGTCCTAATTATGATCGAACTTTATAAATAGTATTGATTGCGAGGATTGGGAGATGGTCTCGTTGACATGGAATCGACTGAGTCGATTGATTGATGGTTCAATCTGAATGGATGTATTGGTTGGTTGATATGATTGGATGAATATCTGAATTATCTTAAATTACAGGAAGGAACTGAGGCCAAGGTAAGTCCTTCGACCCGTGCTTGTGCTTAGGCAACCCTCATGGCGTATTTTCTTCTTAGTCGGGTCTTAGGGGTTGAACTCGCTGGGACGTTGTCTCACCCTGCTGTGGGATA